>CM018694.1:91555391-92172743 GCA_009363875.1 Mikania micrantha
ACTTTGTGAGGGTTTGTTACGAGTTCAATACTTAATGTTTGTCTAATAAACCAGCATACACCAAAAATGTTTGTACAGTAATAAATGTTTGACTCGATGTAACTAGTATTCTCCCCCTATTTAAAAGCGTTTGAAAAAGAGTAAAGAGGGGCCGTAAACTCACCTTAGTGAAATGAACGTAAGTATGCGTAAGCTCCTTGAGTAACTGTACGTCGGTCACCGGCAACCTATATCGTATACCGTAAGTGAGTTTGTGAAAGTGACCGTGCTAGTGCTCGTGTTTGTGTCCAACAACCTTCGGTTGTTCATGTCTGTCCGTGTCGGTCCACAATGACCGTGTTTACTCGTGTTGGTCCACATTGACCGTGTTTGACTGTGTTCGTCCACAATGACCGTGTTTGACTAGAGTTGACCAAAGTTGACCGTGTCAAGTCAACGACCCATTGGTGAATCGTGTAGCAACGTGTAAGTGCTCTTCGTGTGCAAAACGCGCAAATCGCGCCTATGGACAACTTACTAGTTATAGTAAGTTTCCATTTATGGAAAGTTCACAAAGCATAACAATTTTTATAGTTCTAACATGCTTATAATTCCTACGTGATCATGTTAGCACATAACACATCATCATACGAAGTCACATAAGTCGTTTATAACATGTTAGCACATAAAAGTTTCCTAAAATGGAAAGTTTCCATTTTTAGCATACGTGACATCAGAAACCATCTAACTTAGCATCTAATCATCATGTTATAACATAATAAGTCATTTAGCATGCTCAAATCATACAACATGTTTACAAATTGGTTTTTCTAAAAATAAAGTTACTATAAATAGTAACTTTGTTGTTTTTCATAAAAATAACCATTCTAACACTTCTAATCCTATTTTCATGCCACTAATCATCATAATAGATCATTTAACATCATTTAATCATACTAACATGGTCCAAATCATCACTTAGCAATTCTTGATTCATAAAAGTTACTATAAATAGTAACATTGCTAAAAATGACCATAAACATTATCAAAATCACATTTCAAATATCCTATTCATCATAATATCATCCAAGTAACCATTTCATATACATGCATGTGCACCATTTCATCCATAACATCATTTTGACAACATAAAGTTTCTAATAATATAAAGTTTGTCAAAACTCATCATTTTAATCATTTCAATCCAATCTAACCATGAAATCATATTCCAATATCATCAAGAAACATTTGTATATACTCAAAATCATTCCAATAATCATGGATCATACATGCATGCATTTAAAATGCTATAAATCTTCATTTTAAGCCTAGAAACATATGTACAACAACTTGGATCATCACAAATCACCATTACAACATCATAGATCATCATAGAACGTATTTAAATCATCAAACCCAGAAGCAAATCTTGTGCATGTGGGTGATTTGTGCTTGCATGTGGGTTTTAAGCCATGCATGCGAGTTTAATAGTGATATAAAGCTACAAGGAGTATTTGACTACCTTCTAGAGCTTCCTTGAATCACTGAGATGGTCTCTAGTCAGCCTCTTCACCCCTGGTTTGTTGGATTCGTCAAGAACAAGAAGGATGTGAGGGTGCTCAAGTCTCTAAATGGTCACCAATCTTCAACCCTTGCAATCTTGAGCTCCAAAATGGCCTCCAATGGTGGAAAAATGGCTGAGAAATGGTGTGGAAGACGATTTCAGTCGAGGGTGGCGTGTAGGAGTGAAGGAAATTATGAAAAATGGTAGTGTAGGCATCATTGTCTTGGTTTTATAAAGATATTGTCGACTGGGCGGCTTCGCGTACCGCGATGGGGCTTCCAATTCATCTCCGCGTACCGCGGTGGATTTCGGGAGTCAAACCCCCGCGATGCATGTCGCGTACCGCGACGATGCTTCTTGTTGGGCCGTCGCGTACCGCGATGGGCCCCTGAGGAGCCCAATAAGCCTATCTTAATGGGTTCGATCCGTTCGTCACCGTTTTCATGTTTACGAACCATCGTTTGGCCTCGTTTGAACTTCCAAGTCCAATGTGTGAGTGTTTGTGAGGTTTTCAAGCGCTGTGTTACACAATGTGTTAGACGTTCACCAACGTTCGTGTGTTTTGACACGTGTGTGCTGTTTGCCGATAATTCATCGAATTATCTATTCATGTGTCAGTGTTCGTACTGTCGTGCCACGTGTCACACTAAATTATTTAAATAAACATTTAAATAAATAATAAGCTGACCTGGAATTTAAGGGGTGTCACAGCTTGGTTTCCTTTGGATAAAAAATCGATCCAAAGAACATAATCTGAACTGGATTTCATGATGCTCTTTTGATGTAGGCTGAATTGTAATTACGGCGTTACCTTCAATTGTTCTCCTTTTCAGGGTTCTACATCCATGTTAGCTCTTTTTAATAAAATTGTTGGCGATTAAAAAAAAAAAGAAAGATAAGACGCTTAGGTGTAATTATACACAAGTGTACTGCTATTCTAGAAAGGCAATACTAATAATCAAATCGGACCAAAAAATAAATTTCGACTCCGGCGACAACGCCGACCAAATCCGTCCAAAACACAGTGCCACGTGGGAATTGACCACAATTTACGGTCCTTGCCGGCAGGCGCTCCATCCTCTAATTTATGTAACGTCTAATAAGTCGAAATCAATCATTAAAATATAAGAATAAGAAATATCGAACTTTTGACTTATTATCTAAACTAATACGAGTTTATATATTTAAGCATCGATCGGCTAAAAAGGGAGGGGTGGGTAGGTTCACCCATTAATTTAGCAAGCTTTAGTACGTGTGTAATGTGTTTGCTTCGCTTGTTAATTCACCAAATGAAAATTATGCTATTTGACCATTGTACGTTGCTAAATGCTAACATAAGAATTTAAATAATCAAGAATCTCGAGTAACAAGCCAGACCGTTAAAGTAACGAAAGCACTTGTTAATTAGTTAAGCTATAATCCTTGAGCTTTGCTTATCTAAACATAATATCTATAATATACTAGAATAAACATCACAACATGTATAATATTATTGATAACTAGGATTATTCTCTCAGCGCGTTGCGACGGGTTATGTGCGGTACACTCTCGAAGAATGAGTATTATATATCATTTATAGAAGCATAAGTTACATAGCAAAATCGAATCTCTTATCACTAGCTCTATACAATTTTTTCATAAAAACATTAAATCATATAAAATCCTCATAAATATGTTATAAAAATAACAATTACTCACAAAATCCGTCTCAACAGCAACCAATCTTTTGAATTTAAAGAAAACTCATATTTCTAAGCAAATATCTCAAATTTAATACCCTTATCTCTGTTTACTAATTTTCAAAATTAAAAAACTTTGATGGTCCAAATCTAAATTTTCAAAACGTCATTACATGGATCGGACACCTAAATAATATAATATAATATATAAATGATCTTGAATATATATATATATATATATAATAAAATAAAAATGGGGCCACTCACCAGTCACCATATAATATTATTATTATTATTACTATTCCTTTTTTATGGATTTTAATTATATATAGCAATTTGATATATATTAACACATTTAAATTTAATTATTTAAATTTTAGAAATAATAATTTTTGTTTAAATAGATAAACATTTGCATAGTTAAACATACTAATCAAATGATACTAATCAGACAACACCATTAATATAAATACATCAACTTTATTAAATGAATATATTGCTAATACTAGCTAAACAATTTATTGCTGTATATTTAGAATCATTAAATACTTCATAAGACACTTTATTGTATAAAATAACAAATAAAAAAAACATTAAATGTATCCATGGAGTCATTATTATTCGATATTATTAAAATCATAACATAGATGTCTTTTATAATAAACTACTACATTTAATAATAAAAATGTCACACACAAGTTTGTTGGAGAGAAAACGACCCTTTTCAATTTTCATTTTTAACCTTCAAAGTTCAAGACATTTCTAGTCAAAAGACACAAAGAATAATTTTATATTTAAAAAAATGTTTTTTTTTTAATTTATTTTCAAAAATACCATATGGGTATTATATAAGGATGGAGGATGTCAAAGAACTTGAAGAAATAAACCATTATTTCCTTCTCATCTTCCACAAACTTCAATCTTCTAATCACTTAATTTGTTGTTCTAAGATCAAATTTCATAAAATGGGGAACTGTCAAGCAGTAGATGCAGCAGCTTTAGTGATACAACATCCATCTGGAAAGATTGAAAGGATGTATTGGTCAGTAACAGCTAGCCAAATTATGAAGATGAATCCTGGACATTATGTTTCTCTCATTATTCCGCTACCCGGTCCAGAAAACGAAGACGATTCTGGGAATAAAACCGTTCGGTTTACCAGAGTTAAGCTTCTTCGGCCCAGTGACACCCTTGTTCTGGGCCGAGCTTATCGTCTTGTCACCTCTCATGGTCAGTTTTTTTTTTTTTTCTTAAATTGGATATTTTTCTAAGAGTTGTCTCTGGATCATAGAACTCTAATGAAATATACGACTGGTTTTGTTTTATAGAAGTTACGAAGGTACTAAGAGCAAAACGAATGGCGAAGATGAAGAAGGAACGACCGGAAACAATGGCAGAAAAGGAAGTCCATGGTGACGAAGAACCAACTTCAGCATTGGAGAACACAAGACAGGTGAATCATCTTTATCTAATTACTAATAATGGAATACTAATTATTGACTAGCAGTTCTTCAAATGCAAGTTTTGACCAAAAAGGTCAAAGGTGAAGATTACTTGGTTCTTATACATCTTATTTTGAATTATCAGGTGATGGTACATGAAAGAACAATCAGGCAAAGGTCTGGTTCGTTTTCAAGGTCAAAATCATGGCGTCCATCGTTGCAAAGCATCTCCGAGGCCGCTGTTGTAGCCGATAGATTTTGAAGATCGAAACATGATTCGAGGAAAACAATTAATGTTACATATGTATAGTTAAGAACAAAGAAAGGACGAGCAACAACACTAACAAATATGTTTTGATTTTGAAGAAATATATACATTAGTGTGGAGTTGAAGACTTGAAGTTGCCTCCTTTTCATAATTGTTTTCTTTTATTAATGATTGATGTCAAGATCATGTAAACAAGAATTATCATTCATATCATAAGTGTTTTTAGGATGCCCAGAAGTTTCATTTGCTCAAGCTTGATTAAACGTGTTCCTGAACGGTTCAAACAATAATGTAACCGGTCCTCCATGGGTATTTTGGTCTTTTTAGTACTGTTGAACATGCACATGGTATTACTCCCCAGGCCATTTCAACTGGATGGTACACGAAATCTTTAAAGTTAAAAACATCTGAACGGCAATCATGAATAATTGTATGGAACATAGATTGAAAGAGCTTGTTTTTATTTTAACACCTCATCTACACTATACGTCCCGTATAAGCCTATACGAGGAATATGACATCCTCTGACTTCCATGCCGCCTGTGTGGTGACATGGGGCCGAAAAAAGGAAAGAGAGGGATGTGGTTTCTCTCGCTTTTGGCATAGTGGTCCCCCAGATAGGGGTTCGCACTCGACAATGATTAGTCTTGTATACGTCTATTATAGTCGTATATGATGTGTATTGGCTTATACTAGGCGTATAGTAGTACAATCATTAACAACGAGAAATTTTGACAAATAATAATTGTTTCCCTATATATGAAACGTATAAAAGATGTGAGGGTAAGAGTGTCAGAACAAGAGGACCCCCAAAGAGTGTTTTAACAATCAAATAGTGTTATGGAAGGGGTAGAAAAGTCAATTAACAATTAATCATTGATGCATAATGAACGAGGTGAAAGACAAAAACTAGATGTTTTTAACTGGAAAACAACTTTGATTATCTTCATATTTTTTATGGTATAAAAAGGGTATTTCACTTCCCAGTTTAACAGCATTAATAATCGATTAATGATTGGCATCAAAACATAAGATAAAAAATTCGAATAAGCTCTCGTTTTCTTTAAACACAAGAAAAATATGCTTAAAACTATGCCTGGTAAAATAGGTGGGTTGGGTTGGGTAACGGGTCAGAATGAGTTTTAAAGAAAATTATTTTGAGTCCAAATGGGTCGCTTTTGAAAAATATCAATTTACTTCAAGTTAAAATAAGCTATAATAAAACAAATAGTTAATTTGAATAATTTTTAATGATTTTTCTCATCATATATATTATTGATTATTCTTAATTGTATGAATCAACTATATTAACATAGTTTTTAAGTTACTCATCTTGACCGACCGACCCGTATTGTGTTAAAGATGTTATCTTAACCCATTATGTCATAAGTTTACCCATTTCTTCCCATAATATAATAATTCTTTACCCAAATTTACTCATTTATCTTATTATGAGACAAAATTGTCAAGTCTACTCAAAACCATGAATTTCATAAATCTCTTTTTTCTCGTACCAATTCAGAACAATTGATTGGTATTTATAAACATACAACCCTTGTTCTCCAAGTTATATAATTAAACATAAAGTGTCATAAACTTTAATCCTTGAACCTAGGAATTATCTTGATTGTTTATTTTAACTCAAACGCTCCTTAGACTCCTAACTAATTTATAAGAATCATGTGGGCTGGCCCATGAGCTCGAGCCGCTCGGTAATTACACCAACATACAATGCCATGAAAACCCTTGGATTGTGGCACAGAGACACCGGATTCATGAAAATACCAAAACAAAACTACAAGTCTACACAGTGGCGGATCTAGGATTTTTTGTTAGTGGGGGCAAAAAATAAATGTCAAAAAACAAGTCAAATGGTGATAATTTGAAATAATAGTGAAAATTGATATATTATAGTTATTAAAAAGCATCAAAATAGCAAATAGAGATAGAAGATTAAAAATACACATAAACACATACACTTATGCACACATTGTTGACATTGAACTTGCATCAAGTATGATAATTCTAGTTAATATCGAATATTGATAAGCTTTAAATTTGCCATCATTGAGAGATTGACACGAAGAAGGGGCCTAGTGAAGTGAAACATGGGTGCCTAATTTTTTTGAGTTTGATTTTTTAGCAATTTTACATTAACCAATTAATGATGAGTAGGGGTCTTGCCACCCCCTAGAGCACAAATGAATCCGCCCCTGAGTCTACAAGCTATCAACTTCTGAAATGTGTGTGTGTGTGTGTATACCCTTAAACCTTGTCTAGGCTATTGATTTGTAATTTTGAAATAAATATGTGTTCTATATTAACCCACATTAAAATTGATTTTTTATTCAAAACCTAATTTTTTATTCAGATTTAATATGAATTATATATTTATTTTTAAGATTTTAAATGAATGACTAAGATAGGGTTTAAGGGTTTTTTTCTCTAAGATCGGCTTTTCACAGGATGTAATCCCTATATGTATTTGTGTGTGTATTAACAAAAACTATAAAGGTCACTTTAAGGCAGAAAGATAAGCCTTTGTTGCTTACATATGGCATTATGCAAGACCTAACATCAACTTCTTTAAGTGGCAAATGCCTTTTAACTTATACAATGTATATGTTTTTTTATTAGTAAAATCTTACAGTTAAGGAACGGCCAATATGCCTAACATTCCATTTTATAATGCTGCCATATTTGTTAAGTGATGACTTTCTTTTATAATCAAACTACTTAGTTTCTTCTTGGATCAGAAGTTAAAAAAAAAAAAAAAAACGGCTTCCAAACATCTGTGTTTGAACTTCAAGCTTTAATCAAGCACCAAAGTCAGAACTCCTATTGTGGCTTTTAAATACAAAAATATTTCAACAAATACAAAATTAAATGTATATTTCAAACTCATAGCTGTATCACCAGCTATTCAAAATTTTATAAGCAAAAACTAGAGAAAAAAATAATTAAGAATCCAAACTGAATAGGACTTTTAAAATTGCAGGCTCTCAGTTCCTGAATGCCACCAAATGGTGGCAGCATTCATTCAGGCTTCACTCGTTACTCTTTTTACCAGTCAGCCTTTCCTGAAGAAGTCAAATGAAATATGTGGTCAAAAGAAGCCATTAAAAAAATTTAAGAAAAAAATGTGTTGCTTAAAGCAAAAGAGATCATGAGCGGCTTAACGTGAGCATACTTACCACACAGCTAAAGTTTTGACGTCGTCATCATCATCAACGCCTAGTGGTCTTTCCATTGGACCGCTTGCCAGAGAACAAATGTTTTGGTTTGAGTGTAGGAATGACCCTATCACCCTCACCCTTTCGAGCATCTTTGTTCCTCTTCTGAACAGATTTCTTGCCTAATTTAAAAGCCTTGATCTTTTGAGCAGAATCTTTAAATCCTTCACCAGGAATCACCACGTCTGTTGGCGGTCTTGACCTTGACCTGGATGCTGACCTGGATAGCGACCTCAACCTCATTTTCTTGTTTGAACCATCATCATCCACATTCATGTCATCAACACCAGTTGACCTCTCCCTCTTACGACCCCTGGACTTGCTTCGAACCCGTTCTATTGCTTTAGACGGGTCAAGTCCCAAAGATGACAACTGTCGGCCCATTCTCTCGGAAGTGAACTTTTTGTCTTTATCAAACTTTCTTGGCACAATAGGTCGGTTTTCTGCAGTGCTCTTTTTGATTCTATGTTCTCTGATAAGCATGCTTTTCTTTTTCCTAATTTCAGCTAGTTCCTTTTGCTGTTGTGGGGTCAAATCCTCTACATCCATTTCCACCTCATCATCTTCCTGCTCCTGCAGAAGACCTTCTTCTTTCTCCAACTCCTCAAGCCTTTGTAAAATATCAGGGTCCACAAAATCATATACATTGTGTCCATCAAGAATTTCTGGCATGTTATCTTCTTTCCATTCATCATGTGCAAGAAGATAATGTTTCTTTAAGCTAGCAGAATAAACACCCGCACCACCATTTTCTTCTTCAAGATCCTTTTCAAGTTTTTTCTTTCCTTTTTCTGCTTCTTTAGCTTTTGCTTCAAGAACAGCTTGCGGTATGCAAGGTGGTCTTTCTTTCTGGTCACGTGGTTTTGGAACAGCAACATGAAAACGGTTCAAACAATCGCTTATTTTTTTAGACTTCATTTTAACTTCAACTCTTTGATCTAATAACCGTTCACAAGCCGCGTTTTTAACAGCAATCACTCCCTCTTCAGTCAAAGTGCTCATTGTTAAAAGCACTTCAGCACCCTCTCTAGGCTCACCACCTTGACCAATTAGGGTTTTCATGGCTTCTGATTTCATTTCCTCAACCAACTTCTTGTCATCCTCAGATATTCCTTCCAGTGACTGCAAATCAGTCTTGTTGCAGACTATAATCAAAGGCTTGTTCATAAACAAAGACTTGATGCTGTGAAAAAGTGCCGACTGTTGAGCAATTGTGTACCCACAAGAACCAGAGATATCAAGAAAGAACAGAACAGCAGCTCTTAGATGGGCTAATGCCGTTATACTACACATTTCAATGATATTACGATCTTCAAATGGTCTATCCAAAATCCCAGGGGTATCAATCACTTGATATCTCAGATATTTATAATCAGTATGACCAACAAATAAAGACTTTGTGGTGAAAGCATATGGTTGGACATCAACATCGGCTCTGGTAATTTTGTTAATAAATGAACTTTTCCCAACATTTGGATACCCACATATCAATATTGTCCTGGTGTTGGGGTCAATTGAAGGTAGTCTTGCCATGTGTTGTCTAATTTGGTCAAGATATGCCAAACTAGGACCGATTCTTTTAGTGACAGTACACATTCGACCAAGAGCAGCAACCTTTAGGGCCTTGCACCTATAGAGTGAATCACCATACTTCAACAATTTCACATAATCTTTTGCAATTTTTCCAATAAGATTTCTGGCAGTATTGATTTGGCCAAGGGCGAGTTTATAATGATCTTTATTATAAAGAACATGAAGAAGATCACCATAAAAAGGATGGATATCATCAAGCCTTGGGAATTCCTCAATAATGGTTGAGAGCTTTTCATGAAAATTTGTTTGTGTGAACTTCACTTTGCGCATGTAAAACTGACGAATGCGGTTGATTGCATAGCCCTTGTGAACAACAGTAGGTGTTTGCCTCTGGGTTCGACTGAGTACAATATCAACGAAATCTTTCCCCGTAGGTACTTTAGTAATTTTCTTGAAATTATACTGCACCATATCTAAAATTTATGCCAAAATGCTGCAAAATGAAAGATAGAATATAAGAAATCTCCAAAAAAAAAGGTTAATCAAAACAACAATATAACCAGTTATAAAAAGCAAGATTACATCCTACTGATAACATACTAAACTCGCCACGAACTGAAAACACCTTTTGCTATGGAAGAAGAAAATCAAGAAATACATTCAGATGTTGTGTTATCAAAATTTATAATCTAAACAGCAGCTGCTTCCTACTTCCTAGTGAAAGTCATTATCTTATTAGCAAAACCCTAAAAGTAATACCACGCGAGTTATTTTCTGCCCTAAAGTCTACATACATCCAACAAACAGACAGCAAAGATAAGCTGCCTATAATCTAGCAAACAATCACTAATTTTACAGCAATCAAATACAGCAGTTATTAAAATTCAATCACATGTTACACACAACGATCTGAACTACAAAATTAAGCAATTGCCAGAAACAATGGATTATATTAGAATTAAACAAGTATTATCTCAAGGAAAATCAAACATCAAACAAATTAAAATGGATCCATAACAACGAAAATAAACGGTTACCAGATACAGCTGATAGACGATTATAGAACAAGTGAGAATGAGCACTAAAACCCTATAGGCTAGAGCTGCCAAGACCTTGTATAGGAGAATAGGAGATTAGGAGGGCCTAATTTGGAACTTTAAAACCAACGTTATATTTTGAATAGATTTGGGCCAACTTTCAATAATCCCTGCCCAGCCCGGTTATTTTTTAAATAGCCCATGTAATTTTTGTCATGTAAAACAGCCCAGAAGTATATTTGGACACCTCGTACGCTCGTACCCATGGGCCATGTCCATGATATTCTATGGACTAAAATACTAAATATCTAAAAGACTTAAATTATCAAATTTTTATTTTGTCAAGAAGTTTATTTCTCCCTTTTTATTGAATTGATTATTTTTTAATCAATTAGTTTATGATTTTTTTTATTTAAACAACTATCTGATAGACACCAAATTAATGTGAATGTACAATTTAAAGCAAGTTATATAATTATTTAAATATAGTAGTTGTTCACAAAAAAAAAATATATATAGTAACTCTGATTCTTCATGGACCAAATTACTACATTTTTTGTATGAAGACTTTTATAAATGTTAAAAATAGGACATCAGTGTTATGCTTATGTACGTACTTAGGTCAAGCAATGAGTCAATTTTATAAAAGTTTGAATGCAAATATTCATTATAAAAACACGACATTTTTTACATATACTACTTAAAGTTTCAATTTTTTTGTTGTGGTTTTGCAACTTTAGTGGGTTACATCCACATGTGATAGATCGTTTTTTAGCATATTTAAATAAAAACACAGATCTGACAGTAAAAATAATATCAAATGAAAAAAAAATAAAAGTATAATATTAAAGAAAAACCAAAGAAAAGAGCAAACATACATCAAATATAAAAAAAGCAATTGGAAATAAAATATACGGTTGGTCATCTGTAATTAAAAAAAAAAGAAGCTCAAAACAATTGAGGTTGTAGGCTTGTAGCTACCAAGAATTGAACATTGTCCTAAAAAACGCAAACATGCTTAGAAAGTTAATACCATTTGTGTTGGGTTATTAAACAAATTTAATTCATATAAAGAGTATGGGAATGATTTAAGTTTGTTATATATTGAGATTTAATTATAAAATAAAAAACTAATGAAAATTGAAAATGTTATTGTAGTCTTATCTACAACTTTTTTTTATCAAAGTTTACCACTTTTTACAATGTTTATAACTTTTATATACAATATATTTTTAACAAAGTTACACTATAAAACAACCTTTATATATTTAAAATTAGTATGGTATTGTTATATGTTTTTTTTATAAAAATTATGTTTTTTCAACTCCTTGTGATTTTTACAACACATCATTGTGTATTTTTGCATACGGTTTTTCTAAAATGACGAGTTATGAAAAAAATATATAATGGTGCAATAGTACAATTGTTTACTTTTGATATATAAAAAACACAATGATAAAATAACAAATTATCTAATACATATAAAATGATGAAACAACACCAAATAACTTAAAACGTAAAACATAATAATGATTATAAATAATATAATAACATAAAATATAAGTTTTATAAAAGTTATTTAATATAAAAAGTGCAAGAACTTACAAAGATTTAAAAGTCGATTTCTCTTTTACTTGTACAACTTAGCAAAAAAAATAATAATAAAAATTACAAAAGTTTTTGTTTTTTTATTTTTTTATGGAACTAAACTATATATATGTATTTTTAACACTTCAACAGAACTCAAACTTTTGGTCTTAAGAGAAACAATTCACCTTAACACTTAACTCCAATGATTTTGTCAGTTATTTAAACATAACCTCTACTTCAAAAATCAAGTAAAACAAATGATTTAAAGACATGATAGAATCCACTTTCTCAAATTATCTTTCATGTATATTGTTGGATTATTTTTTGTCAAGAGAGATTGTTGTTTACATAATCAATTTCTTTTTTAGGCACAATATGATCTTTATGCAAAGTTAGATATGGATGAGAAAATGACCAACAAAAACTTGTTGATTTTAACAACGATAACTTTCATCAATTATGTTTGCCGATTGAGTTTAATTATTATGTGTCTAATATGCCCTCAGCATAAAAAGAAAGTATGGTCATTTTAGAATTTAGACTAATAATGCGTAATCAGCTATTCTCACAAAACAAGCATACAACAACAACATCCATACCCAGTAAAAAATCCCACTTAGAGTGGGGTCTGGGGAGGGAAAGATAAAGACATACCTTACCCCTATCTACAAAGTAGGATAGAGAGGCTGCTTCGCTAGAGTCCCCCGGCTCAAAAGAATTTTTTTTTTTTTTACATTATGAAACACCACCACATAACCACATATGACCACATCCAGTATCATACAATATAAACAGATAAGCAAAATGGGAACAGGTAAGCAAGTACAGGGGCACCAAAGAACAGAATGGGAACAAGTAAGCAAGTACAGGTAATCAACACTCAAATAATTCAGCAGACAAAGCACACCACCAACCATGCGGTATCCTGACCCAGAAACAAAACATACAAGAAAGCATATACATGTACCGCTTTTAAACCCCCCATCCCGCAAAGAAGCATAAAACACATGTAATCTCCTATCATGGACCCAGGACCACCAAAAGATATATCACAAACAACCCAACTCTCATCCCGCAAACAAGCATACCATATATAACCTCATATCATAAATCCCATAGACACCATAAGCCATCACAACAACTCACGACCCCTATGTGGAGAAACCTAGGAAAGGCTCTATGTATCCTTAACCTTTATTCTACGTCTTCACGTACTCCTATCATAGATCATGTCCTCAGAGAGGTGTAGCTCTGTCAAATCGTGTCTGATCTGCTCGTCCCAAATCAGCTTTGGTCTCCCCCTTCCCCTCTTCCCCTCCACCGTGAGAAACTCTACTTTACGAACAGGCGTAGCTTGGCTTCTTCGTCTCACATGTCCAAACCATCTCAATCTTCCTTCTCGTACTTTATCTGAGATGTTTGCCACCTGTAGTCTTTCTCGGAACACCTCGTTCCTTATCCGATCAAGCCTTGTATTTCCACACATCCATCTCAGCATCCTCATCTCAGCTGTCTCCAGCCTCCTGGTTTGGTTTTTCTTAATCGGCCAACACTCAGTGCCGTACATCATGGCTGGCCTGATCGCCACTCTGTAAAATTTACCTTTAAGTTTTTCTGGAAACTTTTTGTCGCATATGATGCTCGTAGCTGCTCTCCACTTTTTTCAGCCTGCCTGGACCCGATGGACTACGTCACTATCAATATCACCATCCTCTTGTATAAACGATCCTAGGTATTTGAACCTTGTCGTCCTTGGCACCTCCTGGCCTCCAATAGTTAGTTGATCCTCTTCGTCCTCCTGGTCTGTGCCGCTAAAATGGCAATGTAGGTACTCAGTTTTTGACCGACTTATACGTAAGCCTCTCTGCTCTAAAGTTGTTCGCCACTCTTCTAAACGGACGTTTAGCTCCTCTTTCGTTTCTGCCATTAAGGCAATATCATCCGCGAAAAGCATGCACCATGGGATATGAGCCTGTATAGACCTCGACAGCTCATCAAGAATAACCGCAAAAAGGAAGGGGCTTAATGCCGATCCTTGATGTAGTCCCACCTCCACTGGGAAGAAGTCTGTATCTCCCACCGGTGCTCTCACACTGGTTTTTGCATTTGCATAGGTATCTTTGATAGCCTGTATGTATCTCTGAGGGATACCTCTACTCTCGAGGGCATCCCACATCACCTTCCGTGGTACACTGTCATATGCCTTCTCAAGATCGATAAATACCATATGCAAGTCCTTCCTCTTCTCTCTGTATTTTTCCATCAGTCTCCGTAGAATGTGAATTGCTTCCGTTGTCGATCTTCCTGGCATAAATCCAAATTGATTTACCGTGACTTGGGTTTCTCTTCGCAATCTTGTCTCGATTACCCTTCCCAAAGTTTCATAGTGTGGCTCAACAGCTTTATCCCCCTATAGTTTTCACAACCTTGGGCGTCTCCCTTGTTCTTGTATATAGGGATTAGAATACTCGTTCTCCACTGGTTTGGCATGACACCAGTTTTGAGTATAGTGTTGAACAACATTGTCAACCACTTCAGACCTTCATCCCCCAAGCATTTCCATACCTCAATGGGAATATCATCGGGTCCCACCGCTTTCCTCCTTCCCATCCTCTTGAGGGCTGTAAGAATCTCTTCTTTGGTGACACGTCTACAATAGCAGTTGTTCCGCGATGTTCCTGTGTTCGTGGTGTTCTCTCCCTCTTCTTCTTGATAGTTGCTCTTGTTGAAAAGATCATGGAAGTATGTTATGAATCATATTACATTTGCTAACTCCTTGTAATTACCCAAATGCAATGCACAAAAAGACACCAACTTACTATAAATAATACCAACTTGAATCATCACATACCAAACAAGAAAAATAGAATAAAACCTTAATTTAAATCAAACTCTCAAACCCGTCTGCTAGTATACAGCTACATATGCTAAACTCATATCACATCCGTTATTTCACAAGTTTTCATGCACTCAAGAATGCAAAACTATCACATTTAAACCCCTTGGCAGAATAACAATACTATACCCCAAAAGTTTAAAATTAGTTCAATCAGAAGCTAGCTTAAAAATACAATCGTTTAATCTAGAAATAATGACCGAGCGTATATTTCTTGACTGTTTGTTTAAAATTTGGCTTGAAGGGTAAATGTGTGGTGGAAATGTACTTTTAGCTTGTACACCGATCACTGTGAAGTTGGTTTTGGTTTTGTTTTGTCACACCAGCCACTATGTGTCAACTTCCTGAATCTGACCAACTGCAGCAGTAAGGTGTCTTATCATTATGCATTGATCAACATAACTAGAGAAGCTAGAGGTGGCAATTCCAGTGATACAGGTTATTATTGCAATAATATTGTATTTGTAATTAATATACGCATTCATAATTTATAAAAAAATGATGAAAATAAAGTATTTGCAAGTCGATCAGGTCGACGAAATCTGACTTATATTAAAAATCAGTTTCAACCTGCACCCTATTTGACCCGTTACCCATCCTAACGGACCAGCCAGTCTTGTCAGTTGCCACCTCTACCAAAAACCAACGTGATATATGAGAAAAAGAAGTTGCACCTGCAAGATCTACAGCTAAGTTTGCTTGAGTATCTGCATCAGAGTTCAAGCCCTGGGAGAAGGATAAGAAAACAAGCTTACAAAGGTCTTTAAGATATATTGCATCAACTCCACATGAGAGAATTGCAACGATAATTCGAGTTTTTGGGATGCTTTACAAAAATTATTTCTGGTAAATTTTCTAAGCTACAATTAGCTATTTGCAACAATAAAACGTGTTGCATCCTTTTTTGAATGAAGCAATTGCATATACCCCCCTTAAGACTTGTAAGTGGCACATTTTCTTAAATCATGCTTGAAGAAACATTGTATATTAGGCATTGAAAACTTGTGTTTTGAAGAAATATGTAATTTTGCAAGTTTAAAGGGGGGTATATTAGATTCCCCCTTTTAAATTAACTATATACACTTTAACAAAAGAAATATATTAAAAATGTTTTCAAATTCTGAAATTCATAGGAGGATATGCTTCAAATATAGCACATTAAAGGAACAAATCAGCAATAAAAGAAAATAATAACCACGTGAAATAAGCACATGAAACGTGTGATGTTACCCTCAAAACATGATCAATCTGGAAACAGTTAAATTTATCCTTTAATTTCTTTGCTTCTTCATACAACTTGCTAATGTTTTGATTTTTCACCTTCCATAGACCTTGAACCTGTACCATAAAATTATTCTCACAGTATACACATCATCCAATTTTGCAGCAAAAAACAACATTATTGGTTTAATACACAGAAGATACCTGCATGCAAACGAGTTTGGAATCTCCCATAACTCGTATACTTGTAAATCCTTTGCTAAGAGCATATCTTAACCCTAGAATAACAGCTCGATATTCAGCAACATTATTAGTTGCAATACCCAATCCTTCACGCAATCTACAAATCTATAAAAAAGAAAGGTAGAGTAATCAGCTACAACCGAGTATCATGAAAGAAAAAATAACTCAAGAATACATCTTGAATATTAACTATACCAAAGTTCCATCATCAGTTCTTAGAACAGCTCCTGCCCCAGCTTGCCCTGGATTTCCTTTAGACGCACCATCAAACTCAAGAACACAAGTACGCTGTAAAAATAATTATGCAATGAGGTCACATGCCAATAAAAATCACATCAAATTTTAACTATGTGAGAAGCATCTAAATTATGACTTCTATATAAAGGAAGATAAAGAAAGAGGAAGTGACAACGAAAATTCAGCACTTGAACTTGAAAATAATTGAACTTTCAGGCATACATTGCATATCACTATCACAACTCACATTATTAGTTAGAGCCTGAGTTGCAAGATGTTCCAACTTAGCAAGCTTCCTTGAAGGATCACTTGAAATAGATGCCAATGCAAAGGGTTCCTGCAAGTTATTCACAAATAAAATCAATGACAAGACATGGAGACAAAAGCACCATACTTGATATAACATCAACTGTTCAAATAAATCATATGATAGATTCAAGAGTAGGAAGAATTCAGCAAATTGATATTTTAAAGGTGAAAGCTTATAACATGGTAAATGAGCAATTAAACAATTAAAACCAGTTTGCTTATAACATTTCCAAAACCAGCAACTTAAAACTAAAACAAATTTGCTTTTTGCTGACCAGTCAAAAACACCTTTAGTTATTGCCAAAAAGTGTACACTAAAAGAAAATTAGTTATTGCTTATAACAGCTCAATTAACTTACCCCTGTTGGAGATCCCAAAACTTCCGGAAATTTTCTTTTTGACAAATGATCACTCGATGGTTCACCTAAGGCAAAATGTGGTTGCTGCAGAGAAAAGATGATTTATTTAGGTTGCCACTGACCAACAATAAGTGAGCTTACAACTCTATATACAAGGATCTAATATAAATCGTTTCAAATCCAACTACTTAGAAAAAAGTTGCATCTTTTATCTTATTTTTTTGCATGTGATGTTTATTCAACAAGATTACAAGAATAATTTAATTGCCTAATTGGGACATCTGCTATCTTAATCAAAACAGAATAAAGTGACCATTATACAAAATTTACAATTCCTTTCTTTACACAGATAATAAATGCCAAATATCCTTTTACCTGGAATGGACATGCCACGAGGTTCCCGAATAACTCTTCTGTTAGATCTGCAGCCTTGATCGAATAAAGTGCATTCTTAAGGCCACAAGAAATCATATATTCTTCTGTTTCCTTGGGCATGGTATAGCCTTTATACACACTGACAGGCGGATCACATACCTAGCAGAACCCCAGAAAACATATGACCTGTTAAGCCTTTTGAAATTTCTCTATTTAGCTCGTATAAACATTTACTAATTACTATTAAACTGTTCTTGCATATATGCAACATATTCTACCACAATGGAGGTAATATTTAAATGTATGTACAAAACACACAAACAAAGACACATATTAGCAATCTAGGGGAATTTTAAGTTAAAAAGGAGTGTACCGAGGATCCAACTTGAGCTTGACACTCGTTTAAGTTCTTGTACACACCAACAAGATCCCCTTTACGGACAACAAAGAAAGCATTCTTCTCTTCTCCAATCATTTTCTCTGATTCAGAATCTGGATTCTTTTTCTTGGACCTACCAACACGCGTGGCTTTACTAGTAGCGTAACAACAAGCTTGAAACCTTGTCACCAGAAATCCATTTTCTGCAGTAAGGATTACAGCATGATGATCAATTCTTCTTCTCAAAAATAAACTGATGCCCCCACTATTTAAACATCTTGCAACAAGATTGCCAGTAGTCCTTGCAAATAAAGCCGACGAACAGGCGTTATATAATGAGTTCATTACAAAGCATTTTCTCCCAAAGTCCTCTCCATACTTTCTGTAACAACAAATCCTTCTTATCACCAGCTGAACATTAAATCCTTTTATGATTGTTTACAAAAATAACATCCGGATCAATTGTGATAAAGCTGGCATAATGATGACTCAAACAAAGAAATACCTAAATAATTAAGATCAATATGAGGATTTCGTTGATATTCTTATACCAACTACATTTCTCAAGTGTTTAGACACGTAATTGGGTTCAGCTTTAATTGCAAAAAACCAGAACTTGAAATGATTACGTACAAGAAATTGAAAAATGAACAGGTAAAATAAAACCCAACATTTGAAGCATAACGAAATTGAAGAAATTTAACACAAAATTAACTTAGAGAAAGTATTAAAGAGGAAGATATACCAGCTTCTTCTTCGTGTTTCGTTCGTCAATGACGCCGACGGCTGAGCGCGGTGGACGTCCCTCTCCGGTGACGATCGGAGATGGAAGATTTGGGGAGGGCGGGGGGTTAGTTTTGTGCCCAATTGAAGCCTTGTTACTTGTAAAGTTGTAATGTAATGTATGCTATAAGAATTTCTTGTTCTATTGTTTTTTTTTTCAGTAAAATCCTTTTTTTGTTTATTGTATTCATTTAATTCAAATTACTCTTTTTATTTAGGATAATATCATATATCATCTTATTAAACATCCAAATGACATATATCCCTAATGTTAAAGTAAAATTATAAATATCCTTATGTTTCAAAATTGTCACTTACTAAGAAGAAATGTGTAAATTATTTAATTAGTTCATTAAAAGTAAAGTATGAAATACATAATGTTTTTTTAATAAAATGGATAAATATGTAATATGTTTGGTTTAGAAAGGGAAAATATGTAATTTAATTTTATGATTGGGTAAGTATGTAATAAAAGGTTTTAGAAAGAGAAAATATGTAATTAGCCCTTTTATTTAAATATTTTAAATTATAATTTTTTTATTTAACATATGAAATTTCGTTTCAATTGATTGTTTTTGATAATTTTTATTGATTAACATGTATGTATGTAGGATCCATAAATGCTTCTTTCCTTTGTTCCATAGTCACTATTTACCACTATAGTAGGCACCGACTACTATCTTGACAATTTTAACTCTTCATTTATGACTATTTTAATATTTATCTTTTTTATCTCATAATCACATCCTCTATATCTCTACCATCATCATTAGCTCATCTACCACTTTCTCAACCACCACCATCACTAGGGGTTTAGTTTTTAAACACTCATACCACCAAGATATAGGATGTTACAAATAGAGCAGGGGACGAAAGTGGCATGGTCTAAGGTTCCATTGATGGTGTGAGGCTAGCAATATATGGTGTCGTCTATGCTATGGGGATGGTGATCTAGGGCTTCTATTATGGTGTATGGAACACAATGTTGTGGTGATGGTGATGGTGGTATGGGATCAAAAGTGAAGTTGTGGTAGGAATAGAGTTATGGTGGCACTGGTCAGGTATATGTGGTGCAACCTCTCTCTTATGTTTAAGGTTTAAAAAACATGAAGCAAATAAGTGGGGATTTTAGTCTCTTCACTCAAATTTAAAAAAAAAAACTAAGAGTGCTAATTAGTTTGAGCTTATCAAGACAAAATGTATAGGTAAGAAAGAAAAAACGACATTTTGAAACATTCGGGTCAAAAGAGTTATTTGAACCAAAACACATGAAACAAAAAGATAGTATGCCGTTTTTTAACAAATTGTATTAATTCAATATATATCATAAGTTATGCATGATTTCAATTATAGTTTTAAAGACAAACCATTAAAATTTATCAAATATAAATAAACATTCAAATACCTATCAAAGTTTTGGTTATAATTGGTAAAATGCATGTAGTGGTCAATTAAATTTTTTTGTTATAATATATTGACTAATATAATTATTATCGAACCATTATCTCATTTATGATCATTAATTTATTTACTAGCACCTAATTTACCCTTGGTAACATTCCATTTATGTTTTGTTCTGCTTTACGGCCTTTACCTAAGGGACCCGGTACTCCCGATGTGGTATTAATCCATGATGTACATTTATAGCCTCTTAGATAAGATAGCTAGTTCAAACCTGGGCAAGAAGATGTATTGGTTTGAAGTAATTTAGAAATACTAGCATTTTATAGTTTCCAGTAAAAAAAATAAAAATAAAAAAATAATAAAAAAAAAAAAAACTACTCTTTCCAACTATCTCAACCCCACAAATACCCAACAACAAACCACCTATGCCAACCCTCTACCCCACCCACCCCCTACAATCAACCTAACACCCCAACCACCCTACCACACACTTGCAAGAGCATAATAGTAATTTTCTTTTTCAAACTAATTTGACAGACATTGATGGTGGTGACCATGGAAGTGGTGGCCATGGAAGCAGCGGTGCCGCGGTGGTGGTAGAGGAATGGGTAAGCAGTTGTGAATCGGTGATGTGGCCTTGATGGGTGGGAAGGCAGAGAGGGTGTGGGTGGTGATAGCAGGAGATAGAGCCTAGAGGTGGTGCCCGCTGCAGCAGTGGGTTGTGGTCGTTGGTGGGGGGCGATGGAGGCTGCGGATAGTTGGTGCCTTGGGGGCGTCGACAGCTACGCCAACACAGAAGGTGGTGACCAACAGATGACAATGGTGTGTGTCAACTTCGATCCAAGCATTAATCTGCTTGAATAGGTCGATTCAATAAATGAATAAATCACTTAATGGATCAACAAACAGTTTTTTGATTTGTTTGATCACGTAAAAAACCACTGTATCTACCAGAATACACATTGGTGTAGTAGTAGTTTGATGCTGTCAGCAAAAAAGAATCATTGAACTATAGAACTAGTTCTATTACACAAAACACTTGTTCCATGGCATACAATATGTAAATAAAAGATGTTCTGGTTCTACAATGACAACTGATTAGCCCATTTAACGCATACCATCATAGCATGTTCTTGCTGCCACAAGGCGCCTCTTAAGGATCAATCTTACCCTCTTGTATGATAGATGAAGCAGTTGACATGATCAATCAATCAAATGCCTTTAAAGACTATAATTGATGGTGTCTGACTATGGTTAGAACTAATTGCCATTCCATTCTTTCCAATCATTGTCAACGTGATCTTGAGCCCATTTAACCGCAGCTCGAGCAGCTTGTGGCCCTCCGGGCAATTCACTCTCGTTTATAGTATCGGCCATTTCCCAAAAAGGGTCAACCAACAGAGTTCCCGGGCCACCGTATTCCTCATTCATGAATTTTGCAAATATCTATTAACAAACCCAACTCACATATAAGCCTTTAATATGGGGAAAACATAAAAAGAAAACATTATAGCTCAAAAGGAACTTGAAAATCTTAACTTTTGTCTTGATATCTGCAACTACATATATATGGATGTATTATATGAGAATAACCAAATTTTGACGACATACCTCAGTACAGATTTCAACCACTTCATCAACAGAGTCTTCAAATACGTCTTTCTTTGACAGCTTCTCAATGAGATGATCTCTGAACTTCTCGGTCTCCTACACCGTCCAACACACAAACACGGAGAGACATTTTAACAAATACTTGGAAAGCAATCCTTCAAATTCTAAAACCAGAAATTGGAACATAAAATTAAAAGGGGGCTGCTTACAGCTTCAGCAAATTCAGGAATTGGGTCTGGAAATTTGTATTCAGCAGCTCTTACAATTAGGGTTTTAGGGGTTCTTGCAGCGGTGTGTGAAGGGTTTATGGAAGATGTAGAGACGCTTTTATGGAGGTTGAATCGTCGTATATAACTATTATTTTGGTAAAGCAATATGGGGATTGAAACACATTTTAAGGAAGACGAAAGGGGAATGGTTGAGGAGATTATTAGAGAAGACGCAGACGCCATTTATGTGCCTGTATATTATCCACAGCCTCAACCTTTTATTCCCAGTATTCAAAAGGTATCGCTAGGTTTTAAGATTTTAGAGTTAAAAGAAACATGTTTACCAAAATGATCACACAGATTCCGGCGTCTAAGACGCCCATTTAGACTCCCCTTTAAACGCTCATTTTGTGTACTTTTTTGAACATATGGGCCCACATGTCGGCGGCTTTGTCCGGGTGTCTAAGACTCCTTTTCTACGGGCGTCTAAGACGCCCAGTTAGACGCCCATTTTGTGTACTTTTTTGAACATACGGGCCCGCATGTCGACGACTTTGTCAGTGTGTCTAAGACTCCTTTTCTACTGGCGTCTTAGACGCCGACTTAGACGCCTTTAGACGCCGGTAGAAAAGGAGTCTTAAACAGAAAAAAGGGCGTCTAAGTCGGCGTCTAAGACGCCGATTGAAAAGGAGTCTTAGACACCCCGACAAAGTCGCCGACATGTGGGCCCGTATGTTGTAAAAAAATACACAAAACGGGCGTCTAAAAGGGCGTCTTAGACACCGGAATCTGTGTGATCATTTTCCCTAAAAGAAATCCCCGTGTTTTGATGGAGTAGCATGATTAAAATTGGCACGGTGTGATACTGTGATAAAAGAGTATGATTAACCTTTTTTTATTCTAAATATATTGTTATGATATTGTTTCGGATTTTCTAATTACATCTCATTCTTTTTTTTGAACGGCATTTAATCTCAATGTGTGAACCACTGATCTACATACCACATCACCAAGGTCTAGTTACCATGACCTCCGTTGAGACCCCACCACCACCCCAGGATGAAACCGCATCTGAAAACCCCTGGACCTCCAAGAACCCCTATTTCGTCTTAGAAGGGATTTGAACCCATGACCTTTCACAGGAAAGCCAATAAGGTAACCATTAGACTAGAAGCCCTTGATTAATTACATCTTACTCTAATTTCTACTTTCATCCTACTCTCTTATATTAATTACACTTTATTTTCTTAACTAGATTAATTATCGTAAATGAAGAATCATTGTCAAAATAGCTATTCTAATCGCTAAACCAATGTTTACGATAAAAAGTTCCGAAAAAATTTGAAGTATTAAGACAAAAATTAGTGACTTTTTGTTTATTATAGAACACAAGTAACCTTCGATAAATACGTAAAATACCATACAAAGCATTTTTTACAAATCAAGATACAAGCTTTTAATATAAGAAATATATATAAGTTGGAGACCTTCCTTCATAACTGTTTTCTATGTAAATGTACACATTGTATTTCTATAATGAAAAAGTATCAAATCTGACCACTTTTTTACCAAACTAATCACTCAAATTCCGGCGTATAAGACGCCGCTTTAGATGCATTTTTATGTACTTTTTGTAAACATCAGGGCTCACATGTCGGTGGCTTTGTCGGGGTCTAAATGGGTGTCTTAAGACCTCATTTCTATCGCCGTCTTAGAAGCCGCTTTAGACGCCACTTTAGTTTAATCGAATACGCATTGGTCTATGTTTAACACTGGTTTCCTATCAAAACCTCTTAGGCCGATAACTGTAATTTATCTGTTTCCATTGATTGATTCAAAGATCCGTAAGCAGATAGCAGTTCAGTTCTAAGTTCTCATGGTTCAAAAAATTGTAACGATAGAAACTATCATGCCATTTACGGTACGCAAATTTTAATGAGATACAACAAAACACAAACTTAATACACCATCTTACCTTATTAATAATGATCTTTAAACAAAATCATGATAAATCCCAACCTTGTGTTTATCAGCAAGGGTGAAACTTCCTCAACCGCACAAGCAGAAATATCTACCAAAATTTCTAAACATCTGGATGCCTACCCACCCTGAGTTTAATCGAATACGCATCAAGCTGAACAACGTCGCTTAGAATCCGATGCTTAGTTCTTTTTCGTTCATCTCGTACACATGATCTCTTGCATCAATTAGAGCACTCTACAACATACATGATTTAGTTTCAGCCATAGCAAAAAGGGAGGTCGGCGATGTGTTGTGTAACATGTCAAAATGAGTTGATACTTTTTATACATTATTAATGAGTAAGGGTGTAAACGAATCAAGCAGTCTCGTGAGTTACTTGAGATCGGATTAATAAAAAACTCGAATGAGCCAAGCCTAAACAAGCCCGAGCTCGAGGCCTGAAATATGGCTCGTTGAATTATTGAGCTCGAGCTTTACATGTCGAGCTCGAGCCGGCTCGTGAGCTTAAACGAGCTTTTTATATATAAAATTATGAACAATATAATAAACATTATGTATATTATGTGATATATGAAAAATATAGTTTTAAATATATTAAAAATTAATAATACAATTAAATTAATTATTTAACTAAATATTAAACAAGCCGAACCAAGCCAAGTTTGTAAATTTCTAATGAGAAGAGCTCGAGCTTTAGAAATAAAATTTTAAATGAGCCAATCCGGGCCTCTCTTTAGTCTTAACGAGTCAGGCTCGGCTTGACTCAACTAGTTTACACCCCTAGGACCTAGGTCAAAACATATGATAACAGATATAAAATATTTTTGATCTTTCCTTATTTATATAAATTATAAATTAATTTAAAGGTGTTTCATGCACTACAAATAATCTTTGTTTTAATTTTATCCATTTGACACATTAGAAATCAAACTTAACCCTAATAGGCTCATTCATAAGTAAATGGGCTGCTCCCACCTCTAAGTGAAAGTTGAATAAAAAGGTGATAAAATACCTGCCCTAACTTTGTAAGGAAATTGCTAGCAAGATTCAATGATGTGAGCCTCACATCTTCATTAGCCTTCAATGCTTGAGAAATTGAAAAAGCACCTTCATCCTGTTGGCAAAACGATTCAAAATGGTACGAGAAATCATCATGTGAATCAAAATCAAGTTTTATTTAGATATGAAAATATTACAAGGAAGGTGGGTCATACTCTAATTTCATTGAATCCTAAATCTAGTGACACAAGGGCTTCATTGACCACCTTCAGGCTGCGAGCTAGGGACTTAGCACCCTGAATAAACAACCAGCTATTAAACTTTTCAAAATAAGAAATAATACAAAAAAATTTAATAAGGAATATGAACCTCATCACTAAGCCCGTTAGCCCGTAAATCCAATGTGGAGATTGTATTGTTGTATTTCAAAGTATCAGCTATGAATTCTGCACCTTTTGCTCCTATCTGTAATAAGAGCAGTTGAGATTGCCCTATGAGTTTTCTTATGAATCCTATAACTTTAAAAAGTGACAGTTTGACTTATTTACTTTTAACCTGGTTGAGACATGTTCCATTTCAAAGAAGTCTAATGGGTTAAATGTGTCAAAAGTCACAAAAAGTGTTATGCAATGTATACTTCCTCTTAGATCAATTTGTCCAAACATATAAATTATTATTGCAAGAACAGTTTTTATATCAAGTACAACGTATTTAAGAATAATAAAAAAATTTCACATAAAGTGCTTACCTTGCACCAACCAATCATTAGAGTTTTAATATTTCCATGAAATTTGAGGATGTCAGCCAAAGCTTTTGCACCATCTGGTCCGATTGGATTGTAACCAAGTTCAAGCTGTTCCATGACAGAGAGGTTGATAGTAAAATGATACTTGCTAGATCACATGATTGCAAGATCTGATTAAATACAATATTAGGCAAGAATCTTGCCTGTTTATAGTAAAAGTACATTCAGAAACCAAATCAATAAAATAATTTGCAACAATAACAATGTGCAAAGTAAACAAGAAAATACAATCATTGCAAATTTCATTGTATTATGGAATCAAGTTAAACATACAAGAAACTTAATCAAGTAAAACATGCAAGAAACTTAATCAAGTAAAACATGCAAGAAACTTACAGCAGTTATCACATTATTATCTTTTAGAACTTCAGCTAATGCAGTGACCCCTTTAGCATGTATGTCATTTCCTCCCTGAAAGGACATAATGGTTATAACAATTTTTACATAATTTAAATTGTGCTTAACAAGGTAAACTTGGGTCCTCTACCCACCAAGTCTATGTTTGTTATTGAACGATTCTCCTTTAAAGCTTCAGCAATTTTCTCAGCTCCCTGATGCATTTTAAGAATAAGCAAACTGTAAAATATTAATAAGAGAAATTGCTTAAAGTTTTTAATTAACAAAGGAGAATATGATACGGATCAGCCAAAATACTTCGATAGATCTGGGTGATCGTCAAAACATATAAGGGTGTTAAAACATCTTTTTTTTATTAAGTAATTTGTTTCCTATTATTTACAGGGGTCTGGACGACTTTGTTAACTTGTGTACAGTGTGAGGAACAAGCATTAATTTGATTTTATCAAAATACCTCATCTTTAATGTCGTTCATGTATACGTTAAGCCACAACAAAGATTTACATCTTTTAATGTATTCCGCAACATGAAATGCACCTTTTGAGGTTATCATATTGTTGCCAATGTCGAGAGCTGTGAGTTTTCCTGCTTATAAAATATAAACTATACATGTAAACTTAACACAATATATAAAAATACATCTAAATGGGAAAAATATTTCATTAAGAATAGAAAACTATGCATGAAGGATCAAAACCTTTGTGTAAAGACAGTCCAGCAATCAATGCACGAACTCCTTCATCTCCAATGGAGTTCCCATGCAAAAAAAGTTCCTGCATATGCATTAAAAATTCTTCAAATTATTTGTGTCCAATACAAGAATTCAAGCTCATGTAAGATCTTGAAATATGTAACATAACATATAAGAACTTAAACCAACAACATATCAACATTTCTATGTACCCTTAAAGCTTTGTTACCCTCAAGCCCTTTAGCAAGTGCAGAAGCCCCTAAAGCACCACCATAATTTCCACTAGAATAAAAAAACAAATTGTGTGTCACAAAATAAAACTTTTACCTCTCAGAAAACCATAAAATATATTTGTAATCATGTTATTTCTACTCACTTTAGATACAAGCTTTGTAAAGACTTATTCTCAAGAAGTGCCTCAGCAAGACCTGAAAATCCCTGTCAACAGATCCAAATGTAATTAAGAATTATACTATTAATTTAAGAAATGCATGCTTACATAAACACGAAGAAGAGGCATACAGAATAGTCAATCAAATTGTTGTTTAGTTCAAGTGTACGCAAGGTTGAGTTTTTCTTTAGCATCCCAGCAATAGCCTTTGCTCCCTGCAACAGAGATACACATCAAAGATTATTAACACTTAACCAAAAACTTTTAGTTTCCAAGCTTGAAACTTGAAAAAATAAAAACTAACCTCATCCCCTAGCCCAGTACTATTTAGCTGGAGCTTCTGAATACCATTATTTTCCACCAGAATATCACATAAAATCTGCAGAGTAGGATCATATGCTATTCTAAAAATCTAGTAATAAATTAGTAATATGTTTGTACATGAAAAGGTCAAAACTAGACATTGAACCCTCACAACAACACTTAAGATTCCAAGAGTTTGGGGAAACATAAGTAAATTTCATCAATGCCATCAAAATTCATGACCAGCTAATACTACCAAATTAGTGCACCTTTGCTCCTTCGTCGCCAATATTGTTTCCTGATAGGTTAAGAGTCTTCAGGGTAATGTTTGATTGCAGAACACCATCAAAAGCTTTAATTGCTTCTGCAGTTATTCCATTAGCAGCAAAATTTACATCTTCAGCCACCTGGAAAATGAAAAGGAAGAACGTCTTCATAAATAAAGAGTTTTAATTACGGGGCAATGTTGTTAAACTTGGCATGTTATGTCATTAATACAGAGATTTAATGCTTGTTTTTGATTTCTTGTGCAACTCTCCCATCTCTAAATAATTCTCAAACTACAATTCAAATGTTTAAAATACTTAAATACCACTGAATGATGGCACAAATAATGCAGTTACAACTTCTTAGGAACAGTAATTATGGCAAACAACCACCATATTAGAACAAATGAATCACAATATCAATTAGACACATCGACTTAGAAATATCTCCTAGTGTTCCCTAGATAGCAAATTTAAGCCCCAAAACAACGAGTACTCCAAATGAATTTCTACGGAATTCATTCATTATAACAAATGTCATTGAATAAGAAGCTATGAGACAGATAATGCAGATTAAATAAGAGCATGATCTTAAAATCTAGCCTGGTTGTATGCTAAGCTCTCTGCAAGGTAAAAGAGCCCTTCATCTCCGAAGTTGCGACCTGCCAAAATGATACTAGATTTGAATAATAGGAACTTTACGTCTTTACATAGGAAGTCAAAATGATATGCAATATTGTTATATGGCTTGAGTTTGCATGCACCTGACATGTCAACAATGCTGAATGACCTAAGTTCTTTGGCAAAATCATTCAGTCTAAGCTTGGACTCCCTTTCGATTTTTGCACCAAAATTAGGTAACAAGTTTGTCCCTGCAGCAAAAGACCATTTCACTCCTTCTGTTGGTTGTTTCTCAGCAGCTGGAGCTTTGGCTTTCTTGGGCATCATCAGTTTCTCCACCAATTTCCACATAACTGTCAGCTGAAGACATAATTAGTTTACCAATGAGAAATTTCTATCTTTAGCATAACTCCTATTATTAATCTATGCAGAAAACAATAAATATAATAACACTGAAAAAACAGATAAATGAACCAAAAAGGTAATGACTAATGAGAAAACAAAAAATCACTAGAATATGAAAACATATAACCAAATTAGATCAAATATCAACATTATATGATCTTCTAGCAATGAATAAATTATTTTACAAACACAATTCCGCTAAGATAGGATTGATTGAGTTCTTTAGAGATGCCGTTATCAAATAGAATCAGGGTACCCAGGAGCAGTAGATATTGGAAAAAAAGGTGATATCATGAACCATAGAGAGAAATACTTTATCCAAAAGAGATTTCCCAGAATTAAAACCTTATACAAGTTAAAACAAACTCATCCGTGTTAACACCAATACCTTTATCAAATCAAATAAAATCAGAGTCTTTTCTTCATACATTAATCAATATCATCATTCATCAGAACAAAATATGTCTATTATCCTTTAATTAGCACATCAAATCAAACATAAAGATCATATTGTTGTGACAATTTAAAATGCTTCTAGTTGAAAAAAACTCCCATAAGCAGATGCTCAATAGTTCCAAAATCCTATATTTCATGCTTTTGTTCAACATAATTCTGTTTAGATGCAAAATTGGCATGGAATTGTTGCTAGTTTGACTTCAGCGTTATAATATTTGTAGAACTTGCTACAATGCCCAAAAATTCTGAATGATTTAATTAACAACAATAAACAAATAGACATAATCGAACATGAACGAACAACACGTAAACAAGCGTACACAAACAGACGTAAATGAACAAACATTAACAATCATTCACGAATGCAAATAAACTAACCAGACATGTGTTCATGTTCATTCATTTATTAATTATACAAACATGAACAAACTTCCAGACAATCAGTTCACTCAATGTTCGGTTTGGAGTTTACAATCATCATAATTATAGTTCTATAGAACCTGTTACAATATCCTAAAATTCTAAAATCCCTACCATTAGAAATAAAGCAATTATCATCAAGTTTTTGAAGTTGCAGTGCAAGTAGTATATTCAATAGTAATAACACGAGGAACAGAAAAATTTAATAGATACAACTCGCGAATAGAAAGCAATACCAAAAGTGACGACAATGAAGGAGCCAACCGGCAATACAAAAGAAGCAATCTCCTTCACCGGAACGGCGGTCAACGGCGCTGCTTCGGACTGAGACTCCCTGTAAACTCTTCTGCCTCTACCTGAACGCCCAGACGAGGCTGAATCATTTCTTACTACAAAAGTTCGGAACTGCCAACGCCGCCGTCCTGACCCAACATAGTGCAGCGTAGTTGAAACATAAAACCGCCGGCGAAGTAGCAGACAGCCTCCGGACGTAAAACCGGTTGTTGTAGTTGGTTTAGGATGAGAGTAGATTGAGAGAGTTGAAGAACAATCCATGAGAGTGAGTGAAGAAATCAAATTGGGGGAAAGGATAGAAGACGATGATGTCTACAGACTACAAAATGTGATTTGGATCAAAATATGGGCTTTTGCGAATGAAACTATGGGCCGTCTCAAATAAGAAACCTTAACCGAAGGCCTAAGGGGATGCCCGAGTCGACTGCGTTCGTCGGATCGAATTGTTTGGATTTGAAAATTTTAACATCTTATCAGAAACCTGACCCGATCCGAATTCGCAATTTTTCTATCCAATCCGAATTTATCCGAATAACCTGAAAAACCCTAATAAACTTATTTTTTCATCTGAATTATCCGATCAACCCGAATAAACAGTGTTTATTCGGGTTATTCGGATTGAATTCGGATATCCGATCCAAATAAAGAAGATTTTGTATATCCAATATTCGATCCAATCCGAATTCGGAAATCGGATATCCGGTCCTAATCTATCATAATATCCTAATATTTCCTTCAGATCGGATTTTTCGAGTTTCGGATACGCTATGAAGTGACAACATGACGAATATTAAACCTAGACCAAAAACCGGCCAGAACGCGTGTTACTTCGTCGTAAAGCAATAGATCGAATCGTTGCAAAAACAAGTGTCAATCACAATAAATGTGAACCAAATATAGGCGCATATGTTAACAATATGGGTATTCAACAACGATAACGGTTACAACATATTGAATATCAAACCCACAGACGAAAAAACCGGTCACAACGTTTGTTAACCCGTCCTAAAACAATAGATTAACCATAACAAAGCAAGTGTTAAATGTAAGAAATACGAACCCAAAAACAATCGCACAATGTAAAAATTCATATAACTTATAAAAAAAAACGTTTGCAGTTTTAAATCATTATTTTCTTAATTGGTATCGTTATAACTTTTTAAAAAATTGATAACATTATTTTCTTAATTACTATCATCATTTAAATTTTTTAAGAATTGATAATGTTATTTGCTTAATTACTATCATCATTTAAATTTTTTAAGAATTGATAATTGCATGGAAAGTGAAAGAAAAAAAAAGTTAGTCGATTCGAACCAAGGGAAGCATGCGTAACAAACTTTGTATCCCTTAATTTATCAGTTGAACCACATAGCAAAAGGGTTATTTTCTCAGGCTCTAAAAAATTTATATTAAACAAAAAAGTAAAAAAATATTAGGATTGACTGTAATTTAAGTATTATTATAGTAAATTAAAAAAACTCGCTGGAGCAGTTATCGAACCAACGACCACTTGAAAAAAATTGTAAAGCTTAAGCAGTAAATAGTGGCGGAGCTTCGCAAAGTGAGAGGGGGCAGAAATTTTTGAAACCCAAAATACATGTTAATTTTTTTGAAACGAGTGGGAGCGAAACCGTGATTTTTATTTAAAATAACATTTTGGACGAAAAATGTACACTGCGAACAAAAAAATAGGGAGCAGTCGCCCCAGGCCCCTATTAAGCTACGCCACTGGCAGTAAGCTATGTTGATATTTGATCCATATTTTGCAAAATATAGACATCTAATTAATAATCTAAAAGAAGAGATGTATAACAAATAAGGAGTAAAAACGATAATAATTTTATTTTGTAATAAAATTACTGTTTCTTAAGTTTGTAAATGTATATATATGGTAAAGTTTGTAAATGTATATATGGTAATTTATAACAAAATGTTCATAACAAAGTTAATAAAGAGCACAAGTTTTGAAAAAACCATAACAACTGTTAAATAAATTTTAAACTCAGTCTTAACTACTACGAACATAATTAACAACTCTTAACTACTATGCGTTCGTTAATCCTCATTTATACAGATCCAAGTACAGAAAAAAGACAAAACAAACCCTCAACAAACTTGGAATTACAAACTGTAAACATCTACTTAATAATCTAAAAGAGATGTATAACAAATAAGGGGTAAAAATGGTAATAATTTTATATTTTTAATAATATTACTGTTTCTTATGTATATATGGTAATGATTTATAACAAAATGTTCATAAAAAAGTTATTAAAGAGCAAAAGGTTTTGAAAAAACCAAAATAACTGTTAAATAAATTTTTAACAACTCTTAACTACTATGAACAGAATTAACAACTCTTAACTACTATGAGTTTGTTATACAGACCCAAATACAAAAAAAAAAAGACGAAACAAACCCTCAACAAACTTGGAATTGCAAACTGTAAACAAACTAACCATAACACCACATTTTATAGTTTAGACACAGTTTCTAACTCTTACCATGAGCTCAGTCAAACATACTAACTTGTACAGGATTGTCATCATAAATCTCCATATTATTCTCCAGAAAGTTGAGAGATCTAACGGCGTTTATTGGACCGTTATCAACTGTTCCTAACAAGAATTTGTACAGGAGATGCACGCGGGGCACCTAAGAGAATCCTTAACAGCTCCAACTCCTCATTCTTGTTACTTATGCAGGTTGACAACATCACCTTCTTCAGATTAGGTGACCTGGCCATGACAAACTTCACAAACTCCAATTCTTGCTTTGAGTTATTGAAACATTCGATCTTCAATTCATTCATACGCTCTAACCAAACATGTGCATGAGCTTCCAGTATAGCAGCAAAGTCTTCGAACTCAGCAAAGTCTTCGAACTCAAATGGCCCATCATTATAATAATCATCACCAATCTACAGCAAGAGTCTTGTGTCACCAAATGTTGGCATCAGAATCAAAACAAATAGAATACAAGATAGGCAATCTATTCACCTCAAGCTTGATTGCCTCCAAGTTCGGGGAACATTTTATCAAAGCAGCAAGAAAAGTCAATCCATATAGGTCGTCAAAATTTATTTGTTCAATGCTACAGTATTTGAGGTGAATTAGTGAGGCTGGAAGCTCTTCTGGAACCGATTCTAACAACTTCAAACATAGGACAAAACAATGATTAACAACCAAGGTTTAAAATTTTTGTTCCTATAAATTGCATATAGTGTGGATAAATATTACCAGAACAGTTTCACCCCAAATAGTCAAATGTTCAATCATAGGTAAACACTTGAATAGATCCATAATGCTCGGGCAACCTTCAAGATTTTCGGAATCTAGAAACTGCATCAACGTAGAAATTGAATTAAGTTTCAAAAGCCCATGAGACTAGATACACAATTAAGAATAGGGGTGTTCATTTTCAAGCATCCGGTGATTCGGATATCCGAACTCAGAAAAAAAAAGTGAAAATTTTTAAAAGATATATTTCGGATATCCGAATATCTGAAAAATTATCCGAATATCCGAAAAATTATCCAAAATAGCCGAATATACGAAAAATTATTTCAAATATCCGAAAAAAACTATTTCGGATATCAAATATCCGAACTACCTGAAAGTTTTTAAAATATGTATCAGAATCTGAACTTCCAGATATCCGAATTTTTCAGATACGGATTTTTTTGAACACCTCTAGTTAAGAACTTACGAGAGACAGGCGCTTAAGTGATGGACAATTAGATAAAACATGCAGAAGAGTTTCTTTAGAAATCCTAACTCTGCTCAAGGTTAAGCTGATAAGGTTACTAAATCCATTGAATTTTCGTGTATGCTCGAAATAACAATGATCAAGATACAAGTCTGTTAAGTGATGCAACGAGAAAAAATATGAGGGTAGCTCATAACAACTACATGCATCCAAGAAGTTAAGTTTTAATTTATTGAGAGTATGGTTCATCGACAAATGAAGTATTATTTGATCAATCTCAAAATAGGTGCGGTGTGCATTCATTGTAAGGGCAAACTCTTGTATTGGACCTTGGCGTAGTAGCAAAACTTGATGTATAGCATAGAAAAGTTTACACGACATGTCCTTGTTTCTCCTTGCCGCGTCTAAGTCATATGTTCCTCCCCAATTAGACACAGATAATGGTTTCATCTCACTCGGACTTTTCACAGTAGACTCAAAAAACACAAGTTTAGGAATTTTGGTCCATTTGTGCCTCCATTCACTTGAGAGGATACTTGTCTTTGCTGCCTCTTGAACTGGTAAAAGACATAGGATGGTTTCTATTATGGATTGAGGAAGTGTGGTGATTCTATCCAAAGACAATCGTTGAGCTTTAGACAAACGTTTAGCTTTCATCACAGGGTATTTGTATCGGATCAATGCTGCAGATTGTAAAATTGAATTAAGATGAACTTTGGTTAATACAGACATCGAGAAAATACGTCAAATACATGATAAGTGAAATAATTAGGTGATTCAAGGAAAGAGTTCATAAATTGGTGAGGCTATGCTTCTAAATTGGGGTTTCACATGTGATGAGATTAAAATATTTTCTTATACTTGTTCAAACTTATGGTTGGGGAGTTTGCAGTGTACTTCGAAGGTCACTTTATATAGTTACTTAGAAACACGAATCTAAAGTAAGATTACCACATTTCCACTGAGTTAGATCTATAATTTCAATCCAAACAACTAGATTATCGCCTTCATCATTGAATACAAGTGAGTGTTGAAGGTAAAATTGTGTGAAGCATGGGATCTTTTATTCTCTTATTTATACTAGTTTGTGGTTATGATTGGGCCCCCTAAAGCAGTTTTCGTGAACTTCCATTCTTTGTTGTCAAAAGCCCTCGGGCGTGCACCTAGGCCCTCAAAAAAATGTCTAGGGAAAACACCTTTGGAGTCTTCAGGCACAGATCAGGATACTTTTTTACAAAAGCCATGATAGGCGATTGCTTTTTTGCAGGTGCAAGGCGCAAAGGGGCAGGCTTTTAAAAATAAAGCGTTATAATCTTTTTTTATTGGATATTTTATTTTTTTGTAGATGCGAGGCATACCACTTTTCATAATCCTCCAAGTGAGATAACCGTCTATGCTAATTATTTTACACAATCCAACTTACGTTAGCCCATCAAGGTATTACGTTTGAACACCCTTCAATATCAAAACATCAACTTATCATAGGTTCATCCAATGGGGATGTGTTGCATTAATCAACTTGAGTAATTTTGCCATAGCCTCGAGGTATCCTCCTCTGTTGTTATGTCACACGCTTCTTCCGGGTTCCAAGGCAGATCCTATGACCGGATCCGGAACTCTTTTTACTGCCCTATCTCTTCAGTTCTGTGATCTACCTTTGTTTATGATTAACTTAGAAATGGTCAAATAATCAGTCTAACACACTACAAAAAAGATGAGTTAAACTATCTATATAAGCTTATGTTACCCTATTTTTTATCCAAAACTTCTTTAAATCTGGAAACATTCTCCTCCTCAAAACACTTTGTATTGCAGCCTTTATTTAATGTCACCTAATAAGTTTCTAACACACTATAAACATCCCAATTAAAGAAACTGGCTACTACCCTGTTAACTTTTTTACTTCATAACCCCGGGTCCCCCTAACACCAGATTAACCAGGGGGGACAGATTAAGCGGCCGCAAGCAACTGGGTCAGTATCCACTAAGGAAACACATGTTCAACATTTTCACAGATGCCCTAAAACTTTGAATAGATGATTCTTAATAGCTTATGAATGTTGGTATAGAGAATAACAGTAATCGATAATTCAAAGAGGAAACGTTGATTTATAGTTGTAATCAGTTTAGAACACAAGGACGAAGGGTATAAAAGATTTAAAGTTGTAAGCCCTAAAGTCACCAGATGTGTATAAATAATCATAAACACAAACAAAACAAATAATCTTACTGAAAATGAATACATAAGCCATGAAACAGCTGCTAAATCAAATAATTACGAAATATGAAGAAGGTTAAACCGATTACCTGAGAATTGAGATGAACTACCAAGTAGGGCGAGCGGCGGAAGAATGAGAGAAACTCAACTACAAATCTCCTGAAATTTGGTTTTTCATCTAAAAATAACTTATTCATTTATAGGTATCTTAAAAAGTTAATAGTTCGATAATTTGTTTGTTAAACCTAAAATAACTTTTTAACATTACTTTTTGTAAAACTGTAATAAGTTATTTTTCAAACGCTAAAAATTTTAGCTTTTTAAAATAACTTATTACTTATTGACATAAAATTACAAATATATATCACTCTTTACCCTTTTATTGACATAAGTTATATTATTAATTTATAAAAGTTAATTTTTAATATAATACAAACTAAAGTTTTTAATGTCAATTAATTCAAATATATCAATTGTTACACATCAAAAGATCATGTATAATTTGTATAGTGATTAAAGTTTTTTATTATTTTTTTATTACTTAAAATATTTGTTAATATGTAAATTAGTCATTTTATATCAAAATATTGTTTTATAATTGCTAAATTTTCATTACTAACTATTTAATATTTTATATTAAATCTGTGTAATACACGAGTTAATAACATAGTACATGTATATATAACAAACCTAAAGTATCATTTCTAGTTAAATCGAGCGTAACCTCGCTGTAAAATCAAAAAGCTTATCATGTTGTAAAAGCAAGTGTCAATAAATCAAAGTATAAACGTGCACAATTAAACACAAAAGCAAAAATTTAAAAATAATAAACCTAAAGCAGACTTCATCGTAAAATCGAGCATAAATTTGTCGTATAATATATAAAAACATACAATGTCAATATGTCATCAAAACAATGTCAATAAACAGAAATATAAACGTACACAAAAACACAAAAGCAAAATCTAAAAACTAAGAAACACAAAAACATAAAGGAATGATAAAAAATCGAACACTATTCATTAGCCATTTGTTTTTTAATATATAAAACTAGGTTTTTTCTTGCCGCACTTTGCGACGAATTATCATATTACACTCTCGACAACGGGTATTATATGTTAATTACAGAAGCATAATTTATATAACGAAATCAAATATCTCGTCACGAACTTTATACAAATTTCTCATATAACATAAAATTATACAAAATTCATACAAATATGTAACGAAAATAATAGAAAAAATTACTCGAAAATCTTTCTCAACGACAACCAATTGACTGAATTAAAAAAAAAATCTAAATCTCTAAGTGAACATCACTTTTTTCTTCTCTGAACACCACCAAAACTATAGAAAAGACCATTTTTTCTTCACTAGATATATAATATTTATGTTGGATCGGGTTGTTAACTTCAAATAACACTTCACAAGTATTTCTTTCTTTCAGTCTAATAGATGCGGAATATCTATTAGAAGGATCTCACAAACACTCAATGATGAACAAATAATCTTTGAATAATAGCAAGAACACAAGAGTAAATTCAAGCTCAAAGATATATTTCTCTCAAAGTACTACAAGTGTAAAACCCAGACAAGCACACTTAACAGGTTTACAATGAGAGGTTATATAGCTAAGGCTACAACCGTATACACGTAGGAATACAAGTTGGGTATACTAGAAAATACATAAAGTAAAGCTTATTCTAGTATATTAAGTGTCTTAACAGGCTAAGACACTTACTTACAATCATTACAAATATAGACATTGACTTTACAAAGACTAGCTAAATACAACAAGCATTTAATGTTGTTGATCTTCAAGGCTTTAGATGATCTTTTGCATTTAATGCTGAGGAAGGGAAGTAAGGTGCTGTCTGACTATCGGTATGTTCTTTTTGTATTTACTCAGACCAGCATGTCTTGTGTCAGTCCCTTTTGTACTGTGAAAGTAATTAGCTACAGTCTTTGTCAGAGGATAAACCTCAGAAGTCCTTGTCTTTGTCTTTGGTGCAAAGGAGAATCTTTGGAAGCTGTCAGTCTTCGAAAGTCTTTAATTTTTCAGAAGCTTTATCTTCTAAGTACCAATCTTCCGAAGTGTTTGTGTTGTACAGCCTTCAGTAGGAGTGAGTTACTCTTCGGAAGCAATGCTGCTTCCGAATAGGAACTCCTTCCTTCCGAAGGCTGTTTGTCTGTGTAGTCTCTGTACTTAGACAAATTTGAAGTTTGGTGAGCATCAGCCTTTATTAGTCTTTACAGTCTCCCCCTAGGCTGATGCTACCAAAACTTCCTATGGGATTCTCCTTACAATCTTTTCTCCCCTCAGGACCTGAGCCCTTGCCTTTACCCATCTGAGTGCTTGTCTCCCTTCTGATCCATTGTCTGGATTTTCAAGTGGGAGGTTTTCCAAATCAAAAACAAGGGGCGCAGCCAGCACCATCAGTTGTGCCAAATCCAAAACCTTTATTCCTCCATTGAGCAGAGTGAGAGTAAACTCTTTGTGAACTATATTGTAGCTCCACTTTACAACAGGAATGTAGGTATGATCATGCTTTAGTTCATAGAGATCTTTTGGATGTTCTTTGGGCATTGAGACTGCTGGTTTGGCTTTTGGTCCTAGGGGAGGTGACTCTGCTCAGAGTCAGAGGAGATGGCAGATGTTCTCTTTTTCCTTCTGGCCATGCTCTTTCTTCCTATGAATATTGGTCTGTCTTGAGCAGTGGCTTGACTCCTCTGATCTCTGGCCTGCTGTACTTCCACATTTGAGCCCACTGCTGCACCTGTTGTTGCAGTGGGCTGTGGATCAGCATCCTCAGTTATTGAGGGTTCTGTTCTCCTCTCATCAGCCTGTTTTTGTCTCCCAGGATCAGGGTCTGTTGTTTGTTGTTTCCTTGTAGTCTTTTTACCTTTATTGATCTTGATCACTGAAGAGATTGGCATGTTGTCCATAGAGGGACTTGATGGAGGAGATGTTTGTTCTTCTTTAGGGTCTAGGGGAAACATGTTGGGGAACATGGCCTTAGTAGCTTCCCCACACATGACTTCTTCCCCTTCTCTGATCCCAGATCCAGATATGGGAATTTCAATTGTAGCTCCTTCCCCTTGACCTAAGCCTCTAATTAGGCTTGCCCTTTGAGCCCGTATCTGCTCAATTGGAAGCAACTCACCTCTGGCTATTTTAGCCTTTATATCTCTGACATGCATGTCCATGGTTGAGTTCTTCATAGGGCCTAGCTGCCGAGCATGGAAACCATATTCAAAAAGGAAAGCCTTCAAGTTGTCTTTGTATGCCTTCTCCTTCTGTTTCTTTGTTAGTTTCACCATGGCTTGGGATGCAGCAGCTGCCTGTTCTTGCTACTGCACCTTGTCCAGCTCGGCAGCCATCTGAGGTACCGACCAGAGCAGTACTGCATCAAAATCATAACCCTTCTCCTCAAGTAGAGCAGAGAGTCTGATGCGCTCTTCATCCTGAGAGGTGTCTGGTCGGCCCTTCTTCTTTTTGGGTACTCTCTCCTCTAGCTCTGCTTCCTCCTCTGGGGTGAGTTTCCTTTTTCCTTTGTCCAATGCTTTTGCCCTAGAGGAGATGGATCCTGTAGCCTCACCAACTGGTTCATCGGCCAATAGCTCCTCTATGGAGGAATCATCAATAATGACTGGGCCTTCGGAAGCAGCTGCAGCTTAGGAGTTAACCTTAGCTTTCACTGCCTCCTCCAGTTGACCAACCATCTTGGGTGATTCGTTAGCAGTATCCACAAAGTGCTCAGGAGTGGAGGAGAGGTCTTCAACAGCCTTTGTCCCAGAAGGGGACACATGTTCCATGGAGATTGGTTCTTCTTGAGTAGTTTCTTCCATGACAACCTGGGCTGTAGTCTCAGCAGGAAACTTAGTCCCAGAAGGGGACTGTTGAGTCCCAACAGGGGACTGAGGCTCCATAGAGACATTTGTGGTTGTGAGCTCTTACTCTGTCTCTTTGACAACCTCTGTTGCCTCAGAAGAAGAGGAAGAGGAAGTAGTACTGGAGTCATGGAAGTATGTGCCCAAGAAGTCATCCCATTCAGTAGTCAAAGTGATTATGGATGGGTTGACTTCCTGTGCACCTTCCTCTTCTCTTACTTCTGGTCCTGACCCTGCAGAAGGTGCATTCTCCCCTTTTTGGTAGCATTAGGGGAAATGAAAGTAGTTGTAGCAGGATCAGGATGGAAGGGTTGAAAGATTACTGGAGGGCGCCTCCGGAGGTCCAAGATTGTTGCCTCCTTGGCTTGAACCTCCAGCCGCAGGATAGCAACCTCATCTTCTAGGTGAGCTACCCTGGCTTGGAGGGATGTAATTGTGGCCGTCAATTCCTGTGTATTGCTGCCCTCATCCACATAAGTGAAGTCATTGGGCGATGGAGTCCTGAGCCTGGCTCCTGCACCTCCACCACCAGTTGTGGTTTCTTGTCACCTTGGATTCCCCTCATTGAGAAGGGCTTCAAAGAAGTCATCCCCAATGTGGGTTGCCGCAGGTGAGGTCCTAGTTCCTGTACCACTGTCCTGAGGATCCTGATTAGGATCAACAGTAGTGGCAGCCTCACCTGCATTGATCCCTTCCTTACTTCTGGGATCAACCTCTGAAATGATAGGCTCTGGGTCAGGGAACCTAACTTGTAACTGTGTCACCACTCTCATAAGTGTTTGGGTAGTAGGAGAGAGTGGTTCCTCCACAGCTATAGCAGAGGATCCTTGAGCCTGGGTTATAGTATGTGTGGGAGGCATTTCTGGGTGGTAAGAACCTGGAGACCTGGGAGACAGTCTCTGATCTAATAGAGTTGCTTCATCAGAAGCAGACTCAATAATTGGGGCATCCCTTTGGATATTCTCAGGTATGTGTTGTGACATACTCTGAGGGCTTTCAGGCTAATTAAGGCCAGCCACAGGTTCTAGAGGAAGAACCTGTGGAATAAGAACAAGTGTGGCTTTCACTTTAGGTGGAACTATGCCCTTAGCAGTTCTTTTCACCTTTTTCTTAATGGGTTCGGAAGAAGGGACCTGAACAACTGTAGATAGCTGTTCAGGGGTTCGGCGGCGTTTGTAAGTGATGGTGATGGGGTGAGAAACAAAAGTGGAAGGTGTGGGTTCAACATCTGTGGGTGTAACAGAGTTGTCACCTTCTGGAGTTTGTAACTCCATGGAAGGAAGAAGAGGAGTGAAGTTTCCAGAAAACTTGGCACTCTTCTTCTTCAGTTGTACAAAAACCTTGGAAGAGACCAAGGGGATTTTGTATGTATTCCCAGTCAGTGAGAGGACATAACCCAACTCACTATAGAATATATGCTGCAAAAATCTGGGATACATACAAAACTTCTTTGGTGACGAGATATTGTCAACCAAGTTATTGAAAATAAAGGCAGAAAAGTTAAAGAGTTTGTTGGAAACCAATCCATGAATAGTCGAAGTTAAATCAGAGGGAACTTGATCCCAACCACGAGTCTTATTGGAAAGACTGTGCAAAAACAAATGTATGAGGTACTTATAATTATAGGACACTCCACCCTTCAAATAAGTAGTTGAAGGAAGAGGACCTTCGTACCCCATTGACCTAAAGGTCAATGCTACCTCATCGTTAGTGAATGAGACCCTTCCCCCGGCATCACAAAGTTGAAGATGCCGACAGATGGTCTCCACTATGATAGATATAGGATGAGCATCAATAGTGGCATTATGAATCCGACCATTGGGAGATGAAGAAACCGAACATGAAGCCCAAAATTGTTGGTGATGAGATTCATACACCAAGGGCTTAACAGTGAGAGAAAAATTATACCTGCTCCTTTAAAGAAATGAGATGATCGGTGCGAAGTCAACATCATGTTCCGCTGATAACTCCGCCGGTAGGTTGTGAGCAGGTTTGAAGGGAAAAAGAGCCATGATGATTGACGGTTTTTAGGTTAAAGATCGGCGGTTTTTAGGTTAGATTTGAAGAGAGAAGAGAAAAATAAATTGAAATGAAACGGTGAGAGAGAATGAATGAGCGGGAAATCTTTTATACCTTCGGATGTCAGCATTTAATATAGAAACACATTAAATTTTGACATCCGGATGTCAGAAAAAGGTCTTCCGAATACAGCTCATTTATTATTCAAAATTCTCTAAGTACAAAGTTCTTCCAAGAGGTTATGTATCGGAAGAGGTTCATGAGACCCAGAATGCTCTTCGGAAGATACTTACTTCCGAAGCATATACAAGTATATTATTGGAAGTGTATCTTCTGAAGAATTAGATAAATTTATCAAGAGAATTGTTCTTCGGAAGACACCTTCTTCTGAATAGAAGATTCAGAAGATTTTGCTTCCGAATTTGTAATGTATCGGAAGTTTAATACTTCAGAAGGAAAGTTATCTTCTTAAGTGTGACATCTTCCGACATAAGGAAGGAATAATGCTTCCGAAGACTTAAACTATCATCTGAAGAGTGATTACTCATCAGAAGATAATTTAAGTTTATCTTCCGAAGAATTATTAATTCCTTATTAATTCATTTATTCAAAGTTAATCATGCCAATGGCTGTTATTAAATACCTGAATCTTCCTTCATCAAATGCCTTGGTGAATAGATCAGCCAAATTGTGTTCTGTATCAACTTTGACTAGATGAATCAACTTCTTCTCTGCACAATCTCTGATGAAGTGATACCTGATATCAATGTGCTTGGTCTTGGAGTGCTTGACAGGATTATTAGTGATGGAGATTGCACTGGAATTGTCTATCTGTATAGGAGTATTGAACAGCTCCACTCCATAATCCTTCATCTGATTTTGAATCCATATAACTTGTGCACAACAACTTGAAGCAGCTATGTATTCTGCCTCTGCAGTAGAGGTAGAAACACATGATTGTTTCTTGCATTGCCAAGACACAATTCTGGATCCAAGAAATTGACACCCTCCTGATGTGGATTTCTTGCTGATGTTACAACCTCCATAATCACTGTCAGTATAAGCCATGAACTGAAAGTCTTCATTTCTAGGATACCATAATCCTAGACCAGGTGCTCCTTTGAGGTATCTAAAAATTCTTTTCACAGCAAGCATGTGTGAAGCCTTGGGATTGGCCTGAAATCTTGCACACAAAGATAATGTCATCAACATAGATTTGTACTAACATGATATGTTGATTGGACTTCTTGAAGAAGAGAGTCTTATCAATTGTTTCTCTCTTGAAGTGATTAGCCAATAGAAACGAAGACAAAGTTTCATACCATTTTCTGGGAGCTTGATGCAACCCATATAGGGCTTTATCAAGCTTACAGACATGGTCAGGAAACCTTGGATTTTCAAAACCAGGAGGCTGACACATATACACCTCCTCATCAATCCTTCCATACAAGAAGGCACTCTTCACATCCATTTGAAAAACCTTGAAGTTTTTGGCAGCTGCAAAGGCTAAAAATATTCTGATTGTTTCTATTCTTGCAACTGGAGCAAAAACTTCATCATAATCAATTCCTTCTTCCTGTGTATACCCTTGAACAACCAACCTTGCCTTATTCTTGATGACCACACCCTTGTCATCCTTCTTGTTTCTGAAAACCCATTTTGTTCCAATTGGATACTTACCCTTAGGTAAAGGGCAAATCTTCCAAACACCTTGTCTTTCAAATTGAAGAAGCTCCTCCTGCATGGCTTCTACCCAACTGTTGTCTTTCAATGTCTCAGCAACTTTCTTTGGTTCTACTTGGGATAGAAAGCAAGAAAACAAACAAATGTTTGCTTCATGCATAGAGCTTCTTGTTCTTACTCCTTCTTCAACATTACCAATGATGTTCTCAACTGGATGAGTGTTATGAATGCGAGTTCTAGGAATCACATCCAGCTGAGAAGCTAAATCCGGATTCATTAACTCAAGGTTAGGAAGTACCACCTCAAGTCCAGATCTTGTGGATTCTGAGATTGGACAGTGGTGGAGGGATTCACTTTGGAACATGTAGTTTCCAGAGTGTTTGTTTCAGCTGAAGGACTCACATTGTCTTCTTGACTCAATGGAACTGAAGTAGATTCACTCAAAGGAACAACATGAGATGTATTCACTATCTCGGACTGAGACACATCATTTTGTGCTGAAGTGGATTCTGCCAAGATTTGTCTTGAAACTATTGGCAGTTCAACACGAAAGTCTTCTTCTCTTGTGGACTGGGAGGAGCCTATGGTAGTTGACTGTAACTCTGGAACAAACTCTTTCACAAGATTAAATGCAGATGTAAAGCTATCAAGATCAAATAGCCAATCAGGACCAGTTCCAGGCTTATTGATAGTATGTTTATTAAACTGAACATTTGTAGACTCTTCAATAATTCTGGAAGCTTTGATGTATACTCTATATGCTTTTGCATGTGAAGAGTATCCAACAAAGTAGCCCTCTGCAGATTTCTCAGCAAACTTGGCTAAGTGATCTTTGGTATTCAAGATGGTGCACTGACATCCAAATGGTTTGAGAAATCCAATGAATGGCTTTCTCTTATGCAAAATTTCATAAGGAGTCATACCATGTGTCTTAACTACCAATACTCTATTTTGGACATAACATGCAGTATTGACTGCTTTTGCCCAAAAAGTTATTGGGAGTTTGGCATCAGACAACATGGTTCTTGCAGCCTCAATTAGTGTCATATTCCTTCTCTCAGCAACACCATTTTGTTGTAGAGTCCTAGGAGCACTAAATTGTCTTGTGATACCTTTAGATTCACAAAAAGAATTTAAAACATGATTTTTGAATTATGTTCCTTGATCTGATTTGATTATTTTTACATGGTGATCACTTTCATTCTCCACCCTAAGTATAAATGACTTCAGGGTCTCAGCAGTCTCATCCTTGGTATTTAGGAAGAATACCCAGGTATACCGAGAGAAATCATCAGTGACCACCAAGCAGTATGACTTTCTACCAAGACTTTTCACACTTGTGGGGCCAAACAAGTCCATATGAAGCAAATGCAGGACTTTGGTTATAGAATTTATCTCTTTGGCATGATGAGGTGACTTGTGCTGCTTGCCTTTTAAGCATGTAACACATTTATCAACACATATGAATTCCTTTGTGGGTAAACCAGTTACTAAGTTATTTTTGACAAGTTTATTCATATTTTTGAGGTTTACATGACAAAGTCTTCTATGCCAAAGAGATGATTCATCAAGTGAAGCTTTTGAGACAAAGCAGCTTATATTACTAAGAGGTACAGCTGTGCCCATGTCTAGCATATACATGTTGTTTCTTCTTGGAGCTCTGAGCAGAATTTGATCATTTGGTACCACAAATCCTGGTTTCAGGACAATGCATTCATGCTCAGTAAACAACATGTTGTGCTTTTGATCACACACCTGTGATACACTTAGTAAATTGTAGTTTAGTTCTTTCACAAAATGCACATTCTCAAAACTTACCTTGCCATTAGTGATTGTGCCCCTACCTGTGATATATCCTCCCACTAGATCACTTCCAAAAGCAACAGACCCGCCAAAGAATGGTTCATATTTATGTAGGTGAGTCTTATTGCCTGTCATGTGCCTGGAACAGCCACTGTCAACTATCCACAAGTTACTCTTTGATTCCTGCTGTCCCTGCACATGACCAGAAGTGAATTAGTTTCTGATGGGAACCCAAGCTCATGTGGTCTTGGATTTTCCATTTGCATCGTTATATGTAAATTTCTTTGACATCATCAGAACCTTCATACATCTGCTGTAGAGAGTTCCACAACTCTTGAGCAGATTTGCATTTCTTGAATGCATGTATGATTGAGTTTGGAATGGCCATTTGGATAAGCCACAATGCTTTTGAATCCACTTCCATTCTTTTGTAGTCTTCATCAGAATAGAGAGCCGGATCTTTAGGCACAGGAGCTCCACCCGCGCCAGCAGCAGGAACAGTTGGGATAAAAGGTCCTTCAAGAACTGACTTCCAAAGTTTGAAGTCCTGGTTCCTGATGAAACCTACCATTCTAACTTTCCAAGTGTCGTAGTCTTTTGGAGTGAACATTGGTGGCTTGTTGAGAGTACCATTTTCTGTATCGTGTTTGTTAAGTGCAACCATTTGAACAAATACACAGAATATGGGTTCTTGTAGTAGTGAGATTTAAGAAGAAATGAAACTGGTAACTTAAGGATGGTTAGTCACTTAAGTTCAAGAGCCAAGGCTCTGATACCACTTGTTGGATCGGGTTGTTAACTTCAAATAACACTTCACAAGTATTTCTTTCTTTCACTCTAATAGATGCGGAATATCTATTAGAAGGATCTCACAAACACTCAATGATGAACAAATAATCTTTGAATAATAGCAAGAACACAAGAGTAAATTCAAGCTCAAAGATATATTTCTCTCAAAGTATTACAAGTGTAAAAACCAGACAAGTACACTTAACAGGTTTACAATGAGAGGTTATATAGCTAAGGCTACAACCGTATACACGTAGGAATACAAGTTGGGTATACTAGACAATACATAAAGTAAAGCTTATTCTAGTATATTGAGTGTCTTAACAGGCTAAGACACTTACTTACAATCATTACAAATATAGACATTGACTTTACAAAGACTAGCTAAATACAACAGGCATTTAATGTTGTTGATCTTCAAGGCTTTAGATGGTCTTTTGCATTTAATGCTGAGGAAGGGAAGTAAGGTGCTGTCTGACTATCGGTATGTTCTTTTTGTATTTACTCAGACCAGCATGTCTTGTGTCAGTCCCTTTTGTACTATGAAAGTAATTAGCTACAGTCTTTGTCAGAGGATAAAACTCGGAAGTCCTTGTCTTTGTCTTTGGTGCAAAGGAGAATCTTCGGAAGCTGTCAGTCTTTGGAAGTCTTTAATTCTTCAGAAGCTTTATCTTCTAAGTACCAATCTTCCGAAGTGTTTGTGTTGTAAAGCCTTCAGCAGGAGTGAGTTACTCTTCGGAAGCAATGCTGCTTCCGAATAGGAACTCCTTCCTTCCGAAGGCTGTTTGTCTGTGTAGTCTCTGTACTTAGACAAATTTGAAGTTTGGTGAGCATCAGCCTTTATTAGTCTTTACAATTTACTATTATCTTAACTACTTAATAATACATATTGGAGAGATGATAACCTATTGTCTTAAAATTAAGAAAAATACAAGTCAAGAGGCATGTGGTACAACACTAAGAAGCGTAAAATCAATCCAAAGGATGCTTAAACGTCGAATCCCAAGTGAAGCCCTAATTTTTGCTTTCCTTCTCCCCGTCAATTCCTTGTACCATTCTCGGCAATTTCCTCCCAAACCAGTAAGTTCGTTCGATTGATATTCCTTCCCTTTGATTCTTCTTACCTTATACGGTTAATATCACAACCAGGAGAATGAGATTCGAGAACCGGATATTGAAGAAACCTATCTTGATATCTTCGCCACTAAAGCATCAACGCAGAAGTGGTAAGCATCTTCTTTTCTTTTCTTCTTTTCTGAAACAATACACCGGTTAGAAGAAATTTGGCTCCAATTTCAAATGTTTGAAATGTTTGAATTCTTATTTAAATAGATGTCGCTCTTCAATGGAACACCAATCCCTCCTTCGTTTGCTTCTTCAATCTCGGTATGTTTCTGAATATTTTTTTAACATAATTTTGGTTCATGATTTTAACCTTAATTTTCTGTTTATTTGTATGCATGCTCTTCAATCTTGGTAGTATTCATCACGTTGTTCTTTGAAGCTGACACAGAAATTGGAAAGCCTCTATAATTAGTATGTGTGTTCTTTGTATTTATAACTATGTTCTTTGTTCTGAATGATCATTTATTTAACAACATTTTTTTGATGACAACATTTTTGCTATGAATTTTTTTTTGTCATTAGTTGTTCTGTATACATACATACAACAACATGTGTCTTTGTCTATGTATGTATATATGCCAACAACATTTATAAGAACTTGTGATGCCAAGCATTGTTGTTTGATTTAAGTGGTCTACAATTTTGTAAAAGATCAAATAGGTAAAAAAATCTGTTTTAAAAATCAGTTTAAGTATGTGTATGTCTATATGTTTGTATGTTTAGTAAACATCAGTTTAAAAAGCACTAAATATGTATGTATGTATGTATCATTTTTTATTCATTTGTATGTATGTATGCAGTCTGTATGTATAGGTATGTATATGTAGTTGTATATATGTAATTATTTTTGTATGTATGTATAAGTATGTATTTATGTAAATATGTCTTTATGTTTAGTAAACATCACTTTAATCAGAACTAAATATGTATATATGTATGTATCAGTTTTTATTAATTTGTATGTATGTATGCAGTCTGTATGTATAGGTATGTATATGTAGCTGTATGTATTTAATTATGTTTGTATGTATGTATGTATAAGTATGTATTTATGTATATATGTTTGTATGTTATAATGGATGTATGAACCAATTTGTATGTATGTATGGTGTTTTTATGTATGTATCAGTATGTATGTTATTCTATTAGTGTATATGTGTATGACCTGTATGCAAAAGTATGTATGTATATGGTATAAATACACCATTATGAATACAAAAGTATGTATGTGTGTATGACCATTAAATACTATTTTTATCATTAAAACCAATAAATGAAGACACAAATAATTGACAAAAACCATTGTTTATTTGCATTATGAAAAAAATTAAGTAATTGTCAAACAACTTATAATCAATTTATTTTACTATAAAAATGTTTTTTTCTTAAACTCAAAAGTGTTAATTTGTATGCATGTTATTCTATTTGTGTATGTGTGTATGACCTGTATGCAAAAGTATGTATGTATATGGTATAAATACACCATTATGATGCAAATTAAAAGGTTAATGGTATAATAAAAGGTTCATAGCCAAGGCATCCCCGTGTGTATCTACGTATACAGGTGTGCATGTATGTATCAGCATGTATGTATCAGTTTAAGAGTGTTCATAGCCTGTGCAACCCCCTTGCAGCCCACATGTGCCCCTTGCCAGGCCTGTGCAACCCTCCTGCCACCCCCTTACCATGTTAAGTATGCATCTCACTTCATGAATAAGTATGTATTTATGTATGTATATTTAGTAAACATCAGTTTAAAAATCACTAAATCAGTTTTTATGTATGTATGGTGTTTGTATGAATGTATAAGTATGTGTGTATCAGTATGCTTGTATAAGTGTGTGTTTATGTATCATTCTGTATGTATGTATTTATGAGGTTGTATGTATAAGTATGCATGATTTATGTATGTTCTAAACGGTGTCATTGTATAGCCTCGACGTATCCTCCTCTGTTGAAGCATAATGATTTGTAAAGATTCAATACAATTTGTGTAGGTAAATAATCTTCAAATGCATGCCAATAAATACTAAATATGCAAATGCGAATAGATAAATATGTAACCAAATTAATCAAACTTAATTAAAAATATTTAAACATCATAATTCAAACCACAAAGGAAGTACGGGTTATACAAACTAAATTACTCAAACTAACAAGACACAGGCTATCCATGAGTCGATATGGGTTGCAGAAAATACTAAAACTAACTCACTCCTCAACATTTTCATCTCACTCTGATGTATTGCCTTGAGATGGTCTTATAGTGTTTGGTAAAGATGACATGAGATTCTTGTTCACACCGTCAATGTCTGGTGTCTAGGTTTTCAAAGCTTCTGATTGTCATAACCAAATCTACTATTGTATTTAATCACAAGAAAAGATTAACCTATTTCAAATTAATTATGTCATTTTCCGGTTCTTAAATCCGGTTGAACCGGTCCGACCAGTGACCGGTAAGACGTCCGGTTCAACGTCCGGTCCGGTTATGAAAACATTGGTGAAGACGTAAAGTTCCTATTATTCAAATCTCGTACCATTTTGGCAGGTTGCAACTTTGGAGACGAAGGACCCTTTTACCTTGCTGAGAGCTTAGAGTACAACCAGGCTAGATTTTTAGATCATGCTCTTTTTTTATCTGCATTATCTGTCTCATAGCTTCTTATACAACGACATTTCTTATAATGAATGAATTCCTTAGCACAAAATTAATTTGGAATGTTCATCGTTTTGGGGCTTAAATTTGATATCCGGGACCGCTAGGAGATATTTCTACGTCTATGTGCCTAATTGATATTGTTATTCACTTGTACTTTTACGGTTGTTTGCCGTAATTAGTGTTCCTAAGAAGTTGTAATTGCATTTTTTATGTCACCATTCAGTGGTATTTTAAACGTTTGAATTGTAGTTCAAGAACTATTTAGAGATGGGAGAGTAGCACAAGAAATCAGCAAGAAGCACTAAAACTCTGTATTTAATCAAATTTAATCAAGGGTTCAAAATCATTTGTATTCTTCTCATGATAAAATCCTTTATATATGATCCGTCTCATATACATATATATAGGGAGATGATCAAATGTTAACCCATCCTTATTGCGTTAACCGAATAACTACATCTTATTACTTTGAAGCTTACACTAAAGTTAATCTAAATGTGTAGGTTTTTTTTTTTTTTTTTAAGGATTAACATTCGAACCATATATAGGGGAGGGTTCCATAAAACCTCAATTTTAGAAAAAACTTAGAAACTAACCACAATTGTTATCAATCAATTTCGTTTTTCGTTTTTTATTTTACATTTTGTTTTATTATAAGGTTAGATTTGTTAACAAAAAGAAAAAAATAAAAAAAATAAATGTAACTCATGTTATTACATATGTGTAACTCATTGATTACATATATGTAACTTATTGATTACATATATGAGTTAAATATATGTAACTTTTTTGGTTACATATACGTAACTTCGTAATCTATATATTTTTATTAAAAAATTTTTTTTGTTTACACCATTTCTAAGCTAAATATAAAAAATCATAAATAGTAGGTTAAATCATTTGTATCCTTCTCATGATAAAATCCTTTATATTTGATCCATCTCATATATATATCATGGTTGTAAAATCCCTGACTAAGCCGATTAATCACTAGTCCCCTAAGAACGACTATCTGATTAGGCCGATTAGTTGACCGATTAATCCCTAGTCCCCACCTCACCGACCGACTAACGAATAGCGATTTATACAACATTAATATATATATATATATACACACAAGCCTAGAATCCCGTGTATTACACGGGTTGAATAGTAAAAAAATTTATTCGTTAATTAGAAAATAAATATTTAATAATTACAAAATTGTATTTGAGATAAGATGTAACTGAATTATTCTTATTGTTTATTAAATTTTAATAAATTAGGACATTATTGGAATAAGAAAAAAATTAAATTTATTAATATTTAATTTAATTACTAAAAATTAACATTGTTTATTAGAAGAGAGAGGCAGAGAAAAATATTTTCAGATTTAACCAGAACGTGACACATGTCTCTTAAAAATACTCCTTTATTAGAGTAGAAAGATATATAAGAGTTAACTTCAAATTCATTGGTATCACACAAATTAGAAGCTAGCTCCTTCAAATAGTTTATATAACGTAGGAAATGTAACCAACAAAAGCATCTTAATGTCTCACATGCTGTTCGTAAACCCAATAACTAAAATTGATCGAGGAAAAGGTGAAAATATAAGCAAACTTAGTCCTCGTCGTCATCATCATCATCATCATCATCATCATCATCATCATCATCATCATCATCATCATCATCATCATCATCGTTCATCTCAAACATCGAACCACACAGGAGTGCACAGATGATACCAACCGGTATTATAACAGGACTCCTCATGCCAGCAACCAATGAGTACATGACTGGAGTAACAAAACCAACCACCATACTGCAATCATATGAAACATACATGAGGAAGAGCTCAAATAGTCAAATAACGTCACGAAACAAGAATCTTTTGAAGTTTTATTATTTCAAATAACAAAAATGCGATGTTTTTTTATTAGTAAAATATGAACGTTACATGTTATGTATTTCAAATGAAGGGGAAGGTTCCCCTAAAAAGTCTTTTTTGCCTAAGAAGGCTAAGAAGGATGTTTAAAAACTCGAAAACCGACTCAAACAAACTCCGATTGAATTCATTTTTACATCATTGGAACCGGCTTATAATTACTTAAAACGTAAACCTTAAATCATAAACAATAAACCCTAATAATGAAACTAAAATTATAAAAACAAACTCTAAACCTAAAAATAAAACCTAAAAGCTAAAAAAGCATGCCCTAAAATCCAAATTCTAAAACTAGTTGTTAAAGACAAAACGAAAAGCAAATATTGTAGGGTTCGATGAGACGGTTCCAATTACATCGAAATGAGTTCAATCGGAGTTCGTTTGGGATGGTTTTAGAGATTTTTAAAATCCTTTTTAGCCTTCTTAGGCAAAATAGACTTTTTATTTGATCCTTACCCTTCAAATGAATATGTTAATATGTCTATCAAACACACACACACACACATATATAAATAAACATATTCTTTGGAATAATCATGATATTTTCTTATAATCTTACAATGTTAACTTATCTTCTTCTTTGTTGCCTCTTAATCTTTTCATGACATATGTTGTACCATAGGTACAAACCTTGACAACAGCATAACTACGAGCCACTATGAAGGGGCTTCCTGTCATAGACAACAGCAACGGATAGTAGATTCCCAAATAAGGCTTTCGCTGAAAGAAGAAGGAAAAAAAAAACCGACCGATTCAATATTAATTCTAAAAACAATGATAATTACATTAAAAAAAAAAAAAGATACAATAATGATCAAGGTAGGTCCCAATTGGTCATGAAAGGAAGGGAATTGAAGTAACTACATGAGATTGGAAAAGTTATTCAATAAAAAAAATCAAATGACACAACGTACGCAACTAGATCATATGTTGGACAAGAATTTGTACGAATATAAAATATATATATATATATATATATATATATATATATATATATATATATAAAATACCTGTTCTAGTTCAGATATTGGTATGTAATGGACAAAACGATCGACAAAAAGTTTCAAGACCAGACCGTACACCGCACTTTGGAGGGCTTCGACAAGGATGTAGACTGCAGCCCCGATAGGTAAACACTGTTTGTCACACCATTTCTTTAAGTTAATCTTAAACTTGGTGTATATTCCAATTGAAGAGTCGGTTGAACCGACAGGATCAATAGAACAGAGAACTGCAGGAATCACGGGTTGATTATGCGTGGATGGTTTCAAAATTGGTCGTGGCAAAAGCGATAAACGGTTAACTGGATGTAAAAGATATTTACCACGTCCGGTGCCCCATGACACAGCCCTTGGAGTTGGGGATACAGCGTAACGTTGACGGGAGGCATTGTAGGGGACGAAATTGACTACGCTGAGACGGCTATAAGCTTTCATGAGAGGAGTGCCGGCAGCCATGTCCGATTTTAGGGATTGGATGGAGACGATTGCTGCCATTACAGTGCTAGGGTTTTTGTTTGGGAACGTTAGAAAATTGTGTTTTTAAATTAGCTTTTTTTTTTCCCGCTTTTAAAAATTTCGCTTCTAAGAATCACTCCTAAAAAGTTTATTAAAACCCCTCCAATTCCAAAACGTAGTTAAAATAATACAACTTTAGTGAAAGTTGCTGTTCAAAAAAAAAAATGTTACGTATTATTTTTAAGTGTAGATTACTAAGAATATCAATAATATAAATACACTAAATTAATAACAATAACTAACGGGTATATCACTTAATATTCGTCAAATTTTCAAGTGTTTCAATCACGTAATTAAAAGTTTTTTTTTTTGTCTTTTTAAAAGTCACTTAACTTTAACTAAATGTTTCAATCACGTAATTAATCACTCTCTATTATTGTAACAAAATCAAAGAAATATTCAAAAATTGACATTCAAGCAATCTCCTCCTGTGAAGTACACCTGAAAACAATCATATTGTGTAAAATGATACAAGCATACATAATTTTTCGTAAACTTCGTGGATGCATTTGCTTTGCGGGACGATGCAATGTTTTCCACTTTCTCCTCAAAACACCGAAAGCTCTTTCAATGTCCTTCCGAGCTGCTTCTTGTGCTCTCTTGATATATATATCTTTTAGAAAATATTTTAACATATATATTGTAAAAAACATAATAAAAAACAAATATACTAAAAAAATTGTTTATACCTTCTCGAAGAGGATGCCGTGGATCCAAACTCGTCTAAGCTCGTGGCCACAAAGGTAGACAAAAACTGAAAGTTTTGTTGTGTGATATTGATCTCGTTTTCTTCAGAACTTGACGATTTTACTATCAAATTGTGGAAGCTCAAACGTAAACGAATCCATATGTTTAAAGTTTATAAAATTTGATTGTAGAATGAAGGAAGAAAATGATAAAGAGTGTGAGTTTTGATGTAAAAAATGGTGATATTTATAGAGTTTGAGTTTTTTTTAAATATTATAACGGTCGAATTTTTGCAAACCCAACGTCCGGCCTCAATTGGTGACCCAACCCCACTTTCCCTCGAGCCGATTCCGGAGGTACGGTGTTCCCGACCGGCACTACTAGAAAAACTTGTTTTTTGCTACGCAAATTTTTTTGTCACAAATTGCTACAAAATTGCGACAAAATACCGATGAAGGAGAGGAAACTAAAAAATGTCAAGTTTCGTCACAAATACGTCACAACTTCCTACAGATTTCCGACAAAAAAAATTAATTTTAATTAATTATATATTTTGTCGCAAATGTGTCGCAACTTACCACAAATTTCCGACCAAACAAAATTAAATTTAATTAATAAAATTTTTCGTCGCAAATGGGTTGCAGATTTCTACAAATTTCCGACAAAAATAATTATAATTTAATTAATAAACTTTTCCTCGCAAATTCCTTGAAGGATGCGACAGATTTCAGACAAAAAAAATAATTTAATTAATAAAATTTTTAGTCACAATTGCGTTGTCGATTGCTACAAATTTCCGACCAACATAATTTAATATAATTAAAAAGAATATGTCGTCGCAAATGCATTGCAACTTGCTACAGATTTCCGACAAAAAAATAATTAAATTAAATATATATTTTGTTGCAAAAGTGTCTTAAATTACTACACATTTCCGACAAAAAAAAATAATTTAATTAATAAATGTTTCGTCGCAAATGGGTTGCAGATTGCTACATATTTATGACAAAATAAATATATTTCATAGATAACTTTTTCGTCGCAAATGCGTTGCTGATTGTTACAAATTTCTAACAAAAAAATTGATTTTAATTAATAAACTTTTTTCGTAGCAACAGATTTAGACGCTTAGATAACAAAATTACGCCGGAAGATGACACCACCCTTGATGATTATCCTTCTGCTCAAGTATGTTCAACATGGGTACCCTAGAAGGCTAAATATTATTTGAAACTATATACATAGAACAAATATCAAATTAAAATAGATGGATTGCGTTTGTAACTTAAAATAAAAAAAATAATAACTTGGATGGAGTTTTGTAGTTATCTCTATTGTCGAACAACTATTGACTAAAATAAATACCGGTAATAACCTATCCATCTTCATTTCCACTTCTCTTAGTCTTATTTGTTCTAAACAAGGAGCCATAGGAATGGTTCAAGTCAGTTAGGTGGCTCAAAATGCTTTAATATGGTGCACGTTGGTTTTGTCTAGTTCTAAGAGGGTCATGCACGTTTTAGTGACAGAACCAGGTCCCTCGCCTCTTAACCAACATTTGCCTATGCATAACATTTTCTTTTCTCTTTGACTCACTACCTTTGACTAAATAGACAAAAAGTTAAAATATTATTAAAATAATATACTTTACGTAATCATATATGCCATAAATTGCTGTAAGAAAGGTGTTTTGGATAAACTTGCCCATTCTGACCTATGCCATAAGATTGTCTATTTTGATTGACATGTTAACCAACCCATCCTCTTGTTACGCCACCTTTTTGACATATTACCCAACCCACCCTCTTGTTATAAAACATATCGTCTTTCATCCCAAAATATTGTCGTCAATTTGATAAAGCTACATACATTTTTCGTCAAGCAAGATGATGACGTAGTCCCATTTTTACTGGAAAATGAGACCGCAGAATGAGACCTTCCTTTCTTTACTGGAACTCCAATACCCCCATAAGGCCTCCTATTTTGATTTTGCCGAGCATTATCTATACCTTAAAAGGCGTCCCTTTTCTGTTAGATCACCGCCACCGTTTTCTTTCACAATCGTTGTCATTCACTCCCATAACCACCATTCCGGCATCCCTTTTCTGTAAGATCACCACTTTTTTTTATTAAAAGTCTTGTTTTCATTAACAGAAGGAAAAGATTACAATAAACTGACAGATACACGGGCAACTAATTGGCCCGCAATCCCCTTTTGAATTGCAAAACCAATCCTACCAAAACAATTTTTTGGGTCCTAAAAACTGTGATGTTGCTATGCATAACCTTCTAAACTCAGGTTCAGAAAATTCACAGCTTCCGGAGCCAAGAACCCAAATGTATCAAAAGCAAAGGGGGTAAACATATGTTGATTCTCCAAGCAATCCTCATGTTTAGCAACCTTGCCTAACTCTGCCTTTAACGCAACTTGACCCACCACGAATCATGTATCCCTCGTACCAACAAGAGGGGACACTCCTGTAAGGTCCAAACACAGAGTGTTTCCCCCTTCCTATCTAAACACCAAAATATCCGCAGGTCGTATAGTAGACCTCCCCTAGAGCGGATGTGTTAAGAAGTTCAGGGTGCCTCCTTTTTAGCATAGATGTTTGCACGTTTAATAACATCACACAGAACATCTCTAATCAAATCGTGTCTGTATTTAAAACCCGCTAACTCAATGTACCGCATGCTCACCAACAGAATCCAAGCACGCTTTGTGACATACAAGACATGGCTCATCGGCAGGAAATAGAGGAATCATTAGCCGATACTTCAGAATAGCCTGATTGCCACCACCATTTTCTTTCACAACCGCTACCGTTCGCTTTCTCCTCCCACAAGTTCCATCGTTGAGATAGTCTCTATGCACAAATCCTATAAGCATTCCTACTAAGTTTATTCAAATTCTCATTCAATTTTAGATCACATTTATTGGTGTTTCAGATTGTATAACCATGATATGTTTGTTTTTATTTCATATATGGTTTTATTTACACCAATTTTTAATTTATTTTATTCAAAGACGATGATTGAAGTATCTCAACAATGATTATGAATATCCTTACTACGAGATTTGAAAAATATAAATGGATGAAACGTTCTTCAAATCCTCTTGAAACCTTAGGAAGACTCTAGAAGGAATTCTAATTAGTTTGGATAACCAAGACTCGAAATCATGGGCTCACAGTCGTTTTATAGGGCATATTTACAAATTTTAAATGTTCGGATAACCCAAGAATTACAAGGTAATTGCCAATCTACATATGGATATATGATTAGTAAAATAATTAGCATGTTGGGATCAATTGTTAATCATAAAGTTTGGACTAAATTTGGATTTTGAAGGTGTTTATGTGTGGATTTATAATTAGTATGATGTTCAACTCTTCAGAATCCACCAATACTCACTCCATCACCATCCCTACCCATTCCATCAACAGCCATCATGACATAGCCTTTTCTCATCACCAGCCATGCAAAATTCAGGTATTTTTTTTCTTTTTTACGGCATCTACCTTTTTTTAGGGAAATTTACGACATCTACCTTTTTTTGGATATCAACCTATGCCTTCTTGCAAAATGGTGGTGGAGATTCAAGTTGGAACCGGAGAGCTTATGGCATAGAGTTATTAACTCTATTCATAACATCACTGTGGTAGGGAACTTAATACCTAATAGACCGGTTGTCTCGGGTGTATGGACTAATTTAACCAAAATAGATGGTAGTCTTCATCGAAGAGGGCTTAATCTTAAAGTCTTGTTTAAAGGTGAGGTAGGAGACGGAAGATCTTTAAGCTTCTGGTCGGATCTTTGGATAGGTGAATTCCCTCTTTGTTTCAAGTTCAGAGAATTGTTTAAGCTTGAAAGGAAGAAATGGTGCCGAGTTGGTGATAGGATATCTCATTCATCTTCTGGTCTATTGTTGAAATGGGAATGGAGGATTGAACCGTGGGAGGATAATCAAAAGGATGAACTGGAGGCTTTGAAGACTCTATTATCGAATGTATCACTGTCTAGTCGAAAAGATAGATGGGTGTGGCTTGGCTCAAAGGATGGGGTGTTCTCAGTAAAATCTATGAAAGCAAGGCTTCCAATTGAACCAAATGGTAGCTTTATTCTCAAATGGAGCAAATGGGTTCCGGCCAAAGTTAATTTGGTTGCATGGAGAGCGGTTATGAATAGGCTTCCAACCCGCATGGAGCTACGGAAAAGAGGAGTGGTGGTTCAGTCTATGGCATGCCCTTTGTGCAATGAAAGCGACGAATCTGTTGAACATCTATTCATTACTTGTCCGATTGCTTCTGTTGTTTGGCAGGTTCTATCACAATGGTGTAGGATACCTCCTATCTTCGCTTTTCAAATAAAGTATTTGTTCGAGATTGCCATCACTCTAAAGGGCGACAACACCAACAGGAATCTTATTCAGGCGGTCATCTTTATTGGTGTGTGGTGTATTTGGAAAACTCGCAATCAAGCAGTATTCAATGGGTCAAAATATTCAAGTGGTAGAATTGTGGAAGAGGTTAAAAGTATGGGTTTCTTATGGATAAAGAATAGATCCAAGTATCATGAATTGGATTGGGAAAGGTGGAAATGCTTTCAGGTTCAGGGAGTTTGTTAATGTTATTTGTAACCTTGGTGTAGTTTCCATTCTAGCAACTTGCTAGTTTGGTTTGTTTATTAAAATAAAAAATTTTTTCCGTTCAAAAAAAAAATTAAGTCTTTTGTTTTATGATTCATTGTTGTTTTCATTTTATTTGGTGACTTAAAGGCAGACACAGATAAACAATTGCATATACCTCTGCCTAGTAGCATGAGATCGGTAGTGTACAAACTTGATTAACTCGATTACATTTATATGGTTATTTATGATGATAAGGTGAAGCATATAATAAGCTAAATCAATATGGCTCTATGGAAAAATTTGTAATTTAGAATACTCCAAGAATGGTCAATTGAAAAGTATGCAATCTTGAACTACTTTTGAAAATAAAACGAGAAAATATAACTTTTCTAAATAAGCAATACTAATTACACCGAGTAAATTCAAGAACTTAATTAGTAATTTCGTTTATTGTTGTATTCTCAACTTTGTTGTCAATAGAGTTTTGTATGGTTCCTATCATTAAGAAGCTTGAAGTGAAATATTACATTTGTTTTGTTGGTGTACATAATGGTCTGCTCTAATGTGGCATATTTGTAGGTTTATTACCATAATCTCAAGAGCTTCATTATACTTTTGGTTTAAGTAAAGGCCAAGTCTAGGGAAAACAAACTTTAGGTATATAGTTACTTTTCTCTTGTTCTCGAAAACAGATTTACCACATTTAGTAATTTTTTAATAGCCTTTAACTTATACATATAGTATGTACTTAGAAGTAAATGCAAATAAATTGATGTAATGCTTGCTTGACTATATTAATTTAGGATGATCGATAGCATGGCTTTACGTATGTTTTACAAATTTTTTTATAAGTTTTTTTTACGTTGTAAAACATGCGTAACATTGAGTCAGATCTAACGTAATTTTTGTACGTTTTTACGTATGTTTTACAAATTTTCTTTTTTTAGTTTTGTTACGTATGTTTTACACAGCGGTTTGTTGGGTTTTCACAATAAAAAGTGCTTTTCAAATTATCCCTATCCTATACACATATCATATATATATATATATATATATATATAGGAGGGTTCAAATAAAAACTCCTCATTTTAGAGAAAACCAAGAAAACTCCTACTAACCAATCAATTTTTTAAATTTTTTTTTCATGATTTTTTATTATTTGCTTAGACTTGTGATAAACAAACAAAATTTTTTAATAAAAATATGTAGATTACGAAATTACGTATATGTAACCAATAAAGTTACGTATATGTAACTCATATATGTAGTTTAGAAGTTACATATATGTAATCAATGAGTTACATATATGTAATAACATGAATTACATATATTTTTTTATTTTTTTCTTTTTGTTAACAAATATAACCTTATAATAAAACAAAATGTAAAATAAAAAACGAAAAACGAAATTGATTAATAACAATTGTGATTAGTTTTCTTAGTTTTCTCAAATATGAAGGTTTACAATGGAACCTCCCCCTATATATATATATATATATATATATATATATATATATATATATATATATATATATATATATATATATATATATATATATATGGGAGGGATATTCTAAGAAGGCAAAAAACCATGAGAAGTGTGAGAAGCCATCTTAGCCATTGATTTGTGGTGTTTTATGGTCCAGATCACGTGGTGGCAATTCCGTAAATAACATGGCGTTTAAAAATCGCGGGATGGGCATAATAGTAATTTGGTGTTTTTTGAATTAAAACTAACCTCCCCCAATTTCTCCCCATTCCGTAAAAACCGCGTTTTAACCTAGAATTTACCTCGATGAAGAACACCACAATCGATAAACAACTTATTATACATATGTGCATGCATGATAGTATTTTTAGGCTCTAAATTAAATCCTAACATATATTCATAACATAAGTAAATTAAATTTGTATGCAAATAATATGACTCGGGATACTTAATCAAAGTTTTATATATAATATAGTAAATATTGTTATAACAATTTTATTTTTTTTATTATTTACCTTTTCATAAAAAAAACAAAGTAAACACAATATAGTATGTAAAAAAAAGTTAATTTATAAATACTTTGCAAAATCCTCTTTCATTCATAAATTTTCATATATATGTTAAACATAAAATAATAAAAGTTAAAAAAAAAAGGTTAATAACAAAGTGCAACAAGTATGAACAAGTATGTACATAAAATGATAGACTGATGAAGGGGATTAATTGTGCAAGATTTTAAAGCTAAAATTACATTTTAGAAAGATTCAAACGAAACTGGTAAATACCCAGAAAAAAGGGCTAGAAATGCAAACCTTGAATTCTTCCTTTCTCCCATGTTCAAGTGTTCGATATCACCTCCACCGGGTATTTAAAAAAAAAAGGTCATACAAATCTATTTCCTACAAATCTAAATCAAATTTACCAAACCAGTGAATTCTAACACAAATTAACCCTCCTAAAACATTTGCGACATCAATCTCAGATGAACCGAATCAAGAACAACCTCTGAGACCTTTGGAATCATTGAATAAACCTCTCACTCTTTCGCGACCTGTTCATCATAAAACAGTTAAAGTTTGATAACTTACCAGGTGATTTCATACACCATTCTCATCATCATCAATAAGTCCTCAAAGAAGTGTCAAACACACATGTAAATCAAGGCTTCCAATACCAAGATTAAGGTGGTGTTTGTTTTTTCAGAGGCAAAACGTCTGCGGTCTGCGGACCACATCTGCAGACATCTTTTGCAGAAGAGGTGGACCAAACATCTGCAAGAAGAGCTTTTGGAGGTGTTTGTTTTCTGATCTAACTTAAAACCTCTTCCCATTTTCCCAACCCCACCGTCCCAACCTCACCATCTCCGATCGTCTGCTCAACCCACCAACCGCCGCTCACCATCACCTCCGATCACCATCACCTCCGATCACCATCCCCTCCGATCACCATCACCTCCGATCACCATCACCACTGTCGACCTGTTCTTGAGCCACCACCTTCGACCTAACCTCGATCGAGTCTTCGTGGACCAAACCCACCCCCCTCCCGTCGATCGAGCCCTAACCTCGATCGAGCCCTCGTTCTAAAACTTGAACAATCTAACCCTAACCTGCAACCGGCGGTGGAGGAGGCCACCTGCGGAAGAGACGACCGGAAAAGGAGCCGGCTGTGGAGGAACCAGGGGCGAAGGAACGGAAAGCCCCAACCCTCGATCGAACCTTCGTGGACCAAACCCCTCCCGTCGATCGAGCCCTAACCTCGATGGAGCCCTCGATCGGTGGTTGCTTGCGGTGGAGTAGGGAGGCGACGGCTACGGCGGTGGAGTATGGCGGCGACGGCTACGGCGGTGGAGTATGGCGGCGACGGCGAGCAAGGGGTGGAGGAGTTCGGCCGATGGCGATGGTGGTGTAGGGAGGCGACGGCTGGAAGGGTTGAAAAAAGGGGGAGGAGGCTGGAAGAGGCTGGAAGAGGCTGGGAAGAGGTTGGTTCACGTCTGCGCCAAGAAGAGGACGCGCAGACGTTTTTTAATGAAACGTCTGCGAGAAAACAAACAGCCTAACCTCTTCCCGCGTCTGCGCGGCGCAGACATAAGAGGTTAGAAGAGGTTAGAAGAGGTTTTATACAAAAAACAAACACCCCCTAAGCATGTAATCCACAACTTTGCAATGTATACAATCTCACCTTTTTGACACAAATACCTAAGTCGATGAGAATAAGGTATCAAACCATTGTAAATAATTTTTATAACATTTTACTCAATTCTTTAAATAAAACATAACCAAAGAAAAATAAATAAATAATCATTTAAAACCACTACATTATTATTTTAAATAATTATGCTTGATTATTTGATAAACAAAAAAAGAACTTAGGTGCAAAGTTGTGGATTACATGCTTAATTTTGGTATTGCAAGCCTTGATTTACAAGTGTGTTTGACGCTCGTTTGAGGACTTATTAATGATTATGATTTATTGTTTGTATGACTTGTATGACTTTTAATGACGTATTTGAATTAATGTGTTAAACATGATTCCTTGAAAGTTGTAAAAAACATATACTTAATTACATCAATGTCTTTTAGACTTTGAATTTGTATCATTTTTCTTAAGTATTATATAAACTTATATGTGTGTTCACCAACTATGTAAATAGTTGACAAAAATCTATTTTATATGTGTAAAAGGTTAGGGTGAATATATGGTGAAGACATATGAATAAGATTAGTAAACCCAGTTAAATCTTTACACGATGTTTAAAATTTCAATTGTAATACTTTGAATATTCAATTTACATAATGTTGTGATTCAATGAATGTTGTCCTTTTATTGTAATAATGATGCATTAAGTATTGAAACGTTATAATAACACCATGAGCTAATAAACAGTAGAGATCGCATCCGACATATTACGCCGTCGGTCGGAGTGAGACGTTATATAAATACAGTATATATATATGTTAAGACAGTTCATTATGTTTTTTATTTTTAAAGTGTTTTTTATTTAAAAAAACGTATAACTAGTATTATTATAGTTTTTATAGTTAATTTAATCTACGGAAAAAAAAATTATTCAACTGATAAACTAGTTACCAACGAGACATTGGCTCGATAGTACCTCGGGATTCTTTCAAATGGAATGTCACGAGTTCGTCCTGCAGAGAAAAAAGAAGTTTGAGGGAGGTCAGTGGATTTTCTCAGTAGAGTTTCCTTCTAGGATGATTGTGGGGGCTCATGAGTGGTATAGGTAACTAGACCTTAGTGACATGGCCTGAAAACAATGAGCTTATACGATTGATGACCTTCGCCGTTCAAAAAAAACTGCTAAACTAGTTAATTTTAAAATTTAATAGTATAAGCTTAAATGCATTAAATTTAAATAATGTAATAAATTTCTTTTAATTAAATAAATTTACGAATATATATTAAAGTTATATAATATAATGTGTATCCATACATCATGTTTATACCTGGTATTAATATAAGCTGCTTATAAAACAATAAAATTAATTTTACCACCGCTTCAAAGCCTCCGAATTATGACCACCACTTCAAAAAAAGGTTGAAAAGGAATTAATTGATTTTCTCAAATAATTTATGTAAACTTCTAAAATAAATTCACCAATCCAGATATAAAACACAGAAAGGAGAGCATTAAGAATCGGGAAAATAAAAGACATGCTATCATTATCTTAAAATAAATTCAATTTATTTCATTTTAAGTCGTAAATAAACAAATAGTCTACTTTAATAATTTATGGTGATTTTCTTAACAAACATATACGTTTAATGGTGTAATTTTTATAAAAAGGTAACAATGTATATAAAAGTCATAATTTGTATTTAATGTTAAAGCTCGTTAAGTCAGTGTAATTACGAAGACTTTGAAAAGATTGGACTAGATTATAGTTGAATTAATGATAAAAATTTGATAATTTTAACGGTGTAATTTTTATAAAAAAAATAACAACATATATTAGTGGTCTTTAGAACATGTCCACTCGTTAAGGTTAGGCTAAAAGGTATCATCTATTAGTGGTCTTTAGAACATGTTGGTTCAGGTCTCAAAATAAGAACAATAGAAATGATCACGTTATAATATGTTAATTTGCAGAAAGAAAATAATAAAAGTTATGAATGTTTTAAAAATAATGGGGTGAACTTTTATTGTGTAACGAGCTGTATTACACCAATGTAACGATCTGTGTTTAATGTTACAGCTCGTTACGTTAGTATAATTACAAACAATTTGAAAACAATTGGACAATAATATACTTGAATTAAAGTTGAATATATAAAAAGTTTAATAGTCTATTTTTTATAAGAAAAAAAATACAATGTATATAAAAGTCATGAATGTTTTAGAAATAGGAGGGTAAACTTTTATTACCTTACGAGCTATAATTAAACAAATGTAACGATATGTATTTTAGCTCATTACATTAGTATAATTATGAATATTTTGAAAATATGAAACGATTATATTTGGTTGGTGGTTTACGGTTCTTTTGGAAGGTTCTGCCGTGGGAATTGGTAGGCGGTGTAATATTGGAATTTAATGAAGGGAAATCAGTATGATTTAATGAATTATGAGAAATGGAATTTGAATTAAACTAGAAGAAAAACTTTGAGTAGGTGTAGGATTAGGAGAGGTCTCTTGCACATGTGAAGTAGATGAAACCTTCTGTTTATTCCATAGGAAAAGAACGCTTATATATGACATTACATGCAATTCAAATAAGAATTAGTATATTACTGAACCATTATAATCTTTCCTAAAGACTAGGTATTATTCTTCAACTTATTTTGACCCAATAAAATTCAAAAAACCACACGCTAAATAGAATTTCCAACGTTAACTTTCTAATACATGTGTGTAATTTGATTACCTGTTTACTAACTACCCGATGACCCAACAAGATTAACCCAACATTCACTCCCTTAATCTTGACGTCTACACGAGCATTCATCAAAGTAGTGTCGGCTCATCATCATCTCGAGTCAAATTATTCAATTCTTCCTTTGGTTCATGCTTGGGGCACTCAACCGTATAGTGACCATACTCTTGACAATTATAGCATTTGATATGTCTTTTGATTAATTAGCTTAGGTTCTCCAAGCTTTGTTCAGCTTGGTATGTGGGATAGAGAAAAGTCCAATATATAATACATTTTAAAATGACAAAAGAGTAATTTGACTAAAGCTTTTAAAATGAAGAGTTTTACAACTCTTATAGTTCGTGGTATAACTTTTTGAATATAATTTACATGTTTTTTTTATATTTTACTTTGTCTCGTATTGTTAGCCTTTTATAATTGAAATGAAATGTAGTGATTATATATAAAAAAATTCGTTAAAACAAATGAATATCTTTATATATATATATATATATATATATATATATGGTTCAAATAATAACCCATCAAAATTATGGCAACCCATGAACTCAAATCTAATAGTTAAAAAATCTAAGTTTTAACAAGATAGTGGCAAGTGTTACAAACTATTTTTTAATCTAAAAGAATATTTTAGTCATTTACTCAATATAAAAAGTCAGATATAATAACTCTTAAAAGTCATCCTATTTTCCTATTTTTAAATCGAAGATCTCCCATTTGATTTTTATTCACTTATTACTTTTTTTATAATATGTTATTTATTTATAAAAATTACACTATTAAACTCGTCCTATTTTTATTTTTAATTCAATTATAATTTTTTTTAAACGTCCTTAATAACACCAACGTAACAAACGTACAGTAGTATTGTCGCTATTATTTATCCTCTTTTCGAAAAACTCCCATTAAAAAGAACTTTTCTCTCTTATTAGGACTTCTTTTTCAAATTATGAATCCGAATATTCAATGAAGAGAATGTATGATTATGATACAAATGGACCAAATTTAATTGTGTTTCCGTAATAGTGGTGAGTTGTTATATGATGTCTTTATATATATAAAACTAGGGGTTTAAGCCGTGTGTTGCGACGGTAACCTAGTATTGAAAGAAAAAACATGAAATCTAATAAATTAAAATTCTACCGTAAAAGAAAATTATATAGCTCTGCTGAAATGTGTATTCGATCGCGCAACGGCGATCACACCTCGAATATAAAAACGCAGGCAAAATACGACTACAATGACTATTAATCCGAACTAAATGAATAAATCAAATCATTGTAAAAGTAGGTACATACCATTCCAAAGAATACAAAAACAAACATAAGCAAATAATATTAAAAATCATAGAACAAAAATAATAAAAAAAATGCATATGAAAAAGTTAGCGCCAAACAAAGAAAATTTTGTACTATTTAAGTATTATTATTAGCATTAGTTAGTATCATTATTTGATTAAAACTATTTTTGTATTACTATTAAATTAAAAATAATAAGAAAAGAAACCAAGCTAAAAATGTGTCCGAAATAGAACCCCCAACCTTTCAACCAAATCGCTCAAGCTCAAACCACCAAGGCAACTTGTATCCTTTAATGAAAACAATACATATATATTTAATTATTTTTATTATTAAACTAATATGGCTATTGTGTATATATAAATTTAAGATGTATGTTTGCCTTTTTTTAATTGCATTTTGTACGCATCTGAAGTCTCAACTTGAATGTCATAATCGGTAAATTAATGTGAACTTGAAGGTTATAATCGTTAATTACTTGATTTCTTTATTACTATTATTACTGTTCATTCACTTTCTTTTTGAATATATAGTAACTAGCGGACAACCCGCGCGTTGTGGCGGGAATTCCGTCACGATTTCAAATATCATATTGCATATACGATCACGTATGCCAAGATAGATATAAAAACATGTCACATCAGTCGTCACTCTTACGTAAACCTTACAAAGCACGGTGTAAACATGTCCGATGTATTTGATCACAACGACGATTATATGATCAAGGCCTTTGAGTCGTATGTACATTATATTATTATTATTATAAAAATATTTTTATATTTTTATTATTTTAATAATAAAAATTTTAATATTACTATATTATTATATTATTATTATTATTAATATTATATTATTATTATTAAATTAGTATTACTGTTTATTCAAGTTGTAAATGTATATATAGTAATGATAATTAAAGAATAAATAAAATTTTACAGCCGGACCCAAGCCACCAGGCCTAGGCGTGCACTTCAGACTTAAAGTTTCTTATTTGAGACGACCCATAGTTTCATACACAAAAGCCCATATTTTGATCCAAATCACGTTTTGCAGACATCATCGTCTTCTATCCTTCCTTTTCCTCAATTTCATTTCTTCACTCACTCTCATGGATTGTTCTTCAACTCTCTCGTTCTCCTCTCATCCTAAACCACCAACAACAACCGGATTTATGCCGAAGGCTGTATGCTACTGTTGTACACAAATTGGTATCGCACCTCACCAAAAACTGATACTTCATTCAACAAGCAAAATCATAGAAATACATAACTCGACTAACTGACCACTAACCAACTTACTGAGCAAAATACGGCTAATTAAAAGCAAACAATAACCCACTACTACTACTTAGTCAACATGACTTTTTGGAATAGAAAAATACTGACTCAATTAAATTTAAATAACAACTAATTAACAAACCAAAGTCTTCAGCTCCAATAAATCCTTCCCTAAACAAGACAACATCAAGCTGCTTGTTTACACTCTTTTACTCCCAGCTGTTCTCTCATTTCTTCAAACGCATCCATCTTCACCGGCTTTGTCAAGACATCTGCCAATTGACTTTCAGATTTACAAAACTCCAGCTTGATCACACCTTCATTGACTAACTCTCTTAAATAATGAAACCTTACATCAATATGCTTTGTTCTTCGATGCATGACAGGATTCCTTGAAAGCTTTATAGTCGAACTATTATCACACCATATCTCAATTGCATTCTTCATTTCTTCGCCCAGTTCCTGTAACAAACCTTTTAACCACACACAATGTCAAGCACAAACAGTGGCTGCTACATACTCAGCTTCAGTGGATGATAGTGTCACTATTTCTTGTTTTCTCGAACACCAGCAAATCGCAGCTCCATTCATAATGCACACATACCCAGAGATACTCTTTCTGTCTTCTAAATCTCTGGCATAATTACTATCTGTATAAACCTTCAGACTCATTTCATGTTGCACCTTATAATGCAAACCATACATCACTGTTGCTTTCACATATCGTAACACCCACTTGGCAGCTTCCCAATGTTCTTCTTTCGGATTTCCCATGAACCGTGCTAGTAAGCTAACCACAAAAGTCAAATCATGCCTAGTCACAGTAAGATACATAAGAATTCCTGCCAGACTCATAAACCTTGTACTGTCCACTTCCTTCCCTGCTCCAAACTTGATCAACACAGTACCTGGTACAATTGGGTTTCTTACTCCATTTGCTTCCCATATCTGAAACTTCTTCAGAATTTCTTTTGCATACAGAGCTTGACACGGTTGAATACCATCAGAACTTTGCATCACTTCCACTCCAAGGAAGTACTTCATCCTTCCTAGATCTGTCATGTCAAACTCAGTTTGCATAGACTTTTTGAACTTTTCACACATCACCTTGTTACTTCTAGCATAAATTAAGTCATCAACATACAAGCAAACTATCATACTCTCACCTCTTTCACTTTTCATGAACAAAGAATGATCATACATGCTCTTTGTGAAACCTTCATTGATGAAGTAGCTCTCAATTCTGTGATACCAGGCCCTAGGAGCCTGTTTTAATCCATACAGGGCTTTCCTCAATCTGTAAACTTTGTCTTCTGATCCTTTCTTTATAAAGCCCTTTGGTTGATCTACATAAACTACCTCCTTCAGTTCACCATGTAGAAAAGCACTTTTCACATCTAGTTGTTTTATTTCCCACTTCCTTTGAACAGCTACAGACACAACTACTCGTATAGTATCCCATTTGGCTACCGGAGCAAACACCTCACTATAATCCACACCTTCCTTTTGGGCATACCCTTTCACAACTAATCTTGCTTTAAACTTTTCAACCTCTCCTTTTTCATTCAACTTAGTTTTATACAGCCATTTTACTCCAATAGGCTTTGATCCTTTAGGCAAATCCACCAATTCCCATGTTTTGTTTTTCTCAATTGAATCCATTTCTAAACACATTGCTTTCACCCACTTGTTTTCTTTGCATGCATCTTCATATGTTACTGGGTCTTCACAGCTACTAAACATCACAAAACCTACCTCCTCTTCAATGTCTGTACCTGTATAATAATCACTCATCCATATTGGAGGCCCCCTTTTTCTATTGGAAGGTTCTGCTACATCATGATTAGAGGCTAAGTTTCTTGGGCTTGGCTGAATTACCACTGCAGGAGTATTGGGTTCTTCTATCTCTTGAGCACCTTGATCTGTGATCTCTTCAGGAGCCTGAATTTGAGGTTGTGGATTGCCCAATTGAGTTTCTTCTTAAACCTCAGAGTTTTCAGTAACAGCTTCACCTTCTATTACTAGTTCTTCGACATTGTGGCCATCATTTGACCAATTCCAACAATCATCTTCATCAAACACCACATCTCTGCTGATGATTACCTTTTTCCCTCTTGGATCATACAATTTGTAAGCCTTTGACTCCAGACTTACTCCCAACAGTACACACTTCTGACTTCTGTCATCCAGCTTGGTTCTAAGCTGTGATGGAACATGTGCATAACATACACTTCCAAATACTCTGAAGTGACTTACACTTGGTTTCTGCCCAGACCAAATGTAACATCTGTGCCGGAATCGTTATCGGAACAGTAAACATGTACAGTGATTCAGGTACACATTTCGTTAAACTATGTTTAGACTATTTATACATTTGATTAACATGAAACTATTAAACGATTGTCTGGATTTGACTGAAACCTTAGGGTTAAACAGTCTGAGACATGTCTGACAACACAGTGTTGAAACACAAATACTTGATGTGATATTAGATTCCATAAACGTATGTGAGGTTTAACAAAACGAAACTAAAACAGTTATTGTTGCGGAATGCTAAACCGACGAGTTATTCGTATAGGTGACGATCTGTACGAATGATTCTGATAGTTTAACGTTCTGAAATAATAATTTAACAGTAGAAAACAAGAATCAGAAAGCCAAACCATCGACGTGTTCGTTCGAATGACGATTCGAACGAATACGCGCGATAGCGACGCAATCTGATTAAACGATTACGAAAACGAATAACGATACGAACGATAATAATTTTAAGGAAATAAAATATTCCCTATTTTACAATTTTAAAACTCATCATAAAATAATTTAAACTTAACTATTTTATTAAATCGCGAAGAAAATTAAACAAAACGCGTAAACTGTTATAATTCGAAAAATAATTTAATGAAACGATATTTAAAATGTTTCTAATAATATTTGTGTCCTATAAGTCCTAAAAAAAATATTCTTTTTATTTTATTTACGAAAAAGCCGCGTAACGTGCCGGATACGCGACAAAACCGTGAACCGAGCAACCGAAACGAACCCGAACCACCCGGGGTATAAATACCCTAAATGAGTTAGTTTTCTCATTTATTTCAAGTCACTCTCTCTCTCCAATTTCTCTTTCCCGTTCATATCACCACCATCAACAAAAACCCACCATTTTTGATCTTTCAAGGTCCATAACTTACTCAAATCTCAACCAATTCGTGTGTTCTTGGAGCCTAAACGAAGATCTCGACTTCCTCTACATAGAAGTACAGTTATTTTACAGATTCGGCCAACCATTTTCGAGGTATGAAGTGTTTAAGTGGCTGAAAATTAGGGTTTTTCTCATTTCATGGGTGCTTGCTCGATCACCACTCTTTGCACCGGCCCTAGATATAGACCCTCCACTTACAACCTGTTGAGCACTGTTTTACGAGTAACCAGCTCATGGGAAGATGTAGAATAAGGTTCGAAGACGGGATGGGAATGGTGAATTCATACAGGTTCGTGGAATGCAAGTTGACGAACCCTACACTACCTGCAAACTCCTCTGAGCCACGAACCCTGTGAAGATGAGCCATTCCCGAACCATGTTCGCTCAGTTAGACGAACCATTTGTAGTTACGAACCCTCGGCGAGCCTTGTTCTTGACCATCTCAGCCGAACCATGAAGATCAACGAACCATAGTTGAGTCTCTACAAGGAACGAACCTTTAACCGTTTGTTGTTGGCCGAACCATCAGCCTAGTATGCAGCGAACCTGTTTGACCCACTCTAACCGAACCCTGCTAACCCTGTATGAGTCACGAGCCCTAACCTAACCTAGCCGAACCCTTGATCTGATGTTAATTAGCCGAACCTAATAACCATGTAGCTAAGGAGGTTCGCTGCCATGTGGGTGATACAACCTGCGGCCAAATCCATTGGTTGGTCCAAAAACGTGTGGCAGCCACATCTTTATTAGTCCAACAACGTGATGCTACACAAACTTTAAATGGACCATAATAGTTGATTTAGTCTAGGCCCAATGACAATCCAAATAAATTGGCCCAACATATTTTCTGGCAAAAACTTTAAGTCCATTTTTTTTGTTGTTGTGACTCGTACTAACTGCAGGCGCAAGTCAGTGGAACTAAGCCCACCTTGTAAAGCCCATACAATTGACTAGGCCCAACTCCATAGCAAGCTTTAGCCCAAACTCTTGGCAATTACCATGTGGGATTCGGCCCAAGCTTAGAAATCCAAAACTATGATTTCGGCCCAATTTTTTTGTGGTAACCGGCCCAATAGCAAATTGCCCAAGGCCCAAAACCTATTCCATTCGGCCCAAAAAGGGGTTATCGGCCCAATTGACTAATGTTGAGACAAACCCATCTTTATTTCGGCCCATACACATACACATGTTAGGTCCACTTATACATAATGGGATCCCATGGGTTGTCCGGCCCAACAATTAACAACAAATGATGGAACCAAATGTTAATTTATTGTTGGGGTATTTTGAAAGTTAGTGATAACACGTTATGAAAATACATAAAAATACTTAAAGTTAGGGTTGAAGGTTTTAACCCTTAAACAAAACACTAAGTTGGGAAAATCCTTAAATCATAAAAAGGAAATCAAGGTCATTTTATATAATATGACAAAATGGGCCGGAAAATAAACAAGATTCATAAGTGTTAGTCCACTTTAGGACTAACACTTACAAACACGCGAATCAATACAACACATACTTATAATGTACAACATTATGAAATCAATACAGGAGTTTGAACATCATAACGGAGGGCAAACAAAGAGTGAACGTATTCTTGCTTATTTAGTCAAGTACTTCGGACATAAGGTGAGTTCATTTGTCCCTTTCAAACTTATTTGTTTTACTTCGGGACTGAGAAGCATGTTAAACATTTTCATAAAACTCTTGAAATGTTATTTAATGCTTTAAACATAAACATGATGCCTATAGTGAAACTTATGCGGGAACTTAGAATACTTTGAAAAGCAATAGACTTGAAACTTATACTTAAACTTGAGGCTTGAAAACATATGTTGGATGCCTATGAGACTTGATCTTTATGCTATAACAATATGCTTAAACATGGTGATTGATGCTTATGTTGCAAACTAGAAGCTTAGATTATACACTCGATGCTTAAACTAAGTGCTTAATGCTTATGTAATAAACTATATTCATAAACTATATTCTTAAACTATATTCTAAAACTATATTCTTAAGCTATACTCGTGATGCTTATGCTATAAACTATATTCATAAACTAGATGCTTATGTTATAAACTATATTCTTAAACTATACTCGTAATGCTTATGCTATAATCTATATTCATAACCTAGATGCTTAATGCCATATACTAATGCCCAGTGCCGATGCTATAATGCAAATACCATATGCTTACTATGCTTAAATGCTCGAAATGCGTGGAGTGCTCTTAGTGCTATAAACTTTGAAAGCTATAAACTTATTATGCAAAAGCAACGGTTTGGCCTCTCAGTGCTTGCCTCTCAGGTTGCTAAACTTAAAAGCTATAAACTTGTTATGCAAAAGCAACGGTTTGGCCTCTCAGTGCTTGCCTCTCCGGTTGCTAAACTTAAAAGCTATGAACTTGATAAGCTAAAACAACGGTTTGGCCTCTCAGTGCTTGCCTCTCCGGTTGTTAAACATTGGATGCTATAAACTATTGACTATGGAAGAACAATAGTTGGTCTCTCAGTGCTTGCCTTCATGTGTTCTTCCTAGTCGGGACTTGAAGAACAATAGTTGGTCTCTCAGTGCTTGCCTTCATGTGTTCTTCACAGTCAGGACTAGAAGGCACCTATTATGGTCTCTCAGTGCTTGCCATAGGGTGACCTTTATAGTCGAGACTTGAGGGGTAGACTTATGGCCTCTCAGTGCTTGCCATACAGTGATTCCTCAATGTTCACTCATGCTATAAACTTAAACATAATGCTAAAGCTATAAACAAAATGGAGGGTAGGTAAGACGCTTAATTATCATTAACAGCAATGTCCTATGCGACTTAGTATGTGGTGGGATGTTGGCTAGGGCTTGTTCCCTTACATATGCCCTATATATAAGCATACCGAGTGGGATGATACAGGTGGTGTTAATGAGATTAAGGTTGTTACCTAGGGGATGTATGAATGCTTTTGGGTCAACATCATAAACTTTTAAACATGATGCTTGTTAAACTTATGGAAGCTATTACATAAGAATGCTATAGACTTGTAAACTTTGAAAACAGTAAACTAAAGCTATGATGAAGGATGGATTGATTGGTAGGTAAAATGCTTAATTATTATTAACAACAGTGTCATATCCGGGTTAGTATGTGGTGGGATGTTGGCTAGGGCTTGTTCCCTTACATATGCCCTATATATAAGCATACCGGCTTGGATATTACATGTGGAGTTAATGAGGTTAAGGTTTTACCGAAGGAGGTTTGTGAAACTATTTTTAAACTTATAAACTATATGAACTCACCAACCGTTGTGTTGACTTGATCTTTTACATGCTTTCTCAGGTAATGCACAGGAGTAAGCTTAAGCTTTTGGATTGCATACTAGGATGCCAGATAGCAGACCTAGTAGACTTTTGGAGAAGCACATATTATGCTATGGATGCGATACACTTTTGATATCTTGTACAGATACAAGATATAAACATTATTCTTTTGGTTAGGTTTACTTAGTTAAATTGCAGAACATTGCTATTGTAATTTAACTTTGTAATCCTATATATCATTTGATTGTGCTTTAGATATTCTTAAACGTTGATGCTATGTAGACAATCTGATCATCATGATTATCACCCTCGATATCACGCCCCGGGAACCTTCCGCCTGGCGGGGACTCCGATCCAACCCCGCCGGCTCGGGGTGTGACACCAAAGTTCTTCTGGTACCCCATTGTCCAGACTTCTGCTTGCACACTTATTCAAGATGTGACATGCCCAATTTGCAGCATCAGCCCAGAAGTGTTTAAGCATCTTTCTATCATTAAGCAGGCACCTAACCATGTTCATCAAGGTTTGAATCCATACACCTTTAGCCTTCTTTTGTGCCGCAACCTGCAACAATATATCTTCCGGCAAGGCCCGGAAGATGAAGCACGCGCTTTCTTCCCGAGGTTACAATCGACAGCTACTCCTTTAGGTGGTTCAATGGCATCCCAAATACCTTGGGCGTCCATGAACGATTGCATTTTAATCGCCCAGGACGTGTAGTTCGTCTGGGTTAAGGTTGGGCACTCGTGAGATGAAGATGAGCCAATTTCTCTCACTATTACGGTATTACCACCACTTGATTAACTGGAACTGCCATCACAACTTCTTGGTGGCTTCTGGATATGTTTCTGCACTATACAGTGATCGCGTCTCCCTTTCTAGGCCGCTGAATCACCCTGGTTGGTGCTCTGATACCAATTGTTAGAGAATACAATTGGCACAATATCAAAATTAGGAATGAAGCAGTCAACTTTATTGAATAATAAGAAACAAGAGAAGTAGGCACAATTTCATCTTATTCTAGTGCTTTATTTATATAGAAAAAAAAACTCCTAATTTAAGAAAGAAATAAAGTTGATTGCATAAATCAAGCATTGCTTATTTTTACTTTGACTGTTGACTTTCAATTAACTGCTTAAATCTTGGAATTAATTTATCACTTTTTTGGATAAAGTATTTCTCTTTATGGTTCATGATCTCACCTTTTTCCCAATACCTACTGCTCCTGGGTACCATGATTCTACATGATAATATCATCTCAAAGGAACTCAATCAATTCCATCTTAGCGGAATTGTGTTGGTAAAATCATTTATTCATTGCTAGAGGGTCCTATAATGTTAGGATTCGGTCTAATTTGGTTATGTCTTATCACATTCTACTATTTTAGTGATTTGTTTTGTCATTACCTTTTTTGTTTATCTGTTTTATCTGCTTTAATGTGTTACTATATTTATTGTTTTCTACATAGATTAATAATATGAGTTATGTTAAGAATAGAAATTTATCATTGGTAAACTAATTATGTCTTGAGCTAACAGTTGTGGAAATTGGTGGAGAAACTGACGATGCCCAAGAAAGCCAAAGCTCCAGCTGCTGAGAAACAACTAACAGAAGGAGTGAAATGGTCTTTTGCTGCAGGGACAAACTTGTTACCTAATTTTGGTGCAAAATTCGAAAGGGAATCCAAGCTCCGATTGAATGATTTTACCAAAGAAAGGTCATTCACCATTGTTGACATGTCAGGTGCATGCAAACCCAAGCCATATAACAATATTCCATATCATTTTAACTTCTTATGTGAAGAGCAATGTTTAGAAACCCGACCGGCCGGTCCGACCGGTTGAAGCGGAAACCGGTAGCTTGAACGGACCGAAAAACCTGTACTATAAGAACCGGCCGGTTAGGAATTTAACCGGATCCAACCAGAAACCGGAACCGCTGGTGGACCGGAAACGTTTTTGTCATTGGGCTGAAGGAGCTGCTTTATTTATATAGAGGTGTTGGGTTGGGTTATTTTTTTGTGGCTAGCGATGTGGGAAAGTCACAAAGCTTCCGATAATCTCATTCTTTCATCAAGATTTTGTGTGGTAACTGGTAAGCAATATGGGACAAAGACACAAAGCTCCTAATTGTTCACCAATTGATTATTTTGTGTGGGTAAGCAATGTGGGATAAATGCACAAAACTTCTCATTGTTCACCAATTGATTCCTTTGTATGGGTAGAGATGTGGGACAAAGCATAGCTTTTTTTTTAAGCCCCTGCTTTGATATCTCCGACCCACACAAGGTATACGAACAAGGAAACACTTGAATTTTATTGAATAATAATCTTGGTACTAAAAAACCTAAAACCTTAACCACTGTTTATAATAAAACCAAAACCTAAAAGTCAAACTTTTATCCCTAAAGTTCTGCCAACAAAAACAAAACTATTCCACAACTTAATCCTAATCTAAACTTTAAACTCAATTAAACCAACCAAAAAACAATTTAAACAATACTTTCAACTTTGAACCTTCGACTATCTCAATATTACAAGATTAGTCCAACAATGACCCCCTAATCTTGTAATATCCTTTCTCTTCTTCAAAGTAAGGTTGGTCCATCCTCTCGAACATGAGATTCTTGTTCACACCGTCAATGTCTGGTGTCTAGGTTTTCAAAGCTTCTGATTGTCATAACCAAATCTACTATTGTATTTAATCACAAGAAAAGATTAACCTATTTCAAATTAATTATGACATTTTCCGGTTCTTAAATCAGGTTGAACCGGTCCGACCAGTGACCGGTATGACGTCCGGTTCAACGTCCGGTCCGGTTATGAAAACATTGGTAAAGACGTAAAGTTCCTATTATTCAAATCTCGTACCATTTTGGCAGGTTGCAACTTTGGAGACGAAGGACCCTTTTACCTTGCTGAGAGCTTAGAGTACAACCAGGCTAGATTTTTAGATCATGCTCTTTTTTTATCTGCATTATCTGTCTCATAGCTTCTTATACAACGACAGTTCTTATAATGAATGAATTCCTTAGCACAAAATTAATTTGGAATGTTCATCGTTTTGGGGCTTAAATTTGATATCCGGGACCGCTAGGAGATATTTCTACGTCTATGTGCCTAATTGATATTGTTATTCACTTGTACTTTTTCGGTTGTTTGCCGTAATTAGTGTTCCTAAGAAGTTGTAATTGCATTTTTTATGTCACCATTCAGTGGTATTTTAAACGTTTGAATTGTAGTTCGATAACTATTTAGAGATGGGAGAGTAGCACAAGAAATCAACAAGCATTAAAACTCTGTATTTAATCAAATTTAATCAAGGGTTCAAAATCATTTGTATTCTTCTTATGATAAAATCCTTTATATATGATCCGTCTCATATACATATATATAGGGAGATGATCAAATATTAACAATTCCTTATTGCGTTAACCGAATAAGTATATCTTATTACTTTGAATCCCATACTAAAGTTAATCTAAATGTGTAGGTTTTTTTTTAAGGATTAACATTCGAACCATATATAGGGGAGGGTTTCATAAAACCTCCATTTTAGAAAAAACTTAGAAACTAATCACAATTGTTATCAATCAATTTTGTTTTTTGTTTTTTATTTTACATTTTGTTTTATTATAAGGTTAGATCTGTTAATAAAAAGAAAAATAAATAAAAGAATATATGTAACTCATGTTATTACATATGTGTAACTCATTGATTACATATATGAGTTAAATATATGTAACTTTTTTGGTTACATATACGTAAATTCGTAATCTATATATTTTTTATTAAAAAAGTTTCTTTGTTTACACCATTTCTAAGCTAAATATATAAAATCATGAATAGTAGGTTAAATCATTTGTATCCTTCTCATGATAAAATCCTTTATATTTGATCCATCTCATAGGTTGTAAAAATCCCTGACTAGACCGACTATCCGATTAGGCCGATTAGTTGACCGATTAATCCTTAGTCCTCACCCACCGACCGACTAACGAATAGCGATTTATACAACATTAATATATATACACGCTAGCCTAGAATCCCGTGTATTAGACGGGTTGAATAATAAAAAAATTTATTCGTTAATTAGAAAATAAATATTTGATAATTACAAAATGGTATTTGAGATAAGATGTAACTGAATTATTCGTATTGTTTATTAAATTTTAATAAATTAGGACATTATTGGAATAAGAAAAAAAAATTATATTTATTAATATTTAATTTAATTACTAAAAATTAAGAGAGAGACGGAGTAAAAAAACTTTCAGATTTAACCAGAACATGAAATATGTCTCATAAAAATACTCCTTAAAAATATACAAGAGTTAACTTCAAATTCATTGGTATCACACAAATTAGAAGCTAGCTCCTTCAAATAGTTTACATAACGTAGGAAATGTAACCAACAAAAGCATCTTAACGTCTCACATGCTGTTCGTAAACCCAATAACTAAAATTGGTCGAGGAAAAGGTGAAAAAATAAGCAAACTTAGTCCTCGTCCTCATTGCAATCATCATCGATCATCTCAAACATCGAACCACACAGGAGTGAACAGATGATACCAACCGGTATTATAATAGGACTCCTCATACCAGCAACCAATGAGTACATGACTGGAGTAACAAAACCAGCCACCATACTGCAATCATATGATACATACATGAGGAAGAGCTCAAATAGTTAAATAACGTCACGAAACAAGAATCTTTTGAAGTTTTATTATTTCAAATAACAAAAATGCGATGTTTTTTTATTAGTAAAATATGAACGTTACATGTTATGTATTTCAAATGAATATGTTAATATGTCTATCAAATACACACACACACACACACACATATATATATATATATATATATATATATATATATACATACAGTAAACATATTCTTTGGAATAATCATGATATTTTCTTATAATCTTACAATGTTAACTTATCTTCTTCTTCGTTGCCTCTTAATCTTTTCATGACATATGTTGTACCATAGGTACAAACCTTGACAACAGCATAACTACGAGCCACTATGAAGGGGCTTCCTGTCATAGACAACAGCAACGGATAGTAGATTCCCAAATAAGGCTTTCGCTGAAAGAAGGGGAAAAAAAACGACCGATTCAATATTAATTCTAAAAACAATGATAATTACATTAAAAAAAATCAAACGACACAACGTACGCAACTATATCATATGTTGGACAAGAATTTGTACAAATATATAAAAAAAAAAAAAAAAAATACCTGTTCTAGTTCAGATATTGGTATGTAATGGACAAAACGATCGACAAAAAGTTTCAAGACCAGACCGTACACCGCACTTTGGAGGGCTTCGACAAGGATGTAGACTGCAGCCCCGATAGGTAAACACTGTTTGTCACACCATTTCTTTAAGTTAATCTTAAACTTGGTGTATATTCCAATTGAAGAGTCGGTTGAACCGACAGGATCAATAGAACAGAGAACTGCAGGAATCACGGGTTGATTATGCGTGGATGGTTTCAAAATTGGTCGTGGCAAAAGCGATAAACGGTTAACTGGATGTAAAAGATATTTACCACGTCCGGTGCCCCATGACACAGCCCTTGGAGTTGGGGATACAGCGTAACGTTGACGGGAGGCATTGTAGGGGACGAAATTGACTACGCTGAGACGGCTATAAGCTTTCATGAGAGGAGTGCCGGCAGCCATGTCCGATTTTAGGGATTGGATGGAGACGATTGCTGCCATTACAGTACGTGCTAGGGTTTTTGTTTGGGAACGTTAGAAAATTGGGTTTTTAAATTAGCTTTTTTTTTCCCGCTTTTAAAAATTTCGCTTCCAAGAATCACTCCTAAAAAGTTTATTAAAACCCCTCCAATTCCAAAACGTAGTTAAAATAATACAACTTTAGTGAAAGTTGCTGTTCAAAAAAAAAAAAAAAAAGTTAAAATAATACAACTAATGAATCACTTCCAAACTTAGTTAAATAATTCAAAATCTTCCTCTCCTGGTAAAATATGTTACGTATTATTTTTAAGTGTAGATTACTAAGAATATCAATAATATAAATACACTAAATTAATAACAATAACTCACGAGTATATCACTTAATTTTCAAGTGTTTCAATCACGTAATTAAAAGGCTTTTTTGTCTTTTTAAAAGTCACTTAACTTTAACTAAATGTTTCAATCATGTGTAATTTTTTATAAATAATTTTTTTAATTAATAGAGGCAAATGAAACATACATCAATATTTATTAATAATAAGTAATTTTTTTATAATTAACTATGTAATCGTGAATAAAAAAAAAACAAATTCACATATTAAAAACAAATTTACGAATTAAAAGTTTTTCATCGATTCTTCAATTTACAACCTTATTTTATATAAAAAAAATTTATAAAAACTTCTAAAAATCATGAAACGTTATTTTTAACATTTTCTTAAAAAATCAAAAAATCAAAGTGTGTACTTTAATGATATTACAGCTATAAAAACCTTTTTAAAACTATTTAGAAATGGTATAAGCTTTAAATTGATTTTCTAAAACAATATGAAAAGAAATTTATTATTATTTTATTTATTAATTTATCTTTGAGATCTTATTTTCGATCAATTAATCACTCTCTATTATTGTAACAAAATCAAAGAAATATTCAAAAATTGACATTCAAGCAATCTCCTCCTGTGAAGTACACCTGAAAACAATCATATTGTGTAAAATGATACAAGCATACATAATTTTTCGTAAACTTCGTGGATGCATTTGCTTTGCGGGACGATGCAATGTTTTCCACTTTCTCCTCAAAACACCGAAAGCTCTTTCAACGTCCTTCCGAGCTGCTTCTTGTGCTCTCTTGATATATATATATATACCGTTTAGAAAATATTGTAACATATATATTGTAAAAAACATAATAAAAAAACAAATATACTAAAAAAATTGTTTATACCTTCTCGAAGAGGATGCCGTGGATCCAAACTCTTCTAAGCTCGTGGCCACAAAGGTTGACAAAAACTGAAAGTTTTGTTGTGTTATATTGATCTCGTTTTCTTCAGAACTTGACGATTTACTATCAAATTGTGGAAGCTCAAACGTAAACAAATCCATATGTTTAAACTTTATAAAATTTGATTGTAGAATGAAGGAAGAAAATGATAAAGAGTGTGAGTTTTGATGTAAAAAATGGTTATATTTATAGAGTTTGAGTTTTTTTTTAATATTCCAACGGTCGAATTTTTGCAAACCCAACGTCCGGCTTCAATTGGTGACCCAACCCCACTTTCTCCCAAGCCGATTCCGGAGGTACGGTGAGCAATTCCCCGTGCTTTTCCCGTTAGTCCACTCCGAGTCACCTAAGTAGGAGCCTCGACAATCAAGAATTCAATTTAGGAACCTATCATAATTGTGACAATAAGCAAAAATCTTTTTAATTATTTGGCACTAAATTTAATTGATGTCACAAAAACAAAGAGATTGCCGTTCGATTTTTGTTGATGGAAGTAGCTTTAATAGGAATACGTTTCCTTGAATTGAATTGGTTGTTTCATAACATTTGCAACCTCACCTTCAAACTAAACAAAACCTTGTTACAAAGAGTATACATTATTTTGGATTTATGTCACTTACAATGGATGAAACTAATAAAAATAACACACTTATGAAGTACTGAACTCGAAGAAGGGGCATTAGGAACTAGAAAAAATATATTGAACTTGGAGCCGGTGCCGTCGTCAAAAAGCTCTGCTAGTGGTATGGATGAATCAGGAGAATAACTGATAACACTAAAGCAGACAATATTCCCTTTAGATACAACAGATTTAGACGCTTAGATTACAAAATTAAGCCGGAAGATGACACCACCCTTGATGATTATCCTTCTGCTCAAGAATGTTCAACATGGGTACCCTAGAAGGCTAAATATTATTTGAAACTATATACATAGAACAAATATCAAATTAAAATAGATGGATTGCGTTTGTAACTTCAAATAAAAAAAAATAATAACTTGGATGGAGTTTTGTAGTTATCTCTATTGTCGAACAACTATTGACTAAAATAAATACCGGTAATAACCTATCCATCTTCATTTCCACTTCTCTTAGTCTTATTTGTTCTAAACAAGGAGCCATAGGAATGGTTCAAGTCAGTTAGGTGGCTCAAAATGCTTTAATATGGTGCACGTTGGTTTTGTCTAGTTCTAAGAGGGTCATGCACGTTTTAGTGACAGAACCAGGTCCCTCGCCTCTTAACCAACATTTGCCTATGCATAACATTTTATTTTCTCTTTGACTCACTACCTTTGACTAAATAGACAAAAAGTTAAAATATTATTAAAATAATATACTTTACGTAATCATATATGCCATAAATTGCTGTAAGAAAGGTGTTTAGGGTAAACTTGCCCATTCTGACCTATGCCATAAGATTGTCTATTTTGACATGTTAACCAACCCATCCTCTTGTTATGCCACCTTTTTGACATATTACCCAACCCACCCTCTTGTTATAAAACATATCGTCTTTCATCCCAAAATAATAATAATAATAATAATAATAATAATAATAATAATAATAATAAAAATATTGTCGTCAATTTGTTAAAGCTACATACATTTTTTGTCAAGCAAGATGATGATGTTGTCCCATTTTTACTGGAGAATGAAACCGCAGAATGAGACCTACCTTTCTTTACTGGAACTCCAATACCCCCATAAGGCCTCCTATTTTGATTTTGTCGAGCATTATCTATACCTTAAAAGGCGTCACTTTTCTGTTAGTACCTAGCTAGGCTTGTCTGAACCACAAGTAACTATGTTTAACAAGAGCTCAAGAGGCTTGACCAAGCCACCCTTCATGAAAACTGCTACGGTTATCTTGCTTGTAAAGACAAGATCTCCTTACTTTGAAATGTGTCAAATCACTTTCTTAGCAAGACATCAAAGTCACCTAACATCATGGCAATGTCACCTTGTCATGAATTCAATCAAGTTATTCTGTTTTGAAAAACTCAAGACACCTTGCCTATAAAGCAACATAATTGTCTTGCCTGATGATATGCATGACTTTATTCTTACAAAGGAACTCAATTTATATTGCTTTACAAAGGCTTTACAAAGGCTAAAGTCGCTTTGCTTGCACAATGCAATGCTACATTGCCTTGGCTGAAGTCACTCTACTTTACAGAAGGCAATGTTATATTTCCCACGAAGAGCTAAAAGTTAACTTACTCCTCAAAGAACACAAAATACATTTTATCCTTGATATGGATAAGCTCAAATTGTTCCCGTTTAATAGGAACTCATGTTCCCTTGCCTAATGGAAGGAAATATCGTATCTCCATGAAAGAAGTCGAATCATCATACATGACAAGTATCTACATCAACATTAAGGTCACCTAGTCTTGCCAATAGCAAGTTTTCTGTTTAGCCATGGCTCTCTCATAAACATATCACATAAACGTGACATAAAACTTCACCATCCGTGCTAAGCTTACCAAAGCATAATTGCTAATAAAGGAAGGCAAAGTCCATCCGAACTAAGAATAGCAAAGACATATAATGACTAAATCACATCTCAACCTTGGCTAAGCATACCAAATCAGCTTGGTTAAATTTACCCATGCCATGGGGGTTAATACTCATATCTCGACCAAGCATACCAAGCCAGCTCGGCTAAAAATATTTATGACTGGTAGCAGAATAATTTTTATCCTGGCTAAAGCACAACAAAGAGACCGGGCTAAAACGAAGACCATCTAGAATACGACCATGCAAAGGCACTCGACGATGTAATACTCTTGTTGAACAAAAAGGCAAAATAACAAAACAACACCTCAGTGATCTAATTTAGAATTACCCCTAATCTCCTTACTCTTGAAAAGTTCAAATGTTGTCTCGACTAACAAAAGGCAACTTACTTTGACAAAAGCAAGACACTTTCACCTTGCCTTGTAAATAACATGATGCAGTCTGGCTGCAAAACACCAATGACAATTACCTTGCATCAAAGAATCCCACCTAGATTTGAAAGAGCTCATGCTACATTGTTTAATAAAATCTTGAGTCACTTTGTCTAGAACAAGGCAGTGATGTCTTAACTCATAAAATTTTGACATTCCCATCTTGCATGGATGAGAATAAGACATGCATAACTTAAATCTACCTTGAAATTGTTTCTTATAAGCAGCCAATTGCCCATAATCTTCATCATTACATTGCTACAACATTTCAATTAAGGTTGATATTCAGGCAAGAACTAATGATCCTACTTACATGTATTATGTACAGGAACTTTGAGTTCTACTTTCCTTACCAAGGAAAATTCATCCGAAAAAAACTTATGATAAGTTCAACACTACTAATGCTATCTTAGTAGTATTGAACTAGGGCTAGCATGGTATAATACCGCTAAAGTCAAACTGATTACATTGACAAATATTTCATGATATGAAAGAAACATCATCATGGCAATACAATACATTTATTCTTAATGAGTTACAAGCTTGTCCTTCTCATGTAAAGGGTGAGCACCTCATAATGAAGCTCCATGGGGTCCGGCCTTTACCTACCCATGTAAAGGGTGAGCCTATGAGTTGGGTAAATGGTTAATAACACCTGATCAACGTCATTAACGATTTACAAAGCTTATTTCGTACTAAACTAATCCTGTACTGATTCTCCAATTGTTGCATCCGGTAGGTAGTTAAATGGCTGGACAAAGGGGTAGACCACGTAAGCAACCACAGGAACCTGAAGAACCGCATATCGAGAATGAAGAACCTGTCAATGAAGACGACTACGAGCACAATGAGCAACCGGAAGATGAAGACGAGTTTACTCTAGAGCCTATCGTAGTGAAGGCTATTTCTGATGAGGTCTCTAAAGTTTTGGATGATAAGCTACCAGCTTTGGTTACAAAAATACTGAAGGATACTTTGAAAGACAAGTCTGAAGGAACTAAGGACAGCACCAAAGAAGAGGAAGTTGTGATCACCGGAACTAAGAACGGTGATTCTACGTCAGAGAAATGAAAGGGTTGTGATTATAAGGCCTTCAAAGGATGCAGTCCACCTTCCTTTGATGGTAAGAAGGATGCCGTGGCCACCTGCCACTGGGTTTCGGCTATGGAGGCAGTGATCGCTATCAGTGAATGCCGGGAAGACCAAGCCGTAAAATTTGCAGCTCATTCATTTACTGAAGAAGCTCTACATTGGTGGAACACCATCAAGCAGTCAAAGACCACTAATGATGTGGAGGGCTTAAAATGGGAGGAATTGAAAGAATTAATTATGAAACACTTTTGTCCGAAGAATGAAATTGATAAAATCGAGCGGGAATTTCTGACTTTGAAAGCTGGACGTATGAATCATCAGCAATATACGTCAAAATTTAATGAAATGTCAAGATTGGTTCCTCATTTGGTAAGTACGGAAGAACGTAGACAGAAGTTATATGTGGAAGGATTACCACCTAAAGTCCGAACTCATGTGAAGGCACATGCTCCTAGAACTTTTGAATCAGCCGTAGAAATTAGCGGCATTGTCTGGGATGATGTTGTTGAAGCTGAACCAACAAAGGAGGAACCGAAGCAAAAGTGGTCACCTAAATTTAAAAGAAACAGAAATGACAAATCTGGACCCCCTATGAAAAGGTTTAGAACGGAAGAAATTGAAAAATGCCCTAAGTGTGGAAAGAGACATAGGGGAGAATGTCTTACGGGGACTACTTTGTGCTACCGTTGTGGAAAGACTGGACATCTCTCTTATGATTGCCCGAATATGCCAAAATGTTACAATTGTGGTGTAATCGGTCACGTGAGCAAGAATTGTTCTAAACCAAAGATAATGCCTATTGAAGCCATCAAACCTGAAAGTAGCAAGGGAGGGGAGAAGCAAAAGGCAAAAGCTCGTGCCTTTACTATGACTAAAGATCAGGCAGCCAAAGACCCTGATGTGGTGACAGGTACATTCTTGATTAATGATATCCCTGCTTTAGTTCTATTTGATTCTGGTGCAAGTATGAGCTTTGTGGCTATCGCTTTTTGTGATAAACGAGAATTCCACCAATGGTAAATGATCATCCCAACTACCACCAAAATCAATAATACAAGCTCTGAGCATATCCTCCAAGGTTTGGATAGTCCTTTCAGACTGTCCATCTGTTTGAGGATGATATGCAGTGCTGATATTGAGTCTTGTGCCCATTGATTCATGAAACTGTTTCCAGAATCTTGAAACGAATCGCGTGTCACGATCGGACACTATAGAATCTTGAAACGTTTCAAACTCAAACCTTTTTGCAGGTAAGCAGTAATAGCCGGTGAGGATGCACTTTTGGAATACTTGCACTTGAATAACTAGTGTTGTAATTAAACAAACTTAGTTGTAATGTAATTGTGGTTGCCACTTCCTTGTAATGTATGTACTTTAAGTTAATCTGTGTGCTTATGATATCGATTCAAGTAAGTCACACCTCACCTCGGAGACATCACCACTATGCTTCCGCAACCGGTTCGGTGACGCCAGACCAGACACGAGGTGACGAGGGGTGGGGGTGTGACAGGGTGGTATCAGAGCCACAGGTTATAGAGAGTTAGGTTGACTTAGAGACCTAGACTATAACCATAGGCTCGTATAGTGACACAGAGAGCACCGAACATGTCTAACGAACAAAACTTGTTTTGAATTAAGCCATGATAATCAGGTGGTCCGAATTCCAGTTATGAGTGGCCAGCATAACTGAAATTCGCAGCACGTGTGCATTTTAGTTTGATTCAATTCAAGCAGAACATTAATAAGAATAGGAACGAATTGTTGTTCTAAGATAGGAAGAAGCATCTTATCATGTACATATTAAATATTGTTATTTAATATTTACTTCATGATACTGATTATAGATTGTGATTGTACAGCGATGGATGATCAGGGTGAGAGGTATATTTATCAGAGATTCCCCTATGTTGTGTTGGATGATACTCCGAGTGCCAGTTCTGGAGCAGACTCAGATTCTGACGAGGCTTCGTCGCTAGCTTCACAGGCGACACCTGCAGCACCACGTACACCGTCAGCTCCTAGACCAGTTACCCCACCACCACCAGCACCAGCACAGCCCGCATCACAGGGACACTCTCAGCCTCGTGCTGAGGATATGGCAGCTGAGGGACGACATAGTCAGTCTCCACCGAGAGTTCCTGTTTGGGACGGACTTAGGAGGATGCGGGGACAGGCTCGCAAGACCACCGGATTACCTCCCAGACATCAGATGGCTCAGCGGGATGAGCCTCCGACCGTTCATGAGGTGGGAGAATCCTCTCGCCAAGCAGAGCTGAGGGCCCAGGTGCAGCAAGTCGCCCAGGACTTGCAGGGTCTGAGGCAGGAGGTACATCAGCACCATACGCTCCTTGAGGATACTCGTAACACTGTATTGGAGATCCTCACTTCACATCTGACTCTGATGGAGCAGGTGAATCTTATGGGTATTGACACCCAGGCTTGGAGGACTACCGTTGAGGAGCGTTTTAGTAGGACTTTGAGGCAGAGGATAGTTGCTGCGTTTTGGCTGCAGGTGGAGGTAATGAGGGCAGGATTCAGGCGAGTTCGAGAGTTTTTGGTTTGGTTGGAGACGGTTAGTTTTGAGACCAGGATGATAGTTCTGGCTGTGACTATGGCTGCTGTAGCCATTATATTTTCCTGTTTATCGTATTTCATACGATGAGTATGTTCAGATGGTTATTTTGGGATCGTCATTGTAAATCTCATTAGCAGTATGCGGATAGGTTGAGGATGTGATATAGTGTGATCAGTAGTTGTGAGAGCGGGATATTTTGGTATGGACGTATCCCGAGTTTGTGAGAACGTGTCTAATTGTGAACATATCTGTAACTAAGGTACAGTACGAGAGCCATACTGTACGAGAACATGTCTGAACTGAGAACGTGTCTAATTGTGAACATATCTGTAACTAAAGTACAGTACGAGAGCCATACTGTACGAGAACATGTCTGAACTGAGAATGTGTCTAATTGTGAACAAATCTGTAACTAAAGTACAGTACGAGAGCCATACTGTACGAGAACATGTCTGAACTGAGAACGTGTCTAATTGTGAACATATCTGTTACTAAAGTATAGTACGAGAGCCATACTGGACGAGAACATATCTATTATTTGTATGAGAACTTAATGTATGAACTGAGAACCTATTAGAGAACTTGTGTGAGAACATGTCCTAGTCCTGTATGAACATATTTCTAAAAACATGTGTTGTAATGCAAAGAGCTGAGTAAGACTCTAACATGTTTTCGAAATAACAGGACTAAGTATAACTATGAACAATTGTGCAATGAGAACATGTCTGGACTAAGTCTATGTAGTTATACTATATTCTTTATTATCACATTTCAATATAATCTTCAGTGTAACTGAATATGTTTGAAATTATGTGATAGAACGGGTTATATCTTTAATGTTCTTAAACTGACTTGAGTTTGTCTGTATGTGAGCAGATTTATGGCTCCTAAAAAAGGTCGACCAGCTAAGAAAGCTGCTAAGAACATTACCAACCCTGAACCGAATCAAATTCCGCCTGTGAATGTTGAATCGAATCCGGATCCGCATGTTAATCCGGAAGTAAACGTAGTTCCACCTGGGAACTTGGAAACAAATACTGCTCCACCAGTGAACCCTGGAGCAAGCACTGTTCCACCTGCTGGTACAAGCGGATCTGAAACAAATGAGGCTATGATAGCACGAATTGTGCGTGAACAATTATCTGCTTGTGGTGTTCTGACACAACACCAACCACATATCACCTCAGGTTCTGGTGGGGAACACGATCATGTTGAACATAATGCTACAGGTGGTCATGTCGAAACTCATACCACCATTGGTACGGCTACAATTATTCCTGATCCACCTCGACAGGGATGTACATATAAGTATTTTGCTTCCTGTAACCCTCCTACTTTTACTGGCAAAGAAGGAGCGGCTGGTCTGTTAAGGTGGATTAAGGAGATGGAAACTAAGCTCAAAATCAGTCAGTGCTTGGAGGAGCATAAGGTGTCTTATGCTGCCTGTTCTTTGAAAGACTCAGCTTTGACCTGGTGGAATACCCAGGCCAAGACTTTGGGTTCAGCTACAGTGGATTCGATGGGTTGGAATGATTTCAAAACTCTGATTAGATCAGAGTACTGTCCCATCACTGAAATTCAAAAACTCCAGGAGGAATTCTGGAATCATTCTATGATCGGTGCTGATTGTCTGGCTTACACCGATCGTTTTCATGAACTTACTTGTTTACTTCCCGATATGTTTCCTACGGAAGCAGCTTTAATCGAGAAGTACATTAAGGGTCTGATTCCTCAGATACGAGGAATGGTGACTGCTGCTGAACCTACAACTCTGAAACACACGATTCTTTTAACCACTAAGCTTACCAATGAGGCGGTAAGGAGTGGTACTTTGTCTTTGAAGCCTCAAACGGTCCATAGTAGTAGTGATGTCGGTACCTCGAATGTATCAAAAGGTACCAAACGAAAGCGGTTTGGTAAGAACAAAACAAGGGCTCCGGCTGAGATCAGTCAGAATAAACCAACGGTGAAGAACTATGGTGCAAATGTTCCTGAGAGGAAAGCTTATACTGGGCAGGCGCCCAAATGCAATAAGTGTCCACTCCATCACACGGGACCATGTCCTGTTTGTCTGAACTGTAACCGAGTTGGACATTATGCTAAATATTGCAACTTTCCTGCTCAACCACGAAATCAAGCACCACGACAAACCACCCAAACCAACCGGTCATGCTACAAATGTGGAAGTCCTGATCATTTCATGCGGAACTGTCCAAGCAATAACACCAATCCGGGAACTGAAGCTAGGGGGAGAGCTTTTCAGATTGGTGCTACTGAGGCAAGGCATGATGCTAACATTGTGACTGGTACGTTCCTACTCAATAATCTATATGCATCAGTTCTCTTTGATACGGGGGCAGATAAGAGTTTTATCTCTCCTGAATTTGCATCATTACTTTCATTGCCTACGGTAGGTCTAGAAACTCCTTATGTTATTGAACTTGCTAACGGCAAGTTGATCAAAACTAACAGTGTTATTCAAGGATGTTCCTTGAATCTGAATGATCATCTTTTTAATATTGATTTACTTCCTATTGAGCTTGGAAGCTTTGATGTTGTTGTTGGAATGGACTGGCTTTCTGATAACCAAGCGGAAGTTGTATGTCAAAACAAGGTGATCCGTATTCCATTACCTAACGGTAATACACTGGTAGTTCAAGGAGAACGAGCTGGTAGAAAACTTGGTATCATATCTTGTATGCGAGCTCAGAAATTTTTAAGGAAAGGCTGTTATGCTTTCCTGGCACATGTGACGGAGCATAATTCTTTATCCAAACAAATCACAGACATTCCAGTAGTCAAGGATTTTCCTGACGTTTTTCCTGAGGATATATCAGGATTACCCCCAGTGAGACAAGTTGAATTTCGGATTGACTTGATTCCAGGTGCAGCACCTGTTGCTAAAGCCCCGTATCGGCTTGCACCATCCGAAATGCAAGAACTTTCAGGTCAATTGCAAGAACTGTTAGACAAAGGTTTTATTAGACCTAGTTTCTCACCCTGGGGAGCACCAAATCTTTTTGTGAAAAGAAGGATGGTTCATTCAGGATGTGTATTGACTACAGGGAACTCAATAAACTGACAATCAAAAATCGTTATCCACTACCTCGTATCGATGATCTGTTTGATCAACTACAAGGTGCTACTTATTTTTCAAAAATCGATTTAAGATCTGGATATCATCAGTTACGTATTCATGATGATGACATTCCTAAAACTGCTTTCAGAACTCGGTACGGACATTACGAATTTCTAGTAATGCCGTTTGGTTTAACCAATGCACCTGCAGTTTTCATGGATCTGATGAATCGAGTATGTAGACCTTATCTGGATAAATTTGTGATTGTGTTTATTGATGATATTCTCATTTATTCTCAAAACCAACAAGAACATGCTCAACACTTGAAATTAGTTTTAGAACTTTTGGCACGTGAAAAATTATATGCCAAGTTCTCCAAGTGTGAGTTCTGGTTACGAGAAATTCAATTTCTTGGCCATGTTGTGAACGAGAACGGTATTCAAGTGGATCCTAGTAAAATTCAGGCGGTGAAACAATGGGAGACACCACGAACCCCGACTGAAATCCGTCAATTCTTGGGACTGGCAGGTTATTATCGCCGATTTATCAAGAACTTTTCAAAGATAGCCCTGCCACTAACCACATTGACACAGAAAAATCAACAGTTTATATGGGGTTCTCAACAGGAGGAGGCGTTCCAACTGTTGAAACACAAACTCTGCAACGCACCTATCTTGGCATTACCGGAAGGTACTGATAATTTCACAGAATACTGTGATGCTTCTCGCCAAGGTCTGGGGTGTGTTTTAATGCAGAACGATAAAGTGATTGCTTACGCTTCTCGACAGCTGAAAGTACATGAGAAGAATTATACCACTCATGATCTAGAACTTGGTGCAGTGGTGTTTGCACTCAAAATTTGGAGACATTATTTGTATGGAACAAAGTGTATCATATACACAGATCACAAAAGTCTTCAACACATTCTAGATCAGAAAATGTTGAACATGCGGCAAAGGCGATGGGTGGAACTGTTGAACGACTATGACTGTGAAATTCGTTATCACCCAGGCAAGGCAAATGTTGTAGCCGATGCCTTAAGTCGCAAGGAACGAGTCAAACTTTTACGAGTGAAAGCGTTAGGTATGACTATTCAAACCAGCCTGATTCCTCAAATCAAGGGAGCTCAGCAACAGGCTTTACAAACAACGAATTACTCTGCTGAGGAATTGAGGGGATTAGATAAACAACTCGACCCCAAGACTGATGGAGTGTTATATTTCAAAAGTCGAATTTGGGTTCCTCTATTTGGTAACACAAGATCAATCATCTTGGATGAGGCGCACAGGTCCAGGTATTCTATTCATCCAGCTGCTGATAAAATGTATAAAGATCTTAAAGACTTTTACTGGTGGCCTGGAATGAAGAAACACATCGCAGAATACGTGGGTCGATGCTTAACGTGTCTAAAGGTTAAGGCTGAACATCAACGTCCTTCTGGGTTATTACAACAACCGGAGATTCCCATGTGGAAATGGGATCAGATCTCTATGGATTTTATCACTAAACTACCCAGAACATCGCATAATCATGACTCTATATGGGTTATCGTTGATCGCCTTACTAAATCTGCGCATTTTATTCCCATCCGAGAAGATTACTCGATGGATCGACTTGCTAAACTCTACATTAACGAGATTGTATCTCGTCATGGAGTACCAATCTCTATCATTTCTGATAGAGATAGTCGATTCACATCACGATTTTGGCAAACTCTTCAGAATGCTCTGGGCACACAAATCAATATGAGCACAGCTTATCATCCACAAACTGACGGGCAAATGGAACGAACAAATCAAACTCTTGAGGACATGCTCAGAAGCTGTGTGATTGATTTTGGTGGTAGCTGGGATGTTCATCTTCCACTTGTTGAATTCTCATATAACAACAGCTATCATACCAGTATTCAATGCGCTCCATTTGAAGCACTTTATGGACGCAAGTGCAGATCACCTGTCTGTTGGTCAGAGGTGGGTGAAAATCGAATCATAGGCCCAGAACTCATTCAGGAAACAACTGATAAGATCACACTTATTCAAGAACGAATTAAAGCTGCTCGCGATCGACAAAAGAGTTATGCTGATAATCGTCGTAGACCCTTGGAATTTCAAATCGGTGATCTAGTGATGTTGAAAGTTTCACCATGGAAAGGTATCTTCAGATTTGGGAAGAGAGGTAAACTTTCACCTCGATTTGTAGGTCCATTTAATATTCTTGAACGAATTGGATCAGTAGCCTACAGACTTGAATTACCTCCTGAACTCGGTAATATTCATGATGTTTTTCATGTCTCAAATCTGAAAAAGTGCTTAGTTGATGAATCTTTGATCGTACCTCTGAAGGAAATCCAAATTGATGTGAAACTGCAATTCCGAGAAGAACCGGTTGAAGTGATGGATCGAGAGGTGAAGGTACTGAAACGTAGTCGCATACCTATTGTTAAAATTCGATGGAATTCACAGCGTGGACCCGAATATACGTGGGAACGTGAAGATCAGATGAAACAGAAATACCCACACCTATTCTCATGATCAATTGGTAATAAACAAGTCTTCCCTAAATTTCGGGACGAAATTTCTCTAACAGGAGGAGACTGTGATAATCGCGTACGAAGAATTACGTCAGCAACGAATTGAGCACATTTGATCGTGTTTAAAATATGCGTTGAATTGGTCGCCGAAATTAAGATGGGATGATAGTATGCGAAAAATGATGAACGTAGGCGAAAACGGTGCGCGAAACGGAGTTACGGATTGTCCGGAATCGCGAAAAGAAGATTTCGTCGAAAAACGGGTGAAATTACCCTGGGGCGGTACGCCCCAGGTCGGGTGAGTAACCTAGGTGGTGCGCGCGGGTGTCAAAATCTTCTGGAAGCCGAGTGAACGCCGCGCGGTACGCCTGGCGTGGGTGCAGGCGGCCAGGCGATGCGCCTGGGGTGGTTTTGTCGGGCAACTTGCATAAAAATCAACTTTTTCATCCTCATCCTCATTTTATTTTTCTCATCGACGAAACCGGCTCCCAACTCACGAAAATCTGCATCCAATCCATCTTTTCCTTGCATTTGAAGGCCTCTCGACGTTTAGATCGCATCAAGAGACGTTAAAACAAGTTCTGATCATCATTTCATCCGTTAGAACTCCTTCAGATTAGGTAATGGTTTATTTTAAACCTTCTGGTTTGATTATGAATGATTAAATCTTAGTTTTGAACGTAATGATATAGTTAGGGTTGTTGATTATTGCTTAGATGATGGCTAGAATTGATTTTGAGTGACAAACTCGAACTGTAAATGGGTAAATCCTTGTTTTGAGCCGTTGTAATGCCCGGTTTGCATGGAATCATAACAATGGTTATAATGGTTTAAACCATTTGGTTGTGACTATGTATGTGATTAGTTTGATTAATCTTTAACATGCAACGTGAAAGTTGAGTGTTTTAAACTAATCACAATCATTAACATACTCATTGGAACGATTATCTAATGTGTCTGATAACAGTCAGATTAGTATGTTAAACATGGTTATTAAACCTACTCTAATATTATATTGTGATATTCCATGATATTTGGGTAATCAATAACAAGGATTAATCATTTCTAAGCCATTAAACTGTCTAGAGACTATCTTAGCAATTATAATCAATAAAATTAACTATATAGTTAATCTGAGATTATACTGATTAATCAAGTGAGTCATCAACTTAGTATTAGGAACCTGAATCAGTATAGGTTCCTACATTATCATACATTGTATCATATGTCATTAACATGACTAATTAATAACCTAATATCAGTTTGATGACTTTCAAGGCAATGTCCTTGACATTGTACATTCAGGGAGATTTAATCAATGAGTTGGAACAATAATAATTTATTAAATATAAACTGGATGCAGAATCATCATATTATCATCGATTTGTGTGATATTCTGCTACTACCGAATTATCAGGTGAGTTTCGTACAACCCCTTTTCTTTTTACTCTTTTATAAACATCGGGGTAGAACTGCCAAACTTTTGAGAACTATATGACATGCATCAATGATATCTGTGTGATTTCATTTGACTTTTGTGGGATTTCATGGGATTTTGCCTGTAGAACTGAACTCTATCATGGAACTAAAAGTCCTCATTCCTGAACTGTATCTAGTGAACCCATATGTGGCCGAACAGAAAACATTGATAGTACTATTGGTTGACACCCCATTCGCTGGGAGGGTTGCATCTCCCCTTGTGTGAATGTTTGTTATCTGTTTCCTGAACTTCTTAATGGTATGATAGACATTAAGATAATGAGGCACTAAGATATGTACCGACGGGTAATATATTGAGAACTGAACTAGACGTCCGAAAGGAACTAGATACAGGTCCCATGGTTATCCGGAACTGAACTTTTGAGAACATGCTTATCATATCATATTGTTTTAAATTGAATTGTCGAACTCACCAGCTTTGTGCTGACGTTTCAAACTCAAACCTTTTTGCAGGTAAGCAGTAATAGCCGGTGAGGATGCACTTTTGGAATACTTGCACTTGAATAACTAGTGTTGTAATTAAACAAACTTAGTTGTAATGTAATTGTGGTTGCGACTTCCTTGTAATGTATGTACTTTAAGTTAATCTGTGTGCTTATGATATCGGTTCAAGTAAGTCACACCTCACCTCGGAGACATCACCACTATGCTTCCGCAACCGGTTCGGTGATGTCAGACCAGACACGAGGTGACGAGGGGTGGGGGTGTGACAATACGAAAGAAAAACAATTACGTAACAAGACGATTAGACAAGTTAAGGTTCAATGGAAGCATCGAAAAGGATCCGAGGCTACATGGGAAACAGAAGAGGAGATGAAACGACTCTACCCACATTTGTTTGAAATGTAACAGGTTTCGAGGACGAAACTTATTGTAAGGAGGGTAGATAGCCCTAAATAGCTTTGGAATTTATCCATTTGAAATTCTATTTAAATGAAAGGTAGAGGATTTTGGGGGGTGTAACAACCGAAAATTTCGGGAACCGTTTATGTCCAAAATTTATATAAACGTTCGTAAAGTAATTATGATCAAAAGGATATAAACAATAAAAATATCTGATAATGTATGGACACGTTATAAAGCCTATTAATAATGTGAAAATTTTCTGTGAACGTTTGAGTTCGTAATTTTTATGAACGTTCCTGAAGTGATTACGATCGCATTAATATAAGCGGGACTGTTATACGATAAAGTATGAACAAGATATAGGCTCGTGAATATTAAAAATATGTGAGCAAAGTAGAAGGGGGTTTTATAAATAGAACCTCAAAGTTCAAGGGCCGTAAGTGTAAACTTTAAATTAAATCAATCTTATCATTCAAGACAAACCAACTTTGTCTATTTTGGAAAGTCGGCCAATTAAGATAAGAACAAAAAAAAATATTGCTGAGTAAGTTTAAGAAGCGAGCACCGCAATTCATTCGACTGAATATTTCCATTCTATGATTCAACTGTCGAGCAACGAGGCTTCAAAAAAAAAGGAAGAAGAAGCAACTTGATATTTGACAACCCTACTTCGTTTAAGGTATGTGATTATGATTCTCATCTTGTTTTAGTTTAGTCTTGATTGATTAAAGAGACCAACACCAGGTTAGATAGAATTTTGGTTTTGATGATGAACATGAACTTGATCCGGTTGGAGCCCAATTACATCTAGATAATGATCAAGTTTTCTTGAGTTTTATGAGGATATAATATGTATGTGCTTCTGGTTGCCTTAAACACATGTTATATTACAGTAGGTTTAGCAACGCCCTAAGACGAATTAATTAAGAGAATACGCTTATCTAAGCCGATCAAATAAATAATCTTGAAGCACAACAAGATTGTAGAGATAAAAATGGTCAAAATGAGTGGAAGCGAAATTTTGAAATAAAGCTCCGATTGAAAGTTATGACATGCCGAAGTTTCGAGTGGTAATCGTAAATTTGAGCATCTTCATAATAAGTATTATAAATTTATCTCAAGTTATTATTAATTGAGATAAATAATATTAAGTTTATAAAACTCTTCGGGTCGTTATAGCGAGCTAAACACTCGTATTGAAGATAACTATAACGTAGTCGTTGTGCTACCGGTTTAGAAACCCTGAAAAGAGGGTTTATATTATATGATAAGGTTATAATTATGATAAGATATTCATATTAATAGGATATCATTCTGAACGTGAGAAAGTAAGGAAAGAAAGAAAGCTAGCAGCTTGTGTCTTATTAAGCTCAGGTGAGTTCTTATAGCCCTGTTTTAAATGTTGTACCATTTTGGGCTGATGTGCATGTTGTAAAGTATTGTCGGTTGTAAAGTTATTATATGAAAGTGATCTTAACCTGATTATGATCAGGTAAGGAATGTTTTCAGGACAAAGAACGTTTTCAAGTAAGAAATGTTTTAAAATGTAAAGAATGTTTTAAGTCTCAATTATAATTAAAAAATAAATAATTTTAAGAGTCTCTTAGGAGACGTAACGAATGTTTGAATTCTCAACCGAGGTTGAGAAGGAAACGATTTAAAAAAAAAGTCATCAACCGATGTCGAGAAGGAAATGTGATATTGAAGTCCCGGCTGCGGTTGGGCAAAACCTGAGCACTACGGTGCGAAGGACCGTTTATGATTATGATAGTTTAACGTTTTAAATCATGTTATGTATGAATGATGTATGTCAAGAAGTCTTGTACCGGTATGAGCTGTCAATTTCGGTTGATGGTTTAAGAAGTCCTGTGAAAGAACAGGCAGAAGTCCTGTGAAAGAACATGCCTGCCAACTGTGTGTCGCCAGTTGAAGAAATCTTATGCATGTATAAGTTATCAACTTCGGGTTGATAGTTTAAGACGTCTTGTGCAAGCATGTTGACTTCGGTCAACAGGACATGCTACATTTATGCACTGTATGATTGATGCTATGATGTCATGTATGTTATGTATATGAAATGTTTTATGTTCAGTATGATTGAGACTGTTGACTTCGGTTGGCAGTGTAGGCTAATGTTTTATGTATATTAAAGATTTTATTTTTAGGAAAAGTTAACTTAGAACTCACCAGCGAAAGCTGACTTGTTTTAGCATGCATGTCAGGTTGAATGGTATTGAGGAAGAATGACAGTAAAGCTTGTGGCATACATTGAAGACTATTCTGGCATAAACTGGCTATGTATAGAACCATAGAGTGTGGGCTTTGTATAATATGTGTACTATGTTTTATGTAATCACCCAAAATTCCGCTGCTGTAATAAAGTAAATATGTTTTAATGACTATGGGTTTGATGTTTACCAACTGAGGGGACTCCAGAGGCTCGGGGCCTCTCACATAAAGAAACTCAGAAAGTTTAGATTTGGCAAACCAAATTTAGCAAGGTTGAAGTTAATATTTTCAAAGTGGAGATCCCGCAAGTCAAAGGACAAAAACACTAAAGAAATAAAAAGTATGAGTCGAGTCTAGTATAATGTAGTTAAAACTACATCACACTAGACTGGGGGCTGATGACGGGAGTAGGTACATCTCTTTAGCCGAACTAAAAGTATACCACGACTAACATTTAGCTTGGATAACAAACAGCCCGGCCAACCTTAGCTGGGCTTGCCCAGTCATGACCTGACTAACCTTAGCAGGGATACAACCAGATAAGGTAAAGTCTATTTCCCCTCTATAAATAGAGGGGAATACTACACATTTGGGGACCTGACATTGTAAGTGAAACACACTTAGCATTCACTCTTTTCCTTTCTCTCTCTATCTAGATAACAAGCTTCTTTATGATCTTCCAATCTTGGCTCATCTCTAGCAAGACTTGAAGATCATTGTATGTTTAATTGTTTGTTCCTTTTCCTGCTGGAATATATTTCTTACCCTACTCTCTTACTATTAACTTTGGTAAGCATCAAACACATATTTTCTCAATAGACTCTCACGGGTCTTATTGTTCGTCTTCATATGCTTTCTTTACATATTCATACGCTATAATATAATTATGTTGTATCGATTACTGACTTGAGCGTCGGAGTGTCCTTGGGGATAACCCCCTTGGGCCCTCTAACGTAGGTTTTCTATGTTGTTGCAGTTAGGATCCATGCTCGGGATAACAAGGCATGACTTATCCCGACTCAAGCCCGACCCGGATTCCGATACGTCAACAATTATGAATATCCTTACTACGAGATTTGAAAAATATAAATGGATGAAACGTTCTTCAAATCCTCTTGAAACCTTAGGAAGACTCTAGAAGGAATTCTAATTAGTTTGGATAACCAAGACTCGAAATCATGCGCTCACGGTCGTTTTATAGGGCATACTTACAAATTTTAAATGTTCGGATAACCAAGAATTACAAGGTAATTGCCAATCTACATATGGATATATGATTAGTAAAATAATTAGCATGTTGGGATCAATTGTTAATCATAAAGTTGGGACTAAATTTGGATTTTGAAGGTGTTTATGTGTGGATTTATAATTAGTATGATGTTCAACTCTTCAGAATCCACCAATACTCACTCCATCACCATCCCTACCCATTCCATCAACAGCCATCATGACATAGCCTTTTCTCATCACCAGCCGTGCAAAATTCAGGTATTTTTTTCTTTTTTACGACATCTACCTTTTTTAGGGAAATTTTAGATTCATGTTTAACTTTTTGTATAGTAAAATGAAATTGATGATAGAATGAATTAATTAAGTCTTTTGTTTTATGATTCATTGTTGTTTTCATTTTATTTGGTGACTTAAAGGCAGACACAGATAAACAATTGCATATACCTCTGCCTAGTAGCATGAGATCGGTAGTGTACAAACTTGATTAACTCGATTACATTTATATGGTTATTTATGATGATAAGGTGAAGCATATAATAAGCTAAATCAATATGGCTCTCTGGAAAATTTTGTAATTTAGAATACTCCAAGAATGGTCAATAGAAAAGTATGCAATCTTGAACTACTTTTGAAAATAAAACGAGAAAATATAACTTTTCTAAATAAACAATACTAATTACACCGAGTAAATTCAAGAACTTAATTAGTAATTTCGTTTATTGTTGTATTCTCAACTTTGTTGTCAATAGAGTTTTGTATGGTTCCTATCATTAAGAAGCTTGTAGTGAAGTATTACATTTGTTTTGTTGGTGTACATAGTGGTCTGCTCTAATGTGGCATATTTGTAGGTTTATTACCATAATCTCAAGAGCTTCTTTATACTTTTGGTTTAAACAAAGGCCAAGTCTAGGGAAAACAAACTTTAGGTATATAGTTACTTTTCTCTTGATCTCGAAAACAGATTTACCTCATTTAGTAAATTCTTAATAGGCTTTAACTTATACATATAGTATGTACTTAGAAGTAAATGCAAATAAATTGATGTAATGCTTGCTTGACTATATTAATTTAGGACGATCGATAGCATGGCTTTACGTATGTTTTACAAATTTTTTTATAAGTTTTTTTTACGTTGTAAAACATACGTAACACTGAGTCAGATCTGACGTAATTTTTGTACGTTTTTACGTATGTTTTACAAATTTTCTTTTTTTAGTTTTGTTACGTATGTTTTACACAGCGGTTTGCTGGGTTTTCACAATAAAAAGTGTTTTTCAAATTATCCCTATCCTATACACACATCATATATATATATATATATATATATATATATATATATATAGGGGATGAAATTTTTGATAACCCTCATCTTTTGTTACAACCCATTAACCATCATCCAATGGTTAATTGAAAAAGGTAAGTGTGTAAGATCGTGACACGTGTCAGATTCTTTTTTTTTCTTTTTTTTTAATATAAAGGGTATTTAAGACATTTGTTATTTAAGTAAAGTTTACCTCCCTTTTTTTTAAACATTCATAACTTTTTAATACTATATTATTTTTTTTTTAAAATTGCACCATTATAATCGTCTCATTTTTCTCTTTAATTTCGTTATAGTCTCGACTAGTTTTTTTTTGATGTCATGCATTTACATCATTGTAACGAGCTTAAAGATAGCAAATTAATTAAAAAAAATTATATCAATGGTATATTACAGTAATTTAACAAAAAATGAAGTAATGTAACACAAAATGAAGTAATTTACAATGACATAATTAACGGTGACGTAACACATTATTTTATTTTTCTCTAACAATGATAATTACAATGATAAATTACAGTGATGTAATAGAACACATCATTTAGATTTTTTCTCTCACAATGATAATTATAGTGATTTAATTTTTCATTGTTCGAAAAAAATTTAAACTAATTTGTTGTCAATGTAAATTACATCACTGTAATTTAAACCAAATTCACCGAAAAAAACCGAAACCGAATTTTACGTCAATGTAAATTACATCACGATAAATTACGTCAATGTAACTTACATCACTGTAATATATCGTTTTAAAAAAAAATTCAAATAAATTTATCATTTTGTGTTACATTACTTCATTTTTTGTTACATTACTGTAATATACCATTGCTATAATTTTTTTTAATTAATTTGCTATCTTTAAGCTCGTTACAATGATGTAAATACATGACATAAAAAAAAAACTAGTCGAGACTATAACGAAATTAAAGAGAAAAATGAGACGAGTATAATGGTGCAATTTTTTTTAAAAATAATATAGTATTAAAAAGTTATGAATGTTTAAAAAAAGGGGTTAAACTTTACTTAAATAACAAATGTCTTAAATACCCTTTATATTAAAAAAAAGAAAAAAAAAAGAATCTGAAACGTGTCACGATCCTACACACTTACCTTTTTCAAGTAACCATTGGATGATGGTTAATGGGTTGTAACAAAAAATGAGGGTTATCAAAAATTTCATCCCCTATATATATACACACACACATACCTGCAAACACATACAAACCTGCATAAATATAATAAATTGCATACACATACATACACACAGATATACACATATTTAGAACATATACACACATATGCATACATGTGAACTGTGTACATATACACTTATGAGATGTACCAGAAAAAGTGTTCGCCAAAAATAACATTAATAAACTGCATACTTACATAGAGTAGCATATATAATGTGTTTTCATAATTTATTATCAACTGTATACATATACACATGAAATATATAAATAAATGAACTGTATACATAAAGCAATACACACATAATTTCGTGTTCACAATTGTCAAAAAAAAAATAATTAACGCTTATAAATATACTTATATGTTTCATTTGTTCGATTAACTTCAAAAAATTTAAATATTTATAAAAAACTTTTGATAACTTAATTGAAACATATCATTTATGTGTAATCCTTATGGTCTTCCCAATTCAAATTTTAATTTATTTGTGCCAAAATTGATGTAAACGAAGTTATGTGATATTAAACGATTGGTTCATAAGTATATAATACAAATGTTGGCAAAAGTTAACAAAAGATAAACAACTTATTATCTTTTAAAAAAAGGGCTAGAAATGCAAATCTTGAATTCTTCCTTTCTCCCATGTTCAAGTGTTCGATACCACCTCCACCGGGTATTTTTAAAAAAAAAAAAAGGTCATACGCTTGATCAATCCAAAATTTGACATTACATGCGCGTAAATATAATTTTTAAGCATCTCATACAAATCTAAATCAAATTTACCAAACCAGTGAATTCTAACACAAATTAACCCTCCTAAAACATTTGCGACATCAATCTCAGATTAACCGAAACAAGAACAACCTCTGAGACCTTTGGAATCATTGAATAAACCTCTCACTCTTTCGCGACTTGTTCATCATAAAACAGTTAAAGTTTGATAACTTACCAGGTGATTTCATACACCATTCTCATCATCATCAATAAGTCCTCAAAGAAGTGTCAAACACACATGTAAATCAAGGGTTCCAATACCAAGATCAAGCATGTAATTCACAACTTTGCAATGTATACAATCTCACCTTTTTGACACAAATACCTAAGTCGATGAGAATAAGGTATCGAACCATTGTAAATAATTTTTATAACATTTTACTCAATTCTTTAAATAAAACATAACCAAAGAAAAATAAATAAATAATCATTTAAAACCACTACATTATTATTTTAAATAATTATGCTTGATTATTTGATAAACAAAAAAAGAACTTAGGTGCAAAGTTGTGGATTACATGCTTAATTTTGGTATTGCAAGCCTTGATTTACAAGTGTGTTTGACACTCGTTTGAGGACTTATTGATGACTATGATTTATTGTTTGTATGACTTGTATGACTTTTAATGACGTATTTGAATTAATGTGTTAAACATGATTCCTTAGAAGTTGTAAAAAACATATACTTAATTACATCAATGTCTTTTAGACTTTGAATTTGTATCCTTTTTCTTAAGTATTATATAAACTTATATATGTGTTCACCAACTATGTAAATAGTTGACAAAAATCTATTTTATATGTGTAAAAGGTTAGGGTGAATATATGGTGAAGACATAGGAATAAGATTAGTAAACCTAGTTAAATCTTTACACGATGTTTAAAATTTCAATTGTAATACTTTGAATATTCAATTTACATAATGTTGTGATTCAATGAATGTTGTACTTTTATTGTAATAATGATGCATTAAGTATTGAAACGTTATAATAACACCATGAGCTAATAAACAGTAAAGAATCCGACATATTACGCCGTCGGTTGGAGTGAGACGTTATATAAATACAGTATATATATATATGTTAAGACAGTTCATTATGTTTTTTATTTTTAAAGTGTTTTTTATTTAAAAGAAACGTATAACTAGTATTATTATAGTTTTTATAGTTAATTTAATCTACAGAAAAAAAAATTATTCAACTGATAAACTAGTTACCAATGAGACATTGGCTCGATAGTACCCCGAGATTCTTTCAAATAGAATGTCACGAGTTCCTCCTGCAGAGAAAAAAGAAGTTTGAGGGAGGTCAGTGGATTTTCTCAGTAGAGTTTCCTTCTAGGATGATTGTGGGGGCTCATGAGTGGTCTAGGTAACTAGACCTTAGTGACATGGCCTGAAAACAATGAGCTTATACGATTGATGCCTTCGCCGTTCAAAAAAAACTGCTAAACTAGTTAATTTTAAAATTTAATAGTATAAGCTTAAATGCATTAAATTTAAATAATGTAATAAATTTCTTTTAATTAAATAAATTTACGAATATATATTAAAGTTATATAATATAATGTGTATCCATACATCATGTTTATACCTGGTATTAATATAAGCTGCTTATAAAACAATAAAATTAATTTTACCACCGCTTCAAAGCCTCCGAATTATGACCACCACTTCAAAAAAAGGTTGAAAAGGAATTAATTGATTTTCTCAAATAATTTATGTAAACTTCTAAAATAAATTCACCAATCCAGATATAAAACACAGAAAGGAGAGAATTAAGAATCGGGAAAATAAAAGACATGCTATCATTATCTTAAAATAAATTCAATTTATTTCATTTTAAGTCGTAAATAAACAAATAGTCTACTTTAATAATTTATGGTGATTTTCTTAACAAACATATACGTTTGAATTCATTTATTAACAAAGTTTTTAGGTTTACCAATCTTGAATCGTATTGTACTAAGGTGTTACCCATCTCAACTCGTTATATGTTATGGTGCTACATATTTCAACCCAAATACAATAAATGTTCACATAAATCAGTTAATTTATTATATATATTTTGGGTCATGATTGTCAACTATATATATTAATTAATGTATACATTTCGTTTGCAATTTATATTTTTTTTGCTTTCTTTTTCTAGATAATTTATATTTATTGTGCGTTAAACTTTGGGAGAGTTTTCATTTACCAGTTTTAAACCACTAAAGGGATTGATACAGCCCTGTCTAACGCATGAGTAGTTCATGTTGATGGCATTTTGTTAAATCGCTTCGTATGAGTATGTATATAAAGCCAAAAAAAAAATGATTTTGTGATTTTTTTTTTTCTGGTTAATATCTCTTGCTAAAATTATTAAAAAAAAAAAAAAAAACTAAATCATATTTTTCTAAACTAGCGTAATTGGTTTTACGATTTATTGAAAGAAAACTCCATGCATTAAAACTGAAGTGGTTTGTATTAAACAACTCTTATAGGTTTTAAATTATTACATTCATTTAGTTTAGTTTACGTGTGTGTGAGTCAAATTATTCAAAACTTAAATTATTGATAGATCCTAGATTAGTTAAAGAAAGATGGAGCGGAGTTTCAAAAACTTACAAAAAACGACTCAAAAGAGAAAGACATTTTTAACTTGGTTTAAGACAATTTAGAGGAAGAGTAAAATTGTAATTTACGATTTATTATTAAATTAATAGTTTCATTGCATTAATCTTTTATAAACGATTCGATCAATTTATTATTTCCTTTGATAATATGTAATCTATAAATATTTTAGTTATATATTTTTGAAAAGTTATTCTTTTGATTAGATAAACTAATGTTAAACAAAAATTAATTGAAAACATCATACGTGAATGTTAAAAATAAAATAAAAATAATAATACATGGTAATGTATGTTTTGCTGACAAAATGCAGAGATATGTGTTGGTGATTGTGCAAGAGTTAGAGGGATTATGATCACCTAGTGATCCCTATATTTATTTATTTGTTATTATTTTTTATTTATCACCTTTGAATCAAAGAACACCCACTTCCTATGTACTATTTGTCTCCCCAAAAGTTTTTCACCGTCTAAACTCACACAACATTCTTGAGGAGAGATCTCCGATATCTTCCATATTTGTATATCTTTCACCGTTCCACCAATGAAATCCAAGTTTCCATTTTTGTATCGACAAAAATCAGGCGGCGTTGCACCACAGAGATCATGCATGGAGCAGCAGGGGTTCCCCTGCTTCTTCTTCTTCTTCTTCACGAACGGCCTTCTATATATTCAGGAGGATCATGAGAAGCTTTGATTCACACTCACTACAAAAATCACAAAAATGATGATTTCGTGCATCTTTGGCTCCCCAAGCATACCAACGATCAAGTCATCAGCCCATGCCACCCATCGCTCGCTGCTGCTGCCTCCATCCCATTTAAACCTCCAAACCAAAAGTGGAGGTATGCCATTTCTCTATAGACGGATGGCTATTAAATGCACAGTTTCTGATCCTGCTCCAGAGGAGCGAAATAATGAAACCCAAGAGTCTGAAGAACCCAAGAAGCCGAAAGCCAAGCCAAAAATGAAAGCAAAAAAACCCCAAGACTCTAAGCCACAAGAGCAAAATAGCAGCAAAGCGTCGCTAGCTACGCTTATGCTCGCTAAAGTCTTCAAAGGTTTTTTTACCGTTGTAAGTGATAATATACTTCACATTATCTATTTATATATTTTTTCATTTTTTTATTTTAAGTATATTTGTTTGTTATTGGATGGTAAGTTGGGATGCCTGGTTGTAACTCTCTCTTTGGAGATCTACTGTGCGACTGTGGTGAAAGATGTTCAAGAGATGTATCCAGGCCTCTCCATGGTAAGTTTTGAATTTTCTCATTTATTTATCATAACCAAGAAACATGGATCACTCACTGTCTTAACAGAATCAATAATTAATTAATGCCTTTATTTTAATTTGTAGAAATCCTTTTTTACCTTGCTGCAAAACACCAACTTCTGGAAGGGAGTTGGCTGCGTGGTTGCATGGTTTCTGGTGGGGATGCTGCTTGAATATCTTAACAATAACAAGTCTAAATTTATTTAGACTTGTAAGGGAGTTAGTTTGGATGGATAATTCTAGTACCCTCTGCATGGGTTTGTTTATGGTCTTGTAATTGGGATTTTTTGTTTATGGTCTTGTAATTGGGAGTTTTTGAGTTATATTTCTCCAAGTATTAATCAAGAGTAAATTTGATTATAAGTGTTCTGTGTGTTTTGATATACAATTCAATTTATTTAGACAATGTGCTAAACTAAAACCTAAACAAATAAATAGTCAAATTATTACAGTACGTTCAAGGAAGGGAATTCAAGTGCATTGACTGACTGACTGACTGACTAATTAAGATGTAGTTCAAGGAAGGGAAATACGGAATTCATGTGCATACACTCAAAAATAAACCTTTTGTTGTTGGAGCCCATACAAGTCCAACACTCAGTGACCTTCCAATCCTTTGTAACATAATATTTACCATATTTGTTCATGGTTTGAACTATTTAGTATTCATAGGTTGCAAAAAGGAAGGATCGTAACGGTTTCATCATGATCATAACATATTTTTTTCAAAAACATTGTAATTTATATTATTAATTTTTTTTTTTAAAAAAAAACATGATTTATATATAATTAGTTTTTTATTTTATTTTTAATAAAGCATTTCTTTATTTTATTTTCTCTCTCTTACTTTTGTTTTAAAAACTTATTGACTACTTTACATGTGCATGAAATTGCAATATGATTTAATTTCTAATTTTCTGTTTACAATATATGTACATATACTTACATATATAGAATATACGTAGTTAGTTATGTATGGAGGGTCTCCAACCTCCACATTTATCTTATATAAGAAGCTTGTATCTTGATTAGTAAAAATTGCTCTGGATGGGATTTTATGTATAAATCGAAGGTTACTAGTTATAATTATACATAAAATTTTGAATTCTAAGAAGAACGGAATTTGTGAATATAAATAACTTTAATAATATATAATTCTCAAAATGTTACATTAATTAAGTAAACCCGTTTAACCCCGACAAGTTCAAGCTAAATCTTTCGGTTTTTTTTCATAATCTTTGTTATATATGCACGAAAATATGTTATTTTATTTTTGTTTATGAAAAATTTATCATCGTTTAGAGAAAAAAAGATATAAATGGACTAAACGAGAATTTAAAAAAAAGATCGAATTAAAGATAAAAATGAACCGAGTTTAATGGTGTAATTTTTATAAAAAGGTAACAATGTATATAAAAGTCATAATTTGTATTTAATGTTAAAGCTCGTTAAGTCAGTGTAATTACGAAGACTTTGAAAAGATTGGACTAGATTATAGTTGAATTAATGATAAAAATGTGATAATTTTAACGGTGTAATTTTTATAAAAAAAATAACAACATATATTAGTGGTCTTTAGAACATGTCCACTCGTTACGGTTAGGCTAAAAGGTATCATCTATTAGTGGTCTTTAGAACATGTTGGTTCAGGTCTCAAAATAAGAACAATAGAAATGATCACGTTATAATATGTTAATTTGCAGAAAGAAAATAATAAAAGTTATGAATGTTTTAAAAATAATGGGGTGAACTTTTATTGTGTAACGAGCTGTATTACACCAATGTAACGATCTGTGTTTAATGTTACAGCTCGTTACGTTAGTATAATTACAAACAATTTGAAAACAATTGGACAATAATATACTTGAATTAAAGTTGAATATATAAAAAGTTTAATAGTCTATTTTTTATAAGAAAAAAATACAATGTATATAAAAGTCATGAATGTTTTAGAAATAGGAGGGTAAACTTTTATTACCTTACGAGCTATAATTAAACAAATGTAACGATATGTATTTTAGCTCATTACATTAGTATAATTATGAATATTTTGAAAATATGAAACGATTATATTTGGTTGGTGGTTTACGGTTCTTTTGGAAGGTTCTGCCGTGGGAATTGGTAGGCGGTGTAATATTGGAATTTAATGAAGGGAAATCAGTATGATTTAATGAATTATGAGAAATGGAATTTGAATTAAACTAGAAGAAAAACTTTGAGTAGGTGTAGGATTAGGAGAGGTCTCTTGCACATGTGAAGTAGATGAAACCTTCTGTTTATTCCATAGGAAAAGAACGCTTATATATGACATTACATGCAATTCAAATAAGAATTAGTAAATTACTGAACCATTATAATCTTTCCTAAAGACTAGGTAATTAGTAAATTACTGAACCATTATAACTTTTTGATATAATTTACATGTTTTTTTTTTATATTTTACTTTGTCTCGTATTGTTAGCCTTTTAGATTTGAAATGAAATGTAGTGATTATATATAAAAAAAATCGTTAAAACAAATGAATCACTTTATATATATATATATATATATATATGGTTCAAATAATAACCCATCAAAATTATGGCAACCCATGAACTCAAATCTAATAGTTAAAAAATCTAAGTTTTAACAAGATAGTGGCAAGTGTTACAAACTATTTTTTAATCTAAAAGAATATTTTAGTCATTTACTCAATATAAAAAGTCAGATATAATAACTCTTAAAAGTCATCCTATTTTCCTATTTTTAAATCAAAGATCTCCCATTTGATTTTTATTCACTTATTACTTTTTTTATAATATGTTATTTCTTTATAAAAATTACACTATTAAACTCGTCCTATTTTTATTTTTAATTCCATTATAATTTTTTTTAAACGTCCTTAATAACACCAACGTAAAAAACGTACAGTAGTATTGTCGCTATTATTTTGTACTATTTAAGTATTATTATTAGCATTAGTTAGTATCATTATTTGATTAAAACTATTTTTGTATTACTATTAAATTAAAAATAATAAGAAAAGAAACCAAGCTAAAAATGTGTCCGAAATGGAACCCCCAACCTTTCAACCAAATCGCTCAAGCTCAAACCACCAAGGCAACTTGTATCCTTTAATGAAAACAATACATATATATTTAATTATTTTTATTATTAAACTAATATGGCTATTGTGTATATATAAATTTAAGATGTATGTTTGCCTTTTTTTAATTGCATTTTGTACGCATCTGAAGTCTCAACTTGAATGTCATAATCGGTAAATTAATGTGAACTTGAAGGTTATAATCGTTAATTACTTGATTTCTTTATTACTATTATTACTGTTCATTCACTTTCTTTTTGTATATATAGTAACTAGCGGACAACCCGCGCGTTGTGGGAATTCCGTCACGATTTCAAATATCATATTGCATATACGATCACGTATGCCAAGATAGATATAAAAACATGTCACATCAGTCGTCACTCTTACGTAAACCTTACAAAGCACGGTGTAAACATGTCCGATGTATTTGATCACAACGACGATTATATGATCAAGGCCTTTGAGTCGTATGTACATTATATTATTATTATTATAAAAATATTTTTATATTTTTATTATTTTAATAATAAAAATTTTAATATTACTATATTATTAATATTATTATATTATTATTATTAAATTAGTATTACTGTTTATTCAAGTTGTAAATGTATATATAGTAATGATAATTAAAGAATAAATAAAATTTTACAGCCGGACCCAAGCCACCAGGCCCAGGCGTGCACTTCAAACTTAAAGTTTCTTATTTGAGACGACCCATAGTTTCATACACAAAAGCCCAGATTTTGATCCAAATCACGTTTTGCAGACATCATCGTCTTCTATCCTTCCTTTTCCTCAATTTGATTTCTTCACTCACTCTCATGGATTGTTCTTCAACTCTCTCGTTCTCCTCTCATCCTAAACCACCAACAACAACCGGATTTACGTCCGAAGGCTGTATGCTACTGTTGTACACAAATTGGTATCGCACCTCACCAAAAACTGATATATCATTCAACAAGCAAAATCATAGAAATACTTAACTCGACTAACTGACCACTAACCAACTTACTGAGCAAAATACGGCTAATTAAAAGCAAACAATAACCCACTACTACTACTTAGTCAACATGACTTTTTGGAATAGAAAAATACTGACTCAATTAAATTTAAATAACAACTAATTAACAAACCAAAGTCTTCAGCTCCAATAAATCCTTCCCTAAACAAGACATCATCAAGCTGCTTGTTTACACTCTTTTACTCCCAGCTGTTCTCTCATTTCTTCAAACGCATCCATCTTCACCGGCTTTGTCAAGACATCTGCCAATTGACTTTCAGATTTACAAAACTCCAGCTTGATCACACCTTCATTGACTAACACTCTTAAATAATGAAACCTTATATCAATATGCTTTGTTCTTCGATGCATGACAGGATTCCTTGAAAGCTTTATAGTCGAACTATTATCACACCATATCTCAATTGCATTCTTCATTTCTTCGCCCAGTTCCTGTAACAAACCTTTTAACCACACACAATGTCAAGCACAAACAGTGGCTGCTACATACTCAGCTTCAGTGGATGATAGTGTCACTATTTCTTGTTTTCTCGAACACCAGCAAATCGCAGCTCCATTCATAATGCACACATACCCAGAGATACTCTTTCTGTCTTCTAAATCTCTGGCATAATTACTATCTGTATAAACCTTCAGACTCATTTCATGTTGCACCTTATAATGCAAACCATACATCACTGTTGCTTTCACATATCGTAACACCCACTTGGCAGCTTCCCAATGTTCTTCTTTCGGAATTCCCATGAACCGTGCTAGTAAGCTAACCACAAAAGTCAAATCAGGCCTAGTCACAGTAAGATACATAAGACTTCCTACCAGACTCATAAACCTTGTACTGTCCACTTCCTTCCCTGCTCCAAACTTGATCAACACAGTACCTGGTACAATTGGGTTTCTTACTCCATTTGCTTCCCACATCTGAAACTTCTTCAGAATTTCTTTAGCATACAGAGCTTGACACGGTTGAATACCATCAGAACTTTGCATCACTTCCACTCCAAGGAAGTACTTCATCCTTCCTAGATCAGTCATGTCAAACTCAGTTTGCATAGACTTTTTGAACTTTTCACACATCACCTTGTTACTTCTAGCATAAATTAAGTCATCAACATACAAGCAAACTATCATACTCTCACCTCTTTCACTTTTCAAGAACAAAGAATGATCATACATGCTCTTTGTGAAACCTTTATTGATGAAGTAGCTCTCAATTCTGTGATACCAGGCCCTAGGAGCCTGTTTTAATCCATACAGGGCTTTCCTCAATATGTAAACTTTGTCTTCTGATCCTTTCTTTATAAAGCCTTTTGGTTGATCTACATAAACTACCTCCTTCAGTTCACCATGTAGAAAAGCACTTTTCACATCTAGTTGTTTTATTTCCCACTTCCTTTGAACAGCTACAGACACAACTACTCGTATAGCATCCCATTTGGCTACCGGAGCAAACACCTCACTATAATCCACACCTTCCTTTTGGGCATACCCTTTCACAACTAATCTTGCTTTAAACTTTTCAACCTCTCCTTTTTCATTCAACTTAGTTTTATACAGCCATTTTACTCCAATAGGCTTTGATCCTTTAGGCAAATCCACCAATTCCCATGTTTTGTTTTTCTCAATTGAATCCATTTCTGAACACATTGCTTTCACCCACTTGTTTTCTTTGCATGCATCTTCATATGTTACTGGGTCTTCACAGCTACTAAACATCACAAAACCTACCTTCTCTTCAATGTCTGTACCTGTATAATAATCACTCATCCATATTGGAGGCCCCCTTTTTCTATTGGAAGGTTCTGCTACATCATGATTAGAGGCTAAGTTTCTTGGGCTTGGCTGAATTACCACTGCAGGAGTATTGGGTTCTTCTATCTCTTGAGCACCTTGATCTGTGATCTCTTCAGGAGCCTGAATTTGAGGTTGTGGATTGCCCAATTGAGTTTCTTCTTGAACCTCAGAGTTTTCAGTAACAGCTTCACCTTCTATTACTAGTTCTTCGACATTGTGGCCATCATTTGACCAATTCCAACAATCATCTTCATCAAACACCACATCTCTGCTGATGATTACCTTTTTCCCTCTTGGATCATACAATTTGTAAGCCTTTGACTCCGGACTTACTCCCAACAGTACACACTTCTGACTTCTGTCATCCAGCTTGGTTCTAAGCTGTGATGGAACATGTGCATAACATACACTTCCAAATACTCTGAAGTGACTTACACTTGGTTTCTGCCCAGACCAAAGTTCTTCTGGTACCCCATTGTCCAGACTTCTGCTTGCACACTTATTCAAGATGTGACATGCCCAATTTGCAGCATCAGCCCAGAAGTGTTTAGGCATCTTTCTATCATTAAGCAGGCACCTAACCATGTTCATCAAGGTTTGGTTCCTTCTTTCTGCCACCCCATTTTGTTGGGGTGTATATGCAGCCGTAAGTTGCCTTTTTATTCCTTGATGCTCACAAAATTCAGTGAAATTAGATGAGGTGAACTCTCCCCCTCTATCACTTCTGAGACATTTCATTTTAAGACCAGTTTCATTTTCAACAGCCCTTTTAAATACTTTGAACATTTCAAAAGTTTCACTTTTATGTGCTACAAAGTAAACCCAAGTCTTTCTAGTAAAATCATCAATGAATACTAGAATGTATTTCTTACCAGACATGGATGCAGGTGTGACTGGGCCACACAAGTCTGTGTGTACCAGCTCCAGTTTCTCATATGCATGCCAATTACTTTTCTTTGGAATGGCCTCTCTGTGTTGCTTGCCTATAGCACACACTTCACATACTTCATGTTTATCAGCCAAGGCAGGCAACTCCTTCACCATTTTCTTGTAAACCATGGATCTAATGGCTTTATAATTCACATGACCATACCTTCTGTGCCAAAGCCTTGTTACAGTGTCATTGCTAAAATGTAGACACTTTTCTTGCATGGGCTTTGAAGATGCTAGGACTGGAAACATCTTGTTCCTTGACATGTGTGATGTGATGATCAGACCCTTTTCTTGATGATACACTCTGCACACTCCTCCTTCTATTTTGAAAGTCAAGGCTTTCTCTTGCATTTGCCCAATGCTTATGAGATTAGAAGTAAACATAGGCACATAGTACACATTTGTTACTATTTGGGTGATTCCTCCCACTGTGAACTGTATATCTCCTCTGCCTTTTACTTCCAGCCTATGTTCATTTCCCAACTTGACCTTGTGATTATAGCTTTCATCTAGTGTGATAAACCACCTCTTAGATCCAGTCATGTGATTGGAGCATGCTGAATCTAAGAACCAGATGCCCTGGTTATCACTTTTCCCATCATCCTGAGTTGCCATGACCAACTTATCTTCAGTTTCAGCTTGGTCTTCTATCATAGCCATGAGAACTAACTCGTCATTCTCCTCATATTCTGTGAAGTTTACTGTACGAACATCAGTTGGGCATTCATATTGAAAATGACCCATCTGATGGCATTTATAACACTCCACAGAAGATTTATCAAAGACCGGTCTGCTGCTGCTACTTTCACCTTGATGTCTGCCTCTACCATGTCCTCTACCTCGTGTGTTGTGCCATCTTCCTCCTCTACCTCGACCTCGGCCAAATCCTTGATCTGTTTCCACCTTCAACACCTGTTCATCAGTTGGCTTTCGCTTTATCTTCTGCTCATGGATCAATAGTGAACTTTGCAGTTCATCTATTGTCATTGTATCCAAATCTCTTGTCTCCTCGATGGTGCATACAACAAAGTTGAATGTCTCAGTCATAGTCCTGAGTATTTTTTCAACTATTGTCACACCCTTCAGATTTTCTCCTACATTTCTCATGTCATTGACTGTAGTCATGACCCTATTAAAATAGTCAATGACTACCTCTCCTGGCTTCATTTCAAGTAACTCAAATTCTCTTCTCAGCCTCTGAAGTTGAGCCCTTTTCACCCTTGTGTTTCCATAATACCTCATCTTCATGGCATCCCATATTTGCTTGGCCGTTGCTTTCTCGGTGAACGTCCTGAGAATCGACTTATCAATCGATTGAAACAAGTAATTGCAAGCTTTTAAATCCTTAAGCTTGTTCTCATCATAGTTCTTTTGCTGAGTCGTTGTCGCCTGCTCCCCCATACGAATGACTGCATAACCTTCATCCACTACCCTCCAATATTCTTTGGATCGTAGAAGTGTCTCCATGACCATGCTCCAATGGTCATAATCGTCGTCGAACTTGGGAACGCTATTGGTCTGAAACTGTACTGTTTCTTATGCCATTGATGCGATCTCCGTCTTCCTTTCGATCTCGTTATCCTCTCAATTTTAATGATTCCGCTCTGATACCATCTGTTGTACACAAATTGGTATCGCACCTCACAAAAACTGATACTTCATTCAACAAGCAAAATCATAGAAATACATAACTCGACTAACTGACCACTAACCAACTTACTGAGCAAAATACGGCTAATTAAAAGCAAATAATAACCCACTACTACTACCTAGTCAACATGACTTTTTGGAATAGAAAAATACTGACTCAATTAAATTTAAATAACAACTAATTAACAAACCAAAGTCTTCAGCTCCAATAGCTACTTCTCCGGCGGCTTTGTTTTTCACTCTCATGGATTGGTTCAGGACGACGGCGTTGGCAGTTCCGAACTTTTGTATCAAGAAATGATTCAGCCTCGTCTGGGCGTTCAGGCAGAGGCAGAAGAGTTTACAGGGAGTCTCAGTCCGAAGCAGCACCATTGACTGCCATTCCGATGAAGGAGATTGCTTCTTTTGTATTGCCGGTTGGCTCCTTCATTGTCGTCACTTTTGGTCTTGCTTTCTATTCGCTAGTTGTATCTATTACACTTTTGGTTCCTCGTGTTATTACTATTGAATCTACTACTTGCACTGCACTTCAAAAACTTGATGTTGATTGCTTTGTTTCTAATGTTAGGGATTTTAGAATTTTAGGATACTGTAACAGGTTCTATATATAGAAACTATAATTATGATGTGTATAAACTCCGAACCGAACATTGTGTGCGCTTGTTTATGTGTTGTTCGTTCATGTTTGATTTTGTCTATCTGTTTATTGTTCTTAGTTAAAACATTCAGATTTTTTTGACATTGTTGCAAGTTCTACAAATATTATAATAATGAAATCAAACTGGCAACAATTCCACGTCAATTTTGCACTTTAACAGAATTATGTTGAACAAAACCATGGAATATAGGATTTTGGAACTATTGAGTATCAGGTTACGGAAATTTATTTCAACTAGAAGCATTTTAAATTGTCACAACAAGATGATCTTTATGTTTGATTTCATGTGCTAATTGAAGGATAATATATAGATTTTGTTATGATGAATGATGATATTGATTAATGTATGATGAAAAGGTTCTGATTTGATTTGATAAGTGTATTGGTGTTAACATGGATGAGTTTGTTTTGACTTGTGCCATGTTTTTAATTGTATCACTGGGAATTCTTTTTGTTAGAGAATACAATTGGCACAGGAACAAAACTAGGAATGAAGCAATCAACACAGATTCTTTATTGAATAATAAGAAACAAGGGAACTAGGTACAATTTCATCTTATTCTACTACTCTATTTATATAGAAAAGAAAACAAACAAACAAACATACCCAGTGAAATCTCACTTTTAAGTAGGGTCTGGGGAGGGTGAGATGAACACAAACAAGCATTGCTTGATTTTTGCTTTGACTGTTGACTTTCAATTAATTGCTTTCATCTTGGAATTAATTTATCAATCAACTCCTTAATTCCAATCCTTTTGCATCCATTTCTTCAACACCTATTTTCCCTCTCATTTCAATAAACTTGAGTCTTGGTAGGGCTTTAGTTAATTTATCTGCAGCTTGATCTTTACCACATATAAATTCATATTTCATTAAATTTTTCTCAACACACTCACAAATGAAGTGATACTTCGTGTCTATGTCCTTGCTTCGACCATGGAACACTGGATTTTTCGCCAGCTCAATAGCAGATTTGTTATCTACCAATAGTTTGTTTCCAATTAACATTTGACCTGATAATTCTTCAAGCATACCTTTCAACCATATGGCTTGGCAAGCAGCTGCTGTTGTTGCCATAAATTCAACTTCACAGGAAGACAAAGCCACAGTGCTTTGTTTCCTGCCGCACCAAGCTATCGGTCCACCTCCATAATAAAATATCATACCTGTTGTACTTCTCCCATCACTGCGATATGTTGCATGTGAACTGTCGCTGTATCCAATCAGCTCTGCATATCCATTCCTTGCGTATTTAATACCAAAGCGAACAGTTCCATTCACATATCGTAGAAGATGTTTTACAACATGCATATGTGTTGTCCTCAACGCCCCATTTGCGGTGCACACATATAATGTATGTATGTATGTATGTGTGGCCCTCAAGGGGCCAAAGTAAAATTGCACTAATTTTAACGTTATTTTACTTATTTTGTGAAAATAACGTTAAAAATTCAAACGATAACTTTGAGCCGGGACTCCTTTGGAGCAGCCTCTCTGTCCCAACTGGGATAGGGGTAAGGTTTGTGTCTATCCTTCCCCCAGATCCTACTGAAAAGTGGTAATATACTAGGTAAGTTTGTTTGTTTGTTTATATGTTGTCCTCGTAGTTTCCATGAATCTGGTGACCAAGCCAACCGCGTAACCTAGGTCAGGCCTTGTGTGGGCAAATAGCGAAAACATCCAATAATTCTTCGATAATCAATTGGATTGACCATTTCGCTATTATCATTTTTCTCCAACTTAAGACCAGGTTTCGTGGGACATTTTGTGGGATTGAAGTCCCACATATTTGAGGTTTTAAGAATTTTTGTTGCATAACCAGCTTGCTTTAGTGATATCCCATGATCTGATGAGCTGTTTGACTTACATGGACTCCCAAATAATAAGCCAGCAAGCCAAGATTGCTCATTTCAAAACATTATGCCATCTTTCGCTTGAACTTCTCGTTATTATTCTGATTTAAACCGGTAACAATTAGATCGTCCACGTACACTCCAACAATTATTACTTCATTGTTGTGTACATGTTTGTAAACTACATGTTCCTTTTGACTTCTTTTGAAACCAAGATCCTTGAGAGTAGCTTCCAATCTTGTGTTCCAAGCTCGCGGAGCTTGACGCAACCCGTTTAAAGCTTTCGAAAGCTTATATACCATGTGCTCGCTCCCTGGTATCTTGAAACCTTCTGGCAGATACATGTACACGTCTTCTTTTAATTTTCCATGGCAAAAGGCAGTTTTCACGTCTAATGATGAATTGGCCATCCAAAACGGGCTGCAAAAGCCAATACTAGCCGTACAGTCTCCATTCAAGCAAGGGTGCAATTGCATCTTCATAGTCTATCCCTTGCTTTTGAACACAACCTTTCGTGACGAGTCTAGCTTTGTAATGAGTGATGTTACCACTTGCATCCTTTTTGGTTTTAAAAACCCATTTCAAACCAATGGACTTCTGGCCCCTAGGCAAATCTACAAGCTTCCAAGCCTCGTTTCTTTCGATTGCATCAAGCTCTTCCAGCATTGCAGTTCTTCCATTCTATGTTTCCTTTTGCTTCAGCGAAGTAACAGGTTCTTCATTGATCGTCAGCACTCGTTCAAATCAACCTGTTGAATTGTGTGAGTTCTATCATAAACATTTGAGACACTACGAAAACCTTGTATGGGTAGGTCATCATATTCTACTGCTGCTTCCAGAGTTAAACATATGATTTGAACCCGTTGAACTGGATGAGTAACTTCAGCTTGATGGACTAATCTCATTATTAAAAACTGGGATGTTCACCGGACCTGATGGACTCCCCGAACTCTCTGGCCTCTGTTGTGCTGGTATTATGGGTTGTTGCGTTCAACCCAGTTTGCATGGATTGAACTAGGCTGGTCTGTGTTTCCAGTGGGCTATCAGCGGGTCCATCTTCAGCATCGACATAAAATTTAGCCTCCTGTTCTTCTTTATTCCAGTTCCATGACTTTGTTCCATCAAAATGAACATCTTTGCTAACACAAATTCTTTTTGTTAGTGGATTATAACACCGATAAGCTTTACTACCTGATCGCTTCCAAGATGCACCATTGGTGTGCTTCTATCATCCAACTTTGCAGTTTTGATGGAGGGTACTTTGACATAAGCTTTACATCCAAACACCTTCAGATGGTTTAACCGCAGTTTTCTTCCTTTTAGGGCTTCATACGGTGTTTTTCTATCCAGTTCTTTTGTTGGGGTTCTATTCAACACATAAACAACATGCCTAATAGTTTCACACCACAACCACTGTGGCAAATTCATAGTTTTCATCATTGATCTTGTAGCTCCCAAAGCAGTTTGGTTCTTCCTTTCGAGTACACCGTTCTGCTGTGGTGTATAGGGTGCTGTAAGGTATCTTTGAACCCCGAATTTACTGCATAATTGCTCAAATCCTGAAGAAGTCAACTCTCTTTCAAGATCTGTTCTCAAAGCCTTCACCTTACACCCAAATTCAGATTCTGCAACACTTTTGAACTTGGAAAATGCTTCATAAGCTTAATCTTTAGATTTGATAATATACACCCGCATAAATCTGCTAAACTCATCTACCATTAGTAAGAAACACCTGTTTCCTAATGACGTGCAAGGTGTAATTGGCCCACAAAGGTCTGCATGTATCAATTCCAAAGGTTTTTCAGCTTGCTGTGTTGATTGAGATGGGAAAGGTGACATGCGGTGTTTTCTAGCCAAGCATGCTTCACACAATCTAGATTTGTGATCAATGATAGGTGACCCATCAACCATTCCTTTCTTTGTCATCTTTCTCAATGTCTCAAAGTTGATATGACCAAGGCGTGCATGCCAAAGCCAAGCCATGTCATCCATCTTTGACAAAAAAAATGTCGGCAACACTGTTTGCAATTTGATTTTATAGTGTCTATTTGAACCCCTGTTTGCTTTCATCAAAGTAGTGCCTGATCTTTCATACATCCACAATATACCATTGTTTATCACAATTTTGTTTCTGCCTTCATCAAATTGAACCAAACTAAGTATATTATTACATAAGCTGGGTATGTAATAAACATTTGTGACAAGTCTTTGGTCCCCATTTTTTTCATTGCATTGTACTCAATAAGTTCACAGAAATGTTCCCGATTTCCGGTCGTATGGTTACTTGCACCGTTGTCCAAGTACCACATACCTTAATTGTTTTCATCTTTGGTATAGATGCTTGGGAACACCTTCTCCTCATTGAGCATCACCATTTCCTGTGAACATTTAGCCATTAAAAGAGTAGGTTCATCATCCTCTCTTACCACATGGCTTCTTCTTCTGCCCTCCTTGGTGCTTTGTAGAAAAGTGGCTGGTTCTATTGCAGCCAAAAACCTCTAATTTATTTATGGTCTCACTTATTTACTCCCAGGCAGAAAGATAAGTCTTTTTCTTTGAGATCAGTATCAAAATGACCAGTTAAAGTGTATGCCTGATAATCAACAGCTTCCAAAAAATCTAACAAGCAAAATATGAGAGGGAACTCCATTGGGGAAATGGACTATGAGCATTAACCCCTCTCATTAAAGCTATTGATCATAAACTAACCTGAAGGACTCCCTGACATATGCCTCAAGCAGTATTATCTTCTCTTGTGGAGTCAGACTTTCAGGTTCACCTTCAAAGAAAGACTCAGGTCCATAATACTCAGACAAGTACCTGGCCGTTGTCCCATCATTTAGCTCTACTCTAGTTATCTCTCTGTAGACAAACTCATCTGGATGCTTTCCTTCCAGAAACAGATAAAGCTCAGCTTGCAGAACATGTTCAAGTTTCCTGTATACCAATCCTTTCTTGATCATTTTGTTTTCTATGAAATTTGGAGCTTTTGAACCAGAGTTGTAGACACTCTTGAAGTCATTGATTATCTCCCAAGGATCAAGTACTGACCCTAACATAATTTCAGCACTTAATACCCTTCTGATTCTTCTGGCATAAGCTGCTGGAGCTTCTCTCTTGTGGATCCTGTGAATGATTCTTGGATCAGGCCACATTCTAATCTGTTCCTTCCTGTACTGGTAGGTGAACCTCAGAGCATACAACCTTTGAGCTTCTTTCTTCATTGCAATAATGGTTGATGTCTGAGGATAATCCTTGTCAACTATCTTTAGGATTTGCTCATCATGCTTCCTTTGGTTCTCTTCTTCTTCAAGCTTCACTTTTACTGCCAACATTTGAGATTCTGGTGTGACCTTTGGATGTTGACCAAACACCAGTGGCTTTTCAGGCACATATTTGGCAGGTAGAGTTACTTTCTTCTTTTGAATGGCCAGATCTAACCCAGTTGTTGATGATGCATGCTTTTGGACATTTGTTTTGATGACTGTAGAGATAGGCATCCTGTCTTCCTCATCAGAATCCTCTTCTTCTTGAATTCTCAGTTGCCTTCTTTTCTTTAGAGGAGCCCTTACCTCAACACTTTCAGAAGATTTCTCAACCTCAACCCTCTGAGTTTGAACTTCTTGTTCTTGCATCTCCTCTTGTTCAGTTTCTTGTACATCAGAGGTTATAACTTGTTCAGCACTTACCTTCTCAAAACTTACTTCAACTTCTTTATCATCCTTTTCCACACTTTCTACATTTTCTTGCTCAACCTCCTCCTCAGCTCTGTTGGCAACCTCAGCAGGTTTATTCTTCTTCTGTCTCTTCTGTCTCTTGTATGTCACTTGAATGGCAGGAGACCTTTCAGAAGCAACATCTGCATTTTCAGACCTTTGCCTCTTGGAAGCTGAAGTTGTGACTGACTCTGTTCCTAACTCCCCCTTTTTGGCTGCAGGGGAAGAAGGAGTATGAAGAGTTGTAAGTCTTGCAGTCACAACATCATCTACCATCTGCTGAATTTGAGATTTGGAGGGTAACCGCTCATCAAGGGCTTGGGCAATGATGGTTTTCAGTAAAGGAGTGATGAGAGGGATGACAGTTAGAAGGGCAGCAGCTAATGCCTCTGGGGGGCTAGAACCCAAAGGATTAGTGCCTGAAGCAGTGGCTGGTGATTTGTCAAATTGTGAAGTAGTGGTGGAAGTGTTTGGGTGACCTTCAGGATTAGAAGGTGCCATCTGTGGGGTAATTGGGGAAGATGGACTTTTGTCCTTGGACATTTTGGTGAGTAGCTCATTGAGTCTACAGACCTCAGCCTCAAGGATGTGATTCTGCTTTAGAACCTCAGCAAGTGTTCTTTGGTCATCAGTAGCCTTAGCTAAATCATCTGACCTCCTGAGAATCTCAGGATCTACCTGAGTTGAGTGTGGCTCAACATGATCAGGTGCCCCTTTTTCTTGGTACTGGGGACTTCCAACCTCAGGGGTAACCCCTTCATCGGTTGTTGCCTCTAACAAGGTCTTAGCAATGGTACCACTATCAATCACTTCAAATGATGGAGGTGATGAAGTAGCAGCCTTGTCAGATATCAGAGTCTCTCTTTCCACACTAGGAGATCTGATGTGGTAGTCATAATCCTGTGGGTTATCAGAGACACTTTGATCCTCCCCCTCAATGTTGGAGCTAATCCCAGTATGGATAGGTGTCTGGGAGGGGATAGGAGTGTTCAACTGATCCAGGATGTTTTCAATAACAAGAGTTGGGCTATTTGGGGTGGTTTCCATAGTAATTGGCTTTGAAAGAGAGTGCACCCGGGGAGATTGGTGCTGTTCAATAGAAACCTTTTCAACTGAAAGAGGTTCTAGAAATGTGTCTGCCCCTACAATGGTTGCTCCAGGATCCTGTTGAGAGGAAACCTGGGCGGTTTGAGCTGGTGGAGTCTGATGGACCACTGGTTGACTACTCCCAGTGGCCATGTCATGCCTTGGGGAGGCATGGGCAGACTCAGGGGACTCATTTCCCTGAGCAGCCTTTTTGGTTTTTGTGGATTTGGGTTTGGTGGGGACCTTAGATTTTGATTTGGAAGATGAGGCTTTGGGTTCCCTATGCTTGGGTTTTAGCTTTCGGGCAGCCTCTTTTAGAGTAAGGTTGGAGTTGTGTCGGGAATATACTTCCAACAAAACTGCTGGAGCAGAGATCCCCTGACCAACAAGGCCATTTTGCTGAAGCTGTTTCTCTATGATGGCCATGATAAATCGTGGATAGAGTAGCCATCTAGAAGAAACAGGCTTAGCAGCATGTTCAGTTAGTTCAGAAAACAGGATTTGAGAAAAATTTAATTTTTGAGATTCAAGGATTGAATACAATACCTGTTGCCACCTGGAGGACATTTGGTCCCATGAAGAAGACTTCGGAGCCAAGCATATGTTGATCATATGAAATATCAGGCGCTCTGGATCATTGAAGTGCTTCTTGAAGAGTGTTGAATCACTCAAGTCACCCTGGTATTCATGACGTGTAAAACAGAGGTCAGTTGCGCTCTTAGGGAATTGGGTGACCAGGTTAGCATCGTCAAGCTGAAGAACCTCCATTAGTTCTGCTGGGCTGATATGCACGTTATGACCATTGACGGTTGAACGAAGAGATATCACACCAGTGCCAATATTGATGAGTTCTACATTCATCCAGAATTGATGAATGGAGTCGACATAAAGTGTTGGATTGATGAGAAAAGCAGTTTGGAATTGAGAAGCATTCATCAAATCAACAGCTTCATCAAACTTTGACCAGAAAGAGGATTTGGTCAGATAAGCAATGGAGTTATGACGCGGTTTCAAGGAGATAGTCGCCATGAATGCAAAGACTGGAGAGGGAAAATAGGTTTTTGAAAAAGATAGAAAGTTCTGAGGAAGTGATAATGAAACAACTGAAGAAGATTGAGTTAAATAGAGAAAACAACAGAGGTTGAAACAACTGAAGAGTAAAATTAGTCATCAGTTGTTGTCGACAGTTTTGGTCAGCAGTTGTTTTCATCAGTTGTTCATCAGACTTTGTGGAAATATTGTTCATCAGAACTTGTGAACAATGTGTTCATCAGAACTTGTGAATAATGTGTTCATCAGAACTTGTAAACAATATTTGACCTTCAGTACTTATGAAATCAATACTCATCAGTACTTGTAACTTAGAGTATTAGAAAAGGTCATATCTTTTCTTGAATCAGTACTTTTGATATGTATCAGTATTAACTGAAAATATCAAAAAGTGTCAAGGTAACAAAAATTTTATTTGAAAAGAAAAATTGACAATATTTTTGGATTTTTTTTTTTTAAAAGAAATTTAAAAGTTTATTTGTTGAAAAACCAACCTATTCAAGTTGCAGCATACCAAGCCTTAGAACTAAATTTTGAAAAGTTGAAGTGTCTAAAGGCTTAGTAAAGATGTCTGCAAGCTCATCAGCACTAGGAACAAACTTTGGATCAATCAGACCCTTTTCAAAACAATCTCTTATAAAATGATGTCTGATTTCAATGTGTTTAGTCCTAGAGTGCTGAACTGGATTTTTGACAATACAAAGAGCTGAAGCACTATCCATTAACAATGGTGTCTTCAGTTCTTTGATGCCATAATCCAAGAGTTGAGTCTGAAGCCATAGAATTTGTGAAGTACAACTTGCAGCAGCAATGTACTCAGCTTCAGCAGTGGAAGTGGCTACATATGTTTGTTTCTTACTTTGCCAAGAAACCAGACAATTTCCTAGAAATTGACACCCACCAGAAGTAGATTTCCTTGAGAGTTTGCATCCTGCATAGTCACTATCAGAAAAAGCAACCAGCTTGCAGGAATGTCCAGTGGAGTACCAAATTCCCAGGGATTGAGTACCCTGTAAGTATCTGAAAATTCTTTTCACAGCAATCAGATGAGATTCTTTAGGTGCAGCCTGAAATCTAGCACAAACACATGTGGCAAACATAATGTCTGACCTTGATGCAGTTAGATACATCAAAGAGCCAATCATACATCTATAAAGAGTTTCATCCACTGAAGTACCTTTCAGATCAGCATCAAGTTGTGTGGTGCTGCTCATGGGGTTAGAGCATGGTTTACAGTTTTGCAGATCAAATTTCTTTAAAAGCTCTTTTGTATATTTTGATTGGTGAATAAAAATTCCATCAGGATTTTGTTTAATTTGAAGACCCAAGAAAAACTGTAGTTCCCCCATGGCACTCATTTCAAAATTTTTAGTCATAAGCTCAGTGAAAGCATCACACAACTTTGGGTCAGATGAAGCAAATATAATGTCATCAACATAAATTTGAACAAGTAGCTTATGATGTCCTACATTCTTTATGAATAAAGTTTTATCAATGGAGCCTCTAGTGAAATTATTTTTGAGAAGAAAAGTGGATAAAGTGTCATACCAGGCTCTAGGTGCTTGTTTCAGCCCATAAAGAGCTTTATCAAGCTTGTACACCCAATCAGGATGTTTATTGTCCTCAAAGCCTGGAGGTTGACACACATACACTTCCTCTTTTATTTTACCATATAAGAAAGCACTTTTGACATCCATTTGAAAAACTTTGAGTTTATGTAAGGCAGCATATGCTAAGAACAACCTAATTGCTTCTAGTCTGGCTACAGGGGCAAAAGTTTCATCATAATCAATACCTTCTTCCTGAGAGAACCCCTGTACAACCAGTCTAGCCTTGTTTTTAATGATTTGACCATGTTCATCTGTTTTATTCCTAAACACTCATTTTGTGCCTATTGCACACTTACCTGGGGGTAGAGATACCAGCTCCCAAACTTGTTGCTTCTGGAACTGCAACAATTCCAACTGCATTGCCTCCACCCAGCCAATATCTCTAAGTGCTATGTGATAATTCTTTGGCTCTTGTTGACTGACAAATAGAGCATAAAGACAAAAGTTGGATAATTGACTTCTTGTTGAAACACCTGCAGAAATATCACCAAGAACTTGAGATAATGAATGATCCTTCAGTTCTTGATATGGAATAAGATCAGTGCAAGTGTTTGCTGGAGGTTCAGATGCTGCAGTTGAAGAAGATTCAGGGAACAAGGCAGCAGGGATTTCAAATGATTGAGAAGATTCCAGAATTTCATCAGCATTTGTATTGAGTGGACCAGCTGGAGCAGGAGGAGCATCAGATTTTGTAGATGTAGGCAGATTATCACTGAATCTGAACAAATGAGTACTTTCATCTTCATCATCTTGAATTCCTTGTGTGGTATCTGTAGAAGCTTTTGGTTGATCTGCTTGAAGAACCTCATCTGCAGCACCAATATTCTCAACTGGAAATTCATGTTTCAAGAGATTAAGATCAAACATCTCTGCAGGATTCTGAGGAATGGAATCTTTGGGACATTCATTAAATTTGACATGAAGAGTTTCTTCTACAATCTTTGTTCTACAATTGAACACCCTATAAGCTTTGCAAGTTGAAGAATATCCAACAAAGTAACCTGCATCAACTTTGGAATCAAACTTTGTAAGTTGATCTTTGGTGTTGAGAATGTAGCAAGGACATCCAAAAGCTCTGAAGAAGGAAATCAAAGGGGTTAAAGAGTGAAGTATTTCATATGGAGTCTTCAACCATCTTTGATTTACCAAAACTCTGTTTTGCACATAGCAAGCTGTATTAACAGCTTCTGCCCAGAATGTCAGTGGTAAACCAGAATCAGCAAGCATTGTTCTGGCAGCTTCAATCAAAGTCCTATTTTTCCTTTCTACAACTCCATTTTGTTCAGGAGTTCTGGGAATGCTGTACTGTCTCTGAATTCCCTTGGACAGATAGAATTCATCCAGAATATGATTTCTGAATTCAGTGCCATTATCACTCCTAACACACTTGATAGACATGGAATATTGCTTTTCAGCATACAACACAAAGTTGATAATTGCCTTGGCAACCTCACCTTTTGATTGTAAGAAGAAAGTCCAGACAAACTTTGAATAGTCATCAACAATAACTAGACAATATTTCTTCTTTGCCAAAGACATTATCTGCACTGGGCCAAACAAATCCATGTGCAACAGTTGCAGGCAACCAGTGGATTTGGAATCTCCAATTGGAGGAAAAGAGACTTTGTGTTGCTTTCCTTTCAAGCAAGCAGTACAATTCTCATCACAACTAAAATCCTTTAAAGGAAGACCTCTAACCAATCCATGTTTCACCAATTGATTCATATTTTTGATATTCACATGACCTAATCTTCTATGCCACAGATTGGATTCCTTGAAAGAAGCCTTAGAGAATAAACAAGGATGACCCTTGACAGAGATTTTCTTAGATAAATCAAAAGAATATACCTTTCCCACTCTGTTAGCCTTAAGGAGTGTATACTCATCTAAAACTTTGCCAATCAAGGGCAACACATCAGAAGATAGAATCCTACAATCTTGCTTAGTGAAAAGAGACACATGACCCTTATCACACATTTGACTAACACTCAGAAGATTGTACTTAAGATTCTCAACATGATTCACATCATCAAACCTAATCTCACCATTTGTTACCACACCTTTACCTATAATGTAACCCTTAGCATCATTTCCAAAGGACACAAATCCTTTCCTTCCAGTGAAATAGTTATGAAGGAGAGATCTGCTCCCAGTCATATGCATGGATCCTCCACTATCAACATACCAGATGCTATTTTGGCATGCTGAAGGACCCTGCATACAACAACACACTCAGTTAGACTTTTGGACCCAAACCATTTTGGTTTTGGGTCTGTTAACACATGATGAAACAGAAGTAACATTATCAGTTGAAGCAACACTTGAAACATTCCTATCAGAAGATTTTGCTTTGACTTTTGATTTTGATTTCTTTTTATGAAATGAATCAACAGATGCCTCTGCCAGATTGACTTTTCCTATCAGTTGTTGCATCATTAGCATCAGTTGATTATGATTTTGAGTTAAAATTTTGATTTCATCAGACACATCAGAACTTGATTTTTTATTTTTGTGTTTGATCATTTTAGTGTCTTTAATCAAATGAGATGCTGTCAAGTGTTGTTTCCCTGAATCTGGAACAATCCCTTTTCCTTTCTTAGATTTACTTGAGTTAGTTCCTTGTAAGGATTTTCCAGATTTTGAAACTACTGATGATTCTGGTACAAATTTTGAACTAAATTCATTTTTCATTTTGAGTATGTTCTTGTTTTTATGTTTGATTTTGTTGAATTTAGAACCTTTTCTGTACCAGCATTCATCAGTTGAATGATTAAACAGCCTACAAATTTCACAAGGCACCCTCTTTTTCTTTTCCTTATGATTGTCTACAAATACTGATGACTTAGAAATGGATTGTTTGTTCATCAGAACATCTGAGACATCAGTATTTGTAGCCAATTTGACAACAGCTGATGTGTTGATAACATCTGAAGAGTTATGCTTCAGCACTTGTGTATCAACACATTCACCAACATCAGTTGTTGCAGTATCAGCTTTTTCAACAACTGCTGATGAGTGACTTTGACTTATTAAAAGTCGTGCATCATTTTCTCCAACTCCATCCCCATCTGACTCAATTAAGTGTAAATTTAAGACATTTGAAACTTGTTCATCAGGATTAATCTCAACTAAGACATTATCCTGACATGTGTCATCCTCAATGACATTGGTACACCCAATTGAATAAGAGTAAGTTTCAATCTCAACCTTTTCAGCTTCAGCTTTGCAAACATTTGACTCTTCCTCAGATATGTCTACAGAATTGGACATTTCTGAAGATTTGGTAGATTGATACACACTTTCTCCATCAGACTCACAGTCAAAACATTTTGGTTTGTAATCAGCAGGAGGGGCAGTGTGATTGTAACCAATCCCAAACTTAACATTTGAAGCTGACTGTTTGCTTAACAACATTTCAAACCCCTTACAGGACTCAACCCATTTTTCACAATTGACTTGGGTTGCTGCAAGTGTTTGTTTCAAATCATTATGCTTCACAAGCATGACTTCCACTCTAGCTTTTTCATCAAATAACAAACATTTGAGTTTATAAATTTCTGACTCTTTTTCATTTAAAGCTTTTTCAAACTCAGTTTTGTTTTTAGTCACAGCCTTCTCTAATTCAAATTTCTCATTTATCAATTCTACATTTATTTCCCTAATGGAAGCAAATGCTGAAATGCATGACTCTGAGCATAACTTAGCTTTTGATTTAGAAGATACATGTGATGTTGAAGAAGATTGACAGGAGTTGTCAGTTGAATCAATAGCCATCAATGCAAGATTTCCAAAAGGATTGTCTCCACCATGTGGACCAGTTTCAGAGTAAGGCTGCATGTTGAAGTCAGATAAATCATCAGGTAAACTACTCCAATCAACTACTCCAGGAGTAAAGAAACTCTGATGCTGTTGTTGTTGAGACTGTTGATTGGTTTGAGATTTGCTGGGATCAGGAAGAGCAGGTGATTGAGAAGGAATTAATGCTGGAGTGTGAGTTGGTTGAGGCATGTAAAAACAAGGATATGGATATGGCATAGGATTTTGTGGAACAAAGTGAGCTGGATAGAATTGTTGTTGACTAGTACCAGAAGATTGTGGTCCTTTGCTTGATGTGTTGTTGCTTGGAAAAGTCACAAAAGGTGCAGCTGAGTTAGAACCAGTAGACTTGCACTCCCTAGCAAAATGACCAAGTCTATGACACTTATGGCACCTCAGCTTTCCTTTGTCAAATCCAACTTTGGTTTCGCCAGATAATCCAGGGAACTTTCTTCCTGTTCGTTTATAGAACTTTTGTGATCTGATGTTGATTAATGCCATTTGACTCAAAATGTCCATTTCTTCTAGATCATCATCCGGGATTCCTTTCAAGTCATCCATCACAAAACACAAGTTATCACCATAATTTCCTGCATTACCATCAACTCCCACAAAAGCATGTTCAGAATTGTTAGTAGAAAAATCAATATGTTCATCATAAGAACATTCAGACCCATTAAACTCTGACTCCTGACCAATCAAAGCAGTGTTACCAGGAACAAAATCATCAGCAATTTTTCCAGATGAAGACAGTTTTCTCTTCTGTTCTACTTCTCTCTCAAAAGTTAAGAGTTTCCCATGTAATTGGGTGAGAGATAGATTTTCCAGATTAGCATTAGAGCGTAGGACAATTGTATATGTGTCCCATCTCTCAGGCAATGATCTGAGAAATCTGTTATTCATCTGACTATTAGTATATTCCTGTTTAACCATTTTCAACTCAGAGATCAAACATGAGAACCGTTCGAATTGTTGAGTTAATGATTCACCTTTTCTGTGAGAAAAGGTCTCATACTGCTGAGCTAGAATTTCTCTAGTATTTGCTAAAACCTCATCGGTTCCACCAAATTGTTCTTTCAGTGCAACCCAGAGATCATGAGCAGTATCATGATGCATCAAGCCTGAATAAATCTCATTAGGCAGAGCCATGGCCAGAATACCATGAGCTTTCGCATCAATTTCAAACAGTTTAATATCCTCATCCGAATACATATCAGCAGGTTTCGGAATCATGATTTTAGTTTCAGGATCAGTGATCATGGGTTTATATGGACCATGCACTACAGATTTCCAACATCCTGCACTGTTAATCGACAGGTGATGTAGCATTCTACGTTGCCAAATGTTGTACTCACTCCGCACAAGCATCGGAGGCTTGGTTGCGGAGCCTGTATTGTGCGGATCATTGTTTGGAGTTGTCATGATCACAGATTTAAGCAATTAGACACAAACGAATGCAAATCTCAATCAATTGATTCAAAACCGATTGATATTGAAAGACAAATCAACAGAAGTTAACAGAAAACTTCAATCTATAACAATTTCTTACTAATCAGCTAATTCAATCAATTAGAGAACGAATTTGAGCAGTTTCAGAGATCAATTGTTTAATCGATCAATGATTAACCTGCTCTGATACCAATTGTAGGATCAGATGTTCTCAATTGACTCAATATTAGAGTATAGCAGCGGAATTCAAAGTTGAATTAGCATAATCATAGAAAGAACAAAGTTCAATCAAACAGTAAACGCAAGTTTGTTATAGAGAGAGAGAGTTTCTGTAAAAGGAATATTTCATTCAATTCACTAACTTCGTTACAATACAAAATTGTCAACTGCCCTTATATAAAGACAGTGACGTCTGATGATGTCACATGATGTTGACACCTAACAGACAAAACAAAACAACTGAAATAACTAAACTACTGAGAATGTCTACAACATCTGAAGACATTCTCTTACAACAACTGAATACATAAAACTACTGAAGTAATAAAACTAAAACATCTGATGAGTAAACTACTCATCAGACTTTTACAAGAACTGAAAGAAAACTACTGAAGACTAAACTACACACTACAACATCTGATGACTTACACTTCAGCTGTTGTATAACTCTTCAGATCTTGTATCTTCTGTACATTGAATATCAGCTGTTGTGTTCTTCTTCAGTTGTTATAAGTGCTGTGAGACTTAGAGATTTTTCTGATCAGGCTCATTGGTTCTTTTAGTCCAACAGAATCCAAGCTCCGATTGAATGATTTTACCAAAGAAAGGTCATTCACCATTGTTGACATGTCAGGTGCATGCAAACCCAAGCCATATAACAATATTCCATATCATTTTAACTTCTTATGTGAAGAGCAATGTTTAGAAACCCGACCGGCCGGTCCGACCGGTTGAAGCGGAAACCGGTAGCTTGAACGGACCGAAAAACCTGTACTATAAGAACCGGCCGGTTAGGAATTTAACCGGATCCAACCAGAAACCGGAACCGCTGGTGGACCGGAAACGTTTTTGTCATTGGGCTGAAGGAGCTGCTTTATTTATATAGAGGTGTTGGGTTGGGTTATTTTTTTGTGGCTAGCGATGTGGGAAAGTCACAAAGCTTCCGATAATCTCATTCTTTCATCAAGATTTTGTGTGGTAACTGGTAAGCAATATGGGACAAAGACACAAAGCTCCTAATTGTTCACCAATTGATTACTTTGTGTGGGTAAGCAATGTGGGATAAATGCACAAAACTTCTCATTGTTCACCAATTGATTCCTTTGTATGGGTAGAGATGTGGGACAAAGCATAGCTTTTTTTTTAAGCCCCTGCTTTGATATTTCCGACCCACACAAGGTATAAGAACAAGGAAACACTTGAATTTTATTGAATAATAATCTTGGTACTAAAAAACCTAAAACCTTAACCCCTGTTTATAATAAAACCAAAACCTAAAAGTCAAACTTTTATCCCTAAAGTTCTGCCAACAAAAACAAAACTATTCCACAACTTAATCCTAATCTAAACTTTAAACTCAATTAAACCAACCAAAAAACAATTTAAACAATACTTTCAACTTTGAACCTTCGACTATCTCAATATTACAAGATTAGTCCAACAATGACCCCCTAATCTTGTAATATCCCTTCTCTTCTTCAAAGTAAGGTTGGTCCATCCTCTCGAACATGAGATTCTTGTTCACACCGTCAATGTCTGGTGTCTAGGTTTTCAAAGCTTCTGATTGTCATAACCAAATCTACTATTGTATTTAATCACAAGAAAAGATTAACCTATTTCAAATTAATTATGACATTTTCCGGTTCTTAAATCAGGTTGAACCGGTCCGACCAGTGACCGGTATGACGTCCGGTTCAACGTCCGGTCCGGTTATGAAAACATTGGTAAAGACGTAAAGTTCCTATTATTCAAATCTCGTACCATTTTGGCAGGTTGCAACTTTGGAGACGAAGGACCCTTTTACCTTGCTGAGAGCTTAGAGTACAACCAGGCTAGATTTTTAGATCATGCTCTTTTTTTATCTGCATTATCTGTCTCATAGCTTCTTATACAACGACAGTTCTTATAATGAATGAATTCCTTAGCACAAAATTAATTTGGAATGTTCATCGTTTTGGGGCTTAAATTTGATATCCGGGACCGCTAGGAGATATTTCTACGTCTATGTGCCTAATTGATATTGTTATTCACTTGTACTTTTTCGGTTGTTTGCCGTAATTAGTGTTCCTAAGAAGTTGTAATTGCATTTTTTATGTCACCATTCAGTGGTATTTTAAACGTTTGAATTGTAGTTCGATAACTATTTAGAGATGGGAGAGTAGCACAAGAAATCAACAAGCATTAAAACTCTGTATTTAATCAAATTTAATCAAGGGTTCAAAATCATTTGTATTCTTCTTATGATAAAATCCTTTATATATGATCCGTCTCATATACATATATATAGGGAGATGATCAAATATTAACAATTCCTTATTGCGTTAACCGAATAAGTATATCTTATTACTTTGAATCCCATACTAAAGTTAATCTAAATGTGTAGGTTTTTTTTAAGGATTAACATTCGAACCATATATAGGGGAGGGTTTCATAAAACCTCCATTTTAGAAAAAACTTAGAAACTAATCACAATTGTTATCAATCAATTTTGTTTTTCGTTTTTTATTTTACATTTTGTTTTATTATAAGGTTAGATCTGTTAATAAAAAGAAAAATAAATAAAAGAATATATGTAACTCATGTTATTACATATGTGTAACTCATTAATTACATATATGAGTTAAATATATGTAACTTTTTTGGTTACATATACGTAAATTCGTAATCTATATATTTTTTATTAAAAAAGTTTCTTTGTTTACACCATTTCTAAGCTAAATATATAAAATCATGAATAGTAGGTTAAATCATTTGTATCCTTCTCATGATAAAATCCTTTATATTTGATCCATCTCATAGGTTGTAAAAATCCCTGACTAGACCGACTATCCGATTAGGCCGATTAGTTGACCGATTAATCCTTAGTCCTCACCCACCGACCGACTAACGAATAGCGATTTATACAACATTAATATATATACACGCTAGCCTAGAATCCCGTGTATTAGACGGGTTGAATAATAAAAAAATTTATTCGTTAATTAGAAAATAAATATTTGATAATTACAAAATGGTATTTGAGATAAGATGTAACTGAATTATTCGTATTGTTTATTAAATTTTAATAAATTAGGACATTATTGGAATAAGAAAAAAAAAATTATATTTATTAATATTTAATTTAATTACTAAAAATTAAGAGAGAGACGGAGTAAAAAAACTTTCAGATTTAACCAGAACATGAAATATGTCTCATAAAAATACTCCTTAAAAATATACAAGAGTTAACTTCAAATTCATTGGTATCACACAAATTAGAAGCTAGCTCCTTCAAATAGTTTACATAACGTAGGAAATGTAACCAACAAAAGCATCTTAACGTCTCACATGCTGTTCGTAAACCCAATAACTAAAATTGGTCGAGGAAAAGGTGAAAAAATAAGCAAACTTAGTCCTCGTCCTCATTGCAATCATCATCGATCATCTCAAACATCGAACCACACAGGAGTGAACAGATGATACCAACCGGTATTATAATAGGACTCCTCATACCAGCAACCAATGAGTACATGACTGGAGTAACAAAACCAGCCACCATACTGCAATCATATGATACATACATGAGGAAGAGCTCAAATAGTTAAATAACGTCACGAAACAAGAATCTTTTGAAGTTTTATTATTTCAAATAACAAAAATGCGATGTTTTTTTTATTAGTAAAATATGAACGTTACATGTTATGTATTTCAAATGAATATGTTAATATGTCTATCAAATACACACACACACACACACACATATATATATATATATATATATATATATATATATATATACATACAGTAAACATATTCTTTGGAATAATCATGATATTTTCTTATAATCTTACAATGTTAACTTATCTTCTTCTTCGTTGCCTCTTAATCTTTTCATGACATATGTTGTACCATAGGTACAAACCTTGACAACAGCATAACTACGAGCCACTATGAAGGGGCTTCCTGTCATAGACAACAGCAACGGATAGTAGATTCCCAAATAAGGCTTTCGCTGAAAGAAGGGGAAAAAAAAACGACCGATTCAATATTAATTCTAAAAACAATGATAATTACATTAAAAAAAATCAAACGACACAACGTACGCAACTATATCATATGTTGGACAAGAATTTGTACAAATATATAAAAAAAAAAAAAAAATACCTGTTCTAGTTCAGATATTGGTATGTAATGGACAAAACGATCGACAAAAAGTTTCAAGACCAGACCGTACACCGCACTTTGGAGGGCTTCGACAAGGATGTAGACTGCAGCCCCGATAGGTAAACACTGTTTGTCACACCATTTCTTTAAGTTAATCTTAAACTTGGTGTATATTCCAATTGAAGAGTCGGTTGAACCGACAGGATCAATAGAACAGAGAACTGCAGGAATCACGGGTTGATTATGCGTGGATGGTTTCAAAATTGGTCGTGGCAAAAGCGATAAACGGTTAACTGGATGTAAAAGATATTTACCACGTCCGGTGCCCCATGACACAGCCCTTGGAGTTGGGGATACAGCGTAACGTTGACGGGAGGCATTGTAGGGGACGAAATTGACTACGCTGAGACGGCTATAAGCTTTCATGAGAGGAGTGCCGGCAGCCATGTCCGATTTTAGGGATTGGATGGAGACGATTGCTGCCATTACAGTACGTGCTAGGGTTTTTGTTTGGGAACGTTAGAAAATTGGGTTTTTAAATTAGCTTTTTTTTTCCCGCTTTTAAAAATTTCGCTTCTAAGGCCACACGGAGTGGCACCCGGGGAAAGCCGGGGAATGGCTTTTGCCGGCCGGGAAAGATCGGGAACACCACCCCCCCGGATTCGGGGTGGGGTGTTTCGGTGTGGACTCGCCGATTCAAGCCGAAGAGGGAAAAGAGCCGTTGTACAACGGCATTTTTTAAAAAAAAAAAAAAAAAAAAACCAATTTTTTTTTTCTATTTAAACAACTCAAAAACCAACCAAAATCTCACACTTTTTTCTCTCATCTTCTATAAATTATACACCAAAATTTATAAAATTTTCAACTAAAATGGAAGGAGGATCATCACGTGGTGGGTCATCAACCAAAAAATTTAGAAAACCACGACAAAAAAATGTTCAAACGCCTCAAATGAACCCGTTCAACACACCCGGGTATCATCCACAAATGCCATCTCCGAATCAACCATCATTTTTCTACGATCCAATGAACCCGCCTCCATATTTGCAATATTCACCGGGAACTCAACAACAATTCAACCGGTGGGAGCAATCGATTTTTTTTTACTCTTTTTTTTTAGGTTCTACTATTTTTTTTTTACTCTTTTTTTTTTGCTTGTATTTTTTTTGTATTCTTTTTTTTTATTTTAAATTTAATGAATCTTTTTTTATTTTATTAATATTATTTTTATTATTATTTGTTGTTAAAATAATTAATTAAAAATAAGATTTGAAAATGGGGAAAAGTGGGGAAAAGTGGGACGACACCGTGCAAAATGGGGAAAAGTGGGGAAAAGTGGGGAAAGCTGATGTGGCGCTGATGTGGCAACGGGGAAAAGTGGGGAAACACGGGACGACTCCGTGTGGCCTAAGCCTAAAAAGTTTATTAAAACCCCTCCAATTCCAAAACGTAGTTAAAATAATACAACTTTAGTGAAAGTTGCTGTTCAAAAAAAAAAAAAAAAAGTTAAAATAATACAACTAATGAATCACTTCCAAACTTAGTTAAATAATTCAAAATCTTCCTCTCCTGGTAAAATATGTTACGTATTATTTTTAAGTGTAGATTACTAAGAATATCAATAATATAAATACACTAAATTAATAACAATAACTCACGAGTATATCACTTAATTATCAAGTGTTTTAATCACGTAATTAAAAGGCTTTTTTGTCTTTTTAAAAGTCACTTAACTTTAACTAAATGTTTCAATCATGTGTAATTTTTTATAAATAATTTTTTTAATTAATAGAGGCAAATGAAACATACATCAATATTTATTAATAATAAGTAATTTTTTTATAATTAACTATGTAATCGTGAATAAAAAAAACAAATTCACATATTAAAAACAAATTTACGAATTAAAAGTTTTTCATCGATTCTTCAATTTACAACCTTATTTTATATAAAAAAAATTTATAAAAACTTCTAAAAATCATGAAACGTTATTTTTAACATTTTCTTAAAAAATCAAAAAAATCAAAGTGTGTACTTTAATGATATTACAGCTATAAAAACCTTTTTAAAACTATTTAGAAATGGTATAAGCTTTAAATTGATTTTCTAAAACAATATGAAAAGAAATTTATTATTATTTTATTTATTAATTTATCTTTGAGATCTTATTTTCGATCAATTAATCACTCTCTATTATTGTAACAAAATCAAAGAAATATTCAAAAATTGACATTCAAGCAATCTCCTCCTGTGAAGTACACCTGAAAACAATCATATTGTGTAAAATGATACAAGCATACATAATTTTTCGTAAACTTCGTGGATGCATTTGCTTTGCGGGACGATGCAATGTTTTCCACTTTCTCCTCAAAACACCGAAAGCTCTTTCAACGTCCTTCCGAGCTGCTTCTTGTGCTCTCTTGATATATATATCTTTTAGAAAATATTTTAACATATATATTGTAAAAAACATAATAAAAAACAAATATACTAAAAAAATTGTTTATACCTTCTCGAAGAGGATGCCGTGGATCCAAACTCGTCTAAGCTCGTGGCCACAAAGGTAGACAAAAACTGAAAGTTTTGTTGTGTGATATTGATCTCGTTTTCTTCAGAACTTGACGATTTTACTATCAAATTGTGGAAGCTCAAACGTAAACGAATCCATATGTTTAAAGTTTATAAAATTTGATTGTAGAATGAAGGAAGAAAATGATAAAGAGTGTGAGTTTTGATGTAAAAAATGGTGATATTTATAGAGTTTGAGTTTTTTTTAAATATTATAACGGTCGAATTTTTGCAAACCCAACGTCCGGCCTCAATTGGTGACCCAACCCCACTTTCCCTCGAGCCGATTCCGGAGGTACGGTGTTCCCGACCGGCACTACTAGAAAAACTTGTTTTTTGCTACGCAAATTTTTTTGTCACAAATTGCTACAAAATTGCGACAAAATACCGATGAAGGAGAGGAAACTAAAAAAATGTCAAGTTTCGTCACAAATACGTCACAACTTCCTACAGATTTTCGACAAAAAAAATTAATTTTAATTAATTATATATTTTGTCACAAATGTGTCGCAACTTACCACAAATTTCCGACCAAACAAAATTAAATTTAATTAATAAAATTTTTCGTCGCAAATGGGTTGCAGATTTCTACAAATTTCCGACAAAAATAATTATAATTTAATTAATAAACTTTTCCTCGCAAATTCCTTGAAGGATGCGACAGATTTCAGACAAAAAAAATAATTTAATTAATAAAATTTTTAGTCACAATTGCGTTGTCGATTGCTACAAATTTCCGACCAACATAATTTAATATAATTAAAAAGAATATGTCGTCGCAAATGCATTGCAACTTGCTTCAGATTTCCGACAAAAAAATAATTAAATTAAATATATATTTTGTTGCAAAAGTGTCTTAAATTACTACACATTTCCGACAAAAAAAAATAATTTAATTAATAAATGTTTCGTCGCAAATGGGTTGCAGATTGCTACATATTTATGACAAAATAAATATATTTCATAGATAACTTTTTCGTCGCAAATGCGTTGCTGATTGTTACAAATTTCTAACAAAAAAATTGATTTTAATTAATAAACTTTTTTCGTAGCAACAGATTTAGACGCTTAGATAACAAAATTACGCCGGAAGATGACACCACCCTTGATGATTATCCTTCTGCTCAAGTATGTTCAACATGGGTACCCTAGAAGGCTAAATATTATTTGAAACTATATACATAGAACAAATATCAAATTAAAATAGATGGATTGCGTTTGTAACTTAAAATAAAAAAAATAATAACTTGGATGGAGTTTTGTAGTTATCTCTATTGTCGAACAACTATTGACTAAAATAAATACCGGTAATAACCTATCCATCTTCATTTCCACTTCTCTTAGTCTTATTTGTTCTAAACAAGGAGCCATAGGAATGGTTCAAGTCAGTTAGGTGGCTCAAAATGCTTTAATATGGTGCACGTTGGTTTTGTCTAGTTCTAAGAGGGTCATGCACGTTTTAGTGACAGAACCAGGTCCCTCGCCTCTTAACCAACATTTGCCTATGCATAACATTTTCTTTTCTCTTTGACTCACTACCTTTGACTAAATAGACAAAAAGTTAAAATATTATTAAAATAATATACTTTACGTAATCATATATGCCATAAATTGCTGTAAGAAAGGTGTTTTGGATAAACTTGCCCATTCTGACCTATGCCATAAGATTGTCTATTTTGATTGACATGTTAACCAACCCATCCTCTTGTTATGCCACCTTTTTGACATATTACCCAACCCACCCTCTTGTTATAAAACATATCGTCTTTCATCCCAAAATAATAATAATAATAATAATAATAATAATAATAATAATAAAAATATTGTCGTCAATTTGTCAAAGCTACATACATTTTTTGTCAAGCAAGATGATGACGTTGTCCCATTTTTACTGGAGAATGAAACCGCAGAATGAGACCTTCCTTTCTTTACTGGAACTCCAGTACCCCCATAAGGCCTCCTATTTTGATTTTGTCGAGCATTATCTATACCTTAAAAGGCGTCACTTTTCTGTTAGTACCCAGCTAGGCTTGTCTGAACCACAAGTAACTATGTTTAACAAGAGCTCAAGAGGCTTGACCAAGCCTCCCTTCATGAAAACTGCTACGGTTATCTTGCTTGTAAAGACAAGATCTCCTTACTTTGAAATGTGTCAAATCACTTTCTTAGCAAGACATCAAAGTCACCTAACATCATGGCAATGTCACCTTGTCATGAATTCAATCAAGTTATTCTGTTTTGAAAAACTCAAGACACCTTGCCTATAAAGCAACATAATTGTCTTGCCTGATGATATGCATGACTTTATTCTTACAAAGGAACTCAATTTATATTGCTTTACAAAGGCTTTACAAAGGCTAAAGTCGCTTTGCTTGCACAATGCAATGCTACATTGCCTTGGCTGAAGTTACTCTACTTTACAGAAGGCAATGTTATATTTCCCACGAAGAGCTAAAAGTTAACTTACTCCTCAAAGAACACAAAATACATTTTATCCTTGATATGGATAAGCTCAAATTGTTCCCGTTTAATAGGAACTCATGTTCCCTTGCCTAATGGAAGGAAATATCGTATCTCCATGAAAGAAGTCGAATCATCATACATGACAAGTATCTACATCAACATTAAGGTCACCTAGTCTTGCCAATAGCAAGTTTTCTGTTTAGCCATGGCTCTCTCATAAACATATCACATAAACGTGACATAAAACTTCACCATCCGTGCTAAGCTTACCAAAGCATAATTGCTAATAAAGGAAGGCAAAGTCCATCCGAACTAAGAATAGCAAAGACATATAATGACTAAATGACATCTCAACCTTGGCTAAGCATACCAAATCAGCTTGGTTAAATTTACCCATGCCATGGGGGTTAATACTCATATCTCGACCAAGCATACCAAGCCAGCTCGGCTAAAAATATTTATGACTGGTAGCAGAATAATTTTTATCCTGGCTAAAGCACAACAAAGAGACCGGGCTAAAACGAAGACCATCTAGAATACGACCATGCAAAGGCACTCGACGATGTAATACTCTTGTTGAACAAAAAGGTAAAATAAAAAAACAACACCTCAGTGATCTAATTTAGAATTACCCCTAATCTCCTTACTCTTGAAAAGTTCAAATGTTGTCTCGACTAACAAAAGGCAACTTACTTTGACAAAAGCAAGACACTTTCACCTTGCCTTGTAAATAACATGATGCAGTCTGGCTGCAAAACACCAATGACAATTACCTTGCATCAAAGAATCCCACCTAGATTTGAAAGAGCTCATGCTACATTGTTTAATAAAATCTTGAGTCACTTTGTCTAGAACAAGGCAGTGATGTCTTAACTCATAAAATTTTGGCATTCCCATCTTGCATGGATGAGAATAAAACATGCATAACTTAAATCTACCTTGAAATTGTTTCTTATAAGCAGCCAATTGCCCATAATCTTCATCATTACCTTGCTACAACATTTCAATTAAGGTTGATATTCAGGCAAGAACTAATGATCCTACTTACATGTATTATGTACAGGAACTTTGAGTTCTACTTTCCTTACCTAGGAAAATTCATCCGAAAAAAACTTATGATAAGTTCAACACTACTAATGCTATCTTAGTAGTATTGAACTAGGGCTAGCATGGTATAATACCGCTAAAGTCAAACTGATTACATTGACAAATATTTCATGATATGAAAGAAACATCATCATGACAATACAATACATTTATTCTTAATGAGTTACAAGCTTGTCCTTCTCATGTAAAGGGTGAGCACCTCATAATGAAGCTCCATGGGGTCCGGCCTTGACCTACCCATGTAAAGGGTGAGCCTATGAGTTGGGTAAATGGTTAATAACACCTGATCAACGTCATTAACGATTTACAAAGCTTATTTCGTACTAAACTAATCCTGTACTGATTCTCCAATTGTTGCATCCGGTAGGTAGTTAAATGGCTGGACAAAGGGGTAGACCACGTAAGCAACCACAGGAACCTGAAGAACCACATATCGAGAATGAAGAACCTGTCAATGAAGACGACTACGAGCACAATGAGCAACCGGAAGATGAAGACGAGTTTACTCTAGAGCCTATCGTAGTGAAGGCTATTTCTGATGAGGTCTCTAAAGTTTTGGATGATAAGCTACCAGCTTTGGTTACAAAAATACTGAAGGATACTTTGAAAGACAAGTCTGAAGGAACTAAGGACCGCACCAAAGAAGAGGAAGTTGTGATCACCGGAACTAAGAACGGTGATTCTACGTCAGAGAAATGAAAGGGTTATGATTATAAGGCCTTCAAAGGATGCAGTCCACCTTCCTTTGATGGTAAGAAGGATGCCGTGGCCACCTGCCACTGGGTTTCGGCTATGGAGGCAGTGATCGCTATCAGTGAATGCCGGGAAGACCAAGCCGTAAAATTTGCAGCTCATTCATTTACTGAAGAAGCTCTACATTGGTGGAACACCATCAAGCAGTCAAAGACCACTAATGATGTGGAGGGCTTAAAATGGGAGGAATTGAAAGAATTAATTATGAAACACTTTTGTCCGAAGAATGAAATTGATAAAATCGAGCGGGAATTTCTGACTTTGAAAGCTGGACGTATGAATCATCAGCAATATACGTCAAAATTTAATGAAATGTCAAGATTGGTTCCTCATTTGGTAAGTACGGAAGAACGTAGACAGAAGTTATATGTGGAAGGATTACCACCTAAAGTCCGAACTCATGTGAAGGCACATGCTCCTAGAACTTTTGAATCAACCGTAGAAATTAGCGTCATTGTCTGGGATGATGTTGTTGAAGCTGAACCAACAAAGGAGGAACCGAAGCAAAAGTGGTCACCTAAATTTAAAAGAAACAGAAATGACAAATCTGGACCCCCTATGAAAAGGTTTAGAACGGAAGAAATTGAAAAATGCCCTAAGTGTGGAAAGAGACATAGGGGAGAATGTCTTACGGGGACTACTTTGTGCTACCGTTGTGGAAAGACTGGACATCTCTCTTATGATTGCCCGAATATGCCAAAATGTTACAATTGTGGTGGAATCGGTCACGTGAGCAAGAATTGTTTTAGACCAAAGATAATGCCTATTGAAGCCATCAAACCTGAAAGTAGCAAGGGAGGGGAGAAGCAAAAGGCAAAAGCTCGTGCCTTTACTATGACTAAAGATCAGGCAGCCAAAGACCCTGATGTGGTGACAGGTACATTCTTGATTAATGATATCCCTGCTTTAGTTATATTTGATTCTGGTGCAAGTATGAGCTTTGTGGCTATCGCTTTTTGTGATAAACTGTGTGCAAATGTTAAAAAGATAGAACATATTTTTAACATAGAAACTGCTCTTGGTAAATCGACTAGAGTAACGGAAGCCATTGAGGATGATTGTTACATTGATATAGAAGGTCATAGATTTCCTGTTAAGTTGTTTCTGATTACGTTAGGAGGTTTTGATGTAGTTTTGGGCATGGATTGGTTGGCCAAATATGAGGCTAACATTGTTTGTCGACGAAATATGATTTTATTAACGGCTCTTAATGGGAGTTCAGTAACGGTTTACGGGGATAAAGTGTTTAATGTGCCTAAAGTCATTTCAATGATTAAGGCAAGTGAATTCATGAGGCGAGGGTGTGGGGCTTATCTGGCCTACGTTATTGATAAAGAATCTAATGTAAAGGAATTGGAAGACGTACCCGTGGTGTGTAACTTTCCTGATGTATTTCCTGAGGATTTGCCATGAATTCCACCTGATCGGGAAATCGAATTCCAAATTGATGTTGTGCCAGGAGCTCAACCTGTCGCCAAGGCACCGTACCGTCTGGCTCCAACAGAGATGAAAGAATTAATGAACCAACTACAAGACCTTCTAGACAAAGGTTTTATACGACCAAGTGTGTCACCTTGGGGTGCATCAGTGTTGTTTGTAAAGAAAAAGGACGGAAGCATGAGAATGTGCATTGATTATAGGGAGTTGAACAAGCTCACGATAAAGAACAAGTATCCGTTACCAAGAATTGATGATCTATTTGACCAATTGCAAGGGGCAAGTTGGTTCTCTAAAATTTATCTCAGGTCAGGATATCATCAACTAAAGGTGAGGGAACAAGACATTCCAAAGACAGCATTTCGCACACGTTATGGCCATTATGAGTTCCTTGTAATGTCTTTTGGGTTAACTAACGCTCCTGCAGCATTTATGGATTTGATGAATCGGGTGTGCAGACCTATGCTAGACCGATCAGTGATTGTGTTTATTGACGACATCTTAATATACTCAAAGAGCGAAGGTGATCATGCGTGCCATATCCGCGAAGTACTTGAAATGTTAAGAAGAGAAAATCTTTATGCCAAGTTCTCCAAATGTGCCTTTTGGTTACGAGAAGTGCAGTTCCTAGGTCATGTTATTAGTCCAGAAGGAATAATGGTGGACCCAGCTAAAGTAGAAGCAGTAATGAAATGGAATCCTCCGAAAACACCAACAGAAGTTCGTAGCTTTCTCGGATTAGCAGGTTACTACAGAAGATTTATTCAGGATTTCTCTAGGATTGCTACACCGTTGAAAAAATTGACTAGGAAAGACGTAAAATATGATTGGGGCCTAACTCAGGTCCAAGCTTTTGAAGAACTAAAGAAGAGATTAACTGAAGCTCCTATTTTAGCATTGCCAGATGGCAATGAAGACATGGTTGTATACTCAGATGCATCTTATCTGGGCTTGGGTTGTGTACTTATGCAAAGGGGAAAGGTAATAGCATATGCCTCAAGACAATTGAAAACCCATGAAGCTAATTATCCAACACATGATTTGGAATTGGCTGTTGTGGTATTTGCTTTAAAAATTTGGAGGCATTATTTATATGGAGTTAAGTGCACTATTTACACAGATCATAAAAGCCTAAAATACTTCTTTGAACAGAAAGACTTGAATATGAGGCAAAGAAGATGGCTTGAGCTACTTAAAGATTATGACTGTGAAATTTTATATCACCCAGGCAAGGCCAATGTGGTGGCTGATGCTCTAAGTCGCAAGACAGAACACCCTACTATACGAGTTAAGTCTTATAGTTTGGTGATAACCCCAGATTTCCTAAATGAGCTCAAGGATGCACAGAAGGAAGGACTAAAGGAAGAAAATGTTGGATTCGAAAGAATCTTTGGTCAAGTTAAGAATTTAGAAGAAAATGAATTTGGTGTTAAGATCCGATTTGGTCGAATGTGAGTTCCACGAAATGGGGACATCAGGTCAAGGATTCTAGATGAAGCACATAAGTCACGTTACTCTATTCATCCTGGTGCAACAAAAATGTATCAAGACCTCCGAAAAGACTATTGGTGGCCAGGTATGAAGTTTAATGTAATGCAGTACGTAAATAAATGTTTGACATGTGCGCAAGTAAAGGCTGAACATCAGAAACCATATGGTTATGTGCAACCTTTAGAAGTCCCGGAATGGAAGTGGGAACACATCACCATGGATTTTATTACTAAATTGCCACTCACAGCAAAACGTCATGATGCTATTTGGGTGATTGTAGACCGATTAACGAAAAGTGCTCATTTCTTGCCTATACGTGAGACTTAAACGTCATAGAAACTGTCTGAATTATTTGTGAAAGAGATCATTACAATACATGGAGTTCCAGTTTCTATAGTGTCCGATCGTGACACGCGATTCGTTTCAAGATTCTGGAAACAGTTTCATGAATCAATGGGCACAATACTCAATATCAGCACTGCATATCATCCTCAAACAGATGGACAGTCTGAAAGGACTATCCAAACCTTGGAGGATATGCTCAGAGCTTGTATTATTGATTTTGGTGGTAGTTGGGATGATCATTTACCATTGGTGGAATTCTCGTACAACAACAGCTACCATGCTAGTATCGGAATGCCACCATACGAGGCATAGTACGGACGGCGTTGTAGGACACCCGTGTGTTGGGGAGGAGTAGGACAGAAAGAAGTGGGAAGTAAAGCTGCAGTGTTAGATTTGACAGAAAAACTTTAACTAGTTAAAGCACGAATGAAAGCTGCACAAGATCGACAAAAGTCCTATGCTGATAAAACGGAGACCAATAGAGTTTGAAGTAGGTGATCATGTATTGTTAAAAGTTTCACCCTGGAAGGGAGTTATTCGATTCAGGAAAAGAGGAAAGCTGAGTCCGAGATTTATTGGACCTTTTCGAATAATGGCACGGGTCGGTAAGGTAGCTTACCGATTAGATCTGCCAGATGAACTGAGTGGAATTCATCCGACATTTCATGTTTCACACTTGAGTAAATGTCTAGCAGATGATGTAGCACATGTGCCGTTAAATGATATTGAAGTTGATGAAAGGTTGAACTACATAGAACAACAGGTGGCAATTGTTGATACGTGTGATAATCGCGTACGAAGAATTACGTCAGCAACGAATTGAGCACATTTGATCGTGTTTAAAATATGCGTTGAATTGGTCGCCGAAATTAAGATGGTATGATAGTATGCGAAAAATGATGAACATAGGCGAAAACGGTGCGCGAAACGGAGTTACGGATTGTCCGGAATCGCGAAAAGAAGATTTCGTCGAAAAACGGGTGAAATTACCCTGGGGCGGTACGCCCCAGGTCGGGTGAGTAACCTAGGTGGTCCGCGCGGGTGTCAAAATCTTCTGGAAGCCGAGTGAACGCCGCGCGGTACGCCTGGCGTGGGTGCAGGCGGCCAGGCGATGCGCCTGGGGTGGTTTTGTCGGGCAACTTGCATAAAATTCAACTTTTTCATCCTCATCCTCATTTTATTTTTCTCATCGACGAAACCAGCTCCCAACTCACGAAAATCTGCATCCAATCCATCTTTTCCTTGCATTTGAAGGCCTCTCGACGTTTAGATCGCATCAAGAGACGTTAAAACAAGTTCTGATCATCATTTCATCCGTTAGAACTCCTTCAGATTAGGTAATGGTTTATTTTAAACCTTCTGGTTTGATTATGAATGATTAAATCTTAGTTTTGAACGTAATGATATAGTTAGGGTTGTTGATTATTGCTTAGATGATGGCTAGAATTGATTTTGAGTGACAAACTCGAACTGTAAATGGGTAAATCCTTGTTTTGAGCCGTTGTAATGCCCGGTTTGCATGGAATCATAACAATGGTTATAATGGTTTAAACCATTTGGTTGTGACTATGTATGTGATTAGTTTGATTAATCTTTAACATGCAACGTGAAAGTTGAGTGTTTTAAACTAATCACAATCATTAACATACTCATTGGAACGATTATCTAATGTGTCTGATAACAGTCAGATTAGTATGTTAAACATGGTTATTAAACCTACTCTAATATTATATTGTGATATTCCATGATATTTGGGTAATCAATAACAAGGATTAATCATTCCTAAGCCATTAAACTGTCTAGAGACTATCTTAGCAATTATAATCAATAAAATTAACTATATAGTTAATCTGAGATTATACTGATTAATCAAGTGAGTCATCAACTTAGTATTAGGAACCTGAATCAGTATAGGTTCCTACATTATCATACATTGTATGATATGTCATTAACATGACTAATTAATAACCTAATATCGGTTTGATGACTTTCAAGGCAATGTCCTTGACATTGTACATTCAGGGAGATTTAATCAATGAGTTGGAACAATAATAATTTATTAAATATAAACTGGATGCAGAATCATCATATTATCATCGATTTGTGTGATATTCTGCTACTACCGAATTATCAGGTGAGTTTCGTACAACCCCTTTTCTTTTTACTCTTTTATAAACATCGGGGTAGAACTGCCAAACTTTTGAGAACTATATGATATGCATCAATGATATCTGTGTGATTTCATTTGACTTTTGTGGGATTTCATGGGATTTTGCCTGTAGAACTGAACTCTATCATGGAACTAAAAGTCCTCATTCCTGAACTGTATCTAGTGAACCCATGTGTGGCCGAACAGAAAACATTGATAGTACTATTGGTTGACACCCCATTCGCTGGGAGGGTTGCATCTCCCCTTGTGTGAATGTTTGTTATCTGTTTCCTGAACTTCTTAATGGTATGATAGACATTAAGATAATGAGGCACTAAGATATGTACCGACGGGTAATATCTTGAGAACTGAACTAGACGTCCGAAAGAAACTAGATACAGGTCCCATGGTTATCCGGAACTGAACTTTTGAGAACATGCTTATCATATCATATTGTTTTAAATTGAATTGTCGAACTCACCAGCTTTGTGCTGACGTTTCAAACTCAAACCTTTTTGCAGGTAAGCAGTAATAGCCGGTGAGGATGCACTTTTGGAATACTTGCACTTGAATAACTAGTGTTGTAATTAAACAAACTTAGTTGTAATGTAATTGTGGTTGCCACTTCCTTGTAATGTATGTACTTTAAGTTAATCTGTGTGCTTATGATATCGGTTCAAGTAAGTCACACCTCACCTCGGAGACATCACCACTATGCTTCCGCAACCGGTTCGATGACGTCAGACCAGACACGAGGTGACGAGGGGTGGGGGTGTGACAGGGTGGTATCAGAGCCACAGGTTATAGAGAGTTAGGTTGACTTAGAGACCTAGACTATAACCATAGGCTCGTTTAGTGACACAGAGAGCACCGAACATGTCTAACGAACAAAACTTGTTTTGAATTAAGCCATGATAATCCGGTGGTCCGAATTCCAGTTATGAGTGGCCAGCATAACTGAAATTCGCAACACATGTGCATTTTAGTTTGATTCAATTCAAGCAGAACATTAATAAGAATAGGAACGAGTTGTTGTTCTAAGATAGGAAGAAGCATCTTATCATGTACATATTAAATATTGTTATTTAATATTTACTTCATGATACTGATTATAGATTGTGATTGTACAGCGATGGATGATCAGGGTGAGAGGTATATTTATCAGAGATTCCCCTATGTTGTGTTGGATGATACTCCGAGTGCCAGTTCTGGAGCAGACTCAGATTCTGACGAGGCTTCGTCGGTAGCTTCACAGGCGACACCTGCAGCACCACGTACACCGTCAGCTCCTAGACCAGTTACCCCACCACCACCAGCACCAGCACCTGAACCAGCACAGCCCGCATCACAGGGACACTCTCAGCCTCGTGCTGAGGATATGGCAGCTGAGGGACGACATAGTCAGTCTCCACCGAGAGTTCCTGTTTGGGACGGACTTAGGAGGATGCGGGGACAGGCCCGCAAGACCACCGGATTACCTCCCAGACATCAGATGGCTCAGCGGGATGAGCCTCCGACCGTTCATGAGGTGGGAGAATCCTCTCGCCAAGCAGAGCTGAGGGCCCAGGTGCAGCAAGTCGCCCAGGACTTGCAGGGTCTGAGGCAGGAGGTACATCAGCACCATACGCTCCTTGAGGATACTCGTAACACTGTATTGGAGATCCTCACTTCACATCTGACTCTGATGGAGCAGGTGAATCTTATGGGTATTGACACCCAGGCTTGGAGGATTACCGTTGAGGAGCGTTTTAGTAGGAATTTGAGGCAGAGGATAGTTGCTGCGTTTTGGCAGCAGGTGGAGGTAATGAGGGCAGGATTCAGGCGAGTTCGAGAGTTTTTGGTTTGGTTGGAGACGGTTAGTTTTGAGACCAGGATGATAGTTCTGGCTGTGACTATGGCTGCTGTAGCCATTATATTTTCCTGTTTATCGTATTTCATACGATGAGTATGTTCAGATGGTTATTTTGGGATCGTCATTGTAAATCTCATTAGCAGTATGCGGATAGGTTGAGGATGTGATATAGTGTGATCAGTAGTTGTGAGAGCGGGATATTTTGGTATGGACGTATCCCGAATTTGTGAGAACGTGTCTAATTGTGAACATATCTGTAACTAAGGTACAGTACGAGAGCCATACTGTACGAGAACATGTCTGAACTGAGAACGTGTCTAATTGTGAACATATCTGTAACTAAAGTACAGTACGAGAGCCATACTGTACGAGAACATGTCTGAACTGAGAATGTGTCTAATTGTGAACATATCTGTAACTAAAGTACAGTACGAGAGCCATACTGTACGAGAACATGTCTGAACTGAGAACGTGTCTAATTGTGAACATATCTGTTACTAAAGTACCGTACGAGAGCCATACTGGACGAGAACATATCTATTATTTGTATGAGAACTTAATGTATGAACTGAGAACCTATTAGAGAACTTGTGTGAGAACATGTCCTAGTCCTGTATTAACATATTTCTAAAAACATGTGTTGTAATGCAAAGAGCTGAGTAAGACTCTAACATGTTTTCGAAATAACAGGACTAAGTATAACTATGAACAATTGTGTGATCTGTGTGTAATGAGAACATGTCTGGACTAAGTCTATGTATTTATACTATATTCTTTATTATCACATTTCAATATAATCTTCAGTGTAACTGAATATGTTTGAAATTATGTGATAGACCGGGTTATATCTTTAATGTTCTTAAACTGACTTGAGTTTGTCTGTATGTGAGCAGATTTATGGCTCCTAAAAAAGGTCGACCAGCTAAGAAAGCTGCTAAGAACATTACCAACCCTGAACCGAATCAAATTCCACCTGTGAATGTTGAATCGAATCTGGATCCGCATGTTAATCCGGAAGTAAACGTAGTTCCACCTGGGAACTTGGAAACAAATACTGCTCCACCAGTGAACCCTGGAGCAAGCACTGTTCCACCTGCTGGTACAAGCGGATCTGAAACAAATGAGGCTATGATAGCACGAATTGTGCGTGAACAATTATCTGCTTGTGGTGTTCTGACACAACACCAACCACATATCACCTCAGGTTCTGGTGGGGAACACGATCATGTTGAACATAATGCTACAGGTGGTCATGTCGAAACTCATACCACCATTGGTACGGCTACAATTATTCCTGATCCACCTCGACAGGGATGTACATATAAGTATTTTGCTTCCTGTAACCCTCCTACTTTTACTGGCAAAGAAGGAGCGGCTGGTCTGTTAAAGTGGATTGAGGAGATGGAAACTAAGCTCAAAATCAGTCAGTGCTTGGAGGAGCATAAGGTGTCTTATGCTGCCTGTTCTTTGAAAGACTCAGCTTTGACCTGGTGGAATACCCAGGCCAAGACTTTGGGTTCAGCTACAGTGGATTCGATGGGTTGGAATGATTTCAAAACTCTGATTAGATCAGAGTACTGTCCCATCACTGAAATTCAAAAACTTCAGGAGGAATTCTGGAATCATTCTATGATCGGTGCTGATTGTCTGGCTTACACCGATCGTTTTCATGAACTTACTTGTTTACTTCCCGATATGTTTCCTACGGAAGCAGCTTTAATCGAGAAGTACATTAAGGGTCTGATTCCTCAGATACGAGGAATGGTGACTGCTGCTGAACCTACAACTCTGAAACACACGATTCTTTTAACCACTAAGCTTACCAATGAGGCGGTAAGGAGTGGTACTTTGTCTTTGAAGCCTCAAACGGTCCATAGTAGTAGTGATGTCGGTACCTCGAATGTATCAAAAGGTACCAAACGAAAGTGGTTTGGTAAGAACAAAACAAGGGCTCCGGCTGAGATCAGTCAGAATAAACCAACGGTGAAGAACTATGGTGCAAATGTTCCTGAGAGGAAAGCTTATACTGGGCAGGCGCCCAAATGCAATAAGTGTCCACTCCATCACAAAGGCCATGTCCTATTTGTCTGAACTGTAACCGAGTTGGACATTATGCTAAATATTGCAACTTTCCTGCTCAACCATGAAATCAAGCACCACGACAAACCACCCAAACCAACCGGTCATGCTACAAATGTGGAAGTCCTGATCATTTCATGCGGAACTGTCCAAGCAATAACACCAATCCCGGAACTGAAGCTAGGGGAGAGCTTTTCAGATTGGTGCTACTGAGGCAAGACATGATGCTAACATTGTGACTGGTACGTTCCTACTCAATAATCTATATGCATCAGTTCTCTTTGATACGAGGGCAGATAAGAGTTTTATCTCTCCTGAATTTGCATCATTACTTTCATTGCTTACGGTAGATCTAGAAACTCCTTATGTTATTGAACTTGCTAACGGCAAGTTGATCAAAACTAACAGTGTTATTCAAGGATGTTTCTTGAATCTGAATGATCATCTTTTTAATATTGATTTACTTCCTATTGAGCTTGGAAGCTTTGATGTTGTTGTTGGAATGGACTGGCTTTCTGATAACCAAGCGGAAGTTGTATGTCAAAACAAGGTGATCCGTATTCCATTACCTAACGGTAATACACTGGTAGTTCAAGGAGAACGAGCTGGTAGAAAACTTGGTATCATATCTTGTATGCGAGCTCAGAAATTTTTAAGGAAAGGCTGTTATGCTTTCCTGGCACATGTGACGGAGCATAATTCTTTATCCAAACAAATCACAGACATTCCAGTAGTCAAGGATTTTCCTGAAGTTTTTCCTGAGGATATATCAGGATTACCCCCAGTGAGACAAGTTGAATTTCGGATTGACTTGATTCCAGGTGCAGCACCTGTTGCTAAAGCCCCGTATCGGCTTGCACCATCCGAAATGCAAGAACTTTCAGGTCAATTGCAAGAACTGTTAGACAAAGGTTTTATTAGACCTAGTTTCTCACCCTGGGGAGCACCAATTCTTTTTGTGAAAAAGAAGGATGGTTCATTCAGGATGTGTATTGACTACAGGGAACTCAATAAACTGACAATCAAAAATCGTTATCCACTACCTCGTATCGATGATCTGTTTGATCAACTACAAGGTGCTACTTATTTTTCAAAAATCGATTTAAGATCTGGATATCTCTCAGTTACGTATTCATGATGATGAAATTCCTAAAACTGCTTTCAGAACTCGGTACGGACATTACGAATTTCTAGTAATGCCGTTTGGTTTAACCAATGCACCTGCAGTTTTCATGGATCTGATGAATCGAGTATGTAGACCTTATCTGGATAAATTTGTGATTGTGTTTATTGATGATATTCTCATTTATTCTCAAAACCAACAAGAACATGCTCAACACTTGAAATTAGTTTTAGAACTTTTGGCACGTGAAAAATTATATGCCAAGTTCTCCAAGTGTGAGTTCTGGTTACGAGAAATTCAATTTCTTGGCCATGTTGTGAACGAGAACGGTATTCAAGTGGATCCTAGTAAAATTCAGGCGGTGAAACAATGGGAGACACCACGAACCCCGACTGAAATCCGTCAATTCTTGGGACTGGCAGGTTATTATCGCCGATTTATCAAGAACTTTTCAAAGATAGCCCTGCCACTAACCACATTGACACAGAAAAATCAACAGTTTATATGGGGTTCTCAACAGGAGGAGGCGTTCCAACTGTTGAAACACAAACTCTGCAACGCACCTATCTTGGCATTACCGGAAGGTACTGATAATTTCACAGTATACTGTGATGCTTCTCGCCAAGGTCTGGGGTGTGTTTTAATGCAGAACGATAAAGTGATTGCTTACGCTTCTCGACAGCTGAAAGTACATGAGAAGAATTATACCACTCATGATCTAGAACTTGGTGCAGTGGTGTTTGCACTCAAAATTTGGAGACATTATTTGTATGGAACAAAGTGTATCATATACACAGATCACAAAAGTCTTCAACACATTCTAGATCAGAAAATGTTGAACATGCGGCAAAGGCGATGGGTGGAACTGTTGAACGACTATGACTGTGAAATTCGTTATCACCCAGGCAAGGCAAATGTTGTAGCCGATGCCTTAAGTCGCAAGGAACGAGTCAAACTTTTACGAGTGAAAGCGTTAGGTATGACTATTCAAACCAGCCTGATTCCTCAAATCAAGGGAGCTCAGCAACAGGCTTTACAAACAACGAATTACTCTGCTGAGGAATTGAGGGGATTAGATAAACAACTCGACCCCAAGACTGATGGAGTGTTATATTTCAAAAGTCGAATTTGGGTTCCTCTATTTGGTAACACAAGATCAATCATCTTGGATGAGGCGCACAGGTCCAGGTATTCTATTCATCCAGCTGCTGATAAAATGTATAAAGATCTTAAAGACTTTTACTGGTGGCCTGGAATGAAGAAACACATCGCAGAATACGTGGGTCGATGCTTAACGTGTCTAAAGGTTAAGGCTGAACATCAACGTCCTTCTGGGTTATTACAACAACCGGAGATTCCCATGTGGAAATGGGATCAGATCTCTATGGATTTTATCACTAAACTACCCAGAACATCGCATAATCATGACTCTATATGGGTTATCGTTGATCGCCTTACTAAATCTGCGCATTTTATTCCCATCCGAGAAGATTACTCGATGGATCGACTTGCTAAACTCTACATTAACGAGATTGTATCTCGTCATAGAGTACCAATCTCTATCATTTCTGATAGAGATAGTCGATTCACATCACGATTTTGGCAAACTCTTCAGAATGCTCTGGGCACACAAATCAATATGAGCACAGCTTATCATCCACAAACTGACGGGCAAATGGAACGAACAAATCAAACTCTTGAGGACATGCTCAGAAGCTGTGTGATTGATTTTGGTGGTAGCTGGGATGTTCATCTTCCACTTGTTGAATTCTCATATAACAACAGCTATCATACCAGTATTCAATGCGCTCCATTTGAAGCACTTTATGGACGCAAGTGTAGATCACCTGTCTGTTGGTCAGAGGTGGGTGAAAATCGAATCATAGGCCCAGAACTCATTCAGGAAACAACTGATAAGATCACACTTATTCAAGAACGAATTAAAGCTGCTCGCGATCGACAAAAGAGTTATGCTGATAATCGTCGTAGACCCTTGGAATTTCAAATCGGTGATCTAGTGATGTTGAAAGTTTCACCATGGAAAGGTATCTTCAGATTTGGGAAGAGAGGTAAACTTTCACCTCGATTTGTAGGTCCATTTAATATTCTTGAACGAATTGGATCAGTAGCCTACAAACTTGAATTACCTCCTGAACTCGGTAATATTCATGATGTTTTTCATGTCTCAAATCTGAAAAAGTGCTTAGTTGATGAATCTTTGATCGTACCTCTGAAGGAAATCCAAATTGATGAGAAACTGCAATTCCGAGAAGAACCGGTTGAAGTGATGGATCGAGAGGTGAAGGTACTGAAACGTAGTCGCATACCTATTGTTAAAATTCGATGGAATTCACAGCGTGGACCCGAATATACGTGGGAACGTGAAGATCAGATGAAACAGAAATACCCACACCTATTCTCATGATCAATTGGTAATAAACAAGTCTTCCTAAATTTCGGGATGAAATTTCTCTAACAGGAGGAGACTGTGATAATCGCGTACGAAGAATTACGTCAGCAACGAATTGAACACATTTGATCGTGTTTAAAATATGCGTTGAATTGGTCGCGGAAATTAAGATGGGATGATAGTATGCGAAAAATGATGAACGTAGGCGACAACGGTGCGCGAAACGGAGTTACGGATTGTCCGGAATCGCGAAAAGAAGATTTCGTCGAAAAACGGGTGAAATTACCCTGGGGCGGTACGCCCCAGGTCGGGTGAGTAACCAAGGCGGTGCGCGCGGGTGTCAAAATCTTCTGGAAGCCGAGTGAACGCCGCGCAGTACGCCTGGCGTGGGTGCAGGCGGCCAGGCGATGCGCCTGGGGTGGTTTTGTCGGGCAACTTGCATAAAAATCAACTTTTTCATCCTCATCCTCATTTTATTTTTCTCATCGACGAAACCAGCTCCCAACTCACGAAAATCTGCATCCAATCCATCTTTTCCTTGCATTTGAAGTCCTCTCGACATTTAGATCGCATCAAGAGACGTTAAAACAAGTTCTGATCATCATTTCATCCGTTAGAACTCCTTCAGATTAGGTAATGGTTTATTTTAAACCTTCTGGTTTGATTATGAATGATTAAATCTTAGTTTTGAACGTAATGATATAGTTAGGGTTGTTGATTATTGCTTAGATGATGGCTAGAATTGATTTTGAGTGACAAACTCGAACTGTAAATGGGTAAATCCTTGTTTTGAGCCGTTGTAATGCCCGGTTTGCATGGAATCATAACAATGGTTATAATGGTTTAAACCATTTGGTTGTGACTATGTATGTGATTAGTTTGATTAATCTTTAACATGCAACGTGAAAGTTGAGTGTTTTAAACTAATCACAATCATTAACATACTCATTGGAACGATTATCTAATGTGTCTGATAACAGTCAGATTAGTATGTTAAACATGGTTATTAAACCTACTCTAATATTATATTGTGATATTCCATGATATTTGGGTAATCAATAACAAGGATTAATCATTCCTAAGCCATTAAACTGTCTAGAGACTATCTTAGCAATTATAATCAATAACATTAACTATATAGTTAATCTGAGATTATACTGATTAATCAAGTGAGTCATCGACTTAGTATTAGGAACCTGAATCAATATAGGTTCCTACATTATCATACATTGTATGATATGTCATTAACATGACTAATTAATAACCTAATATCGGTTTGATGACTTTCAAGGCAATGTCCTTGACATTGTACGTTCAGGGAGATTTAATCAATGAGTTGGAACAATAATAATTTATTAAATATAAACTGGATGCAGAATCATCATATTATCATCGATTTGTGTGATATTCTGCTACTACCGAATTATCAGGTGAGTTTCGTACAACCCCTTTTCTTTTTACTCTTTTATAAACATCGGGGTAGAACTGCCAAACTTTTGAGAACTATATGATATGCATCAATGAAATCTGTGTGATTTCATTTGACTTTTGTGGGATTTCATGGGATTTTGCCCGTAGAACTAAACTCTATCATGGAACTAAAAGTCCTCATTCCTGAACTGTATCTAGTGAACCTATGTGTGGCTGAACAGAAAACATTGATAGTACTATTGGTTGACACCCCATTCGCTGGGAGGGTTGCATCTCCCCTTGTGTGAATGTTTGTTATCTGTTTCCTGAACTTCTTAATGGTATGATAGATATTAAGATAATGAGGCACTAAGATATGTACCGACGGGTAATATCTTGAGAACTGAACTAGACGTCCGAAAGGAACTAGATACAGGTCCCATGGTTATCCGGAACTGAACTTTTGAGAACATGCTTATCATATCATATTGTTTTAAATTGAATTGTCGAACTCACCAGCTTTATGCTGACGTTTCAAACTCAAACCTTTTTGCAGGTAAGCAGTAATAGCCGGTGAGGATGCACTTTTGGAATACTTGCACTTGAATAACTAGTGTTGTAATTAAACAAACTTAGTTGTAATGTAATTGTGGTTGCGACTTCCTTGTAATGTATGTACTTTAAGTTAATCTGTGTGCTTATGATATCGGTTCAAGTAAGTCACACCTCACCTCGGAGACATCACCACTATGCTTCCGCAACCGGTTCGGTTATGTCAGACCAGACACGAGGTGACGAGGGGTGGGGGTGTGACAATACGAAAGAAAAACAATTACGTAACAAGACGATTAGACAAGTTAAGGTTCAATGGAAGCATCGAAAAGGATCTGAGGCTACATGGGAAACAGAAGAGGAGATGAAACGACTCTACCCACATTTGTTTGAAATGTAACTGGTTTCGAGGACGAAACTTATTGTAAGGAGGGTAGATTTGTAACAACCGAAAATTTCGGGAACCGTTTATGTCCAAAATTTATATAAACGTTCGTAAAGTAATTATGATCAAAAGGATATAAACAATAAAAATATCTGATAATGTATGGACACGTTATAAAGCCTATTAATAATGTGAAAATTTTCTGTGAACGTTTGAGTTTGTAATTTTTATGAACGTTCCTGAAGTGATTACGATCGCATTAATATAAGCGGGACTGTTATACGATAAAGTATGAACAAGATATAGGCTCGTGAATATTAAAAATATGTGAGCAAAGTAGAAGGGGGTTTTATAAATAGAACCTCAAAGTTCAAGGGCCCTAAGTGTAAACTTTAAATTAAATCAATCTTATCATTCAAGACAAACCAACTTTGTCTATTTTGGAAAGTCGGCCAATTAAGATAAGAACAAAAAAAAATATTGCTGAGTAAGTTTAAGAAGCGAGCACCGCAATTCATTCGACTGAATATTTCCATTCTATGATTCAACTGTCGAGCAACGAGGCTTCAAAAAAAAAAGGAAGAAGAAGCAACTTGATATTTGACAACCCTACTTCGTTTAAGGTATGTGATTATGATTCTCATCTTGTTTTAGTTTAGTCTTGATTGATTAAAGAGACCAACACCAGGTTAGATAGAATTTTGGTTTTGATGATGAACATGAACTTGATCCGGTTGGAGCCCAATTACATCTAGATAATGATCAAGTTTTCTTGAGTTTTATGAGGATATAATATGTGTGTGCTTCTGGTTGCCTTAAACACATGTTATATTACAGTAGGTTTAGCAACGCCCTAAGACGAATTAATTAAGAGAATACGCTTATCTAAGCCGATCAAATAAATAATCTTGAAGCACAACAAGATTGTAGAGATAAAAATGGTCAAAATGAGTGGAAGCGAAATTTTGAAATAAAGCTCCGATTGAAAGTTATGACATGCCGAAGTTTCGAGTGGTAATCGTAAATTTGAGCATCTTCATAATAAGTATTATAAATTTATCTCAAGTTATTATTAATTGAGATAAATAATATTAAGTTTATAAAACTCTTCGGGTCGTTATAGCGAGCTAAACACTCGTATTGAAGATAACTATAACGGAGTCGTTGTGCTACCGGTTTAGAAACCCTGAAAAGAGGGTTTATATTATATGATAAGGTTATAATTATGATAAGATATTCATATTAATAGGATATCATTCTGAACGTGAGAAAGTAAGGAAAGAAAGAAAGCTAGCAGCTTGTGTCTTATTAAGCTCAGGTGAGTTCTTATAGCCCTGTTTTAAATGTTGTACCATTTTGGGCTGATGTGCATGTTGTAAAGTATTGTCGGTTGTAAAGTTATTATATGAAAGTGATCTTAACCTGATTATGATCAGGTAAGGAATGTTTTCAGGACAAAGAACGTTTTCAAGTAAGAAATGTTTTAAAATGTAAAGAATGTTTTAAGTCTCAATTATAATTAAAAAATAAATAATTTTAAGAGTCTCTTAGGAGACGTAACGAATGTTTGAATTCTCAACCGAGGTTGAGAAGGAAACGATTTAAAAAAAAAGTCATCGACCGAGGTCGAGAAGGAAATGTGATATTGAAGTCCCGGCTGCGGTTGGGCAAAACCTGAGCACTACGGTGCGAAGGACCGTTTATGATTATGATAGTTTAACGTTTTAAATCATGTTATGTATGAATGATGTATGTCAAGAAGTCTTGTACCGGTATGAGCCGTCAATTTCGGTTGATGGTTTAAGAAGTCCTGTGAAAGAACAGGCAGAAGTCCTGTGAAAGAACAGGCAGAAGTCCTGTGAAAGAACAGGCCTGCCGACTGTGTGTCGCCAGTTGAAGAAATCTTATGCATGTATAAGTTATCAACTTCGGGTTGATAGTTTAAGACGTCTTGTGCAAGCATGTTGACTTCGGTCAACAGGACATGCTACATTTATGCACTGTATGATTGATGCTATGATGTCATGTATGTTATGTATATGAAATGTTTTATGTTCAGTATGATTGAGACTGTTGACTTCGGTTGGCAGTGTAGGCTAATGTTTTATGTATATTAAAGATTTTATTTTTAGGAAAAGTTAACTTAGAACTCACCAGCGAAAGCTGACTTGTTTTAGCATGCATGTCAGGTTGAATGGTATTGAGGAAGAATGACAGTAAAGCTTGTGGCATACATTGAAGACTATTCTGGCATAAACTGGCTATGTATAGAACCATAGAGTGTGGGCTTTGTATAATATGTGTACTATGTTTTATGTAATCACCCGAAATTCCGCTGCTGTAATAAAGTAAATATGTTTTAATGACTATGGGTTTGATGTTTACCAACTGAGGGGACTCCAGAGGCTCGGGGCCTCTCACATAAAGAAACTCAGAAAGTTTAGATTTGGCAAACCAAATTTAGCAAGGTTGAAGTTAATATTTTCAAAGTGGAGATCCCGCAAGTCAAAGGACAAAAACACTAAAGAAATAAAAAGTATGAGTCGAGTCTAGTATAATGTAGTTAAAACTACATCACACTAGACTGGGGGCTGATGACGGGAGTAGGTACATCCCTTTAGCCGAACTAAAAGTATACCACGACTAACATTTAGCTTGGATAACAAACAGCCCGGCCAACCTTAGCTGGGCTTGCCCAGTCATGACCTGACTAACCTTAGCAGGGATACAACCAGATAAGGTAAAGTCTATTTCCCCTCTATAAATAGAGGGGAATACTACACATTTGGGGACCTGACATTGCAAGTGTGTTTCACTTAGCATTCACTCTTTTCCTTTCTCTCTCTATCTAGATAACAAGCTTCTTTATGATCTTCCAATCTTGGCTCATCTCTAGCAAGACTTGAAGATCATTGTATGTTTAATTGTTTGTTCCTTTTCCTGCTGGAATATATTTCTTACCCTACTCTCTTACTATTAACTTTGGTAAGCATCAAACACATATTTTCTCAATAGACTCTCACGGGTCTTATTGTTCGTCTTCATATGCTTTCTTTACATATTCATACGCTATAATATAATTATGTTGTATCGATTACTGACTTGAGCGTCGGAGTGTCCTTGGGGATAAGCCCCTTGGGCCCTCTAACGTAGGTTTTCTATGTTGTTGCAGTTAGGATCCATGCTCGGGATAACAAGGCATGACTTATCCCGACTCAAGCCCGACCCGGATTCCGATACGTCAACAATTATGAATGTCCTTACTACGAGATTTGAAAAATATAAATGGATGAAACGTTCTTCAAATCCTCTTGAAACCTTAGGAAGACTCTAGAAGGAATTCTAATTAGTTTGGATAACCAAGACTCGAAATCATGCGCTCACGGTCGTTTTATAGGGCATACTTACAAATTTTAAATGTTCGGATAACCAAGAATTACAAGGTAATTGCCAATCTACATATGGATATATGATTAGTAAAATAATTAGCATGTTGGGATCAATTGTTAATCATAAAGTTTGGACTAAATTTGGATTTTGAAGGTGTTTATGTGTGGATTTATAATTAGTATGATGTTCAACTCTTCAGAATCCACCAATACTCACTCCATCACCATCCCTACCCATTCCATCAACAGCCATCATGACATAGCCTTTTCTCATCACCAGCCGTGCAAAATTCAGGTATTTTTTTCTTTTTTACGACATCTACCTTTTTTAGGGAAATTTAAGATTCATGTTTAACTTTTTGTATAGTGAAATGAAATTGATGATAGAATGAATTAATTAAGTCTTTTGTTTTATGATTCATTGTTGTTTTCATTTTATTTGGTGACTTAAAAGGCAGACACAGATAAGCAATTGCATATACCTCTGCCTAGTAGCGTGAGATCGGTAGTGTACAAACTTGATTAACTCGATTACATTTATATGGTTATTTATGATGATAAGGTGAAGCACATAATAAGCTAAATCAATATGGCTCTATGGAAAAATTTGTAATTTAGAATACTCCAAGAATTGTCAATTGAAAAGTATGCAATCTTGAACTACTTTTGAAAATAAAACGAGAAAATATAACTTTTCTAAATAAACAATACTAATTACACCAAGTAAATTCAAGAACTTAATTAGTAATTTCGTTTATTGTTGTATTCTCAACTTTGTTGTCAATAGAGTTTTGTATGGTTCCTATCATTAAGAAGCTTGTAGTGAAGTATTACATTTGTTTTGTTGGTGTACATAGTGGTCTGCTCTAATGTGGTATATTTGTAGGTTTATTACCATAATCTCAAGAGCTTCATTATACTTTTGGTTTAAATAAAGGCCAAGTCTAGGGAAAACAAACTTTAGGTATATAGTTACTTTTCTCTTGATCTCGAAAACAGATTTACCTCATTTAGTAAATTCTTAATAGGCTTTAACTTATACATATAGTATGTACTTAGAAGTAAATGCAAATAAATTGATGTAATGCTTGTTTGACTTTATTAATTTAGGACGATCGATAGCATGGCTTTACGTATGTTTTACAAATTTTTTTATAAGTTTTTTTTACGTTTTAAAACATACGTAACACTGAGTCAGATCTGACGTAATTTTTGTACGTTTTTACGTATGTTTTACAAATTTTCTTTTTTTAGTTTTGTTACGTATGTTTTACACAGCGGTTTGCTGGGTTTTCACAATAAAAAGTGTTTTTCAAATTATCCCTATCCTATACACACATCATATATATATATATATATATATATATATATATATATATATAGGGGATGAAATTTTTGATAACCATCATCTTTTGTTACAACCCATTAACCATCATCCAATGGTTAATTGAAAAAGGTAAGTGTGTAAGATCGTGACACGTGTCAGATTCCTTTTTTTTTTCTTTTTTTTAATATAAAGGGTATTTAAGACATTTGTTATTTAAGTAAAGTTTACCTCCCTTTTTTTTAAACATTCATAACTTTTTAATACTATATTATTTTTTTTTAAAATTGCACCATTATAATCGTCTCATTTTTCTCTTTAATTTCGTTATAGTCTCGACTAGTTTTTTTTTGATGTCATGCATTTACATCATTGTAACGAGCTTAAAGATAGCAAATTAATTAAAAAAATTATATCAATGGTATATTACAGTAATTTAACAAAAAATGAAGTAATGTAACACAAAATGAAGTAATTTACAATGACATAATTAACGGTGACGTAACACATTATTTTATTTTTCCTCTAACAATGATAATTACAATGATAAATTACAGTGATGTAATAGAACACATCATTTAGATTTTTTCTCTCACAATGATAATTATAGTGATATAATTTTTCATTGTTCGAAAAAAATTTAAACTAATTTGTTGTCAATGTAAATTACATCACTGTAATTTAAACCAAATTCACCGAAAAAAACCGAAACCGAATTTTACGTCAATGTAAATTACATCACGATAAATTACGTCAATGTAACTTACATCACTGTAATTTATCATTTTTAAAAAAAAATTCAAATAAATTTGTTATATTTAAGCTCGTTACAATGATGTAAATATAAGGCATTTAAAAGAAGAAAAAAAAATTAGTCGAGACTATAACGGAATTAAAGGGCAAAATGAGACGAATATAATGGTGCAATTTTTTTTTAAAAATAATATATTATAAAAAAGTTATTAATGTTTAAAAAAGAGGGGGGAACTTATAAGGGGTAAAATGACTATGATGCCCTTTTTAATATTTTAATGAAATGCTTATGTTTAAGCTTATAATTGGTTGAAATGGGTTATGTAGTTGTAGCAAAAAAAGAGGGTTATTTTTTATACCTTATCCTATATATACATTGACGTAATTTATCGTGATGTAATTTACATTGACGTAAAATTCGGTTTCGGTTTTTTTCGGTGAATTTGGTTTAAATTACAGTGATGTAATTTACATTGACAACAAATTCGTTTAAATTTTTTTCGAACAATGAAAAATTACATCACTATAATTATCATTGTGAGAGAAAAAAATCAAAATAATGTGTTCTATTACATCACTGTAATTTATCATTGTAATTATCATTGTTAGAGAAAAATAAAATAATGTGTTACGTCACCGTTAATTATGTCATTGTAAATTACTTCATTTTGTGTTACATTACTTCATTTTTTGTTACATTACTGTAATATACCATTGCTATAAATTTTTTTTAATTAATTTGCTATCTTTAAGCTCGTTACAATGATGTAAATACATGACATCAAAAAAAAACTAGTCGAGACTATAACGAAATTAAAGAGAAAAATGAGACGAGTATAATGGTGCAATTTTTTTAAAAAATAATATAGTATTAAAAAGTTATGAATGTTTAAAAAAAAGGGGGTAAACTTTACTTAAATAACAAATGTCTTAAATACCCTTTATATTAAAAAAAAGAAAAAAAAAGAATCTGAAACGTGTCACGATCCTACACACTTACCTTTTTCAAGTAACCATTGGATGATGGTTAATGGGTTGTAACAAAAAATGAGGGTTATCAAAAATTTCATCCCCTATATATATACACACACACATACCTGCAAACACATACAAACCTGCATAAATATAATAAATTGCATACACATACATACACACAGATATACACATATTTAGAACATATACACACATATGCATACATGTGAACTGTGTACATATACACTTATGAGATGTACCAGAAAAAGTGTTCGCCAAAAATAACATTAATAAACTGCATACATACATAGAGTAGCATATATAATGTGTTTTCATAATTTATTATCAACTGTATACATATACACATGAAATATATAAATAAATGAACTGTATACATAAAGCAATACAAACATAATTTCGTGTTCACAATTGTCAAAAAAAAAATAATTAACGCTTATAAATATACTTATATGTTTCATTTGTTCGATTAACTTCAAAAAATTTAAATATTTATAAAAAACTTTTGATAACTTAATTGAAACATATCATTTATGTGTAATCCTTATGGTCTTCCCAATTCAAATTTTAATTTATTTGTGCCAAAATTGATGTAAACGAAGTTATGTGATATTAAACGATTGGTTCATAAGTATATAATACAAATGTTGGCAAAAGTTAACAAAAGATAAACAACTTATTATCTTTTAAAAAAAGGGCTAGAAATGCAAATCTTGAATTCTTCCTTTCTCCCATCTTCAAGTGTTCGATACCACCTCCACCGGGTATTTTAAAAAAAAAAAAAAAGGTCATACGCTTGATCAATCCAAAATTTGACATTACATGCGCGTAAATATAATTTTTAAGCATCTCATACAAATCTAAATCAAATTTACCAAACCAGTGAATTCTAACACAAATTAACCCTCCTAAAACATTTGCGACATCAATCTCAGATGAACCGAATCAAGAACAACCTCTGAGACCTTTGGAATCATTGAATAAACCTCTCACTCTTTCGCGACCTGTTCATCATAAAACAGTTAAAGTTTGATAACTTACCAGGTGATTTCATACACCATTCTCATCATCATCAATAAGTCCTCAAAGAAGTGTCAAACACACATGTAAATCAAGGGTTCCAATACCAAGATCAAGCATGTAATTCACAACTTTGCAATGTATACAATCTCACCTTTTTGACACAAATACCTAAGTCGATGAGAATAAGGTATCGAACCATTGTAACATTTTACTCAATTCTTTAAATAAAACATAACCAAAGAAAAATAAATAAATAATCATTTAAAACCACTACATTATTATTTTAAATAATTATGCTTGATTATTTGATAAACAAAAAAAGAACTTAGGTGCAAAGTTGTGGATTACATGCTTAATTTTGGTATTGCAAGCCTTGATTTACAAGTGTGTTTGACACTCGTTTGATGACTTATTGATGACTATGATTTATTGTTTGTATGACTTGTATGACTTTTAATGACGTATTTGAATTAATGTGTTAAACATGATTCCTTAGAAGTTGTAAAAAACATATACTTAATTACATCAATGTCTTTTAGACTTTGAATTTGTATCCTTTTTCTTAAGTATTATATAAACTTATATATGTGTTCACCAACTATGTAAATAGTTGACAAAAATCTATTTTATATGTGTAAAAGGTTAGGGTGAATATATGGTGAAGACATAGGAATACGATTAGTAAACCTAGTTAAATCTTTACACGATGTTTAAAATTTCAATTGTAATACTTTGAATATTCAATTTACATAATGTTGTGATTCAATGAATGTTGTACTTTTATTGTAATAATGATGCATTAAGTATTGAAACGTTATAATAACACCATGAGCTAATAAACAGTAGAGAATCCGACATATTACGCCGTCGGTCGGAGTGAGACGTTATATAAATACAGTATATATATATATGTTAAGACAGTTCATTATGTTTTTTATTTTTAAAGTGTTTTTATTAAAAAAAACGTATAACTAGTATTATTATAGTTTTTATAGTTAATTTAATCTACAGAAAAAAAAATTATTCAACTGATAAACTAGTTACCAACGAGACATTGGCTCGATAGTACCCCGAGATTCTTTCAAATGGAATGTCACGAGTTCCTCCTGCAGAGAAAAAAGAAGTTTGAGGGAGGTCAGTGGATTTTCTCAGTAGAGTTTCCTTCTAGGATGATTGTGGGGGCTCATGAGTGGTCTAGGTAACTAGACCTTAGTGACATGGCCTGAAAACAATGAGCTTATACGATTGATGACCTTCGCCGTTCAAAAAAAACTGCTAAACTAGTTAATTTTAAAATTTAATAGTATAAGCTTAAATGCATTAAATTTAAATAATGTAATAAATTTCTTTTAATTAAATAAATTTACGAATATATATTAAAGTTATATAATATAATGTGTATCCATACATCATGTTTATACCTGGTATTAATATAAGCTGCTTATAAAACAATAAAATTAATTTTACCACCGCTTCAAAGCCTCCGAATTATGACCACCACTTCAAAAAAAGGTTGAAAAGGAATTAATTGATTTTCTCAAATAATTTATGTAAACTTCTAAAATAAATTCACCAATCCAGATATAAAACACAGAAAGGAGAGAATTAAGAATCGGGAAAATAAAAGACATGCTATCATTATCTTAAAATAAATTCAATTTATTTCATTTTAAGTCGTAAATAAACAAATAGTCTACTTTAATAATTTATGGTGATTTTCTTAACAAACATATACGTTTGAATTCATTTATTAACAAAGTTTTTAGGTTTACCAATCTTGAATCGTATTGTACTAAGGTGTTACCCATCTCAACTCGTTATATGTTATGGTGCTACGTATTTCAACCCAAATACAATAAATGTTCACATAAATCAGTTAATTTATTATATATATTTTGGGTCATGATTGTCAACTATATATATTAATTAATGTATACATTTCGTTTGCAATTTATATTTTTTTTGCTTTCTTTTTCTAGATAATTTATATTTATTGTGCGTTAAACTTTGGGAGAGTTTTCATTTACCAGTTTTAAACCACTAAAGGGATTGATACAGCCCTGTCTAACGCATGAGTAGTTCATGTTGATGGCATTTTGTTAAATCGCTTCGTATGAGTATGTATATAAAGCCAAAAAAAAAATGATTTTGTGATTTTTTTTTTTCTGGTTAATATCTCTTGCTAAAATTATTAAAAAAAAAAAAAAAAACTAAATCATATTTTTCTAAACTAGCGTAATTGGTTTTACGATTTATTGAAAGAAAACTCCATGCATTAAAACTGAAGTGGTTTGTATTAAACAACTCTTATAGGTTTTAAATTATTACATTCATTTAGTTTAGTTTACGTGTGTGTGAGTCAAATTATTCAAAACTTAAATTATTGATAGATCCTAGATTAGTTAAAGAAAGATGGAGCGGAGTTTCAAAAACTTACAAAAAACGACTCAAAAGAGAAAGACATTTTTAACTTGGTTTAAGACAATTTAGAGGAAGAGTAAAATTGTAACTTACGATTTATTATTAAATTAATAGTTTCATTGCATTAATCTTTTATAAACGATTCGATCAATTTATTATTTCCTTTGATAATATGTAATCTATAAATATTTTAGTTATATATTTTTGAAAAGTTATTCTTTTGATTAGATAAACTAATGTTAAACAAAAATTAATTGAAAACATCATACGTGAATGTTAAAAATAAAATAAAAATAATAATACATGGTAATGTATGTTTTGCTGACAAAATGCAGAGATATGTGTTGGTGATTGTGCAAGAGTTAGAGGGATTATGATCACCTAGTGATCCCTATATTTATTTATTTGTTATTATTTTTTATTTATCACCTTTGAATCAAAGAACACCCACTTCCTATGTACTATTTGTCTCCCCAAAAGTTTTTCACCGTCTAAACTCACACAACATTCTTGAGGAGAGATCTCCGATATCTTCCATATTTGTATATCTTTCACCGTTCCACCAATGAAATCCAAGTTTCCATTTTTGTATCGACAAAAATCAGGCGGCGTTGCACCACAGAGATCATGCATGGAGCAGCAGGGGTTCCCCTGCTTCTTCTTCTTCTTCTTCACGAACGGCCTTCTATATATTCAGGAGGATCATGAGAAGCTTTGATTCACACTCACTACAAAAATCACAAAAATGATGATTTCGTGCATCTTTGGCTCCCCAAGCATACCAACGATCAAGTCATCAGCCCATGCCACCCATCGCTCGCTGCTGCTGCCTCCATCCCATTTAAACCTCCAAACCAAAAGTGGAGGTATGCCATTTCTCTATAGACGGATGGCTATTAAATGCACAGTTTCTGATCCTGCTCCAGAGGAGCGAAATAATGAAACCCAAGAGTCTGAAGAACCCAAGAAGCCGAAAGCCAAGCCAAAAATGAAAGCAAAAAAACCCCAAGACTCTAAGCCACAAGAGCAAAATAGCAGCAAAGCGTCGCTAGCTACGCTTATGCTCGCTAAAGTCTTCAAAGGTTTTTTTACCGTTGTAAGTGATAATATACTTCACATTATCTATTTATATATTTTTTCATTTTTTTATTTTAAGTATATTTGTTTGTTATTGGATGGTAAGTTGGGATGCCTGGTTGTAACTCTCTCTTTGGAGATCTACTGTGCGACTGTGGTGAAAGATGTTCAAGAGATGTATCCAGGCCTCTCCATGGTAAGTTTTGAATTTTCTCATTTATTTATCATAACCAAGAAACATGGATCACTCACTGTCTTAACAGAATCAATAATTAATTAATGCCTTTATTTTAATTTGTAGAAATCCTTTTTTACCTTGCTGCAAAACACCAACTTCTGGAAGGGAGTTGGCTGCGTGGTTGCATGGTTTCTGGTGGGGATGCTGCTTGAATATCTTAACAATAACAAGTCTAAATTTATTTAGACTTGTAAGGGAGTTAGTTTGGATGGATAATTCTAGTACCCTCTGCATGGGTTTGTTTATGGTCTTGTAATTGGGATTTTTTGTTTATGGTCTTGTAATTGGGAGTTTTTGAGTTATATTTCTCCAAGTATTAATCAAGAGTAAATTTGATTATAAGTGTTCTGTGTGTTTTGATATACAATTCAATTTATTTAGACAATGTGCTAAACTAAAACCTAAACAAATAAATAGTCAAATTATTACAGTACGTTCAAGGAAGGGAATTCAAGTGCATTGACTGACTGACTGACTGACTAATTAAGATGTAGTTCAAGGAAGGGAAATACGGAATTCATGTGCATACACTCAAAAATAAACCTTTTGTTGTTGGAGCCCATACAAGTCCAACACTCAGTGACCTTCCAATCCTTTGTAACATAATATTTACCATATTTGTTCATGGTTTGAACTATTTAGTATTCATAGGTTGCAAAAAGGAAGGATCGTAACGGTTTCATCATGATCATAACATATTTTTTTCAAAAACATTGTAATTTATATTATTAATTTTTTTTTTTTAAAAAAAAACATGATTTATATATAATTAGTTTTTTATTTTATTTTTAATAAAGCATTTCTTTATTTTATTTTCTCTCTCTTACTTTTGTTTTAAAAACTTATTGACTACTTTACATGTGCATGAAATTGCAATATGATTTAATTTCTAATTTTCTGTTTACAATATATGTACATATACTTACATATATAGAATATACGTAGTTAGTTATGTATGGAGGGTCTCCAACCTCCACATTTATCTTATATAAGAAGCTTGTATCTTGATTAGTAAAAATTGCTCTGGATGGGATTTTATGTATAAATCGAAGGTTACTAGTTATAATTATACATAAAATTTTGAATTCTAAGAAGAACGGAATTTGTGAATATAAATAACTTTAATAATATATAATTCTCAAAATGTTACATTAATTAAGTAAACCCGTTTAACCCCGACAAGTTCAAGCTAAATCTTTCGGTTTTTTTTCATAATCTTTGTTATATATGCACGAAAATATGTTATTTTATTTTTGTTTATGAAAAATTTATCATCGTTTAGAGAAAAAAAGATATAAATGGACTAAACGAGAATTTAAAAAAAAGATCGAATTAAAGATAAAAATGAACCGAGTTTAATGGTGTAATTTTTATAAAAAGGTAACAATGTATATAAAAGTCATAATTTGTATTTAATGTTAAAGCTCGTTAAGTCAGTGTAATTACGAAGACTTTGAAAAGATTGGACTAGATTATAGTTGAATTAATGATAAAAATGTGATAATTTTAACGGTGTAATTTTTATAAAAAAAATAACAACATATATTAGTGGTCTTTAGAACATGTCCACTCGTTACGGTTAGGCTAAAAGGTATCATCTATTAGTGGTCTTTAGAACATGTTGGTTCAGGTCTCAAAATAAGAACAATAGAAATGATCACGTTATAATATGTTAATTTGCAGAAAGAAAATAATAAAAGTTATGAATGTTTTAAAAATAATGGGGTGAACTTTTATTGTGTAACGAGCTGTATTACACCAATGTAACGATCTGTGTTTAATGTTACAGCTCGTTACGTTAGTATAATTACAAACAATTTGAAAACAATTGGACAATAATATACTTGAATTAAAGTTGAATATATAAAAAGTTTAATAGTCTATTTTTTATAAGAAAAAAATACAATGTATATAAAAGTCATGAATGTTTTAGAAATAGGAGGGTAAACTTTTATTACCTTACGAGCTATAATTAAACAAATGTAACGATATGTATTTTAGCTCATTACATTAGTATAATTATGAATATTTTGAAAATATGACAAGATTATATTTGGTCGGTGGTTTACGGTTCTTTTGGAAGGTTCTGCCGTGGGAATTGGTAGGCGGTGTAATATTGAAAGGAATGGTTTCATTGGATGAAGATGATGAATTATGAAAGGAGATGTATTGGAATTTAATGAAGGGAAATCAGTATGATTTAATGAATTATGAGAAATGGAATTTGAATTAAACTAGAAGAAAAACTTTGAGTAGGTGTAGGATTAGGAGAGGTCTCTTGCACATGTGAAGTAGATGAAACCTGTTGTTTATTCCATAGGAAAAGAACGCTTATATATGACATTACATGCAATTCAAATAAGAATTAGTAAATTACTGAACCATTATAATCTTTCCTAAAGACTAGGTATTATTCTTCAACTTATTTTGACCCAATAAAATTCAAAAAACCACACGCTAAATAGAATTTCCAACGTTAACTTTCTAATACATGTGTGTAATTTGATTACCTGTTTACTAACTACCCGATGACCCAACAAGATTAACCCAACATTCACTCCCTTAATCTTGACGTCTACACGAGCATTCATCAAAGTAGTGTCGGCTCATCATCATCTCGAGTCAAATTATTCAATTCTTCCTTTGGTTCATGCTTGGGGCACTCAACCGTATAGTGACCATACTCTTGACAATTATAGCATTTGATATGTCTTTTGATTAATTAGCTTGGGTTCTCCAAGCTTTGTTCAACTTGGTATGTGGGATAGAGAAAAGTCCAATATATACTACATTTTAAAATGACAAAAAGAGTAATTTGACTAAAGCTTTTAAAATGAAGAGTTTTACAACTCTTATAGTTCGTGGTATAACTTTTTGAATATAATTTACATGTTTTTTTTTATATTTTACTTTGTCTCGTATTGTTAGCCTTTTATAATTGAAATGAAATGTAGTGATTATATATAAAAAAATTCGTAAATAAACAAATAGTCTACTTTAATAATTTATGGTGATTTTCTTAACAAACATATACATTTGAATTCATTTATTAACAAAGTTTTTAGGTTTACCAATCTTGAATCGTATTGTACTAAGGTGTTACCCATCTCAACTCGTTATATGTTATGGTGCTACATATTTCAACCCAAATACAAGTGCATTGACTGACTGACTGACTAATTAAGATGTAGTTCAAGGAAGGGAAATACGGAATTCATGTGCATACACTCAAAAATAAACCTTTTGTTGTTGGAGCCCATACAAGTCCAACACTCAGTGACCTTCCAATCCTTTGTAACATAATATTTACCATATTTGTTCATGGTTTGAACTATTTAGTATTCATAGGTTGCAAAAAGGAAGGATCGTAACGGTTTCATCATGATCATAACATATTTTTTTCAAAAACATTGTAATTTATATTATTAATTTTTTTTTTAAAAAAAAAAACATGATTTATATATAATTAGTTTTTTATTTTATTTTTAATAAAGCATTTCTTTATTTTATTTTCTCTCTCTTACTTTTGTTTTAAAAACTTATTGACTACTTTACATGTGCATGAAATTGCAATATGATTTAATTTCTAATTTTCTGTTTACAATATATGTACATATACTTACATATATAGAATATACGTAGTTAGTTATGTATGGAGGGTCTCCAACCTCCACATTTGTCTTATATAAGAAGCTTGTATCTTGATTAGTAAAAATTGCTCTGGATGGGATTTTATGTATAAATCGAAGGTTACTAGTTATAGGGGAGGGATATTATAAGAAGGCAAAAAACATGAGAAGTGTGAGAAACCACGAGAATGTGACACGTGTATTTTAGGGTAAAGGGTATAAATGTCAACACATAAATGGATGCTGCACATGCAAGTCACATGTTAATTCCACCAAATTTTTTAAACGTATGTAACTATTTTATACGTTAAATTTTTTAAAAAAAAATTACACCATAAAATCACAAATTTCTTTACCTTTTATAACGAGTATAATATTGTTATATTTAACAACAGAAAAAGAACAAACCTGATTGTTCTTGAAACTTGTGCGTTTTTATGGTGTTTTCATATTGTTTGTGAAATTAGACGTTTTATGGTGTTTTGAACATAAACAAAACACAACGTTTTTTAATTGCGTCATTTACACATGACGTTTTATGGTGTTTATGTACTGTGTAATTTCACAAACATTTTATGGTGTTTTTGAATTGTAATTTTATTTATGGTGTTTTTGAACTGTAATTTTATTTATGGTGTTTTTGAATTGTAATTTTATTTATGGTGTTTTTGGACTGTATAATTTTACACATTGTGTTTTATGGCGTTTTTGAAAACTAAAAAACATGTCGTTCTAAACTTTGTGTTTTTGCACATTTAAGTTTAAAACGTCATGTATAAAATGTTTATGAACCAGGTGTTTTTGTTATGGTGTTTTTCAAATGTTTATGAAATATAGCGATTTATGGTGTTTTTAGTATTCAAAAACACTATAAAAATGCCTAGTCTTAGTTTCATGAATATCCTAACACAAAAACACAATAAAATTTTAACACCATAAACACAATAACATATCTTGAAAAAACGTCATAAACAATAAAATATCTCGAAAAAACATCATAAACTAAGTTAAAAACACCACGTACAAACTTAGGTGTTTATGGTGTTTTTCGTTTTCAAAAACACCAAAAAATGCCCTCTTTTAGTTTTATTAATACGCAAACACCAAAAAATAACATAAAATGTTAACATCATAAACACCATAAAAATATCATTGAAAACACCATAAAACATACATATGTGTAAAAAACACCATAAAAGATCAGTTTCATATATATTGGAAAAACACCATAAACATATGGTTCGTGAAACTCATTTTAGGTTGTTATTTTAATTTTAAAAAATATACTAATATTATACTCATTAGAAAGATAAAAAAATGATTGATTTTATGGTGTAATTTTTTTAAAAAAAATACTAACGTATAAAAAAGTTATGAACGTTTAAAAAAGATGGAGGAAAATGCATGTGACTTGCATGTGCAGGTTTTTGGCTATATCTTCCCATTCTACCCCTACTGATGGTTTTAACTTATAACTATTTACGAAAATACCACTAAATTAATCTCAACCACAAAACCAATTGATCTAATGGTTGAGATCTCTTCTCACACTTCTCATGGTTTTAAATTTTTTTAGCCAAACCTTATACACTAGTTATAATTATACATAAAATTTTGAATTCTAAGAAGAACGGAATTTGTGAATATAAATAACTTTAATAATATATAATTCTCAAAATGTTACATTAATTAAGTAAACCCGTTTAACCCCGACAAGTTCAAGCTAAATCTTTCGGGTTTTTTTCATAATCTTTGTTATATATGCACGAAAATATGTTATTTTATTTTTGTTTATGAAAAATTTATCATCGTTTAGAGAAAAAAGATATAAATGGACTAAACGAGAATTTAAAAAAAAAGATCGAATTAAAGATAAAAATGAACCGAGTTTAATGGTGTAATTTTTATAAAAAAGTAACAATGTATATAAAAGTCATAATTTGTATTTAGTGTTAAAGCTCGTTAAGTCAGTGTAATTACGAAGACTTTGAAAAGATTGGACTAGATTATAGTTGAATTAATGATAAAAATGTGATAATTTTAACGGTGTAATTTTTATAAAAAAATAACAACATATATTAGTGGTCTAAAGAACATGTCCACTCGTTAAGGTTAGGCTAAAAGGTATCATCTATTAGTGGTCTTTAGAACATGTTGGTTCAGGTCTCAAAATAAGAACAATAGAAATGATCACGTTATAATATGTTAATTTGCAGAAAGAAAATAATAAAAGTTATGAATGTTTTAAAAATAATGGGGTGAACTTTTATTGTGTAACGAGCTGTATTACACCAATGTAACGATCTGTGTTTAATGTTACAGCTCGTTACGTTAGTATAATTACAAACAATTTGAAAACAATTGGACAATAATATACTTGAATTAAAGTTGAATATATAAAAAGTTTAATAGTCTATTTTTTATAAGAAAAAAATACAATGTATATAAAAGTCATGAATGTTTTAGAAATAGGAGGGTAAACTTTTATTACCTTACGAGCTATAATTAAACAAATTAACGATATGTATTTTAGCTCATTACATTAGTATAATTATGAATATTTTGAAAATATGAAACGATTATATTTGGTTGGTGGTTTACGGTTCTTTTGGAAGGTTCTGCCGTGGGAATTGGTAGGCGGTGTAATATTGGAATTTAATGAAGGGAAATCAGTATGATTTAATGAATTATGAGAAATGGAATTTGAATTAAACTAGAAGAAAAACTTTGAGTAGGTGTAGGATTAGGAGAGGTCTCTTGCACATGTGAAGTAGATGAAACCTGTTGTTTATTCCATAGGAAAAGAACGCTTATATATGACATTACATGCAATTCAAATAAGAATTAGTAAATTACTGAACCATTATAATCTTTCCTAAAGACTAGGTATTATTCTTCAACTTATTTTGACCCAATAAAATTCAAAAAACCACACGCTAAATAGAATTTCCAACGTTAACTTTCTAATACATGTGTGTAATTTGATTACCTGTTTACTAACTACCCGATGACCCAACAAGATTAACCCAACATTCACTCCCTTAATCTTGACGTCTAAACGGGCATTCATCAAAGTAGTGTCGGCTCATCATCATCTCGAGTCAAATTATTCAATTCTTCCTTTGGTTCATGCTTGGGGCACTCAACCGTATAGTGACCATGCTCTTGACAATTATAGCATTTGATATGTCTTTTGATTAATTAGCTTGGGTTCTCCAAGCTTTGTTCAACGTGGTATGTGGGATAGAGAAAAGTCCAATATATAATACATTTTAAAATGACAAAAGAGTAATTTGACTAAAGCTTTTAAAATGAAGAGTTTTACAACTCTTATAGAATTGAAATGAAATGTAGTGATTATATATAAAAAAATTCGTTAAAACAAATGAATCACTTTATATATATATAGAGGAGGGTTCAAAAGAAAACTCCTTATTTTGAAAAAAACTTAGAAAACTCTTTTCAACCAATTAGAATTTTTTGTTTTAATTTGTTTTCTTTTTTCTTTAAAGGTTAATTACATAATTTTGACACCATCCTAATTTTAGTATTATCATCCAATTCTCTTCTAATCTGTTTTGTGATTGGAGCACCAAAACTATTATTGGAGCCCTAAAGTTGGTTCGTATCATCGTTACCATATGCTGTCCCTGTAATAGGGTTATTTTTTAAGATTGTTTTTCATTGTTGTATCTACTTCTATACGTTAGATTTGTTCTTTCAAAAGGATCATCAATCGACGATGGTGGTGAACAATCAAAGCAACTTTCAACAACCTCCATCTTCATTGTCACGTATGTTGTGCCATGTCGATTAACCATCAGATCTAGTCCACGATCGAGTTTATGGTCAAAAAAAGATAAAAAGAGTAAAATTTGAGAGCTCAGAGTCATTAAACAAACCCATGGCGTCAATGTTTGTGATGCTCTAGTTGATGATCGAAGAAGAAAAACAAGTTGAAGACAATGAAGACGAATTACGTATGCCTAAGTAAGTGTTTGAAATGTAGTTATCGTTATGAGATGGTTTTATCGATTTTTAAATGAGGTGATTTTTTATTCAATTTTAACTTTTGTCAAAAGCTGATGCAGAGCTCACCAATAGGGAAATTAGTGACTTTGGATGTCAAAACATCTGATTTTGAAACTTATTTGCTATGGATTTTGAACTTTTGATAAAGTTAAATTGTTTTATCATACAAGAGATAAATGAGTTTACTATTCTATGAAATCTAACGAAATTTGTCAACAAATTTGTAGAATTCACATGTTTGTTTGATTTGCAGCTAGATGGGTCATGGATCAACTATTTTTGTTTATTTAACACATGTTTTTTTGATTTGCAAGATAGGTTAGTGGATTAGATCATAGACTTTGTTTTCCTGTTTTTTAGTTTTAGTCTACTTGGGTTTAAACTGTTAAGTAGCTTGTTCTTTGCTTTTGTAATTGAGTTTTTTTGATAGAAAGGAAATTCGATCAAGTAGTTTGTGTCAAAACTATTGCAACTGCATTTACTTTCTATTTGTTTCAATGTTGATCAGGGCTTTGATGTAAGCAACACTTGATGTAACTAGGAATATGATTACATATATGTAATCATGTAGATATGAAAAAATGTATATGATTACATGCATGTAACCATGCATATATGAAACCAGGTATATGATTACATATATGTAATCTGATATATAAATGTAACAATGTATCATGTATGTGATTACATATATGTAATCAGGTATATATATGAAACCGTGTATATGATTATGCATATGTAATCGTAAAATCAGGTATAATAAGACGGATGATTACATATATGTAATCAAGTATGTAAATGTAACCACATAGATGATTACATGTATGTAATCATAAAATGTAGTTTTGGTTGAAAAATTTTAGATTTTTTAATGAAATAATACAGATTCTTTGAATTTAATTTTTGAAGGAAAAAAATCTAAATTTTTTAAATTAAATTTATTTACATAAATAAAGAAAGAGAATAGAGGAGAGAGAAGCATGATTTTAGGGATTTATTAAATATGAGAGAGAGAGAAAAAATTTGGTTTACCTATTATACCCTTCTTTAATTACAATTAAATCATTTATTTAATAATTATTTACAATCTTGCCCTAAATAATCTCAACCATAGATCACCTTAATGAACGGTGGATTACTAGTTTTCTTAGTTTTCTTCAAATGAAAAGTTTTCTGTGGAACCCTCCCCTATATATATATATATGTGTGGTTCAAATAATAACCCATCAAAATTATGGCAACCCATGAACTCAAATCTAATAGTTAAAAAATCTAAGTTTTAACAAGATAGTGGCAAGTGTTACAAACTATTTTTTAATCTAAAAGAATATTTTAGTCATTTACTCAATATAAAAAGTCAGATATAATAACTCTTAAAAGTCATCCTATTTTCCTATTTTTAAATCAAAGATCTCCCATTTGATTTTTATTCACTTATTACTTTTTTTATAATATGTTATTTCTTTATAAAAATTACACTATTAAACTCGTCCTATTTTTATTTTTAATTCCATTATAATTTTTTTAAACGTCCTTAATAACACCAACGTAACAAACGTACAGTAGTATTGTCGCTATTATTTATCCTCTTTTCGAAAAACTCCCATTAAAAAGAACTTTTCTCTCTTCTTAGGACTTCTTTTTCAAATTATGAATCCGAATATTCAATGAAGAGAATGTATGATTATGATACAAATGGACCAAATTTAATTGTGTTTCCGTAATAGTGGTGAGTTGTTATATGATGTCTTTATATATATAAAACTAGGGGTTTAAGCCGTGTGTTGCGGCGGTAACCTAGTATTGAAAGAAAAAACATGAAATCTAATAAATTAAAATTCTACCGTAAAAGAAAATTATATAGCTCTGCTGAAATGTGTATTCGATCGCGCAATGGCGATCACACCTCGAATATAAAAACGCAGGCAAAATATGACTACAATGACTATTAATCCGAACTAAATGAATAAATCAAATCATTGTAAAAGTAGGTACATACCATTCCAAAGAATACAAAAACAAATATAAGCAAATAATATTAAAAATCATAGAACAAAAATAATAAAAAAAATGCATATGAAAAAGTTAGCGCCAAACAAAGAAAATTTTGTACTATTTAAGTATTATTATTAGCATTAGTTAGTATCATTATTTGATTAAAACTATTTTTGTATTACTATTAAATTAAAAATAATAAGAAAAGAAACCAAGCTAAAAATGTGTCCGAAATGGAACCCCCAACCTTTCAACCAAATCGCTCAAGCTCAAACAACCAAGGCAACTTGTATCCTTTAATGAAAACAATACATATATATTTAATTATTTTTATTATTAAACTAATATGGCTATTGTGTATATATAAATTTAAGATGTATGTTTGCCTTTTTTTAATTGCATTTTGTACGCATCTGAAGTCTCAACTTGAATGTCATAATCGGTAAATTAATGTGAACTTGAAGGTTATAATCGTTAATTACTTGATTTCTTTATTACTATTATTACTGTTCATTCACTTTCTTTTTGTATATATAGTAACTAGCGGACAACCCGCGCGTTGTGGCGGGAATTCCGTCACGATTTCAAATATGATATTGCATATACGATCACGTATGCCAAGATAGATATAAAAACATGTCACATCAGTCGTCACTCTTACGTAAACCTTACAAAGCACGGTGTAAACATGTTCGATGTATTTGATCACAACGACGATTATATGATCAAGGCCTTTGAGTCGTATGTACATTATATTATTATTATTATAAAAATATTTTTATATTTTTATTATTTTAATAATAAAAATTTTAATATTACTATATTATTATAATATTATTATTATTAATATTATATTATTATATTATTATAAATATTATATTATTAATATTATTATATTATTAGTATTATATTATTATTATATTATTAATATTATTATATTATTATTATTAAATTAGTATTACTGTTTATTCAAGTTGTAAATGTATATATAGTAATGATAATTAAAGAATAAATAAAATTTTACAGCCGGACCCAAGCCACCAGGCCCAGGCGTGCACTTCAGACTTAAAGTTTCTTATTTGAGACGACCCATAGTTTCATACACAAAAGCCCAGATTTTGATCCAAATCACGTTTTGCAGACATCATCGTCTTCTATCCTTCCTTTTCCTCAATTTGATTTCTTCACTCACTCTCATGGATTGTTCTTCAACTCTCTCGTTCTCCTCTCATCCTAAACCACCAACAACAACCGGATTTACGTCCGAAGGCTGTATGCTACTGTTGTACACAAATTGGTATCGCACCTCACCAAAAACTGATACTTCATTCAACAAGCAAAATCATAGAAATACATAACTCGACTAACTGACCACTAACCAACTTACTGAGCAAAATACGGCTAATTAAAAGCAAACAATAACCCACTACTACTACTTAGTCAACATGACTTTTTGGAATAGAAAAATACTGACTCAATTAAATTTAAATAACAACTAATTAACAAACCAAAGTCTTCAGCTCCAATAAATCCTTCCCTAAACAAGACAGCATCAAGCTGCTTGTTTACACTCTTTTACTCCCAGCTGTTCTCTCATTTCTTCAAACGCATCCATCTTCACCGGCTTTGTCAAGACATCTGCCAATTGACTTTCAGATTTACAAAACTCCAGCTTGATCACACCTTCATTGACTAACTCTCTTAAATAATGAAACCTTACATCAATATGCTTTGTTCTTCAATGCATGACAGGATTCCTTGAAAGCTTTATAGTCGAACTATTATCACACCATATCTCAATTGCATTCTTCATTTCTTCGCCCAGTTCCTCTAACAAACCTTTTAACCACACACAATGTCAAGCACAAACAGTGGCTGCTACATACTCAGCTTCAGTGAATGATAGTGTCACTATTTCTTGTTTTCTCGAACACCAGCAAATCGCAGCTCCATTCATAATGCACACATACCCAGAGATACTCTTTCTGTCTTCTAAATCTCTGGCATAATTACTATCTGTATAAACCTTCAGACTCATTTCATGTTGCACCTTATAATGCAAACCATACATCACTGTTGCTTTCACTGTTGCAAACCATACATCACTGTTGCTTTCACATATTTCTTTGATTTTGTTACAATAATAGAGAGTGATTAATTGATCGAAAATAAGATCTCAAATATAAATTAATAAATAAAATAATAATAAATTTCTTTTCATATTGTTTTAGAAAATCAATTTAAAGCTTATACCATTTCTAAATAGTTTTAAAAAGGTTTTTATAGCTGTAATATTATTAAAATACACACTTTGATTTTTCTGATTTTTTAAGAAAATGTTAAAAATAACGTTTCATGATTTTTAGAAGTTTTTATAAATTTTTTTTACATAAAATAAGGTTGTAAATTGAAGAATAGATGAAAAACTTTTAATTCGTAAATTTGTTTTTAATACGTGAATTTGTTTTTTTATTCACGATTACATATTATTTGAAGTTAATTAAAAAAAATTACTTATTATTAATAAATATTGATGTATGTTTCATTTGTCTCTATTAATTAAAAAAAATATTTATAAAAAATTACACATGATTGAAACATTTAGTTAAAGTTAAGTGACTTTTAAAAAGACAAAAAAAACTTTTAATTACGTGATTGAAACACTTGAAAATTTGACGAATATTAAGTGATATACTCGTTAGTTATTGTTATTAATTTAGTGTATTTATATTATTGATATTCTTAGTAATCTACACTTAAAAATAATACGTAACATATTTTACCAGAAGAGGAAGATTTTGAATTATTTAGGGAGTGGTTATTCACACACCCCACTTTTTTAATTCAACACCCCAACCTTTTCGCAGACGCCACGTATAGTACTCTACGTGGCGTACAGCCCCTGTCGGACGCCACGTACAGTACTGTACGTGGAGTACGACATTTGACAAATGAATAACCTTAAATTCTGATATGTGATGTGTTAAATTCTATGTTGTACGCCACGTAACGTAGAGAACTTTACGTGGCGTATAGGTTTGTTGAATAAAATGCCTTGTCTCTTTACATAACAATTGAACTATTATACGTGTAGTATTGTACTATACGACACGTATAAGTCTAAATTTTTTTTTACCTTAAAATTGAAATAAAATTTGTAATGTTATAAATTTGAACTTTTTTAACGTTTAATGATTTAAGCACCATTTATAACATTATTATTAACGTTTTTAATTTCTAATAAATTTGTGTCATTAATATTGTCGTTTTCCCAAAAATTAACATCAATCAGCACAAATACAGTTTATATACAAATTAAAACGATAATCGAACAAACAATCAAAACAAATCAAAATATATACATAAACAGTGTTTGTACAGTACAAGGAAAGCAAATAAACTACGGATCCTGTCGGGGAGGTGATGGCGGAAGGGGAGGAGGCTCGATACCTGCCTGCCTGGACCTCTCGATCTCGCGATCGATTATCCAGCGCAGCATATCGCTCTGCCGAGACAGGATCCGATCGTGCTCCCTAGATCGTGTAGAAAGATCCTGGAGTATCTGATCGTGCACCATTGATCGTGCAGAAAGATCCTGCAGTATCGTCTCGAGGCGTGCCGGAAGCCTCACCGTATGGTATCTCCGCTGCGGATGCTGCGGAACGTAGTGAGCGCCTCCGGCCTCCCCCCCACACCCGCCCTCCTCATCACCCCCGCCCCCCTCACCCTCACCCCCGCCACCCTCACCATCACCAGCCAAACCACTGTCGTCCCCCTCACCACCAGCACCCTCACCTCCCTGTCCAACTCCCACGCCCCCGTCTGCGTCCATCACCTGTAGGGGGAGGGACCCCCATCACTCCCCGTACAAGGGAGAACCGGAGACCTACACCAGGAAAATCCTGGACGATCTTCATACCGAAGAGCGTCCGGCGATCGAGTCTGACTGGATCCACAGGATCAGACAGCTCCTCGATCGTGTCCTGGTGCAGATGACCTAGTGCTCGGCCTATAATGGTGATATAAGCACCGCCATATATGGCTCCGCGCTGCTGCCGGTGGTAATACGTCGCGAAGTACTCGGCAAGGCAGCGCGCGAGCTGACAGGTACGCCCGGTAATGAGGCAGTACAAATAAAATAAATCCTGTAGCGTGCACCACTCGCGGCTTCTGCCACGTCCAGAAATCGACGTGGTCAATCCAATTGATTATCGAAGAATTATTGGATGTTTTCGCTATTTGCCCACACAAGGCCTGACCTAAGCTACGCGGTTGGCTTGGTCACCAGATTCATGGAAAACTCCGAGGACAACATTTAAACAAACAAACAAACTTACCTAGTATATTCCCACTTTTCAGTAGGATCTGGAGGGAAGGATAGACACAAACCTTACCCCTATCTCAGTTGGGACAGAGAGGCTGCTCCAAAGGAGTCCCGGCTCAAAGTTATCATTTGAATTTTTAACGTTATTTTCACAAAATAAGTAAAATAACGTTAAAATTAGTGCAATTTTACTTTGGCCCCTTGAGGGCCACACATACATACATACATTATATGTGTGCACCGCAAATGGGGCGTTGAGGACAACACATATGCATGTTGTAAAACATCTTCTACGATATGTGAATGGAACTGTTCGCTTTGGTATTAAATACGCAAGGAATGGATATGCAGAGCTGATTGGATACAGCGACAGTTCACATGCAACATATCGCAGTGATGGGAGAAGTACAACAGGTATGATATTTTATTATGGAGGTGGACCGATAGCTTGGTGCGGCAGGAAACAAAACACTGTGGCTTTGTCTTCCTGTGAAGTTGAATTTATGGCAACAACAGCAGCTGCTTGCCAAGCCATATGGTTGAAAGGTATGCTTGAAGAATTATCAGGTCAAATGTTAATTGGAAACAAACTATTGGTAGATAACAAATCTGCTATTGAGCTGGGGAAAAATCCAGTGTTCTATGGTCGAAGCAAGGACATAGACACGAAGTATCACTTCATTTGTGAGTGTGTTGAGAAGAATTTAATGAAATATGAATTTATATGTGGTAAAGATCAAGCTGCAGATAAATTAACTAAAGCCCTATCAAGACTCAAGTTTATTGAAATGAGAGGGAAAATAGGTGTTGAAGAAATGGATGCAAAAGGATTGGAATTAAGGAGTTGATTGATAAATTAATTCCAAGATGAAAGCAATTAATTGAAAGTCAACAGTTGATGTGTCGGTTTATATATATAGAAATCCTAGTTCAACACTATCGAGTAATAAATCGAAATAACCTAAACCGAACCACACACTACAGGCAAGTGTACCTGACGTATGAAGTATAGCTAAGGAAAGTCCGGATATCGAACCTAAGGACACGGAATCGTCTAATAAACCCTACTGTAAACCTAACGAAATAAGAAACTTACTAAATTGAGAAAACGAAATTTGTTTTAAGAAAATGATTTTAAACAATAAAGAATTAAAGAAAACAAAATAAATTAACTCAACACCTCAAGAACTAGAAAACCGAATACGAAGGAGATTCTACCTAGACTAGGAATCTTAAAGGAATCTAACAGTTATCGGGAATGCTTATTTGAATGACACCGGATCTAATGATACAACCAATTCAAGAACTTAAGGAATGCTAGATCTCCTGTTCAGACAATCCAACACTTAAAAAGATCCTACTAGTCGTGTAAAGCTCACCGGATTATAATGATGAATTACCGAGTCGGTCTATCCAAACTAACAATGCTTAAGACTTCTATGGTTGACTAATTAGGTCAATCTCAACAACCACAATCAATCTAATCTAGATTAAGTATGAATTTGAAATACATGGCATAAACAATCAACGAATAATCCAATGATCATGCAAATTAACCGAAAACCCGTTTAAACCACGATATCCCAACACCTTGTTACTTGATTAGTCTTTAAAGATGGTTATCCCACTGATTACAATCTGATTATATGAAATTCTTATGATTTACTAGGATTAGTCAAATCACAATTAGGATTAAAAACGAGTTTTTAGCCTAAAATCATGTAAAAATCGAGTTTTTATCGAAACCGAATCAAACCTTTTTTCACAAAAATAGTTTAAACATATAATCAGATCATTCACAATAGTTTAATAACATTCACAATTATTCACAATCAGATTCAAATCAAAAGCAATAATTCATTCAATCAAACAAACCCGAAAAACCGAAAAAACATCCAATAATCATCTGTAATCTAGGTAGAATTAAAGATTTAGCCTAGAATCATCATCCAAATATTCATAAACATGAAATCAGGTCCAAACATGATAGAAAATTCGGAAACAAACTGAAACGAAAAACCACGATGCATAAACGAACCCGAAAACGCACTCCGAGCACTTGTATACGCGATCTGAGCCTTCCCCGAGCGTCCGAATCGATCCCAAAGCTCAAAAATCTTCAAAAATATGTTTCTCTTTCGTTTCCAGCCGTCCTTGGGTGATTAGATCGCGAATTAGGGTTTTTAAAATCGTTTAAATAGCTGAATTTAACCTTAATTCACGATCTGGGCCATAAAAACACTTTACTGGGCTTAATTGGGAGCCCAAATGGCTGGTCAAAGGCCTACAAAGGCGCAGTCAACGCGGGAGAAAGCCGGTCAACGCGGGTCAACGAGGCTGAAGCTGGTCAACAAAGGAGATGGGGCGCGGGTCACGGATCGGAAACCGGGTCGCGCGCGGGTCAAGGGTATCCAACCGGCTGGTTCTCGCGGGTCAAGGTGCCATTAGGGCTGACGTGGCACGCCTAGGGGCTGCCACGTGTCCCAGACTTCTTAAACTTTGGCAGATTTGCAATTTCACCCCCTGCACTTCCAGAAATCCATTTTTAAGCTCCGAAACTTTCTGAAATGCAACTTTTTAACACCGGAACTACTAAAAATTATATTTCTCGCTTCCACACTTCATAAAATTATTCCGGGCTTCGATTTCTTCGTAAATGCGAACGTTTATTCCACGAAAACCTATAAAAGTAGCATTTAAAAATACAATTAGTAAAAATAATTAAAATCTAATAAAAACTAACTAAAAGCCTAATAAAATAAGATTAAATAATATAAAATAAATACTAAAAAGATGTGTAAACAACTACACATCAACAGTCAAAGCAAAAATCAAGCAATGCTTGTTTGTGTTCATCTCACCCTCCCCAGACCCTACTTAAAAGTGGGATTTCACTGGGTATGTTTGTTTGTTTATTTTCTTTTCTATATAAATAGAGTAGTAGAATAAGATGAAATTGTACCTAGTTCCCTTGTTTCTTATTATTCAATAAAGAATCTGTGTTGACTGCTTCATTCCTAGTTTTGTTCCTGTGCCAATTGTATTCTCTAACAAAAAGAATTCCCAGTGATACAATTAAAAACATGGCACAAGTCAAAACAAACTCATCCATGTTAACACCAATACCCTTATCAAATCAAATCAGAACCTTTTCATCATACATTAATCAATATCATCATTCATCATAACAAAATCTATATATTATCCTTTAATTAGCACATGAAATCAAACATAAAGATCATCTTGTTGTGACAATTTAAAATGCTTCTAGTTGAAATAAATTTCCGTAACCTGATACTCAATAGTTCCAAAATCCTATATTCCATGGTTTTGTTCAACATAATTATGTTAAAGTGCAAAATTGACGTGGAATTGTTGCCAGTTTGATTTCATTATTATAATATTTGTAGAACTTGCAACAATGTCAAAAAAATCTGAATGTTTTAACTAACAACAATAAACAGATAGACAAAATCGAACATGAACGAACAACACATAAACAAGCGCACACAAACGGACTTAAATGAACAAACATTAGCAATCGTTCACGAATGTAAATGAATCATTAATTATACAAACATGAGCAAACTTCCAGCCAATCAATTCACTTAATGTCTCAATGTTTGGTTCGGAGTTTATATACATCATAATTATAGTTTCTATATATAGAACCTGTTACAGTATCCTAAAATTCTAAAATCCCTAACATTAGAAACAAAGCAATCAACATCAAGTTTTTGAAGTGCAGTGCAAGTAGTAGATTCAATAGTAATAACACGAGGAACAGAAAGTGTAATAGATACAACTAGCGAATAGAAAGCAAGACCAAAAGTGACGACAATGAAGGAGCCAACCGGCAATACAAAAGAAGCAATCTCCTTCATCGGAATGGCAGTCAATGGTGCTGCTTCGGACTGAGACTCCCTGTAAACTCTTCTGCCTCTGCCTGAACGCCTAGACGAGGCTGAATCATTTCTTGATACAAAAGTTCGGAACTGCCAACGCCGTCGTCCTGAACCAATCCATGAGAGTGAAAAATAAAGCCGCTGGAGAAGTAGTTATTGGAGCTGAAGACTTTGGTTTGTTAATTAGTTGTTATTTAAATTTACTTGAGTCAGTATTTTTCTATTCCAAAAAGTCATGTTGACTAAGTAGTAGTAGTGGGTTATTGTTTGCTTTTAATTAGCCGTATTTTGCTCAATAAGTTGGTTAGTGGTCAGTTAGTCGAGTTATGTATTTCTATGATTTTGCTTGTTGAATGAAGTATCAGTTTTTGGTGAGGTGCGATACCAATTTGTGTACAACAGATGGTATCAAAGCGAAATCACTAAAATTGAGAGGATAACGAGATCGAAAGGAAGACGGAGATCGCATCAATGGCAGAAGAAACAGTACAGTTTCAGACCAATAGCGTTCCCAAGTTCGACGGCGATTATGACCATTGGAGGATGGTCATGGAGACACTTCTACGATCCAAAGAATATTGGAGGGTAGTGGATGAAGGTTATGCAGTCATTCGTCTGGGGAGCAGGTGACAACGACTCAGCAAAAGAACTATGATGAGAACAAGCTTAAGGATTTAAAAGCTTGCAATTACTTGTTTCAATCGATTGATAAGTCGATTCTCAGGACGTTCACCGAGAAAGCAACGGCCAAGCAAATATGGGATGCCATGAAGATGAGGTATCATGGAAACACAAGGGTGAAAAGGGCTCAACTTCAGAGGCTGAGAAGAGAATTTGAGTTCCTTGAAATGAAGCCAGGAGAGGCAGTCATTAACTATTTTAATAGGGTCATGACTACAGTCAATGACATGAGAAATGTAGGAGAAAATCTGAAGGGTGTGACAATAGTTGAAAAAATACTCAGGACTATGACTGAGACATTCAACTTTGTTGTATGTACCATCGAGGAGACAAGAGATTTGGATACAATGACAATAGATGAACTGCAAAGTTCACTATTGATCCATGAGCAGAAGATAAAGCGAAAGCCAACTGATGAACAGGTGTTGAAGGTGGAAACAGATCAAAGATTTGGCCGAGGTCGAGGTAGACGAGGAAGATGGCACAACACACGAGGTAGAGGACATGGTAGAGGCAGACATCAAGGTGAAAGTAGCAGCAGCAGACCGGTCTTTGATAAATCTTCTCTGGAGTGTTATAAATGCCATCAGATGGGTCATTTTCAATATGAATGCCCAACTGATGTTCGTATAATAAACTTCACAGAATATGAGGAGAATGACGAGTTAGTTCTCATGGCTATGATAGAAGACCAAGCTGAAACTGAAGATAAGTTGGTCATGGCAACTCAGGATGATAGGAAAAGTGATAACCAGGGCATCTGGTTCTTAGATTCAGCATGCTCCAATCACATGACTGGATCTAAGAGGTGGTTTATCACACTAGATGAAAGCTATAATCACAAGGTCAAGTTGGGAAATGAACATAGGCTGGAAGTAAAAGGCAGAGGAGATATACGGTTCACAGTGGGAGGAATCACCCAAATAGTAGCAAATGTGTACTATGTGCCTATGTTAACTTCTAATCTCATAAGCATTGGGCAAATGCAAGAGAAAGCCTTGACTTTCAAAATAGAAGGAGGAGTGTGCAGAGTGTATCATCAAGAAAAGGGTCTGATCATCACATCACACATGTCAAGGAACAAGATGTTTCCAGTCCTAGCATCTTCAAAGCCCATGCAAGAAAAGTGTCTACATTTTAGCAATGACACTGTAACAAGGCTTTGGCACAGAAGGTATGGTCATGTGAATTATAAAGCCATTAGATCCATGGTTTACAAGAAAATGGTGAAGGGGTTGCCTGCCTTGGCTGATAAACATGAAGTATGTGAAGTGTGTGCTATAGGCAAGCAACACAGGGAGGCCATTCCAAAGAAAAGTAATTGGCATGCATATGAGAAACTGGAGCTGGTACACACAGACTTGTGTGGCCCAGTCACACCTGCATCCATGTCTGGTAAGAAATACATTCTAGTATTCATTGATGATTTTACTAGAAAGACTTGGGTTTACTTTGTAGCACATAAAAGTGAAACTTTTGAAATGTTCAAAGTATTTAAAAGGGCTGTTGAAAATGAAACTGGTCTTAAAATGAAATGTCTCAGAAGTGATAGAGGGGGAGAGTTCACCTCATCTAATTTCACTGAATTTTGTGAGCATCAAGGAATAAAAAGGCAACTTACGGCTGCATATACACCCCAACAAAATGGGGTGGCAGAAAGAAGGAACCAAACCTTGATGAACATGGTTAGGTGCCTGCTTAATGATAGAAAGATGCCTAAACACTTCTGGGCTGATGCTGCAAATTGGGCATGTCACATCTTGAATAAGTGTGCAAGCAGAAGTCTGGACAATGGGGTACCAGAAGAACTTTGGTCTGGGCAGAAACCAAGTGTAAGTCACTTCAGAGTATTTGGAAGTGTATGTTATGCACATGTTCCATCACAGCTTAGAACCAAGCTGGATGACAGAAGTCAGAAGTGTGTACTGTTGGGAGTAAGTCCGGAGTCAAAGGCTTACAAATTGTATGATCCAAGAGGGAAAAAGGTAATCATCAGCAGAGATGTGGTGTTTGATGAAGATGATTGTTGGAATTGGTCAAATGATGGCCACAATGTCGAAGAACTAGTAATAGAAGGTGAAGCTGTTACTGAAAACTCTGAGGTTCAAGAAGAAACTCAATTGGGCAATCCACAACCTCAAATTCAGGATCCTGAAGAGATCACAGATCAAGGTGCTCAAGAGGTAGAAGAACCCAATACTCCTGCAGTGGTAATTCAGCCAAGCCCAAGAAACTTAGCCTCTAATCATGATGTAGCGGAACCTTCCAATAGAAAAAGGGGGCCTCAAATATGGATGAGTGATTATTATACAGGTACAGACATTGAAGAGGAGGTAGGTTTTGTGATGTTTAGTAGCTGTGAAGACCCAGTAACATATGAAGATGCATGCAAAGAAAACAAGTGGGTGAAAGCAATGTGTTCAGAAATGGATTCAATTGAGAAAAACAAAACATGGGAATTGGTGGATTTGCCTAAAGGATCAAAGCCTATTGGAGTAAAATGGCTGTATAAAACTAAGTTGAATGAAAAAGGAGAGGTTGAAAAGTTTAAAGCAAGATTAGTTGTGAAAGGGTATGCCCAAAAGGAAGGTGTGGATTATAGTGAGGTGTTTGCTCCGGTAGCCAAATGGGATACTATACGAGTAGTTGTGTCTGTAGCTGTTCAAAGGAAGTGGGAAATAAAACAACTAGATGTGAAAAGTGCTTTTCTACATGGTGAACTGAAGGAGGTAGTTTATGTAGATCAACCAAAGGGCTTTATAAAGAAAGGATCAGAAGACAAAGTTTACAGAATGAGGAAAGCCCTGTATGGATTAAAACAGGCTCCTAGGGCCTGGTATCACAGAATTGAGAGCTACTTCATCAATGAAGGTTTCACAAAGAGCATGTATGATCATTCTTTGTTCTTGAAAAGTGAAAGAGGTGAGAGTATGATAGTTTGCTTGTATGTTGATGACTTAATTTATGCTAGAAGTAACAAGGTGATGTGTGAAAAGTTCAAAAAGTCTATGCAAACTGAGTTTGACATGACTGATCTAGGAAGGATGAAGTACTTCCTTGGAGTGGAAGTGATGCAAAGTTCTGATGGTATTCAACTGTGTCAAGCTCTGTATGCTAAAGAAATTCTGAAGAAGTTTCAGATGTGGGAAGCAAATGGAGTAAGAAACCCAATTGTACCATGTACTGTGTTGATCAAGTTTGGAGCACGGAAGGAAGTGGACAGTACAAGGTTTATGAGTCTGGTAGGAAGTCTTATGTATCTTACTGTGACTAGGCCTGATTTGACTTTTGTGGTTAGCTTACTAGCACGGTTCATGGGAAATCCGAAAGAAGAACATTGGGAAGCTGCCAAGTGGGTGTTACGATATGTGAAAGCAACAGTGATGTATGGTTTGCATTATAAGGTGCAACATGAAATGAGTCTGAAGGTTTATACAGATAGTAATTATGCCAGAGATTTAGAAGACAGAAAGAGTATCTCTGGGTATGTGTGCATTATGAATGGAGCTGCGATTTGCTGGTGTTCGAGAAAACAAGAAATAGTGACACTATCATCCACTGAAGCTGAGTATGTAGCAGCCACTGTTTGTGCTTGACATTGTGTGTGGTTAAAAGGTTTGTTACAGGAACTGGGCGAAGAAATGAAGAATGCAATTGAGATATGGTGTGATAATAGTTCGACTATAAAGCTTTCAAGGAATCCTGTCATGCATCGAAGAACAAAGCATATTGTTGTAAGGTTTCATTATTTAAGAGAGTTAGTCAATGAAGGTGTGATCAAGCTGGAGTTTTGTAAATCTGAAAGTCAATTGGCAGATGTCTTGACAAAGCCGGTGAAGATGGATGCGTTTGAAGAAATGAGAGAACAGCTGGGAGTAAAAGAGTGTAAACAAGCAGCTTGATGCTGTCTTGTTTAGGGAAGGATTTATTGGAGCTGAAGACTTTGGTTTGTTAATTAGTTGTTATTTAAATTTAATTGAGTCAGTATTTTTCTATTCCAAAAAGTCATGTTGACTAAGTAGTAATAGTGGGTTATTGTTTGCTTTTAATTAGCCGTATTTTGCTTAGTAAGTTGGTTAGTGGTCAGTTAGTCGAGTTATGTATTTCTATGATTTTGCTTGTTGAATGAAGTATTAGTTTTTGGTGAGGTGCGATACCAATTTGTGTACAACAGTAGCATACAGCCTTCGGACGTAAATCCGGTTGTTGTTGGTGGTTTAGGATGAGAGGAGAATGAGAGAGTTGAAGAACAATCCATGAGAGTGAGTGAAGAAATGAAATTGAGGAAAAGGAAGGATAGAAGACGATGATGTCTGCAAAACGTGATTTGGATCAAAATCTGGGCTTTTGTGTATGAAACTATTGGTCGTCTCAAATAAGAAACTTTAAGTCTGAAGTGCACGCCTGGGCCTGGTGGCTTGGATCCGGCTGTAAAATTTTATTTATTCTTTAATTATCATTACTATATATACATTTACAACTTGAATAAACAGTAATACTAATTTAATAATAATAATATAATAATATAATATTAATAATAATAATATTATAATAATATAATAATATAGTAATATTAAAATTTTTATTATTAAAATAATAAAAATATAAAAATATTTTTATAATAATAATAATATAATGTACATACGACTTAAAGGCCTTGATCATATAATCGTCGTTGTGATCAAATACATCGGACATGTTTACACCGTGCTTTGTAAGGTTTACGTAAGAGTGACGACTGATGTGACATGTTTTTATATCTATCTTGGCATACGTGATCGTATATGCAATATGATATTTGAAATCGTGACGGAATTCCCGCCACAACGCGCGGGTTGTCCGCTAGTTACTATATATACAAAAAGAAAGTGAATGAACAGTAATAATAGTAATAAAGAAATCAAGTAATTAACGATTATAACCTTCAAGTTCACATTAATTTACCGATTATGACATTCAAGTTGAGACTTCAGATGCGTACAAAATGCAATTAAAAAAAGGCAAACATACATCTTAAATTTATATATACACAATAGCCATATTAGTTTAATAATAAAAATAATTAAATATATATGTATTGTTTTCATTAAAGGATACAAGTTGCCTTGGTGGTTTGAGCTTTGAGCGATTTGGTTGAAAGGTTGGGGGTTCTATTTCGGACACATTTTTAGCTTGGTTTCTTTTCTTATTATTTTTAATTTAATAGTAATACAAAAATAGTTTTAATCAAATAATGATACTAACTAATGCTAATAATAATACTTAAATAGTACAAAATTTTCTTTGTTTGGCGCTAACTTTTTCATATGCATTTTTTTTATTATTTTTGTTCTATGATTTTTAATATTATTTGCTTATGTTTGTTTTTGTATTCTTTGGAATGGTATGTACCTACTTTTACAATGATTTGATTTATTCATTTTGTTCGGATTAATAGTCATTGTAGTCGTATTTTGCCTGCGTTTTTATATTCGAGGTGTGATCGCCGTTGCGCGATCGAATACACATTTCAGCAGAGCTATATAATTTTCTTTTACGGTAGAATTTTAATTTATTAGATTTCATGTTTTTTCTTTCAATACTAGGTTACCGTCGCAACACACGGCTTAAACCCCTAGTTTTATATATATAAAGACATCATATAACAACTCACCACTATTACGGAAACACAATTAAATTTGGTCCATTTGTATCATAATCATACATTCTCTTCATTGAATATTCGGATTCATAATTTGAAAAAGAAGTCCTAATAAGAGAGAAAAGTTCTTTTTAATGGGAGTTTTTCGAAAAGAGGATAAATAATAGCGACAATACTACTGTACGTTTGTTACGTTGGTGTTATTAAGGACGTTTAAAAAAAATTATAATTGAATTAAAAATAAAAATAGGACGAGTTTAATAGTGTAATTTTATAAATAAATAACATATTATAAAAAAAGTAATAAGTGAATAAAAATCAAATGGGAGATCTTCGATTTAAAAATAGGAAAATAGGATGACTTTTAAGAGTTATTATATCTGACTTTTTATATTGAGTAAATGACTAAAATATTCTTTTAGATTAAAAAATAGTTTGTAACACTTGCCACTATCTTGTTAAAACTTAGATTTTTTAACTATTAGATTTGAGTTCATGGGTTGCCATAATTTTGATGGGTTATTATTTGAACCATATATATATATATATATATATATATATATAAAGATATTCATTTGTTTTAACGAATTTTTTTATATATAATCACTACATTTCATTTCAATTATAAAAGGCTAACAATACGAGACAAAGTAAAATATAAAAAAAAACATGTAAATTATATTCAAAAAGTTATACCACGAACTATAAGAGTTGTAAAACTCTTCATTTTAAAAGCTTTAGTCAAATTACTCTTTTTGTCATTTTAAAATGTAGTATATATTGGACTTTTCTCTATCCCACATACCAAGTTGAACAAAGCTTGGAGAACCCAAGCTAATTAATCAAAAGACATATCAAATGCTATAATTGTCAAGAGTATGGTCACTATACGGTTGAGTGCCCCAAGCATGAACCAAAGGAAGAATTGAATAATTTGACTCGAGATGATGATGAGCCGACACTACTTTGATGAATGCTCGTGTAGACGTCAAGATTAAGGGAGTGAATGTTGGGTTAATCTTGTTGGGTCATCGGGTAGTTAGTAAACAGGTAATCAAATTACACACATGTATTAGAAAGTTAACGTTGGAAATTCTATTTAGCGTGTGGTTTTTTGAATTTTATTGGGTCAAAATAAGTTGAAGAATAATACCTAGTCTTTAGGAAAGATTATAATGGTTCAGTAATTTACTAATTCTTATTTGAATTGCATGTAATGTCATATATAAGCGTTCTTTTCCTATGGAATAAACAACAGGTTTCATCTACTTCACATGTGCAAGAGACCTCTCCTAATCCTACACCTACTCAAAGTTTTTCTTCTAGTTTAATTCAAATTCCATTTCTCATAATTCATTAAATCATACTGATTTCCCTTCATTAAATTCCAATACATCTCCTTTCATAATTCATCATCTTCATCCAATGAAACCATTCCTTTCAATATTACACCGCCTTCCAATTCCCACGGCAGAACCTTCCAAAAGAACCGTAAACCACCGACCAAATATAATCTTGTCATATTTTCAAAATATTCATAATTATACTAATGTAATGAGCTAAAATACATATCGTTACATTTGTTTAATTATAGCTCGTAAGGTAATAAAAGTTTACCCTCCTATTTCTAAAACATTCATGACTTTTATATACATTGTATTTTTTTCTTATAAAAAATAGACTATTAAACTTTTTATATATTCAACTTTAATTCAAGTATATTATTGTCCAATTGTTTTCAAATTGTTTGTAATTATACTAACGTAACGAGCTGTAACATTAAACACAGATCGTTACATTGGTGTAATACAGCTCGTTACACAATAAAAGTTCACCCCATTATTTTTAAAACATTCATAACTTTTATTATTTTCTTTCTGCAAATTAACATATTATAACGTGATCATTTCTATTGTTCTTATTTTGAGACCTGAACCAACATGTTCTAAAGACCACTAATAGATGATACCTTTTAGCCTAACCGTAACGAGTGGACATGTTCTAAAGACCACTAATATATGTTGTTATTTTTTTATAAAAATTACACCGTTAAAATTATCACATTTTTATCATTAATTCAACTATAATCTAGTCCAATCTTTTCAAAGTCTTCGTAATTACACTGACTTAACGAGCTTTAACATTAAATACAAATTATGACTTTTATATACATTGTTACCTTTTTATAAAAATTACACCATTAAACTCGGTTCATTTTTATCTTTAATTCGATCTTTTTTTTAAATTCTCGTTTAGTCCATTTATATCTTTTTTTCTCTAAACGATGATAAATTTTTCATAAACAAAAATAAAATAACATATTTTCGTGCATATATAACAAAGATTATGAAAAAAAACCGAAAGATTTAGCTTGAACTTGTCGGGGTTAAACGGGTTTACTTAATTAATGTAACATTTTGAGAATTATATATTATTAAAGTTATTTATATTCACAAATTCCGTTCTTCTTAGAATTCAAAATTTTATGTATAATTATAACTAGTAACCTTCGATTTATACATAAAATCCCATCCAGAGCAATTTTTACTAATCAAGATACAAGCTTCTTATATAAGATAAATGTGGAGGTTGGAGACCCTCCATACATAACTAACTACGTATATTCTATATATGTAAGTATATGTACATATATTGTAAACAGAAAATTAGAAATTAAATCATATTGCAATTTCATGCACATGTAAAGTAGTCAATAAGTTTTTAAAACAAAAGTAAGAGAGAGAAAATAAAATAAAGAAATGCTTTATTAAAAATAAAATAAAAAACTAATTATATATAAATCATGTTTTTTTTAAAAAAAAAAAATTAATAATATAAATTACAATGTTTTTGAAAAAAATATGTTATGATCATGATGAAACCGTTACGATCCTTCCTTTTTGCAACCTATGAATACTAAATAGTTCAAACCATGAACAAATATGGTAAATATTATGTTACAAAGGATTGGAAGGTCACTGAGTGTTGGACTTGTATGGGCTCCAACAACAAAAGGTTTATTTTTGAGTGTATGCACATGAATTCCGTATTTCCCTTCCTTGAACTACATCTTAATTAGTCAGTCAGTCAGTCAGTCAATGCACTTGAATTCCCTTCCTTGAACGTACTGTAATAATTTGACTATTTATTTGTTTAGGTTTTAGTTTAGCACATTGTCTAAATAAATTGAATTGTATATCAAAACACACAGAACACTTATAATCAAATTTACTCTTGATTAATACTTGGAGAAATATAACTCAAAAACTCCCAATTACAAGACCATAAACAAAAAATCCCAATTACAAGACCATAAACAAACCCATGCAGAGGGTACTAGAATTATCCATCCAAACTAACTCCCTTACAAGTCTAAATAAATTTAGACTTGTTATTGTTAAGATATTCAAGCAGCATCCCCACCAGAAACCATGCAACCACGCAGCCAACTCCCTTCCAGAAGTTGGTGTTTTGCAGCAAGGTAAAAAAGGATTTCTACAAATTAAAATAAAGGCATTAATTAATTATTGATTCTGTTAAGACAGTGAGTGATCCATGTTTCTTGGTTATGATAAATAAATGAGAAAATTCAAAACTTACCATGGAGAGGCCTGGATACATCTCTTGAACATCTTTCACCACAGTCGCACAGTAGATCTCCAAAGAGAGAGTTACAACCAGGCATCCCAACTTACCATCCAATAACAAACAAATATACTTAAAATAAAAAAATGAAAAAATATATAAATAGATAATGTGAAGTATATTATCACTTACAACGGTAAAAAAACCTTTGAAGACTTTAGCGAGCATAAGCGTAGCTAGCGACGCTTTGCTGCTATTTTGCTCTTGTGGCTTAGAGTCTTGGGGTTTTTTTGCTTTCATTTTTGGCTTGGCTTTCGGCTTCTTGGGTTCTTCAGACTCTTGGGTTTCATTATTTCGCTCCTCTGGAGCAGGATCAGAAACTGTGCATTTAATAGCCATCCGTCTATAGAGAAATGGCATACCTCCACTTTTGGTTTGGAGGTTTAAATGGGATGGAGGCAGCAGCAGCGAGCGATGGGTGGCATGGGCTGATGACTTGATCGTTGGTATGCTTGGGGAGCCAAAGATGCACGAAATCATCATTTTTGTGATTTTTGTAGTGAGTGTGAATCAAAGCTTCTCATGATCCTCCTGAATATATAGAAGGCCGTTCGTGAAGAAGAAGAAGAAGAAGCAGGGGAACCCCTGCTGCTCCATGCATGATCTCTGTGGTGCAACGCCGCCTGATTTTTGTCGATACAAAAATGGAAACTTGGATTTCATTGGTGGAACGGTGAAAGATATACAAATATGGAAGATATCGGAGATCTCTCCTCAAGAATGTTGTGTGAGTTTAGACGGTGAAAAACTTTTGGGGAGACAAATAGTACATAGGAAGTGGGTGTTCTTTGATTCAAAGGTGATAAATAAAAAATAATAACAAATAAATAAATATAGGGATCACTAGGTGATCATAATCCCTCTAACTCTTGCACAATCACCAACACATATCTCTGCATTTTGTCAGCAAAACATACATTACCATGTATTATTATTTTTATTTTATTTTTAACATTCACGTATGATGTTTTCAATTAATTTTTGTTTAACATTAGTTTATCTAATCAAAAGAATAACTTTTCAAAAATATATAACTAAAATATTTATAGATTACATATTATCAAAGGAAATAATAAATTGATCGAATCGTTTATAAAAGATTAATGCAATGAAACTATTAATTTAATAATAAATCGTAAATTACAATTTTACTCTTCCTCTAAATTGTCTTAAACCAAGTTAAAAATGTCTTTCTCTTTTGAGTCGTTTTTTGTAAGTTTTTGAAACTCCGCTCCATCTTTCTTTAACTAATCTAGGATCTATCAATAATTTAAGTTTTGAATAATTTGACTCACACACACGTAAACTAAACTAAATGAATGTAATAATTTAAAACCTATAAGAGTTGTTTAATACAAACCACTTCAGTTTTAATGCATGGAGTTTTCTTTCAATAAATCGTAAAACCAATTACGCTAGTTTAGAAAAATATGATTTAGTTTTTTTTTTTTTTTTTAATAATTTTAGCAAGAGATATTAACCAGAAAAAAAAATCACAAAATAATTTTTTTTTTTGGCTTTATATACATACTCATACGAAGCGATTTAACAAAATGCCATCAACATGAACTACTCATGCGTTAGACAGGGCTGTATCTAGGGCTGTAAACGAACCGAACGTTCAGCGAACCGTTCGTGAACCGTTCGGCGGGAAGTTCGTTTATGTTCGTTCGTTTAATAAACGAACGAACACGAACAAGAAATTCCGTTCGTTTAGTTAAATGAACGAACATGAACAGAGGTCATGTTCGTTCATTTGTGTTCGTGAACGTTCGGTAACATGTTCGTTTACGTTCGTTTATGTTCGGTTAAATTCATTTATATTTATTCATTAAATGTGTTGTCTATTTTTAATTTTTAGTTTAATACCATAATACTTAAAGTTATTTTTAGTTTAATACTATAATATCTTAATTTATATATTTATATATGATTATTTCCATTGCTTGAGATTAAAAATGCTGATTTTTATTGTTTAAATAATATGTGTTCGTTAGTGTTCGTGAACCGTTCGTGAACAAGCTAAATCCTTAATGAACGAACACGAACAAGAATTTTCGTTCGGTAAGCGTTCGTGAACCGTTCGTGAACAAGTTAAAAGTTAAACGAACGAACACGAACAAGGGCTCGTTCATGTTCGTTCGGTTCGTTTACAGCCCTAGCTGTATCAATCCCTTTAGTGGTTTAAAACTGGTAAATGAAAACTCTCCCAAAGCTTAACACACAATAAATATAAATTATCTAGAAAAAGAAAGCAAAAAAGATATAAATTGCAAACGAAATGTATACATTAATTAATATACTTGACAATCATGACCCAAAATATATATAATAAATTAATTGATTTATGTGAACATTTATTGTATTTGGGTTGAAATATGTAGCATCATAACATATAACGAGTTAAGATGGGTAACACCTTAGTACAATACGATTCAAGATTGGTAACCTAAAAACTTTGTTAATAAATGAATTTAAACGTATATGTTTGTTAACAAAATCACCATAAATTATTAAAGTAGACTATTTGTTTATTTACAACTTAAAATGAAATAAATTGAATTTATTTTAAGATAATGATAGCATGTCTTTTATTTTCCCGATTCTTAATTCTCTCCTTTCAGTGTTTTATACCTGGATTGGTGAATTTATTTTAGAAGTTTACATAAATTATTTGAGAAAATCAATTAATTCCTTTTCAACCTTTTTTTGTAGTGGTGGTCATAATTCGGAGGCTTAGAAGCGGTGGTAAAATTAATTTTATTGTTTTATAAGCAGCTTATATTAATACCAGGTATAAACATGATGTATGGATACACATCATATAACTTTAATATATATTCGTAAATTTATATAATTAAAAGAAATTTATTACATTATTTAAATTTAATGCATTTAAGCTTATACTATTAAATTTTAAAATTAACTAGTTTAGCAGTTTTTTTTAACGGCGAAGGTCATCAATCGTATGAACTCATTGTTTTCAGGTCATGTCACTAAGGTCTAGTTACCTAGACCATTCATGAGCCCCCACAATCATCCTAGAAGGAAACTCTACTGAGAAAATCCACTGACCTCCCTCAAACTTCTTTTTTCTCTGCAGGAGGAACTCGTGACATTCCATTTGAAAGAATCCCGGGTTACTATCGAGCCAATGCCTCGTTGGTAACTAGTTTATCAGTTGAATAATTTTTTTTTCTGTAGATTAAATTAACTATAAAAACTATAATAATACTAGTTATACGTTTTTTTTAAATTAAAAAACACTTTAAAAATAAAAAAAACATAATGAACTGTCTTAACATATATATATATATATATATATATATATATATATACTGTATTTATATAACGTCTCACTCCGACCGACGGCGTAATATGTCGGATGCGATCTCTACTGTTTATTAGCTCATGGTGTTATTATAACGTTTCAATACTTAATGCATCATTATTACAATAAAAGTACAACATTCATTGAATCACAACATTATGTAAATTGAATATTCAAAGTATTACAATTGAAATTTTAAACATCGTGTTAAGATTTAACTGGGTTTACTAATCTTATTCCTATGTCTTTACCATATATTCACCCTAACCTTTTACACATGTAAAATAGATTTTTGTCAACTATTTACATAGTTGGTGAACACACATATAACTTTATATAATACTTAAGAAAAAGGATACAAATTCAAAGTCTAAAAGACATTGATGTAGTGGTTTTAAATGATTATTTATTTATTTTTCTTAAGTTTATATAATACTTAAGAAAAAGGATACAAATTAAGTATATGTTTTTTACAACTTCTAAGGAATCATGTTTAACACATTAATTCAAATACGTCATTAAAAGTCTTACAAGTCATACAAACAATAAATCATAGTCATCAATAAGTCCTCAAACTAGTGTCAAACACACTTGTAAATCAAGGCTTGCAATACCAAAATTAAGCATGTAATCCACAACTTTGCACCTAAGTTCTTTTTTTGTTTTTCAAATAATCAAGCATAATTATTTAAAATAATAATGTAGTGGTTTTAAATGATTATTTATTTATTTTTCTTTGGTTATGTTTTATTTAAAGAATTGAGTAAAATGTTATAAAAATTATTTACAATGGTTCGATACCTTATTCTCATCGACTTAGGTATTTGTGTCAAAAAGGTGAGATTGTATACATTGCAAAGTTGTGAATTACATGCTTAATCTTGGTATTGGAAGCCTTGATTTACATGTGTGTTTGACACTTCTTTGAGGACTTATTGATGATGATGAGAATGGTGTATGAAATCACCTGGTAAGTTATCAAACTTTAACTGTTTTATGATGAACAAGTCGCGAAAGAGTGAGGTTTATTCAATGATTCCAAAGGTCTCAGAGGTTGTTCTTGATTCGGTTCATCTGAGATTGATGTCGCAAATGTTTTAGGAGGGTTAATTTGTGTTAGAATTCACTGGTTTGGTAAATTTGATTTAGATTTGTATGAGATGCTTAAAAATTATATTTACGCGCACGTAATGTCAAATTTTGGATTGATCAAGCGTATGACCTTTTTTTTTAAAAAAAAAATACCCGGTGGAGGTGGTATCGAACACTTGAACATGGGAGAAAGGAAGAATTCAAGATTTGCATTTCTAGCCCTTTTTTTAAAAGATAATAAGCTGTTTATCTTTTGTTAACTTTTGCCAACATTTGTATTATATACTTATGAACCAATCGTTTAATATCACATAACTTCGTTTACATCAATTTTGGCACAAATAAAATTAAAATTTGAATTGGGAAGACCATAAGGATTACATATAAATGATATTTAATGATGATAGTAATAGTTATTAGGGGTAACTTTGTAAAAAGTAACCAAGTTTCTTAGGTGTTTCAATTAAGTTATCAAAAGTTTTTTATAAATATTTAAATTTTTTGAAGTTAATCAAACAAATGAAACATACAAGAATATTTATAAGTGTTAATTATTATTTTTTTGACAATTGTGAACACGAAATTATGTGTGTATTGCTTTATGTATACAGTTCATTTATTTATATATTTCATGTGTATATGTATACTGTTGATAATAAATTATGAAAACACATTATATACGCTACTCTATGTATGTATGCAGTTTATTAATGTTATTTTTGGCGAACACTTTTTTTGGTACGTCTCATAAGTGTATATGTACACAGTTCATATGTATGCATATGTGTGTATATGTTCTAAATATGTGTATATCTGTGTGTATGTATGTGTATGCAATTTATTATATTTATGCAGGTTTGTATGTGTTTGCAGGTATGTATATATATATGATGTGTGTATAGGATAGGGATAATTTGAAAAGCACTTTTTATTGTGAAAACACAGCAAACCGCTGTGTAAAACATACGTAACAAAACTAAAAAAAGAAAATTTGTAAAACATACGTAAAAACGTACAAAAATTACGTCAGATCTGACTCAGTGTTACGTATGTTTTAAAACGTAAAAAAAACTTATAAAAAAATTTGTAAAACATACGTAAAGCCATGCTATCGATCGTCCTAAATTAATAAAGTCAAACAAGCATTACATCAATTTATTTGCATTTACTTCTAAGTACATACTATATGTATAAGTTAAAGCCTATTAAGAATTTACTAAATGAGGTAAATCTGTTTTCGAGATCAAGAGAAAAGTAACTATATACCTAAAGTTTGTTTTCCCTAGACTTGGCCTTTATTTAAACCAAAAGTATAATGAAGCTCTTGAGATTATGGTAATAAACCTACAAATATACCACATTAGAGCAGACCACTATGTACACCAACAAAACAAATGTAATATTTCACTACAAGCTTCTTAATGATAGGAACCATACAAAACTCTATTGACAACAAAGTTGAGAATACAACAATAAACGAAATTACTAATTAAGTTCTTGAATTTACTTGGTGTAATTAGTATTGTTTATTTAGAAAAGTTATATTTTCTCGTTTTATTTTCAAAAGTAGTTCAAGATTGCATACTTTTCAATTGACAATTCTTGGAGTATTCTAAATTACAAATTTTTCCATAGAGCCATATTGATTTAGCTTATTATGTGCTTCACCTTATCATCATAAATAACGATATAAATGTAATCGAGTTAATCAAGTTTGTACACTACCGATCTCACGCTACTAGGCAGAGGTATATGCAATTGCTTATCTGTGTCTGCCTTTTAAGTCACCAAATAAAATGAAAACAACAATGAATCATAAAACAAAAGACTTAATTAATTCATTCTATCATCAATTTCATTTCACTATACAAAAAGTTAAACATGAATCTTAAATTTCCCTAAAAAAGGTAGATGTCGTAAAAAAGAAAAAAATACCTGTGCTCACCCTTTACATGGGCAGGTCAAGGCCGGACCCCATGGAGCTTCATTATGAGGTGCTCACCCTTTACATGAGAAGGACAAGCCTGTAACTCATTAAGAATAAATGTATTGTATTGTCATGATGATGTTTCTTTCATATCATGAAATATTTGTCAATGTAATCAGTTTGACTTTAGCGGTATTATACCATGTTAGCCCTAGTTCAATACTACTAAGATAGCATTAGTAGTGTTGAACTTATCATAAGTTTTGTTTCGGATGAAATTTCCTAGGTAAGGAAAGTAGAACTCAAAGTTCCTGTACATAATACATGTAAGTAGGATCATTAGTTCTTGCCTGAATATCAACCTTACTTGAAATGTTGTAGCAAGGTAATGATGAAGATTATGGGCAATTGGCTGCTTATAAGAAACAATTTCAAGGTAGATTTAAGTTATGCATGTCTTATTCTCATCCATGCAAGATGGGAATGTCAAAATTTTATGAGTTAAGACATCACTGCCTTGTTCTATACAAAGTGACTCAAGCTTTTATTAAACAATGTAGCATGAGCTCTTTCAAATCTAGGTGGGATTCTTTGATGCAAGGTAATTGTCATTGATGTTTTGCAGCCAGACTGCATCATGTTATTTACAAGGCAAGGTGAAAGTGTCTTGCTTTTGTCAAAGTAAGTTGCCTTTTGTTAGTCGAGACAACATTTGAACTTTTCAAGAGTAAGGAGATTAGGGGTAATTCTAAATTAGATCACTGAGGTGTTGTTTTGTTATTTTACCTTTTTGTTCAACAAGAGTATTACATCGTCGAGTGCCTTTGCATGGTCGTATTCTAGATGGTATTCGTTTTAGCCCGGTCTCTTTGTTGTGCTTTAGCCAAGATAAAAATTATTCTGCTCCCAGTCATAAATATTTTTAGCCGAGCTGGCTTGGTATGCTTGGTCGAGATATGAGTATTAACCCCCATGGCATGGGTAAATTTAACCAAGCTGATTTGGTATGCTTAGCCAAGGTTGAGATGTGATTTAGTCATTATATGTCTTTGCTATTCTTAGTTCGGATGAACTTTGCCTTCCTTTATTAGCAATTCTGCTTTGGTAAGCTTAGCACGGATGGTGAAGTTTTATGTCACGTTTATGTGATATGTTTATGAGAGAGCCATGGCTAAACAAAAAACTTGCTATTAGCAAGACTAGGTGACCTTAATGTTGATGTAGATACTTGTCATGTATGATGATTCGACTTCTTTCATGGAGATATGATCTTTCCTTCCATTAGGCAAGGGAACATGAGTTCCTATTAAACGAGAACAATTTGAGCTTATCCATATCAAGGATAAAATGTATTTTGTGTTCTTTGACGAGTAAGTTAACTTTTAGCTCTTCGTGGGAAATATAACATTGCCTTCTGTAAAGTAGAGTGACTTCAGCCAAGGCAATGTGGCATTGCGTTGTGCAAGCAAAGCGACTTTAGCCTTTGTAAAGCCTTTGTAAAGCAATATAAATTGAGTTCCTTTGTAAGAATGAAGTCATGCCTATCATCAGGCAAGACAATTATGTTGCTTTATAGGCAAGGTGTCTTGAGTTTTTCAAAACAGAATAACTTGATTGAAATCATGACAAGGTGACATTGCCATCATGTTAGGTGACTTTGATGTCTTGCTAAGAAAGTGATTTGACACATTTCAAAGTAAGGAGATCTTGTCTTTACAAGCAAGATAACCGTAGCAGTTTTCATGAAGGGTGGCTTGGTCAAACCTCTTGAGCTCTTGTTAAACATAGTTACTTGTGGTTCAGACAAGCCTAGCTGGGTACTAACAGAAAAGGGACGCCTTTTAAGGTATAGATAATGCTCGGCAAAATCAAAATAGGAGGCCTTATGGGGGTATTGGAGTTCCAGTAAAGAAAGGAAGGTCTCATTCTGCGGTCTCATTTTCCAGTAAAAATGGGACAACGTCATCATCTTGCTTGACAAAAAATGTATGTAGCTTTATCAAATTGACGACAATATTATTATTATTATTATTATTATTATTATTATTTTATTTATTTATTTATTTTTCTTTTTTTGGGATGAAAGACGATATGTTTTATAACAAGAGGGTGGGTTGGGTAATATGTCAAAAAGGTGGCATAACAAGAGGATGGGTTGGTTAACATGTCAAAATAGACAATCTTATGGCATAGGTCAGAATGGGCAAGTTTACCCAAAACACCTTTCTTACAGCAATTTATGGCATATATGATTACGTAAAGTATATTATTTTAATAATATTTTAACTTTTTGTCTATTTAGTCAAAGGTAGTGAGTCAAAGAGAAAAGAAAATGTTATGCATAGGCAAATGTTGGTTAAGAGGCGAGGGACCTGGTTCTGTCACTAAAACGTGCATGACGCTCTTAGAACTAGACAAAACCAACGTGCACCATATTAAAGCATTTTGAGCCACCTAACTGACTTGAACCATTCCTATGGCTCCTTGTTTAGAACAAATAAGAGAAGTGAAAATGAAGATGGATAGGTTACTACCGGTATTTATTTTAGTCAATAGTTGTTCGACAATAGAGATAACTACAAAACTCCATCCAAGTTATTTTTTATTATTTTTTTATTTTAAGTTACAAACGCAATCTATCTATTTTAATTTGATATTTGTTCTATGTATATAGTTTCAAATAATATTTAGCCTTCTAGGGTACCCATGTTGAACATACTTGAGCAGAAGGATAATCATCAAGGGTGGTGTCATCTTCCGGCGTAATTTTGTTATCTAAGCGTCTAAATCTGTTGCTACGAAAAAAGTTTATTAATTAAAATCAATTTTTTTTGTCGGAAATTTGTAACAATCTGCAACGCATTTGCGACGAAAAAGTTATCTATGAAATATATTTATTTTGTCGTAAATATGTAGCAATCTGCAACCCATTTGCGACGAAACATTTATTAATTAAATTATTTTTTTTGTCGGAAATGTGTAGTAATTTAAGACACATTTGCAACAAAATATATATTTAATTTAATTATTTTTTTGTCGGAATCTGTAGCAAGTTGCAATGCATTTGCGACGACATATTCTTTTTAATTATATTAAAATTATGTTGGTCGGAAATTTGTAGCAATCGACAACGCAATTGTGACTAAAAATTTTATTAATTAAATTTTTTTTTGTCTGAAATCTGTCGCATTCTTCAAGGAATTTGCGAGGAAAAGTTTATTGATTAACTTATAATTATTTTTGTCGGAAATTTGTAGAAATCTGCTACCCATCTGCGACGAAAAATTTTGTTAATTAAATTTAATTTTGTTTCGTCGGAAATTTGTGGTAAGTTGCGACACATTTGCGACAAAATATATAATTAATTAAAATTAATTTTTTTGTCGGAAATATGTAGGAAGTTGTGACGTATTTGTGACGAAACTTGACATTTTTTTAGTTTCCTCTCCTTCATCGGTATTTTGTCACAATTTTGTAGCAATTTGTGACAAAAAAATTTGCGTAGCAAAAAACAAGTTTTTCTAGTAGTGCCGGTCAGGAACACCGTACCTCCGGAATCGGCTCGGGGGAAAGTGGGGTTGGGTCACCAATTGAGGCCGGACGTTGGGTTTGCAAAAATTCGACCGTTATAATATTAAAAAAAAACTCAAACTCTATAAATATCACCATTTTTTACATCAAAACTCACACTCTTTATCATTTTCTTCCTTCATTCTACAATCAAATTTTATAAAGTTTAAACATATGGATTCGTTTACGTTTGAGCTTCCACAATTTGATAGTAAAATCGTCAAATTATAAAGAAAACGAGATCAATATCACACAATAACCTTTCAGTTTAAAAAGGTTTTTATAGCTGTAATATCATTAAAATACACACTTTGATTTTTCTGATTTTTTAAGAAAATGTTAAAAATAACGTTTCATGATTTTTAGAAGTTTTTATAAATTTTTTTTATATAAAATAAGGTTGTAAATTGAAGAATCGATGAAAAACTTTTAATTCGTAAATTTGTTTTTAATATGTGAATTTGTTTTTTTTTTATTCACGATTACATAGTTAATTATAAAAAAATTACTTATTATTAATAAATATTGATGTATGTTTCATTTGCCTCTATTAATTAAAAAAATTATTTATAAAAAATTACACATGATTGAAACATTTAGTTAAAGTTAAGTGACTTTTAAAAAGACAAAAAAGCCTTTTAATTACGTGATTGAAACACTTGAAAATTAAGTGATATACTCGTGAGTTATTGTTATTAATTTAGTGTATTTATATTATTGATATTCTTAGTAATCTACACTTAAAAATAATACGTAACATATTTTACCAGGAGAGGAAGATTTTGAATTATTTAACTAAGTTTGGAAGTGATTCATTAGTTGTATTATTTTAACTTTTTTTTTTTTTTTTGAACAGCAACTTTCACTAAAGTTGTATTATTTTAACTACGTTTTGGAATTGGAGGGGTTTTAATAAACTTTTTAGGAGTGATTCTTAGAAGCGAAATTTTTAAAAGCGGGAAAAAAAAAAGCTAATTTAAAAACACAATTTTCTAACGTTCCCAAACAAAAACCCTAGCACTGTAATGGCAGCAATCGTCTCCATCCAATCCCTAAAATCGGACATGGCTGCCGGCACTCCTCTCATGAAAGCTTATAGCCGTCTCAGCGTAGTCAATTTCGTCCCCTACAATGCCTCCCGTCAACGTTACGCTGTATCCCCAACTCCAAGGGCTGTGTCATGGGGCACCGGACGTGGTAAATATCTTTTACATCCAGTTAACCGTTTATCGCTTTTGCCACGACCAATTTTGAAACCATCCACGCATAATCAACCCGTGATTCCTGCAGTTCTCTGTTCTATTGATCCTGTCGGTTCAACCGACTCTTCAATTGGAATATACACCAAGTTTAAGATTAACTTAAAGAAATGGTGTGACAAACAGTGTTTACCTATCGGGGCTGCAGTCTACATCCTTGTCGAAGCCCTCCAAAGTGCGGTGTACGGTCTGGTCTTGAAACTTTTTGTCGATCGTTTTGTCCATTACATACCAATATCTGAACTAGAACAGGTATTTTATATATATATATATATATATTTTATATTTGTACAAATTCTTGTCCAACATATGATCTAGTTGCGTACGTTGTGTCATTTGATTTTTTTTTCTTGAATAACTTTTCCAATCTCAAGTAGTTACTTCAATTCCCTTCCTTTCATGACCAATTGGGACCTACCTTGATCATTATTGTATCTTTTTTTTTTTTTTAATGTAATTATCATTGTTTTTAGAATTAATATTGAATCGGTCGTTTTTTTTTTTTCCTTCTTCTTTCAGCGAAAGCCTTATTTGGGAATCTACTATCCGTTGCTGTTGTCTATGACAGGAAGCCCCTTCATAGTGGCTCGTAGTTATGCTGTTGTCAAGGTTTGTACCTATGGTACAACATATGTTATGAAAAGATTAAGAGGCAACAAAGAAGATAAGTTAACATTGTAAGATTATAAGAAAATATCATGATTATTCCAAAGAATATGTTTATTTATATATGTGTGTGTGTGTGTGTTTTTGATAGACATATTAACATATTCATTTGAAATACATAACATGTAACGTTCATATTTTACTAATAAAAAAACATCGCATTTTTGTTATTTGAAATAATAAAACTTCAAAAGATTCTTGTTTCGTGACGTTATTTGACTATTTGAGCTCTTCCTCATGTATGTTTCATATGATTGCAGTATGGTGGTTGGTTTTGTTACTCCAGTCATGTACTCATTGGTTGCTGGCATGAGGAGTCCTGTTATAATACCGGTTGGTATCATCTGTGCACTCCTGTGTGGTTCAATGTTTGAGATGAACGATGATGATGATGATGATGATGATGATGATGATGATGATGATGATGATGATGATGATGATGATGATGATGATGATGATTGCAATGAGGACGAGGACTAAGTTTGCTTATATTTTCACCTTTTCCTCGATCAATTTTAGTTATTGGGTTTACGAACAGCGTGTGAGACGTTAAGATGCTTTTGTTGGTTACATTTCCTACGTTATGTAAACTATTTGAAGGAGCTAGCTTCTAATTTGTGTGATACCAATGAATTTGAAGTAAACTCTTATATATGTTTAATGAGTATTTTTAGGAGACATATTTCATGTTCTGGTTAAATCTGAAAATATTTTTCTTCGTCTCTCTTTCCTAATAAATAATGTTAATTTTTAGTAATTAAATTAAATATTAATAAATATAATTTTTTTTCTTATTCCAATAATGTCCTAATTTATTAAAATTTAATAAACAATAAGAATAATTCAGTTACATCTTATCTCAAATACCATTTTGTAATTATCAAATATTTATTTTCTAATTAACGAATAATTTTTTTTATTATTCAACCCGTCTAATACACGGGATTTTAGGCTAGTGTGTATATATATTAATGTTGTATAAATCGCTATTCGTTAGTCGGTCGGTGGGTGGGGACTAGGGATTAATCGGTCAACTAATCGGCCTAATCGGATAGTCGGTCTTAGGGAACTAGCGATTATTCGGCCTAGTCAGGGATTTTTACAACCATAATATATATATGAGATGGATCAAATATAAAGGATTTTATCATGAGAAGGATACAAATGATTTAACCTACTGTTCATGATTTTTTATATTTAGTTTAGAAATGGTGTGAACAAAGAAACTTTTTTAATAAAAAATATATAGATTACGAAGTTACGTATATGTAACCAAAAAAGTTACATATATTTAACTCATATATGTAATCAATGAGTTACACATATGTAATAACATGAGTTACATATATTTTTTTTATTTTTTTTCTTTTTATTAACAGATCTAACCTTATAATATAACAAAATGTAAAATAAAAAACGAAAAACAAAATTGATTGATAACAATTGTGATTAGTTTCTAAGTTTTTTTTTTTTCTAAAATGAAGGTTTTATGGAACCCTCCCCTATATATGGTTCGAATGTTATTCCGTAAAAAAAAAACCTACACATTTAGATTAACTTTAGTGTGAGATTCAAAGTAATAAGATGTAGTTATTCGGTTAACGCAATAAAGAATGAAGGGTTAGCATTTGATCATCTCCCTATATATATGTATATGAGACGGATCATATATAAAGGATTTTATCATAAGAAGAATACAAATGATTTTGAACCCTTGATTAAATTTGATTAAATATAGAGTTTTAATGCTTGTTGTTGATTTCTTGTGCTACTCTCCCATCTCTAAATAGTTCTCGAACTACAATTCAAACGTTTAAAATACCACTGAATGGTGACATAAAAAATGCAATTACAACTTCTTAGGAACACTAATTACGGCAAACAACCGAAAAAGTACAAGTGAATAACAATATCAATTAGGCACATAGACGTAGAAATATCTCCTAGCGGTCCCGGATATCAAATTTAAGCCCCAAAACGATGAACATTCCAAATTAATTTTGTGCTAAGGAATTCATTCATTATAAGAACTGTCGTTGTATAAGAAGCTATGAGACAGATAATGCAGATAAAAAAAGAGCATGATCTAGAAATCTAGCCTGGTTGTACTCTAAGCTCTCAGCAAGGTAAAAGGGTCCTTCGTCTCCAAAGTTGCAACCTGCCAAAATGGTACGAGATTTGAATAATAGGAACTTTACGTCTTTACCAATGTTTTCATAACCGGACCGGACGTTGAACCGGACGTCATACCGGTCACTGGTCGGACCGGTTCAACCTGATTTAAGAACCAGAAAATGTCATAATTAATTTGAAATAGGTTAATCTTTTCTTGTGATTAAATACAATAGTAGATTTGGTTATGACAATCAGAAGCTTTGAAAACCTAGACACCAGACATTGACGGTGTGAACAAGAATCTCATGTTCGAGAGGATGGACCAGCCTTACTTTGAAGAAGAGAAGGGATATTACAAGATTAGGGGGTCATTGTTGGACTCATCTTGTAATATTGAGATAGTCGAAGGTTCAAAGTTGAAAGTATTGTTTAAATTGTTTTTTGGTTTGTTTAATTGAGTTTAAAGTTTAGATTAGGATTAAATTGTGGAATAGTTTTGTTTTTGTTGGCAGAACTTTAGGGATAAAAGTTTGACTTTTAGGTTTTGGTTTTATTATAAACAGGGGTTAAGGTTTTAGGTTTTTTAGTACCAAGATTATTATTCAATAAAATTCAAGTGTTTCCTTGTTCGTATACCTTGTGTGGGTCTGAGATATTAAAGCAGGGGCTTAAAAAAAAAAGCTATGCTTTGTCCCACATCTCTACCCATACAAAGGAATCAATTGGTGAACAATGAGAAGTTTTGTGCATTTATCCCACATTGCTTACCCACACAAAATAATCAATTGGTGAACAATTAGGAGCTTTGTGTCTTTGTCCCACATTGCTTACCAGTTACCACACAAAATCTTGATGAAAGAATGAGATTATAGAAAGCCATCGCTAGCCACAAAAAAATAACCCAACCCAACCCAACACCTCTATATAAATAAAGCAGCTCCTTCAGCCCAATGACAAAAACGTTTCCGGTCCACCTGCGGTTCCGGTTTCTGGTTGGATCCGGTTAATTTCCTAACCGGCCGGTTCTTATAGTACAGGTTTTCTAGTCCGTTCAAGCTACCGGTTTCCGGTTCAACCGGTCGGACCGGCCGGTCGGGTTTCTAAACATTGCTCTTCACATAAGAAGTTAAAATGATATGGAATATTGTTATATGGCTTGGGTTTGCATGCACCTGACATGTCAACAATGGTGAATGACCTTTCTTTGGTAAAATATTCAATCGGAGCTTGGAATCCCTTTCGATTTTTGCACCAAAATTAGGTAACAAGTTTGTCCCTGCAGCAAAAGACCATTTCACTCCTTCTGTTGGTTGTTTCTCAGCAGCTGGAGCTTTGGCTTTCTTGGGCATCGTCAGTTTCTCCACCAATTTCCACAACTGTCAGCTCAAGACATAATTAGTTTACCAATGATAAATTTCTATTCTTAGCATAACTCCTATTATTAATCTATGTAGAAAACAATAAATAAAGTTACACATTAAAGCAGATAAAACAGACAGATAAACAAAAAAGGTAATGACAAAACAAAATCACTAAAATAGTAGAATGTGATAAGACATAACCAAATTAGACCGAATCCTAACATTATAGGACCCTCTAGCAATGAATAAATGATTTTACCAACACAATTCCGCTAAGATGGAATTGATTGAGTTCCTTTGAGATGATATTATCATGTAGAATCAGGGTACCCAGGAGCAGTAGGTATTGGGAAAAAGGTGAGATCATGAACCATAGAGAGAAATACTTTATCCAAAAAAGTGATAAATTAATTCAAAGATTTGAGCAGTTAATTGAAAGTCAACAGTCAAAGTAAAAATAAGCAATGCTTGATTTATGCAATCAACTTTATTTCTTTCTTAAATTAGGAGTTTTTTTTCTATATAAATAAAACAGTAGAATAAGATGAAATTGTACCTACTTCTCTTGTTTCTTATTATTGAATAAAGTTGACTGCTTCATTCCTAATTTTGTTCTTGTGCCAATTGTATTCTCTAACAATTGGTATCAGAGCACCAACCAGGGTGATTCAGCGGCCTAGAAAGGGAGACACGATCACTGTAAAGTGCAGAAACAGATCCAGAAGCCACCAAGAAGTTGTGATGGCAGTTCCAGTTAATCAAGCGGTGGTAATACCTTAATAGTGAGAGAAACTGGCTCATCTTCATCTCACGAGTGCCCAACCTTAACCCTGACGAACTACACGTCCTGGGCGATTAAAATGCAATCGTTCATGGACGCCCAAGGTATTTGGGATGCCATTGAACCACCTAAAGGAGTAGCTGTCGATTGTAACCTCGGGAAGAAAGCGCGTGCTTCATCTTCCGGGCCTTGCCGGAAGATATATTGTTGCAGGTTGCGGCACAAAAGGAGACTAAAGGTGTATGGGATGCCTTGAAAACTCCCTATCTCGGGGTTGATAGAGTCCAGCAAGCATGGATTCAAACCTTGAACCGTGAATTCGAATTATTGGCTATGAAGGATAGGGAGAGTATCGATGACTTTGCTGGAAAGATTGCCTCCATCGTATCCAAGTTTCAAACACTTGGAACAAATATAGAAGAGAAGGTTAAAGTGAAAAAGGTTCTTAATTCTGCTCCAAAAACATCTTCTGCCAATTGTTGCAACAATTGAGCAATATTCAGACTCGAACACGATGTCGTTTAAATAGCTGATCGGATGTCTCAAGACATACAAAGAATGAGTCAGACCTGCTGAACCACTTAAAGATTCAACGAGTCGAATGCTGTTAACAGAATCTGAATGGCAGGCTAAACAAAAATAGGAGTCAAAACAGAGGAGTTCAGGTTCAAGCAATTTGCGTGGCCACTGACGCGGTCAAGGCAGAAGCAATCGCAAGACAGCCTTCGAATAATGGCCGCAGAGATGATCTGATCAAAGAAACAAAGGTGACAAGAAACCAATAAGGTGCTTTAACTGCAATAGAACCAGCCACTTTTCTACAAAGCACCAAGGAGGGCAGAAGAAGAAGCCATCTGGTAAGAGAGGATGATGAACCTACTCTTTTAATGGCTAAATATTCACAGGAAATGGTGATGCTCAATGAGGAGAAGGTGTTCCCAAGCATCTATACCAAAGATGAAAACAATTAAGGTATGTGGTACTTGGACAACGGTGCAAGTAACCATACGACCGGGAATCGGGAACATTTCTGTGAACTTATTGAGTACAGTGCAATGAAAAAAATGGGGACCAAAGACTTGTCACAAATGTTTATTGCATACCCAGCTTATGTAATCATATACTTAGTTTGGTTCAATTTGATGAAGGCAGAAACAAAATTGTGATAAACAATGGTATATTGTGGATGTATGAAAGATCGGGCACTACTTTGATGAAAGCGAACAGGGGTTCAAATAGACACTATAAAATCAAATTGCAAACAGTGTTGCCGACATTTTTTTTGTCAAAGATGGATGACATGGCTTGGCTTTGGCATGCATGCCTTGGTCATATCAACTTTGAGACATTGAGAAAGATGACAAAGAAAGGAATGGTTGATGGGTCACCCATCATTGATCACAAATCTAGATTGTGTGAAGCATGCTTGGCTAGAAAACACCGCATGCACCTTTCCCATCTCAATCAACACAGCGAGCTGAAAAACCTTTGGAATTGATACATGCAGACCTTTGTGGGCCAATTACACCTTGCACGTCATTAGGAAACAGGTGTTTCTTACTAATGGTAGATGAGTTTAGCAGATTTATGCGGGTGTATATTATCAAATCTAAAGATCAAGCTTATGAAGCATTTTCCAAGTTCAAAAGTGTTGCATAATCTGAATTTGGGTGTAAGGTGAAGGCTTTGAGAACAGATCTTGAAAGAGAGTTGACTTCTTCAGGATTTGAGCAATTATGCAGTGAAGACAGGGTTCAAAGATACCTTACAACACCCTATACACCACAACAGAACGGTGTACTTGAAAGGAAGAACCAAACTGCTTTGGGAGCTACAAGATCGATGATGAAAACTATGAATTTGCCACAGTGGTTGTGGTGTGAAGCTATTAGGCATGTTGTTTATGTGTTGAATAGAACCCCAACAAAATAACCGGATAGAAAAACACCGTATGAAGCCCTAAAAGGAAGAAAACTGCGGTTAAGCCATCTGAAGGTGTTTGGATGTAAAGCTTATGTCAAAGTACCCTCCATCAAAACCGCAAAGTTGGATGATAGAAGCACACCAATGGTGCATCTTGGAAGCGATCAGGTAGTAAAGCTTATCGGTGTTATAATCCACTAACAAAAAGAATTTGTGTTAGCAGAGATGTTCATTTTGATGGAACAAAGTCATGGAACTGGAATAAAGAAGAACAGGAGGCTAAATTTTATGTCGATGCTGAAGATGAACCCGCTGATAGCCCACTGGAAACAGAGACCAGCCTAGTTCAATCCATGCAAAATGGGTTGAACGCAACAACCCATAATACCAGCACAACAGAGGCCAGAGAGTTCGGGGAGTCCATCAGGTCCGGTGAACATCCCAGTTTTTAATAATGAGATTAGTCCATCAAGCTGAAGTTACTCATCCAGTTCAACGGGTTCAAATCATATGTTCAACTCTGAAAGCAGCAGTAGAATATGATGACCTACCCATACAAGGTTTTCGTAGTGTCTCAAATGTTTATGATAGAACTCACACAATTCAACAAGTTGATTTGAACGAGTGCTGACGATCAATGAAGAGCCTGTTACTTCGCTGAAGCAAAAGGAAACATAGAATGGAAGAACTGCAATGCTGGAAGAGCTTGATGCAATCGAAAGAAACAAGGCTTGGAAGCTTGTAGATTTGCCTAGGGGCCAGAAGTCTATTGGTTTGAAATGGGTTTTTAAAACCAAAAAGGATGCAAGTGGTAACATCACTCATTACAAAGCTAGACTCGTCACGAAAGGTTGTGTTCAAAAGCAAGGGATAGACTATGAAGATGCAATTGCACCCTTGCTCGAATGGAGACTGTACGGCTAGTATTGGCTTTTGCAGCCCGTTTTGGATGGCCAATTCATCATTAGACGTGAAAACTGCCTTTTTCCATGGAAAATTAAAAGAAGACGTGTACATGTATCTGCCAGAAGGTTTCAAGATACCAGGGAGCGAGCACATGGTATATAAGCTTTCGAAAGCTTTAAACGGGTTGCGTCAAGCTCCGCGAGCTTGGAACACAAGATTGGAAGCTACTCTCAAGGATCTTGGTTTCAAAAGAAGTCAAAAGGAACATGTAGTTTACAAACATGTACACAACAATGAAGTAATAATTGTTGGAGTGTACGTGGACGATCTAATTGTTACCGGTTCAAATCAGAATAATAACGAGAAGTTCAAGCGAAAGATGGCATAATGTTTTGAAATGAGCAATCTTGGCTTGCTGGCTTATTATTTGGGAATCCATGTAAGTCAAACAGCTCATCAGATCATGGGATATCACTAAAGCAAGCTGGTTATGCAACAAAAATTCTTAAAACCTCAAATATGTGGGACTTCAATCCCACAAAATGTCCCACGAAACCTGGTCTTAAGTTGGAGAAAAATGATAATAGCGAAATGGTCAATCCAACTGATTATCGAAGAATTATTGGATGTTTTCGCTATTTGCCCACACAAGGCCTGACCTAGGCTATACGGTTGGCTTGGTCAGCAGATTCATGGAAACTCCGAGGACAACATATAAACAAACAAACAAACAAACTTACCTAGTATATTCCCACTTTTCAGTAGGATCTGGGGGAAGGATAGACACAAACCTTACCCCTATCCCAGTTGGGACAGAGAGGCTGCTCCAAAGGAGTCCCGGCTCAAAGTTATCGTTTGAAGTTGATCATATCAACATTTTTAACGACATTTTCACAAAATAAGTAAAATAACGTTAAAATTAATGCAATTTTACTTTGGCCCCTTGAGGGCCCACACATACATACATTATATGTGTGCACCGCAATGGGGCGTTGAGGACAACACATATGCATGTTGTAAAACATCTTCTACGATATGTGAATGGAACTGTTCGCTTTGGTATTAAATACACAAGGAATGGATATGCAGAGCTGATTGGATACAACGACAGTTCACATGCAACATATCGCAGTGATGGGAGAAGTACAACAGGTATGATATTTTATTATGGAGGTGGACCGATAGCTTGGTGCGGCAGGAAACAAAGCACTGTGGCTTTGTCTTCCTGTGAAGTTGAATTTATGGCAACAACAGCAGTTGCTTGCCAAGCCATATGGTTGAAAGGTATGCTTGAAGAATTATCAGGTCAAATGTTAATTGGAAACAAACTATTGGTAGATAACAAATCTGCTATTGAGCTGGCGAAAAATCCAGTGTTCCATGGTCGAAGCAAGGACATAGACACGAAGTATCACTTCATTTGTGAGTGTGCTGAGAAGAATTTAATGAAATATGAATTTATATGTGGTAAAGACCAAACTGCAGATAAATTAACTAAAGCCCTACCAAGACTCAAGTTTATTGAAATGAGAGGGGAAATAGGTGTTGAAGAAATGGATGCAAAATGATTGGAATTAAGGAGTTGATTGATAAATTAATTCCAAGATTAAAGCAATTAATTGAAAGTCAACAGTCAAAGAAAAAATCAAGCAATGCTTGTTTGTGTTCATCTCACCCTCCCCAGACCCTACTTAAAAGTGGGATTTGTAGGATCGGGTTGTTATGTCTAAACAACACTTCACAAGTATTTCTTACTTAACTCTAACAGATGCGGAATGTTCTGTTAGAATGATCTCACAATTACACTCAAAATGACACAGTAATAATCTTTGAACAATAATAAGAACACAAGAATAATTCAAGCTCAAGGATATATTTCTCTCAAAGTGGAAGTATACAAGCAAGCACACCTCTAGCAACCATACATTGGGAGGTTATATAGCCGAGGCTACAACCGTATACACTTAGGAATACAAGTTGGGTATACTAGACAAGTACATAAAGTAAAGCTTATTCTAGTATGTTGAGTGTCTTAACAGGCTAAGACACTCAGTCATGATCATTACATTAATAGACATTGACTTTACAAAAGACTACTAAATACAAAAGAAATTTAATGTTATTGATCTTCAAGGCTTCAGATGATCTTTTGCATTTAATGCAGCATGGGAGAGGTAAGGTGCTTTATCTGACTCATTACATGTTGTCTCTATCTTTATTCAGACCAACATGTCTTGTGTCAGTACCTTTTGTACCATAAGAGTAATCTGCTACAGTCTTTGTCAGAGGATAAACCTCGGAAGTCTTTGTCTTCAGTGCATAAGAGGATTCCTCGGAAGCAGTTGTCTTGTATAACCTTCGGCAGGAACCAGTTATCCTTCGGAAGCAATGCTGCTTCCGAAGAATCACTTCTTCCTTCCGAAGGTGTTTATTCAAAGAGGCTCCTATACTTGGACAAACAAGAAGTTTGGTGAGCATCAGCCTTTATTAGTCTTTACAGTCTCCCCCTAGGCTGATGCTACCAAAACTTCTAAGGAATAAACCTTGGCTTCCATGTACCCCTCAGTACCTGTGCCCTTTTTCTAATCAATCTGATGGCTGACCTCCCATCTGCTCCATTGTCAGGATTATTGAGAGGGAGCTTATCTAGATCAAATATATAGGGTTTTGCCAACATCATTAGATGCAAAAGATCCACCAATTTTATTTCTCCATTGTAGTTGGTGAGGATGAATATCCTTTCTTGTGCATTGAAGCTCCAATTTACCAAGGGGATGTATGAATGCTCATGCATTAGTCTGCTGATATCCCTCATGTCTTCTTGGGTTTGTGTAGTTTCGGGAGCTGCTTCAGATGTGGCTTCAAGTACTGAGAGTGTTGTATCAGGCTCAGAGTCGAAGGGAATAGTTTTTGTTTTCTTTTTCCTTTTAGCCATGCTCTTTCTTCTTGTGAATCTTGGTCTGTTTTGAGCCGTGGCTTCACTCCTCTGTTCTCTGGCCTGTTGATCCTCCACATTGGATCCCACTGCATCTTCTGTTCTTGCAGTGGGTTCTGGGCCTGCAGCCTCAGTTCTTGGAGGACTTGAACTCCTCTCATCTGCCATAGATTGTTTCTCAGGATCAGGGACTTTTGTCTTCATAGATGGGCTTGATGGAGGAGTTATTTGTTCTTCTTTAGGATTTAGGGGGAACATGTTGGGCATTTCTGTTCTATCTTCTCCCCCTAAACCTAAGCCTCTCATTAGGCTTGCCTTTTGAGCCCTTATCTGTTCAATTGGAAGTAACTCACCTCTGGCAATTTTAGCCTTGATATCTCGGATGTGCATATCCATGGTCGAGTTCTTCATAGGGCCTAGCTGCCGAGCATGGAAGCCATATTCCAAGAGAAAGGCCTTGTTCTTGTCTCTGTAGGCCTTTTCTTTTTGCTTCTTTGTAAGTACACTCAGAGCCTTTGATGCAGCAACAGCTTGTTCTTGCTGCTGCACCTTGTCCAGCTCGGCAGCCATTCTAGGTACCGACCAGTTGATGACTTCATCAAAGTCATAACCTCTTTCTTCGAGCAAAGCAGAGAGTCTAGCTCGCTCTTCATCTAGAGAGGTATTTGGTCGGCCCTTTGTTTTCTTTGGTCTCCTCTCCTCCTGTTCTGCTTCCTCCTCTGGGGTTAGCTTTCTTTTTCCTTTGTCATCATCAGTTATTTTTGCCCCAAAGGAGAAGTCTCCTGTTGCCTCACCAGCTGGTTCATTGGCATGTAGCTCCTCTGTGGAGGAAACATCCAGGATGACTGGGCCTTCGGAGGCAGCTGCAGCTTCGGAGTTAACTTCAGCATTCACTGTCTCCTCCAGTTGACCAATCCCCTTAGATGGTTCCTTATTAGATTCCACAAAGGGCTCAGGAGAGGAAGAGAGAGCTTCAGCAGCTTCTGTCCCAGAAGGGGACACAGATTTCATGGAAATTGGTTCTTCTTGTGTGATGTCTTCCATGGCAACCTGAGCTGCAGTCTCAGAAGGAGACTTAGTCCCAAGAGGGGACTGAGGTTCCAAAGAGACATTTGATGTTTGCTGTTCAGTCTCTTTGGCAACCTCCCTTGTATCCTCAGAAGCAGAAGAAGAGGAAGTAGAAGAAGAATCTTGAAAATAAGTACCCAAGAAGTCATCCCATTCAGCAGTCAAAGTGACTAAGGATGGATTAACTTCTTGTGCACCCTCCTCTTCTCTTGCTTCTGATCCTGACCCTGCAGGTGGTACATTCTCCCCCTTTTTGGTAGCATCGGGGGATGTGAAGGTGGTAACATCAGGATCAGGATGATAAGGATGTAGAATAACGGGTGGATGCCTCCTGAGATCCAGAATGGTTGCATCTTTGATTTGGATCTCCAGCCGCAGGTTAGACACCTCAACTTCCAAAAGAGCTACCCTGGCTTGGAGGGAGGTTATGGTGACCGTCAATTCCTGAGTGTGTGTGCCCTCATCCACAGGAGTGGAATCCTTGGGCGATGGAGTACTGAGCCGAGCTCCTGCACCTCCACCACCAGAAGTGGTTTCTTGGCACCCTGGATTCCCTTCATTGAGAAGGGCTTCAAAGAAGTCCCCCCCAACATAGGTTGCCGCAGGTGAGGTCCTATTGCCTGTACCACTTTCCTGTGGATCTTTATTAAGATCAACAGGAGTGGCAGCCTCACCTGCATTGACCCCTTCAAAACTACTGGGGCCAACCTCTGATATGATAGGCTCTGGGTCAGGAAACCTTGCCTGTAACTGTGTCACCACTCTCATTAAAGTTTGGGTAGTGGGAGAGAGTGGTTCCTCCACAGGTACGGCAGAAGTTCCAAGAGCCTGGGTAATAGTATGGGAGGGGGGCATATCTGGGTGATAAGAACCTGGAGACCTGGGAGACAGTCTCTGATCTAAGGGAGTATCTTCATGAGAAGCAGACTCAACTATGGGTGTATCCCTTTGTATATTCTCAGTTATGTGTTGTGACATAAGCTGAGGGCTTGCAGGCTGGTTAAGGGCAGCCACAGGTTCCAGAGGAAGAACCTGTGGAAAGACAACAGGTGTGGCTTGCACCTTAGGTGGAACTGTGCCCTGAGCAGTTCTTTTAACCTTTTTCTTTGTGGGTTCAGTAGAAGGAGCCTGAACAACTGTAGAGAGTTGCACAGGGTTTCGTTTGCGTTTGTAAGTGACTTTTATGGGGTGGGGAACAAAAGTGGAAGGTGTGGGCTCAGCATCTGTGGGGTTAACAGAGCTGTCACCTTCTGGAGCAGTGGACTCCATAGAGGGAAGAAGAGGAGTGAATGTCCCAGAGAACTGAGCACTCTTCTTCTTGAGTTGCACAAAAACCTTGGAAGAGACCAAGGGCATTTTGTAAGTATTCCCAGTTAGAGAAAGGGAAGTTCCCAACTCTTCATTAAAAATGTGTTGCAAAAACCTGGGATACATACAAAATTTCTTTGGTGACGTGATGTTGTCAACCAAATTATTAAAAATAAAAGCAGAAAAGTTAAACAGTTGATTAGAAGCCAAGCCATGAATAGCCGAAGCTAAATCAGATGGAACTTGGTCCCAACCACCAGATTTATTTGAAAGACAATGTAAAAACACATGTATGAGGTACTTGTAATTATAGGACACTCGACCCTTCAAATAGGTTGTTGAAGGGAGAGGACCTTCGTACCCCATTGACTGAAATGTCAATGCTACCTCATCCTTTGTGAATGAAACCTTTCCATCGGCATCATTCAGTTTAAGATGCCGACAGATGGTCTCCACAGAAATAGCGATAGGATGAGCATCAATGGTGGCTACCAGAGACCGACCATTGGACGACGAGGAAACAGAACAAGATGCCCAGAACGGTTGGTGATGAGATTCATACACCAGGGGCTGAATGGTTAGCGCAAAGAAATACCTGCTCCTTTGAAGAAAGGAGATGATCGGTGCGAAGTCGATATCATGCTCTGCTGATAACTCCGCAGGTACATTGTGAGCAGGTTTGAAAGCAAGAAGATCCATGGCAGTTTGTGATTTTTAGGGCACAAATTGGGAGTTCAAAGAAAGGAAGATTTCAAAGTGAAACGGTTTGTGAGAATGCGAATGAGCGGGAGACCTTTATATACCTTCGGATTTCAGCATTTAATATATAGACACATTAAATTTGAGATCCGGATGTCAGAAAAAGGTCTTCCGATGACAGCTGGTTTCACAATTAATTTTCTCTGACTGAGGTGCTTCCGAAGAAGTGACTTTCGGAAGCAGCTTATTAGACCAAAAATGTTCAGAAGAGATGTGCTTCCGAAGTATAAAATTTATACTGTCGGAAGCACTGCTTCTGAAACGTTAGATAATGCATTAGGCAAAATGGTCTTCGTTGTGGTTGCCCAGAAGTTGTCGACTGAGTTCCTGTGGACTTGCATTCTCTGGCAAAGTGGCCTAACTGTTGACAGTTAAAGCATTTGAGTTTAGATTTGTCAAGTCCAAACCCAGTCTTCATATTGTGCTTTTTGAACTGTCTGCCGGTTCTTTGGTAAAACTTCTTTGCCCTGTATGAAATCATAGCCATTTGATAGTTTATATCCATCTCCTCAAGATCATCTGCAGGAATACCATCCAAGTCTTCTTGACACAGATGAAAGTAATTTGTCTCCTCAGCCATAAAAGCTCCTTGCCCAGAGGTTAGTAGTGGGGTTGGGTCAGAGACAAGGTTTGATGAATTTGGAGTTTCAGGAAATGTGACAGTGGGTGTGGAGGTAGAATGGTAGAGGGGTTGATAGCTTTGGTATGGAGGATTATTGATGGGTGCATAAAGAGCAGCTGAACCAGATGGTAAGTGGGAGACTTTAGATTCTTGGGCATCTAATTCCATCTGATAGGCACTGAGAATACCAAACAACTCTCCTAAAGTTAGAGTTTTCAGGTTTTCTGTTCTTCTGATTGTTACCGAATAAATATTCCATGCCTTTGGAAGAGACCTCAGAAATTTTCTGAGCACATCTTGATTATCAAGAGTTACACCTGCAGTAGTTAATTCATCCACAAGTTGGACATACCTTAGGTACTGAGAAGACATATTTTCATTATTTTGTTGACAAAAGTTTTCAAACTTCTGTTTCAGCATATCCTTCTTGTTTTCTTTGACATCTTCAGAACCTTCATACATCTGCTTCAAGGAATTCCACAGTTCTTGAGCAGACTTGCATTTCTTGAATGCATGTATAATGGAGTTCGGTATTGACATCTGAATGAGCCAAAGAGCTTTAGAATCAACTTCCATCTTCTTGTAATCTTCGTCTGAGTACATAGATGGATCTTTTGGTACTGCAGCAACTCCAGCACCAGCAGCAGCAACAGTAGGAATGTAGGGACCTTCAAGAACAGACTTCCAAAGTTTGAAGTCTTGGTTCCTGATGAACCCTTCCATTCTGACTTTCCAGGTATCGAAGTCTTCAGGTGTGAACATTGGTGGCTTGTTTAGAGTGCCATTTTCTGTATCATGTTTGTTTAGAGCAGCCATCTTAGACAGACACAGAAAATATGAGTGTTAATACTATGAGATTTTATAAGAAATAGAACTGGTAACTTGATGATGATTAGTCAGTCAAGTTCAAGAGCCAATGGCTCTGATACCACTTGTAGGATCGGGTTGTTATGTCTAAACAACACTTCACAAGTATTTCTTACTTAACTCTAACAGATGCGGAATGTTCTGTTAGAATGATCTCACAATTACACTCAAAATGACACAGTAATAATCTTTGAACAATAATAATAACACAAGAATAATTCAAGCTCAAGGATATATTTCTCTCAAAGTGAAAGTATACAAGCAAGCACACTTCAAGCAACCATACATTGGGAGGTTATATAGCCGAGGCTACAACCGTATACACTTAGGAATACAAGTTGGGTATACTAGACAAGTACATAAAGTAAAGCTTATTCTAGTATGTTGAGTGTCTTAACAGGCTAAGACACTCAGTCATGATCATTACATTAATAGACATTGACTTTACAAAGGACTATTAAATACAAAAGACATTTAATGTTGTTGATCTTCAAGGCTTCAGATTATCTTTTGCATTTAATGTAGCATGGGAGAGGTAAGGTGCTTTATCTGACTCATTACATGTTGTCTCATTCTTTATTCAGACCAACATGTCTTGTGTCAGTACCTTTTGTACCATAAGAGTAACCTGCTACAGTCTTTGTCAGAGGATAAACCTCGGAAGTCTTTGTCTTCAGTGCATAAGAGGATTCCTCGGAAGCAGTTGTCTTGTATAACCTTCGGCAGGAACCAGTTATCCTTCGGAAGTAATGCTGCTTCCGAAGAATCACTTCTTCCTTCCGAAGGTGTTTATTCAAAGAGGCTCCTATACTTGGACAAACAAGAAGTTTGGTGAGCATCAGCCTTTATTAGTCTTTACATAACTTCGTTTAAATCAATTTTGGCACAAATAAAATTAAAATTTGAATTGGGAAGACCATAAGGATTACATATAAATGATACTTAATGATGATAGTAATAGTTATTAGGGGTAACTTTGTAAAAAGTAACCAAGTTTCTTAGGTGTTTCAATTAACTTATCAAAAGTTTTTTATAAATATTTAAAATTTTTGAAGTTAATCAAACAAGTGAAACATATAAGAATATTTATAAGTGTTAATTATTATTTTTTTGACAATTGTGAACACGAAATTATGTGTGTATTGCTTTATGTATACAGTTCATTTATTTATATACTTCATGTGTATATGTATACTGTTGACAATAAATTATGAAAACACATTATATATGTTACTCTATGTATGTATGCAGTTTATTAATGTTATTTTTGGCGAACACTTTTTTTGGTACATCTCATAAGTGTATATGTACACAGTTCATATGTATGCATATGTGTGTATATGGTCTAAATATGTGTATATCTGTGTGTATGTATGTGTATGCAATTTATTATATTTATGCAGGTTTGTATGTGTTTGCAGGTATGTATATATATATATGATGTGTGTATAGGATAGGGATAATTTGAAAAGCACTTTTTATTGTAAAAACCCAGCAAACCGCTGTGTAAAACATACGTAACAAAACTAAAAAAATAAAATTTGTAAAACATACGTAAAAACGTACAAAAATTACGTCAGATCTGACTCAGTGTTACGTATGTTTTACAACGTAAAAAAAACTTATAAAAAAATTTGTAAAACATACGTAAAGCCATGCTATCGATCGTCCTAAATTAATAAAGTCAAACAAGCATTACATCAATTTATTTGCATTTACTTCTAAGTACATACTATATGTATAAGTTAAAGCCTATTAAGAATTTACTAAATGAGGTAAATCTGTTTTCGAGATCAAGAGAAAAGTAACTATATACCTAAAGTTTGTTTTCCCTAGACTTGGCCTTTATTTAAACCAAAAGTATAATGAAGCTCTTGAGATTATGGTAATAAACCTACAAATATACCACATTAGAGCAGACCACTATGTACACCAACAAAACAAATGTAATATTTCACTACAAGCTTCTTAATGATAGGAACCATACAAAACTCTATTGACAACAAAGTTGAGAATACAACAATAAACGAAATTACTAATTAAGTTCTTGAATTTACTTGGTGTAATTAGTATTGTTTATTTAGAAAAGTTATATTTTCTCGTTTTATTTTCAAAAGTAGTTCAAGATTGCATACTTTTCAATTGACAATTCTTGGAGTATTCTAAATTACAAATTTTTCCATAGAGCCATATTGATTTAGCTTATTACATGCTTCACCTTATCATCATAAATAACCATATAAATGTAATCGAGTTAATCAAGTTTGTACACTACCGATCTCACGCTACTAGGCAGAGGTATATGCAATTGTTTATCTGTGTCTGCCTTTAAGTCACCAAATAAAATGAAAACAACAATGAATCATAAAACAAAAGACTTAATTAATTCATTCTATCATCAATTTCATTTCACTATACAAAAAGTTAAACATGAATCTTAAATTTCCCTAAAAAAGGTAGATGTCGTAAAAAAGAAAAAAAATACCTGAATTTTGCATGGCTGGTGATGAGAAAAGGCTATGTCATGATGGCTGTTGATGGAATGGGTAGGGATGGTGATGGAGTGAGTATTGGTGGATTCTGAAGAGTTGAACATCATACTAATTATAAATCCACACATAAACACCTTCAAAATCCAAATTTAGTCCAAACTTTATGATTAACAATTGATCCCAACATGCTAATTATTTTACTAATCATATATCCATATGTAGATTGGCAATTACCTTGTAATTCTTGGTTATCCGAACATTTAAAATTTGTAAGTATGCCCTATAAAACGACTGTGAGCCCATGATTTCGAGTCTTGGTTATCCAAACTAATTAGAATTCCTTCTAGAGTCTTCCTAAGGTTTCAAGAGGATTTGAAGAACGTTTCATCCATTTATATTTTTCAAATCTCGTAGTAAGGATATTCATAATCATTGTTGAGATACTTCAATCATCGTCTTTGAATAAAATAAATTAAAAATTGGTGTAAATAAAACCATATATGAAATAAAAACAAACATATCATGGTTATACAATCTGAAACACCAATAAATGTGATCTGAAATTGAATGAGAATTTGAATAAATGTGATCTGAAATTAAATGTGATCTTGGAACACAAGATTGGAAGCTACTCTCAAGGATCTTGGTTTCAAAAGAAGTCAAAAGGAACATGTAGTTTACAAACATGTACACAACAATGAAGTAATAATTGTTGGAGTGTACGTGGACGATCTAATTGTTACCGGTTCAAATCAGAATAATAACGAGAAGTTCAAGCGAAAGATGGCATAATGTTTTGAAATGAGCAATCTTGGCTTGCTGGCTTATTATTTGGGAATCCATGTAAGTCAAACAGCTCATCAGATCATGGGATATCACTAAAGCAAGCTGGTTATGCAACAAAAATTCTTAAAACCTCAAATATGTGGGACTTCAATCCCACAAAATGTCCCACGAAACCTGGTCTTAAGTTGGAGAAAAATGATAATAGCGAAATGGTCAATCCAACTGATTATCGAAGAATTATTGGATGTTTTCGCTATTTGCCCACACAAGGCCTGACCTAGGCTATACGGTTGGCTTGGTCAGCAGATTCATGGAAACTCCGAGGACAACATATAAACAAACAAACAAACAAACTTACCTAGTATATTCCCACTTTTCAGTAGGATCTGGGGGGAAGGATAGACACAAACCTTACCCCTATCCCAGTTGGGACAGAGAGGCTGCTCCAAAGGAGTCCCGGCTCAAAGTTATCGTTTGAAGTTGATCATATCAACATTTTTAACGACATTTTCACAAAATAAGTAAAATAACGTTAAAATTAATGCAATTTTACTTTGGCCCCTTGAGGGCCCACACATACATACATTATATGTGTGCACCGCAATGGGGCGTTGAGGACAACACATATGCATGTTGTAAAACATCTTCTACGATATGTGAATGGAACTGTTCGCTTTGGTATTAAATACACAAGGAATGGATATGCAGAGCTGATTGGATACAACGACAGTTCACATGCAACATATCGCAGTGATGGGAGAAGTACAACAGGTATGATATTTTATTATGGAGGTGGACCGATAGCTTGGTGCGGCAGGAAACAAAGCACTGTGGCTTTGTCTTCCTGTGAAGTTGAATTTATGGCAACAACAGCAGTTGCTTGCCAAGCCATATGGTTGAAAGGTATGCTTGAAGAATTATCAGGTCAAATGTTAATTGGAAACAAACTATTGGTAGATAACAAATCTGCTATTGAGCTGGCGAAAAACCCAGTGTTCCATGGTCGAAGCAAGGACATAGACACGAAGTATCACTTCATTTGTGAGTGTGCTGAGAAGAATTTAATGAAATATGAATTTATATGTGGTAAAGACCAAACTGCAGATAAATTAACTAAAGCCCTACCAAGACTCAAGTTTATTGAAATGAGAGGGGAAATAGGTGTTGAAGAAATGGATGCAAAATGATTGGAATTAAGGAGTTGATTGATAAATTAATTCCAAGATTAAAGCAATTAATTGAAAGTCAACAGTCAAAGCAAAAATCAAGCAATGCTTGTTTGTGTTCATCTCACCCTCCCCAGACCCTACTTAAAAGTGGGATTTCACTGGGTATGTTTGTTTGTTTGTTTTCTTTACTATATAAATAGAGTAGTAGAATAAGATGAAATTGTACCTAGTTCTCTTGTTTCTTATTATTCAATAAAGAATCTGTGTTGACTGCTTCATTCCTAGTTTTGTTCCTGTGCCAATTGTATTCTCTAACAAAAAGAATTCCCAGTGATACAATTAAAAACATGGCACAAGTCAAAACAAACTCATCCATGTTAACACCAATACCCTTATCAAATCAAATCAGAACCTTTTCATCATACATTAATCAATATCATCATTCATCATAACAAAATCTATATATTATCCTTTAATTAGCACATGAAATCAAACATAAAGATCATCTTGTTGTGACAATTTAAAATGCTTCTAGTTGAAATAAATTTCCGTAACCTGATACTCAATAGTTCCAAAATCCTATATTCCATGGTTTTGTTCAACATAATTCTGTTAAAGTGCAAAATTGACGTGGAATTGTTGCCAGTTTGATTTCATTATTATAATATTTGTAGAACTTGCAACAATGTCAAAAAAATCTGAATGTTTTAACTAACAACAATAAACAGATAGACAAAATCGAACATGAACGAACAACACATAAACAAGCGCACACAAACGGACTTAAATGAACAGACATTAGCAATCGTTCACGAATGTAAATGAATCATTAATTATACAAACATGAACAAACTTCCAGCCAATCAATTCACTTAATGTCTCAATGTTCGGTTCGGAGTTTATATTTTTTTTTGAACAGCAAATTTGTTTCCACCTTTTGTCCACTATGGGACTAGAACCCTCAACCTATTTTAGGGAGGACAGCTTTAACACACCTTGGTACCATTGGGACAAATGCCCTTTTGGTTGAACCTGTTACAGTATCCTAAAATTCTAAAATCCCTAACATTAGAAACAAAGCAATTAACATCAAGTTTTTGAAGTGCAGTGCAAGTAGTAGATTCAATAATAATATAATAATAATAATATAATAATATTAATAATATAATAATAATAATATAATACTAATAATATAATAATATTAATAATATAATATTAATAATAATATAATATTAATAATAATAATATTATAATAATATAATATTAGTAATATTAAAATTTTTATTATTAAAATAATAAAAATATAAAAATATTTTTATAATAATAATAATATAATGTAGATACGACTCAAAGGCCTTGATATAATCGTCGTTATGATCAAATACATCGGACATGTTTACACCGTACTTTGTAAGGTTTACGTAAGAGTGACGACTGATGTGACATGTTTTTATATCTATTTTGACATACATGATCGTATATGCAATATGATATTTGAAATCGTGACGGAATTCCTGCCGCAACGCGCGGGTTGTCCGCTAGTTACTATATATACAAAAAGAAAGTGAATGAACAGTAATAATAGTAATAAAGAAATCAAGTAATTAACGATTATAACCTTCAAGTTCACATTAATTTACCGATTATGACATTCAAGTTGAGACTTCAGATGCGTAAAAATGCAATTAAAAAAAGGCAAACATACATCTTAAATTTATATATACACAATAGCCATATTAGTTTAATAATAAAAATAGTTAAATATATATGTATTGTTTTCATCAAAGGATACAAGTTGCCTTGGTGGTTTGAGCTTGAGCGATTTGGTTGAAAGGTTGGGGGTTCCATTTCGGACACATTTTTAGCTTGGTTTCTTTTCTTATTATTTTTAATTTAATAGTAATACAAAAATAGTTTTAATCAAATAATGATACTAACTAATGCTAATAATAATACTTAAATAGTACAAAATTTTCTTTGTTTGGCGCTAACTTTTTCATATGCATTTTTTTTGTATTATTTTTGTTCTATGATTTTTAATATTATTTGCTTATGTTTGTTTTTGTATTCTTTGGAATGGTATGTACCTACTTTTACAATGATTTGATTTATTCATTTAGTTCGGATTAATAGTCATTGTAGTCGTATTTTGCCTGCGTTTTTATATTCGAGGTGTGATCGCCGTTACGCGATCGAATACACATTTCAGCAGAGCTATATAATTTTCTTTTACGGTAGAATTTTAATTTAGTAGATTTCATGTTTTTTCTTTCAATACTAGGTTACCGCCGCAACACACGGCTTAAACCCCTAGTTTTATATATATAAAGACATCATATAACAACTCACCACTATTACGGAAACACAATTAAATTTGGTCCATTTGTATCATAATCATACATTCTCTTCATTGAATATTCGGATTCATAATTTGAAAGAGAAGTCCTAAGAAGAGAGAAAAGTTCTTTTTAATGGGAGTTTTTCGAAAAGAGGATAAATAATAGCGACAATACTACTGTATGTTTGTTAAGTTGGTGTTATTAAGGACGTTTAAAAAAATTATAATGGAATTAAAAATAAAAATAGGACGAGTTTAATAGTGTAATTTTTATAAAGAAATAACATATTATAAAAAAAAGTAATAAGTGAATAAAAATCAAATGGGAGATCTTTGATTTAAAAATAGGAAAATAGGATGACTTTTAAGAGTTATTATATCTGACTTTTTATATTGAGTAAATGACTAAAATATTCTTTTAGATTAAAAAAAATAGTTTGTAACACTTGCCACTATCTTGTTAAAACTTAGATTTTTTAACTATTAGATTTGAGTTCATGGGTTGCCATAATTTTGATGGGTTATTATTTGAACTATATATATATATAGGGGAGGGTTCATAAGAAAACCATCCTTTTAAAAAAAACCAAAAAAACTTGGATCTAACCATTGATTTAAATGATCAATGGTTGAAATTGGTAAATGACAATTTGGTAAATTATTATTTAATAACTGTCTTAAAAAAATAATAAAAGGACATTTTGGTCAAAAGAAATAATTAATAATTGGAAAGTCATTAAATGTAACTGTAATAAGTTTTCACGTTATTTTCTAAATCCTCTCTTTTATTGCTTCATTTCATTTGTTCAACAAGAACTTACAAACGAATTGGCAGACATTATACATATATAGATTTATTTTTTTTCCTCAAAATAACATCATAATAAAAACAAATTATGTCATTACATATATGTAACAATAGAACATATATATAAAGAGACATGTTTATCATCATGTTCATATATATTGTCCGATTACATGTATGTAATCAATTAAATAACAGTGTATTATATATATGTGTGTGTGTGTGTGTTTATCGATAAAATAATATAAAAACAATCCATGTCATTTGATTACATATATGTAACACTATTAGTTACATATACACAACAACAAAACCTACACATAAAAATCTAAAATGATACATGTTTTATCACCATGTTCGTACATATCTCTCATTACATATATGTAACATTATTTAAACGAGCTTACTTATGTTTGGAAGCCTAAAAATATTATATGAAAAATGAGGAGGCGTTATTAATTGCTTTTATGTTACAGACACTCGCTATATGTGCGTGTGTGTGTGTTTAAATATATGTAACACTATTTGTTACAAAAGATTACTTATAAGTATTAAAAAGTATAAACTCTATTGATTACACATATGTAATTAGCCTATATGTAAACTAGTTTATGTGTTTTCAATCAAACAACAAAATATATATTTAAAAAAATAAAACCAAATACATGTTTATCACCATATGTGTACATATGGTCTTATTAAATATATGTAATCAAACAAACGGAACAACACAAACACATACATAACTTGATTACGCGTACGTAAGCACAATGCAAATTTGGTTACATTGTGTGAGCACGTAATCCTGTAAGTATAATTGTATGCAACCATAGATGTGTATCATCAAATTAAGAAAATAAAAAAAACAAATGGTATCGCGTGATTACATATGTTTTTCATACAAATAAATTTCTTTACATATACGTAACTATTTAAAAGTGTGCAAAACATCCTTCGGTTCAAGACATATGTATATTTAATTATACTAGTTTACATATATGTAGCTTTAAAATTCGGCATGTTACTCATGTTTCATCAACACACTTGATTTACACACGTGTTGTTTTTCATTATCTTTGTTGCCAAAATTTGGAATCAACCTTAATTTGCAACGAAGCAAACATAACAACTTTTAACAATGCGGCAAATCATTTATAAATAAACAAAATGTTATTGGAAGCGATAATTTAAGATATCAAAAAATTATGATGGGATTAAAATAACAAAAATCCATAAGGTAAAACTTAACAGAAACTTAGGGAATGATTTCTTGAATTTCGTTACACCAGTTGAAAATCATTATGAAATAAAACTTTTGAAACAAATTTGAAGCAATAACTGAAGCATAAAAATCGAAATTATAGCTTTAAAAACAATGATAGAACTTTTTTTATAAACATTAAATCATCATATTTATTAGAAAAATTACTTCCTAAAATAGTGGGTAAACATTTACTAAATTGTCCTTTAAATAAAATAAATAGAAAATCTTTTTAAATTATATGATTGGTTGGATTAAGTTTTCTTAAAAAATAGTGGTTTATTTCATGAACCTTCCTATATATATATATATATATATATATATATATATATATATATATATATATATATATATATATATATAAAGTGATTCATTTGTTATAATGAATTTTTTTATATATAATCACTACATTTCACTTCAATTCTAAGAGGCTAACAATACGAGACAAAGTAAAATATAAAAAAAAACATGTAAATTATATTCAAACTGTGTAAAGACTAATAAAGGCTGATGCTCACCAAACTTCTTGTTTGTCCAAGTATAGGAGCCTCTTTGAATAAACACCTTCGGAAGAAAGAAGTGATTCTTCGGAAGCAGCATTGCTTCCGAAGGATAACTGGTTCCTGCCGAAGGTTATACAAGACAACTGCTTCCGAGGAATCCTCTTATGCACTGAAGACAAAGACTTCCGAGGTTTATCCTCTGACAAAGACTGTAGCAGGTTACTCTTATGGTACAAAAGGTACTGACACAAGACATGTTGGTCTGAATAAAGATAGAGACAACATGTAATGAGTCAGATAAAGCACCTTACCTCTCCCATGCTACATTAAATGCAAAAGATAATCTGAAGCCTTGAAGATCAACAACATTAAATGTCTTTTGTATTTAATAGTCCTTTGTAAAGTCAATGTCTATTAATGTAATGATCATGACTGAGTGTCTTAGCCTGTTAAGACACTCAACATACTAGAATAAGCTTTACTTTATGTACTTGTCTAGTATACCCAACTTGTATTCCTAAGTGTATACGGTTGTAGCCTCGGCTATATAACCTCCCAATGTATGGTTGCTTGATGTGTGCTTGCTTGTATACTTCCACTTTGAGAGAAATATATCCTTGAGCTTGAATTATTCTTGTGTTCTTATTATTGTTCAAAGATTATTACTGTGTCATTTTGAGTGTAATTGTGAGATCATTCTAACAGAACATTCCGCATCTGTTAGAGTTAAGTAAGAAATACTTGTGAAGTGTTGTTTAGACATAACAACCCGATCCTACAAGTGGTATCAGAGCCATTGGCTCTTGAACTTGACTGACTAATCATCATCAAGTTACCAGTTCTATTTCTTATAAAATCTCATAGTATTAACACTCATATTTTCTGTGTCTGTCTAAGATGGCTGCTCTAAACAAACATGATACAGAAAATGGCACTCTCAACAAGCCACCAATGTTCACACCTGAAGACTTCGATACCTGGAAAGTCAGAATGGAAGGGTTCATCAGGAACCAAGACTTCAAACTTTGGAAGTCTGTTCTTGAAGGTCCCTACATTCCTACTGTTGCTGCTGCTGGTGCTGGAGTTGCTGCAGTACCAAAAGATCCATCTATGTACTCAGACGAAGATTACAAGAAGATGGAAGTTGATTCTAAAGCTCTTTGGCTCATTCAGATGTCAATACCGAACTCCATTATACATGCATTCAAGAAATGCAAGTCTGCTCAAGAACTGTGGAATTCCTTGAAGCAGATGTATGAAGGTTCTGAAGATGTCAAAGAAAACAAGAAGGATATGCTGAAACAGAAGTTTGAAAACTTTTGTCAACAAAATAATGAAAATATGTCTTCTCAGTACCTAAGGTATGTCCAACTTGTGGATGAATTAACTACTGCAGGTGTAACTCTTGATAATCAAGATGTGCTCAGAAAATTTCTGAGGTCTCTTCCAAAGGCATGGAATATTTATTCGGTAACAATCAGAAGAACAGAAAACCTGAAAACTCTAACTTTAGGAGAGTTGTTTGGTATTCTCAGTGCCTATCAGATGGAATTAGATGCCCAAGAATCTAAAGTCTCCCACTTACCATCTGGTTCAGCTGCTCTTTATGCACCCATCAATAATCCTCCATACCAAAGCTATCAACCCCTCTACCATTCTACCTCCACACCCACTGTCACATTTCCTGAAACTCCAAATTCATCAAACCTTGTCTCTAACCCAACCCCACTACTAACCTCTGGGCAAGGAGCTTTTATGGCTGAGGAGACAAATTACTTTCATCTGTGTCAAGAAGACTTGGATGGTATTCCTGCAGATGATCTTGAGGAGATGGATATAAACTATCAAATGGCTATGATTTCATACAGGGCAAAGAAGTTTTACCAAAGAACCGGCAGACAGTTCAAAAAGCACAATATGAAGACTGGGTTTGGACTTGACAAATCTAAACTCAAATGCTTTAACTGTCAACAGTTAGGCCACTTTGCCAGAGAATGCAAGTCCACAGGAACTCAGTCGACAACTTCTGGGCAACCACAACAAAGACCATCAAGCTCATCAAACAATGCAAACATTGCTGAACAAGATTTTGCAGACTGGAGCTTTCAAGCTGAGGATGCCTCCATCTCCAACAGTGCTTTGATGGCAAATGACTCATCTTCCTCAAGCAAGGTAACTGATAGCATGTGCTCACCTGAATGCTTAGAAACATTAACTATTTATAAGAAAATAAATTCTCAACTCTGTAATGAGCTTGAGTCTCTACAAGTAGTCAAGGCAAATTTCTTTGAGGTTGAAAGAAATTACAAAGAAAAGATTGAAGAAATGGAAAAGACCATTTCAAGTTTAAAACATGAAGATACTAACAAACAGTGTCAAATTAAAAATCTTTTAGAAAGACTAACCACTGCCAAGACTGAACTTGTATTGGCTGAGTCTTACAGAGACAAATTTCTAAGCCAAGGTGAAAAATATGAAAAACTTTTTAGAATGAGCAGCACAACTGAACTTGTGAATAAAAATGGGGCTGGTTTGGGATATAACAAAGTGGAACCTCCATCTGCTTATACTTCCATAACAGATGTTAGGTGTAAATCACTAGTTGACCTTGTGTATAATGAGGAGTTGGATATACACAAGGTGGTTCAAAAGGATAATCTCTCTAATTCAAGTACCTCAACATGCTCAGATGAGGATGATGTTCCTATTAAATCAGTAAAAGGAAAACAAGCTTTGAAATTTAAGAAACAAAATAAGAAAACTAAGAAACATTCAACAGTTTTTATCAAAGCTAAAACCACAGAAAATATCTCCTCAGATGAGTATGTGACTTGCCCATCTGACAAGTCAAAACGAGGTAGATCAATGGAGAGAAAGATCAATTCTCCAGGGAAACAGGCAAAGTCTAAGGCTAACAAGTATGCTGGAACATCCGAATCATCACTCTCTGAGGATCAAAGCTCAGACTTCGTTAAAAGGGATAAGCAGCAACACTCTCCCAACAGTCAAACTCTGTGTCTGATGTGCGGTGAAAAGAATCATTTTGCTGCTGACTGCTTCTATAATCCAAGAAGCAGAATTTCCTCAAAATCACAGGGAAGAGGAAGAAAGAATAGTTGGAGTAAGTCATCTACTTCCTCGGAAGAACAGAGAAGAAATCCAGTCAAGAAGGTATCGGAAGCAAGTACATCCAATAACAGGAAGAAACAAAACAAAAAGGCTTCCGAAAAGAATGCTTTTGAAGCAAAGAAAAAGGAAGCTTCCGAAAGAAAAGGAACCTCGGAAGCTCATCAAAGGAATGCTTTCAAAAAACAAAAGAAATCATCTTTCTTCGGAAGAAGAGCATCGGAAGCAAAGAAAAGGGAAGCTTCCAATAGAAAAGGAAAAGTAGCTTCCGATGGCTATCAAAAGAAACAAAGTCTTCCGACAACTCAAAAGACAAAACAAGCATGGATGAAGAAGGAATCAACTGATAAGCCATCACCCACATCAGAAGCAGCCACATCATCTGTCCCACCTAGGATGATGTCAAAGAAATTTACTTACAATGATGCAAATGGTAAACCCAAGACCACATGGGCTTGGGTTCCCATCAGAAACTAACTCACTTCTGGTCATGTGCAGGGACAGCAGGAATCAAAAGGCAACTTGTGGATAGTTGACAGTGGCTGCTCCAGGCACATGACAGGTAACAAGACCCTTTTGCACAAATATGAACCATTCTTTGGCGGGTCTGTTGCTTTTGGAAGTGATCCAGTAGGAGGTTACATAACAGGTAGAGGCACAATCACAAATGGTAAGGTAAGCTTTGAGAATGTGCATTTTGTAAAAGAACTTAACTACAATTTACTAAGTGTATCACAGGTGTGTGATCAAAAGCATAACATGTTGTTTACTGAGCATGAATGCATTGTTCTGAAACCAGGATTTGTGATACCAAATGATCAAATTCTACTCAGAGCTCCAAGAAGAAGTAACATGTATATGCTAGATATGAGCACAGCTGCACCTCTTAGTAATATAAGCTGCTTTGTCTCAAAAGCTTCACTTGATGAATCATCACTTTGGCATAGAAGACTTTGTCATGTAAACCTCAAAAATATGAATAAACTGGTCAAAAATAATTTAGTAACTGGTTTACCAACAAAAGAATTCATATGTGTTGATAAATGTGTTGCATGCTTAAAGGGTAAGCAGCACAAGTCATCTCATTATGCCAAAGAGATAAATTCAATTACCACAGTCCTTCATTTACTACATATGGACTTGTTTGGTCCCACAAGTGTTAAAAGTCTTGGTAGAAAATCATACTGCTTGGTGGTTACTGATGATTTCTCTCGGTATACCTGGGTGTTTTTCTTAAATACCAAGGATGAAACTGCCGAAATCCTAAAGTCATTTATACTCAGGGTGGAGAATGAAAGTGACCATCATGTAAAAATAATCAGATCAGATCAAGGAACAGAATTCAAGAATCATGTTTTAAATTCTTTTTGTGAATCTAAAGGTATCACAAGACAATTTAGTGCTCCTAGAACTCCACAACAAAATGGTGTCGCTGAGAGAAGGAATAGGACACTAATTGAGGCTGCAAGAACCATGTTGTCTGATGCCAAACTTCCAATAACTTTTTGGGCAGAAGCAGTCAACACTGCCTGTTATGTCCAAAATAGAATATTGGTAGTTAAGTCACATGGCATGACTCCTTATGAAATTTGGCATAAGAGAAAGCCATTCATTGGATTTCTCAAACCATTTGGATGTCAATGCACCATCTTGAATACTAAAGATTACTTAGCCAAGTTTGCTGAGAAATCAGCAGAGGGCTACTTTGTTGGGTACTCTTCAAATGCTAAAGCGTATAGAGTATACATCAAAGCATCCAGAGTTATTGAAGAGTCTGCAAATGTTCAGTTCAATGAACATACTCTCAATAAACCTGGAACCGGCCCTGATTGGTTGTTTGATCTTGATAGTTTTACATCTGCATTTAATCTGGTGAAAGAGTATGTTCCAGTTTCACAGTCAGCTACCACAGACACCTCCAAAGGCTCAAGAGAAGATGACTTTCGTGTTGAACTGCCAATAGCTTCAAGACAAAACTTGGCAGAATCCACTTCAACACAAAATGATGTGTCACAGTCTGAGACAATCAACACATCTCAGGCAGGTCCCTCAATTGAAGCTGCTTCTAATTCACAACATCAAGAAGAAGTAGGAAGTCCTTCAGCAGACGAAAATTCTCTGGAAACCACTACTCTCAGAGAAAACCAACCCACAACAGTCCAAACTTTGAATCCACATGATCTGCCAGAAATCCAGCTTGAGGTAGTTCTTCCTAACCTTGAGTCACTCAACGTGGATGAATCTTCTCAACTGGATGTGATTCCAAGGACTCGAATTCACAACACTCATCCAGTTGAAAACATCATTGGCAATGTAGAAGACGGTGTCAGAACTAGAAGCTCTATGCATGAAGCAAATGTTTGCTTGTTTTCTTGCTTTCTATCCCAAATAGAGCCTAAGAAGGTTGCAGAGGCTTTAAAAGATAACAGTTGGGTAGAAGCTATGCAAGAAGAGCTTCTTCAGTTTCAAAGACAAGGAGTTTGGAAAACTTGCCCTTTGCCTAAAGGAAAGTATGCCATTGGAACCAAATGGGTGTTCAGAAACAAGAAAGATGACAAAGGTGTTGTCATCAAGAACAAAGCAAGATTGGTTGTTCAGGGATACACTCAAGAGGAAGGCATTGACTATGATGAAGTCTTTGCACCTGTTGCCAGAATTGAAGCTATTAGAATATTTTTGGCATTTGCAGCTGCAAAAGATTTCAAAGTGTTTCAGATGGATGTTAAAAGTGCCTTTCTTTATGGAAAAATTGATGAAGAAGTATATGTGTGCCAACCTCCAGGATTTGAAGATCCAAAGTTTCCTGATCATGTCTGTAAGCTTGATAAGGCTCTTTATGGGTTGCATCAAGCTCCCAGAAAATGGTATGAGACTTTATCTTCTTTTCTGTTGGCAAACAAATTCAAGAGAGGAACAATTGATAAAACTCTCTTTTTCAAGAAGTCTAATCAACATATCATGCTAGTTCAAATCTATGTTGATGACATTATCTTTGGTTCTACTAATGAATCTCTCTGCAAGGAGTTTGAATCACTAATGAAATCCAAATTTGAGATGAGTTCAATGGGAGAACTCACCTTCTTTCTTGGATTACAAGTGAAACAAACTCCTACAGGGATTTTCATTAATCAATCAAAATATGTCAAGGACATTCTTGAAAGATTCAAGCTTTCTGATTGCAAAGCTCTGGGAACTCCTATGTCCAAAACAACATCACTTAGCCCTGATCTTGAGGGGGAGGATGTTGATCAGCACCAGTACAGAGCAATGATAGGCTCTTTGATGTATCTCACAGCAAGCAGGCCAGATATCATGTTTGCAACTTGTGTGTGTGCAAGATTTCAGGCTAATCCCAAAGTCTCTCATATGCTGTCTGTAAAAAGAATCTTTAGATACCTCAAAGGAGCACCAAGTCTAGGATTATGGTATCCTAGAAATGAAGACTTTCAGTTCATGGCTTATACAGACAGTGATTATGGGGGTTGCAACATCAGCAAGAAATCCACATCAGGAGGATGTCAATTTCTTGGATCCAGGATTGTGTCTTGGCAATGCAAGAAACAGTCATGTGTTTCTACTTCTACTGCAGAGGCTGAATATATAGCTGCTTCTAGCTGCTGTGCACAAGTCATCTGGATCCAGAATCAGATGAAGGATTATGGAGTAGATCTGTTCAATACTCCTATTCAGATAGACAATTCCAGTGCAATCTCCATCACCAATAATCCTGTCAAGCATTCCAAGACCAAGCACATTGACATCAGATACCATTTCATCAGAGATTGTGCAGAAAAGAAGTTGATTCATTTGGTCAAAGTTGATTCAGAAAACAATTTGGCAGATCTCTTCACAAAGGCGTTTGATGAAGGAAGATTCAGGTACTTAATAACATCCATTGGGATGATCAACTTTGAATAAATGTACAGACAAGGAATAAATAATTCTTCGGAAGATAAACTTAACTTATCTTCCGATGAGTAACTACTCAGCAGAAGATAGGTTAAGTCTTCGGAAGCATTATTTCTTCCTTAGTCGGAAGATCTCACACTTCAGAAGCTAAATTACCTTCTGAAGTAATACTCTTCCGATACATTATCTTCGGAAGCATAGGCTTCTCAAGGTACTCTTCAGAAGAAAGTGTCTTCCGAAGAACATTTTGCCTAATGCATTATCTAACGTTTCAGAAGCAGTGCTTCCGACAGTATAAATTTTATACTTCGGAAGCACATCTCTTCTGAACATTTTTGGTCTAATAAGCTGCTTCCGAAAGTCACTTCTTCGGAAGCACCTCAGTCAGAGAAAATTAATTGTGAAACCAGCTGTCATCGGAAGACCTTTTTCTGACATCCGGATCTCAAATTTAATGTGTCTATATATTAAATGCTGAAATCCGAAGGTATATAAAGGTCTCCCGCTCATTCGCATTCTCACAAACCGTTTCACTTTGAAATCTTCCTTTCTTTGAACTCCAAATTTGTGCCCTAAAAATCACAAACTGCCATGGATCTTCTTGCTTTCAAACCTGCTCACAATGTACCTGCGGAGTTATCAGCAGAGCATGATATCGACTTCGCACCGATCATCTCTTTTCTTCAAAGGAGCAGGTATTTCTTTGCGCTAACCATTCAGCCCCTGGTGTATGAATCTCATCACCAACAGTTCTGGGCATCTTGTTCTGTTTCCTCGTCGTCCAATGGTCGGTCTCTGGTAGCCACCATTGATGCTCATCCTATCGCTATTTCTGTGGAGACCATCTGTCGGCATCTTAAACTGAATGATGCCGATGGAAAGGTTTCATTCACAAAGGATGAGGTAGCATTGACATTTCAGTCAATGGGGTACGAAGGTCCTCTCCCTTCAACAACCTATTTGAAGGTTCGAGTGTCCTATAATTACAAGTACCTCATACATGTGTTTTTACATTGTCTTTCAAATAAATCTGGTGGTTGGGACCAAGTTCCATCTGATTTAGCTTCGGCTATTCATGGCTTGGCTTCTAATCAACTGTTTAACTTTTCTGCTTTTATTTTTAATAATTTGGTTGACAACATCACGTCACCAAAGAAATTTTGTATGTATCCCAGGTTTTTGCAACACATTTTTAATGAAGAGTTGGGAACTTCCCTTTCTCTAACTGGGAATACTTACAAAATGCCCTTGGTCTCTTCCAAGGTTTTTGTGCAACTCAAGAAGAAGAGTGCTCAGTTCTCTGGGACATTCACTCCTCTTCTTCCCTCTATGGAGTCCACTGCTCCAGAAGGTGACAGCTCTGTTAACCCCACAGATGCTGAGCCCACACCTTCCACTTTTGTTCCCCACCCCATAAAAGTCACTTACAAACGCAAACGAAACCCTGTGCAACTCTCTACAGTTGTTCAGGCTCCTTCTACTGAACCCACAAAGAAAAAGGTTAAAAGAACTGCTCAGGGCACAGTTCCACCTAAGGTGCAAGCCACACCTGTTGTCTTTCCACAGGTTCTTCCTCTGGAGCCTGTGGCTGTCCTTAACCAGCCTGCAAGCCCTCAGCTTATGTCACAACACATAACTGAGAATATACAAAGGGATACACCCATAGTTGAGTCTGCTTCTCATGAAGATACTCCCTTAGATCAGAGACTGTCTCCCAGGTCTCCAGGTTCTTATCACCCAGATATGCCCCCCTCCCATACTATTACCCAGGCTCTTGGAACTTCTGCCGTACCTGTGGAGGAACCACTCTCTCCCACTACCCAAACTTTAATGAGAGTGGTGACACAGTTACAGGCAAGGTTTCCTGACCCAGAGCCTATCATATCAGAGGTTGGCCCCAGTAGTTTTGAAGGGGTCAATGCAGGTGAGGCTGCCACTCCTGTTGATCTTAATAAAGATCCACAGGAAAGTGGTACAGGCAATAGGACCTCACCTGCGGCAACCTATGTTGGGGGGGACTTCTTTGAAGCCCTTCTCAATGAAGGGAATCCAGGGTGCCAAGAAACCACTTCTGGTGGTGGAGGTGCAGGAGCTCGGCTCAGTACTCCATCGCCCAAGGATTCCACTCCTGTGGATGAGGGCACACACACTCAGGAATTGACGGTCACCATAACCTCCCTCCAAGCCAGGGTAGCTCTTTTGGAAGCTGAGGTGTCTAACCTGCGGCTGGAGATCCAAATCAAAGATGCAACCATTCTGGATCTCAGGAGGCGTCCACCCGTTATTCTACATCCTTATCATCCTGATCCTGATGTTACCACCTTCACATCCCCCGATGCTACCAAAAAGGGGGAGAATGTACCACCTGCAGGGTCAGGATCAGAAGCAAGAGAAGAGGAGGGTGCACAAGAAGTTAATCCATCCTTAGTCACTTTGACTGCTGAATGGGATGACTTCTTGGGTACTTATTTTCAAGATTCTTCTTCTACTTCCTCTTCTTCTGCTTCTGAGGATACAAGGGAGGTTGCCAAAGAGACTGAACAGCAAACATCAAATGTCTCTTTGGAACCTCAGTCCCCTCTTGGGACTAAGTCTCCTTCTGAGACTGCAGCTCAGGTTGCCATGGAAGACATCACACAAGAAGAACCAATTTCCATGAAATCTGTGTCCCCTTCTGGGACAGAAGCTGCTGAAGCTCTCTCTTCCTCTCCTGAGCCCTTTGTGGAATCTAATAAGGAACCATCTAAGGGGATTGGTCAACTGGAGGAGACAGTGAATGCTGAGGTTAACTCCGAAGCTGCAGCTGCCTCCGAAGGCCCAGTCATCCTGGATGTTTCCTCCACAGAGGAGCTACATGACAATGACCCAGCTGGTGAGGCAACAGGAGACTTCTCCTCTGGGGCAAAAATAACTGATGATGACAAAGGAAAAAGAAAGCTAACCCCAGAGGAGGAAGCAGAACAGGAGGAGAGGAGACCAAAGAAAACTAAGGGCCGACCAAATACCTCTCTAGATGAAGAGCGAGCTAGACTCTCTGCTTTGCTCGAAGAAAGAGGTTATGACTTTGATGAAGTCATCAACTGGTCGGTACCTAGAATGGCTGCCGAGCTGGACAAGGTGCAGCAGCAAGAACAAGCTGTTGCTGCATCAAAGGCTCTGAGTGTACTTACAAAGAAGCAAAAAGAAAAGGCCTACAGAGACAAGAACAAGGCCTTTCTCTTGGAATATGGCTTCCATGCTCGGCAGCTAGGCCCTATGAAGAACTCGACCATGGATATGCACATCCGAGATATCAAGGCTAAAATTGCCAGAGGTGAGTTACTTCCAATTGAACAGATAAGGGCTCAAAAGGCAAGCCTAATGAGAGGCTTAGGTTTAGGGGGAGAAGATAGAACAGAAATGCCCAACATGTTCCCCCTAAATCCTAAAGAAGAACAAATAACTCCTCCATCAAGCCCATCTATGAAGACAAAAGTCCCTGATCCTGAGAAACAATCTATGGCAGATGAGAGGAGTTCAAGTCCTCCAAGAACTGAGGCTGCAGGCCCAGAACCCACTGCAAGAACAGAAGATGCAGTGGGATCCAATGTGGAGGATCAACAGGCCAGAGAACAGAGGAGTGAAGCCATGGCTCAAAACAGACCAAGATTCACAAGAAGAAAGAGCATGGCTAAAAGGAAAAAGAAAACAAAAACTATTCCCTTCGACTCTGAGCCTGATACAACACTCTCAGTACTTGAAGCCACATCTGAAGCAGCTCCCGAAACTACACAAACCCAAGAAGACATGAGGGATATCAGCAGACTAATGCATGAGCATTCATACATCCCCTTGGTAAATTGGAGCTTCAATGCACAAGAAAGGATATTCATCCTCACCAACTACAATGGAGAAATAAAATTGGTGGATCTTTTGCATCTAATGATGTTGGCAAAACCCTATATATTTGATCTAGATAAGCTCCCTCTCAATAATCCTGACAATGGAGCAGATGGGAGGTCAGCCATCAGATTGATTAGAAAAAGGGCACAGGTACTGAGGGGTACATGGAAGCCAAGGTTTATTCCTTAGAAGTTTTGGTAGCATCAGCCTAGGGGGAGACTGTAAAGACTAATAAAGGCTGATGCTCACCAAACTTCTTGTTTGTCCAAGTATAGGAGCCTCTTTGAATAAACACCTTCGGAAGAAAGAAGTGATTCTTCGGAAGCAGCATTGCTTCCGAAGGATAACTGGTTCCTGCCGAAGGTTATACAAGACAACTGCTTCCGAGGAATCCTCTTATGCACTGAAGACAAAGACTTCCGAGGTTTATCCTCTGACAAAGACTGTAGCAGGTTACTCTTATGGTACAAAAGGTACTGACACAAGACATGTTGGTCTGAATAAAGATAGAGACAACATGTAATGAGTCAGATAAAGCACCTTACCTCTCCCATGCTACATTAAATGCAAAAGATAATCTGAAGCCTTGAAGATCAACAACATTAAATGTCTTTTGTATTTAATAGTCCTTTGTAAAGTCAATGTCTATTAATGTAATGATCATGACTGAGTGTCTTAGCCTGTTAAGACACTCAACATACTAGAATAAGCTTTACTTTATGTACTTGTCTAGTATACCCAACTTGTATTCCTAAGTGTATACGGTTGTAGCCTCGGCTATATAACCTCCCAATGTATGGTTGCTTGATGTGTGCTTGCTTGTATACTTCCACTTTGAGAGAAATATATCCTTGAGCTTGAATTATTCTTGTGTTCTTATTATTGTTCAAAGATTATTACTGTGTCATTTTGAGCTAATTATACTAATGTAATGAGCTAAAATACGTATCGTTACATTTGTTTAATTATAGCTCGTAAGGTAATAAAAGTTTACCCTCCTATTTCTAAAACATTCATGACTTTTATATACATTGTATTTTTTTCTTATAAAAAATAGACTATTAAACTTTTTATATATTTAACGTTAATTCAAGTATATTATTGTCCAATTGTTTTCAAATTGTTTGTAATTATACTAACGTAACGAGCTGTAACATTAAATACAGATCGTTACATTGGTGTAATACAGCTCGTTACACAATAAAAGTTCACCCCATTATTTTTAAAACATTCATAACTTTTATTATTTTCTTTCTGCAAATTAACATTTTATAACGTGATCATTTCTATTGTTCTTATTTTAAGACCTGAACCAACATGTTCTAAAGACCACTAATAGATGATATCTTTTAGCCTAACCTTAACAAGTGTACATGTTCTAAAGACCACTAATATATGTTGTTATTTTTTTTATAAAAATTACACCGTTAAAATTATCACATTTTTATCATTAATTCAACTATAATCTAGTCCAATCTTTTCAAAGTCTTCGTAATTACACTGACGTAACGAGCTTTAATTAACATTAAATACAAATCATGACTTTTATATACATTGTTACTTTTTTATAAAAATTACACCGTTAAACTCGGTTCATTTTTATCTTTAATTCGATCTTTTTTTTTAAATTCTCGTTTAGTCCATTTATATCTTTTTTTTTTTCTAAACGATGATAAATTTTTCATAAACAAAAATAAAATAACATATTTTCGTGCATATATAACAAAGATTATGAAAAAAAACCGAAAGATTTAGCTTGAACTTGTCGGGGTTAAACGGGTTTACTTAATTAATGTAACATTTTGAGAATTATATATTATTAAAGTTATTTATATTCACAAATTTCGTTCTTCTTAGAATTCAAAATTTTATGTATAATTATAACTAGTAACCTTCGATTTATACATAAAATCCCATCCAGAGCAATTTTTACTAATCAAGATACAAGCTTCTTATATAAGACAAATGTGGAGGTTGGAGACCCTCCATACATAACTAACTACGTATATTCTATATATGTAAGTATATGTACATATATTGTAAACAGAAAATTAGAAATTAAATCATATTGCAATTTCATGCACATGTAAAGTAGTCAACAACTTTTTAAAACAAAAGTAAGAGAGAAAAAATAAAATAAAGAAATGCTTTATTAAAAATAAAATAAAAAACTAATTATATATAAATCATGTTTTTTTTTAAAAAAAAAAATTAATAATATAAATTACAATGTTTTTGAAAAAAATATGTTATGATCATGATGAAACCGTTACGATCCTTCCTTTTTGCAACCTATGAATACTAAATAGTTCAAACCATGAACAAATATGGTAAATATTATGTTACAAAGGATTGGAAGGTCACTGAGTGTTGGACTTGTATGGGCTCCAACAACAAAAGGTTTATTTTTGAGTGTATGCACATGAATTCCGTATTTCCCTTCCTTGAACTACATCTTAATTAGTCAGTCAGTCAGTCAATGCACTTGAATTCCCTTCCTTGAACTGTAATAATTTGACTATTTATTTATTTATTTATTTATTTATTTAGGTTTTAGTTTAGCACATTGTCTAAATAAATTGAATTGTATATCAAAACACACAGAACACTTACAATCAAATTTACTCTTGATTAATACTTGGAGAAATATAACTCAAAAACTCGGGAAAATTACCAAAATGGACACTTTGACCAAAAATTTCTCCAAAATGTCCATTTGACTTTCCAAATGCCAAAATGTCCATAGCCTTTACAGGCGCCGACGCCTGTGTACACACGGGCGGGCGCCTGTGTAATATCCAATCAAAAAACGCCACGTTTTCTACACAGGCGCCCACGCCCCTTAAAAACCACGAACGCCCGTATAAAAAAAAAGTTGTCACGGGCGTCGGGCCCACACTGACACATCTGTCACGGGCGTCCGACCGTAAAGAAAAAAAAAAAAAAAAAAATCCCGGGTCAAGTCACAGGCGCCCAGACCACCTACACAGGCGCCCGAACCGACCACACGGGCGCCCAAACCTAGTTACGGGCGTCCAAACTTTTTTTTTTCGGAAAAAGTGCCACAGGCGCCCGCCTGTAACACACAGGCGCCCGCCTGTAACACACAGGCGCCCGCCTGTGTAGTACAGGCGTCCGCCCGTACAAGTTTTTTTTTTTTTTTTTTTTTTTTTTTTTGAATCTTTATTTTATAGGCGTCCGACCATAAAGACGGGTATATATATGCGTAAAGTGTCCCTACCTAAAACGCTCACTTTTTTTTTTGCAAACAAATTTGAAAATGGATAAACAATTTTTTTCTCAACCAACAGATAAACCTTCGAAATGGATATTATCAAAATGGAGAACATTAAAAAGCAACACTGAAGGATCTAGTGATCAGAATCACCAAAATGCGGAACCTGTAAATGAACCGGTAAAAAAACGAAAATGGGCTATTCCTGACGATGAGTCTGACAATTGGTCGAACGACGTTGTTGAGTTTTATCAGAATGGCGACTCAACATATTGTTACTCAGCAGTGTTTTTCAAAAATGAAAGATTGGACACGCAATTTTGGGGTACTTTGCTCGGATACAGTTCCAACGGAAATTTATTAGCAAATGTAAGAATATCATTTAAACTTTCTGTTTTTAATATTAAAATTGGTTTAACATAAGTATTTATTTTATATTATAAATATAACAGCATGTTGAAGGATGGGTTGGCAGACTAATTAAATGGAGGTCTAGAGAAGTTCAAAAGAATTCAAATTTAAATTTGCGTTGGAGCATATTACCGCCGTCTTTTGTTACTCTTTTGTTAGATTCGTGTAGCAAAAATGCTACACAGTTTGCAAATGGCAAACATTTACCCTTTCCTTCATTTTTTGAAGTAGATCATGTCTATTTGCCGTATTGTTTCAAACGTCAAGAGTGGTGTCTACTTAAAGTCGATTTGAACACTCAAGAACTAGTTTTATATGAGAACAAATGCCTGACTGGCGATGAATACAGATCAAATTTCCATCCGATAATGGTTAAGATTGCAGTTTATTTTACAGCCTTATTGGTAAACATTCGGTATTGGAAACTTACAAGACGTCCAGAAAGAACTGTATCATTTGGGATGAATGACGATTTCGTGAGGTCATCGAACGAATTACACGGCAACGAAGCTGTTTACGTTTGCATGGTGATGGAACATTTGGTGACTGGAAAACCAATTAATTTAGAACTAGATTTTAAAAATTGTTGTATCTCTTACCGACGATTCATGGCTGATCAAATGTATTTTTGGCGTTGTTTACCGAGTGTTGATAATAAAAAATGAATGGTATATTGTCTGATTTCATGTTATTGTTGTTTAAAACTATTATTTATTATTTTATCCTATCTATATTATATAAAATAAAAAAAATGATATAAAAGGAGATCATATTACAAAAACTAACAACATACCATTTAGAAAACAAACAAAATTAGCTAAGTACTAAAATCTGAATCCGGTTCGTGTTCATCTTCCCATGGGTTGTGATAACCAGAAAACGAATCATCATACTCGTCTTGCCATGGATCACAAGGCACGTACTCATCCTCTGGTCTATTTTCATACAAAATCTGAAGGTAATCATCCTCAGTGTATGGAACAAACTCGTCTTCAGAAGGATAATAATCGTCTACCGAATTATTCAGATCCGGCAAAAAAGTTTCGAATGCCAGGTTCCAGAAATCATCTTCGGTTGTTTGAACCTGCTGCTCTTGTACGTTTACCTCTGTCAACTTATTTTCATTCTTTAACATCTTCAATATGGTAACCTTCATCTGGGCACGACGGCCTTATATATACAATTTATTTATATTTTTATTACTAAATATATTAAAAAAACAGATCTCGAAAAGCGTACAATAAACCGCCCATGTAAAACAGGCGCCCGCCTAAATTAAACAGGCGCCCGCCCAATCTAAACAGGCGCCCGATTGTTTCAAATAGGCGTCCGAATTATAATAAAAAATAAAAAAAAGTTGAAGGCGTCCGACTGAACTATAAAGTCGCCCGACTTTAATATACAGGCGTCCGCCCTAATTAAAAAAAAAAAAAAAATTAAAAAAAACCTAAATAGGCGTCCGCCTGTGTTTTACAGGCGCCCGCCTGTAACTCACAGGCGTCCGCCTGTGTGTTACAGGCGTCCGCCTGTAACTCACAGGCGTCCGCCTCTATGTTACAGGCGCCCGCCCATGTAGTTTTGCCGCCTCGTTTTCCCGCCGAATTCCAAACGCCTGGACGCCTACATAAGAAATTTTTGGGTTTGGAAAGGACCACACGACGATTACGACCTCCAGAACACGTGTAGAAAACGACACTCGATTTTACTACTTTTGGGTTACGCTTTAAAGTGTACAATTTAAGAAAATGTTACAAGTAAGTTTTTTTATTATATTTCGAACGTATATTTAAACGATTAATTTAGTTTTCTTATTGTCTCATTGTTTCATAAATATTTTTCTGACTTAGGCTGACTGTAAAACGCGGATTTCATGGAAAAATGTTGAGATTGTGAAAAATGTTATTAGCAAGTCGCAGGAAAGAATTGATATTTGGAACGACCAATGTTTTGCCCCTTGGCTTAATGTAAAGAACACCCAGCCAGATGGGCAACTGATTCACGCTATGCTTCTTCATCAACTTCCTGTCAACTATGATACTGAATTTGATGGGATTGTTTACTCGGTTGGTGGACAGGGCAAACCTATGTTACGTTTCGGACCTCGCGAGTTTTGCATTATTACAGGATTTAAATTCGGTGATAATAGTACAAAATCTAAAGGAGGTGATTCGTTTTATAATCGGGTTTTAGATGAAAACATTTCGGTTCCGATTACAGTTGATAAACTGAAATCATTTCTGGTCGAGAATGAAAACAACTTCAATGATGACGATATTGTTCGTCTCTGTTTACTACTTATCCTATATTCTTTTTTCATGGGAGTAGAAACAGATAAACATATTCAGAACGAGCATCTACTTTTGGTAGATAATTTTGATTGTTGGAATGATTTCAATTGGGGTAGTTATTTATGGGGCCGCACGTATCCCAGTATTCTGAACGTGCTAAACAAAAAAGTGATGGTTCCAAACAAAAAATTATACTATTCGTTGACAGGATTTGTTTGGTCTTTCAAGGTATTATATATTAAATTAATGCAAAATTATAAATGTTATTAAATATTAATATTATTAAAATAATATATTTTTCAGATTTGGATATACGAGTCTTTTCCGTATATGAAAACAATTTGTAAATACAACGAATCTATTCCGAGAGCGGTTGGTTGGGAAAAACCCAAAAAAACTCGTTGGCCTACCGTGGAAGTGATATTTCAAAAATGTTCTGAGGTAAAATAATTATTATTTTTTTTTATATTAACGAAATTTTTTAACATAATTGAAATTTCTTTATTTTAATTTTTTATAAAATTTTAGGTGATGTTTACTCCTATAAACCTTTTTCCCAATCCTACTGAATTGAAAGTTCATGGTCAGAGCTTCGATTATTTGAATAAAATGTTGCAAATGAGGATGGGAGGGAACCAAAATTTTGTTTTCCAACCGCAGCCGGCCCAGGAATTTCGGGCGGAAGATGATGTTGTCAATCAATTTGTCAATAATTTTTTGGATGATGACATCAATGTGGAAGAAAAAAAGTCTTACGAAGAATTTACCAAAAAACAGCAAGAGCAATCTTCCACTGGTTCAATGAGTGCAGACCAGTATAACAGCATCATCGAAAAACTAATGTTGCTTTTGAAACATCGGGTATTTTATTTATAATATATAATATTCTTATTTTAATTGTTTATTCAATTGATTTTTATTGTTTGCAGGAAAATGTTGACAATTTTATTTCAGCAAGTGAATCGTTTCACCAAAGAACCGATCAGCGTTTGAGCGTATAAAATTTTTAATATAAATAATTTTTTAATTTTTTTTGATATTTAGGATTAACTTAAACTTCAAAACAGAAACTATCTTTTGAAGAAGACGAAGAAAATAGGGAAGAAATAGTTGAAGATATGGTCACCCCCGATGTTGTTTTAGTTTCCAAAAAAAAGGTATTTAATTTTATTTATATTTTTTATCATATTAAAGTTTCATTTAAATTTGTTTTTATTATTAGTTAACTTTTTTAAATTTATTATTAGGTGATATCAAATAAAGGACGTGGTAAAAGAATAAAGAAAAAATCTAAAGTTCTTACTACCCCCTTTCAAGGTTTTGATACTACGCCTGCTGTAGATAAAAATAACGATGAGGCGTATTCTATCAAAGTTATAAAAGAGCTGGCAATCCGTGAGAAATTTTACTTCTACACGCGATTTCAGCCGAACGTCGGTCTAACTCACGAGTTTTGGAAAGGAATCACAAGCGGGTGGTTTGAAAACAACGTGAGTGTTTTATTTAAAATAAAATTAAATTATTTTTGATACTAAATTTGGATTGCTATATTTTTAACAGCATATCGATGGCTGGATCAACAAATTAATGCTTGATAGGCCGGAAGATGCGGACTGGACCATTTTGCCTTGCCATTTCTTGACCACCATGTATTTTAGTAAAAGATGGATCGACGAATTAGGCACTGGTGATATATGGCCATTTCCAGCTGTCACGGGACTTAACAAAGTTAATAAATTAGTTTTATTTTTTTAATATTAACGTTTATAAAATACTAATTATTTATATTTTTTGTGTAGTTTTATGTTCCGATTAACATGCAAAACCAACATTGGTGTTTGACATGTGTTGATCTTTCATCTTGGACATTGAGTGTTTATGACAGGTATATTTATATTATTTTTTAAAATATATTTGTAAAATATGTAATAATAATAAATATCTGATATGTACAGTTTTCCTGAGGTGTGCACACAAGCAAGGAACGAAATGTTGTTTTTCCTGGACAACATATTTCCGCAATGGTTACTGTATAATGATCATGATTTAGGCGGTATTTTCAGACCACCTCCTTTTAAGCGACTTTTTCCGGATGATGTTCCTCATCAAGTCGGAACTATAGGAGATTGTGGTGTTTGGGTCTGTATCTTTCTACAACGTCTAATTAATGGAGAAAGACTTAGCAGCCAGGATGAGGATGCGCAAAAAACCGCACATGATTTTCGGTGGAGTTTTGCACGCTTAATGTACGAAAATAAAATTAGATCAGAAGTTGAATAGATGCATTTTGTAACTTTTTTTCGAATTTGTTTTGTAAATTTTTGTAATGAAATATTATTGTGCGTAAACATTTATTTAAATTTATTTATTTAAATATAAAAAAAAAAAAAATTGAGCCGCCTATATGAAACAGGCGGACGCCTGTAACACATAGGCGGGCGCCTGTACCACACAGGCGGGCGCCTGTGTGGTACAGGCGTCTGCCTTTTCATGAAATTTTTAACACACAGGCGCCCGCCTGTAAGATACAGGCGCCCGCCTGTAACTTACAGGCGTCCGCCTGTGTGTTACAGGCGGCTCAATTTTGAATTTTTTTAAAAAAAAAACAGGCGTCCGCCTATGGGTAGTAGGCGTCCGCCTTTTCGAAGTATATAAATAAAGACCAATATCGAAATGAAAAATTCAACTTTCTCTTTTTTTAATTTTTAGCTTCCTTGTTTATCTATCAAGTTTTATAAAAAATTACCTTTGAAAAAATATGTTTTACAAAAGAAAGTTTCTTAAGTATTTATCTTATTGAATTAATACCACTTAGTTTTAATTCTTATTGAATTAAAACCACTTACATATATATATCCACTTACATTACATGATTGGTTTTATAAATCTTTCATGTAATGTAGTTGATATTTTTTATAAAAAAAACTTTTTTATACCTTTTGGCTTTCCAGTGGAAGATACTCTATTTAAATAAATCCAATGTTAAGTAAGAGGTATTTAAAAAAATTATTATTATAAAAATCCACTCTTTTTCTCCTTGATATAAAAAAGAGTGGTATAATATTTTGTATAAAAAAAATATTTTAAAAACTATATTATTATAATGCTGATTGAAATTAAACCACTTATATACTTAAATTGATTTTGTTTAAATGTTTGATTAAACAAATCAAATATGTAATATATTTACTAATTATTATATCAGTAGCCTTCTTGCTATCTCATAAAAAGATTTACAAGAACGAAAATGTGTTATCAAGAGTTAAAAGACAATGATGAAAATCTGTAGACAAGAGTTACAAGGACGAGACCGAGATTACTGATTTGTGGAATAAAGAGTTAAAAGAATGAGACCGAGACCGAGATTACTGATTTGTACTGTTCTTTTTCCTTTAACGTTTTTTTAAGTACTGTTGTTTTTCCTTTGAAAAATTTATTTCATTTTAAGTTTACACCACTTTATTAATTTTAATCCTTATTGAATTAAAACCACTTATTATATCAATTTCCTATGCATGATTGATGGAACAGATCTTTCGTGTGTTTTAATTGATATATATATATTTTAAAAGGAGCTGTTTTAAACAGTCCACACTCATACTTCCTGATAAGTAGGAGTGTTATGAAGAATTCTGTTATGAAAACTTAGAAGACCGAGATTGCTGATTTGTAATCAAAGATTATGCTGCTATGTAATTAAAGATTGTGCTGCTATGTAAACTTAGAATGATTGGAAACAATATTGGTTATTATAAAGATTGTAATATTTCGAAATTATATAATGTGTTGTCAGTTTTTACTTAATATTTCATTTATTTGTTTTTTTACCGAAATAATCTTATGCGTAAACTTTATTATATTTTAACTTTATTAACAAAATTGAATAAAAAAAATAAAATTGCGCCGCCTCTAATACACAGGCGTCCGCCTGTACCACACAGGCGCCGCCTGTACCACACAGGCGCCCGCCTGTATGGTACAGGCGTCTGACGTTTTGAATTTTTTTTTCAAAATAACAGGCGGCCGACTGTACCACACAGGCGCCCGCCTGTAACACACAGGCGCCCGCCTGTAACACACAGGCGCCTAAAATTTGAATTTAAAAAAAAAAAAAACAGGCGTCCGCCTGTATTATACAAGGCGTCCGCCTTTTCAAGGTTTATAAATAAAGACTCATATCCCATATCCGAATGTTAACTTAAACTTTTCTTTGCTTTTTATTAAAATCTTTTTAAATTTTTATTTTCCAAGTTTATGAATTAAGTGTTATAAGAAAAAATGTTAGAAAAAATTTGTTTTATAAAAGTATGTTTTCTTGATTATATATATCTTATTGAATTAACACCACTTAATTTTAATTCTTATTGAATTAAAACCACTTACATATATATATCCACATACATTACATGATTGGTTGTATAAATCTTTTATGTAATGTAGTTGATATTTATAAAAAAAAATACTTTTTTATACCTCTTGGCTTTCTAGTGGAAGATGCTGCGTTCAAACTCTTTCAACGCGAAATATGAGGTATTTAGAAGAAATCAATATTATAAAATCCACTCTTTTCCTCCCGGGAAACATAAAAAGAGTGTTATTTTATTTTAAGTAAAAAAATATTTTAAAAACTTTATTATCATAATTCTTATTGAATTAAAACCACTTATATACTTATATCGATTTACTTTACATGTTTGATATAAAAAATCATTCATATAATATAATTTATATAAGTTATATCGGCATTCTTCTTACTGCCTTATTGGAGTTGATGTTTATCTGCAACGGCAAACGTATTTTGGGGAAAACTATATTAAATAACCAACTTTTTCAATCACGAAGATAGTTGTTATGAAGAATTTTGTTATGAAAAGTTAGAAGACCGATATTGTTGATTTGTAAACAAAGATTGTGCTACAATGTAAACTTAGAAGACTTGGAAACAATATTGGTTATTACAAAGATTGTAATATTTCGAAATTATATATGTATATAATGTGTGATATTGCATTACTTTATCATAAAACATACGAAATTATTAAAATACAAAAATATAACATACTCATTAAAAGTCATTTAAATCATAACAATAATCTTTTTGAGTTGTTGACCCAACTACAAAATCACGAAAATTCTCTACATCTACAAATGTTGTCTGTGTTTCGTTTATTTTTTGTTTTGACGATGAACCCATTTGTGATGCCAGAGGTGTTTTACACTGATGACGCATATGTCCCTTGCGATGACATCTTGAGCATATTGTCGGAACAATTTCCTCACCACGAGAGGGAATTCGTTTATTTTCTCGAGGACGACCAGCTTGTCTTTTGTCCATGTGCGGTGTTTCTAATTTGTCATAATTTTCATCTATCTCCCATTCTGATTCATCTGGTACCGGCTGTATCGATTCTGCGTAAGTGGCAGCGTGTACCTCATTTGTAAACCAGTCCATTGCCCACTGATAACATTCTGTCTGCTTTAAGAATTTTGAAACACTAATCACATGACCACATGGTAAACCGGATAACTGCCATTTGCGACAAGTACATTTTTTATTGTAAAGATCGACAACGCATCGATGACGTCCGTCGTCTACATTGAACTGATACTCGTCTATGCCACGAACTGACCATGTCTTGCATTTCTGAATTCGTCTACATATTTTGTCTGTAGCCCATGCGGTCAGATAGTGTCTATTTTTCTCTACAAAAAGTTAAAATAATTTATCAATAAATATTATTAAACCAGGGAAAATAAATTAAAATTAACTTCAACGGTGTTTATTAGAACCTCCGAGTTGTCGTCGTTCAAAATACCATTTCTGAACCAATTCGACAAAAAAGTCGATTAACCGAGTGATTGGTAACTTTCGTGCGCTCCGGGACAACGCATTAATAGACTCGGCACTATTTGACGTCATGATATTAAATCGTTGCACCGGGCAATGTGATCGAGCCCATTTTGAAAAACCAGCTCGCGTGAGGATTTCTCGAATATTAGAACGGTTACTACAGAGTGCGTTAAAATTGATATCAAATTCCCCAACCGTATAAGCTTTACAAGTCGCCCACCACAAGTTTTCTTGTGCTTTACCCTTTAGACGTAGATTCATCATCAAATGTCGGCAACAAAGACCATGATAAGCCTGTGGATATACTGTTCTTATTGCTTGATCAATGGAAGCGGCTCGATCTGAAATAATTGCAAGATTTGAATGATCGTCAATGCCCTCCTTGAGTTTTGACAAAAACCACGTCCACGATTCCCCGGATTCTGTTTTCCCCACACCGAATGCAATAGGTAAAATTTGATTATTTCCATCCATACCAACAGCTAAAAACATGGTGCCTTTAAATGCACCCTTAAGATGTGCCCCGTCAATAATTATTATAGGACGCAAACAATGAACAAAACTGCGCACCTGTAAATAAGTATTAATAAATATATAATACAAGAATATAATATTTTTAATAATTCGTAACTTACCGCTGCACCAATAGCAACAAAAACCATTTCAAAACGGTTAAACTCGTCCCTCAAAATATGAGTTATTGTTCCTGGATTAGCTAATTGAAGATAATGACAATATGCAGGCAGTTTTGCAAATGATTCCTCAGTTGATCCAGCCAAAATTTGTTCGGCATAATGTTTCCCTCGCCATGCTTGATTGTATGATATGTTCACCTTAAATCTCTGATTTATATCTTTGACTATTTCTTTTCCACGGTACACACGTCCACAGTCAGTAAGTTGGTCCTTTATTATATGACCAAGAACTTTTTTGTTTGCGTTTCTAATGTTAGGATAAGTTTGCGTCCTTGAACATGTATGCTCATTGTTAAAATAAGTCACGTGAAATGCGCACGTGTCCTTATAACTAGAGGCTCTTAAAACCCAGTTACAATTTTCGAAATAACATACCACAACAAATCTTTTTTTTGATGATTTTTGAACTTTAAACTGAAAACATTCATTCAATGCCATGGTTGAAATTTCTAATTTTAAATCTTCTTTATCTTTAAAAACTTTATTTATTATTGCATGTGAAGATGAAGATGGTTTACAAAATTTTGAGTTAATAAGTTCTGCTTCTACTTCTGGTACGGATTCATCGTTAAAAACATTCTGATTTAAATCAAAACTGAATTGAGGTTTTTGATTAAAATCATTAAAACTGTCAAAACAATCACCAATATTTAAATCAGGAACTACAAATTTTTTTTTTGAGTTAGAACCATGTGATGAAATTTTTCTATCACGAACATGATCAGGTCTAACATCATTAACGACGTACATATAACATATTTCACTCTCATTTTTTTCCAGAATTTTAAAAAAAACAGAAATATCGTTATCATCACATATATCAACAGGATATATATATGTTGAAAATTTATACGATATTCGACTTATATCTCGAATATCAAAACGAACAGAAATTAACTCAAGCAGTTCTTGATAAGTAATTTTATAATGAAGACATACAGCACGTCGCAAACAATCAATAGGAAGATAATCATATATTCCATTTTTAAGCTCCCAATTTCCGCCAATACAGAAAATAACCGTAAATTCCATTTCAAATTTGTTTGCAAAAAAAAAAGTGAGCGTTTTAGGTAGGGACACTTTACGCATATATATACCCGTCTTTATGGTCGGACGCCTATAAAATAAAGATTCAAAAAAAAAAAAAAAAAAAAAAAAAAAAAAAACTTGTACGGGCGGACGCCTGTACTACACAGGCGGGCGCCTGTGTGTTACAGGCGGGCGCCTGTGTGTTACAGGCGGGCGCCTGTGGCACTTTTTCCGAAAAAAAAAAGTTTGGACGCCCGTAACTAGGTTTGGGCGCCCGTGTGGTCGGTTCGGGCGCCTGTGTAGGTGGTCTGGGCGCCTGTGACTTGACCCGGGATTTTTTTTTTTTTTTTTTTTCTTTACGGTCGGACGCCCGTGACAGATGTGTCAGTGTGGGCCCGACGCCCGTGACAACTTTTTTTTTATACGGGCGTTCGTGGTTTTTAAGGGGCGTGGGCGCCTGTGTAGAAAACGTGGCGTTTTTTGATTGGATATTACACAGGCGCCCGCCCGTGTGTACACAGGCGTCGGCGCCTGTAAAGGCTATGGACATTTTGGCATTTGGAAAGTCAAATGGACATTTTGGAGAAATTTTTGGTCAAAGTGTCCAAAAACTCCCAATTACAAGACCATAAACAAACCCATGCAGAGGGTACTAGAATTATCCATCCAAACTAAGGGGCTGTTTGGTTGGGTCTTAATAGGTCTGAATGGGTCTGAATCTGAATGGTTCAGATTCAGACCGTTTGTTTCGCAAGAAAAACACACATCTGAATGGACCCAAATGTCTGAATGGAGGTCTGAACCATTCAGATATCAAAACAAGTCTGAATGATGAAAGAAGGTCTGAATGGAACCACTGCTCCCCGTCAACCACATCGCCTCCGACACCACCTTCCCAATCGTCTCCCCACAGCCACCACGCCCGTCACCTCCGCTCCAGATCGGAACCCAACAACTACCGCACCCTTCGATCGGAACCCAAAAACCGACGATCTTCTGATTCAGCCGCACGTGCGCCGCCGCCGCTCGTCCCTGCGACAGTGGACGGCAATCGATGGCTTCAACGGGGTTGCTTGATGGTGGCTTCAACGGTGGCGACGGTTGCTTGATGGTGACTTCAGATCTGATTTGAAAACACTTGCTTGATGGTGGCTTCAAAGCATCGGAGGTTTAAGCAAAAGAAAAGACGGGGGGGGGGGGGGGGGGCGGGGGTAGCAGGTGGCTAGGCTTTGAATGAGAAAAAAAAAGTTTTTTTTTTTATTTTTTTTATTTTCATTCAGATGTGCATACCAAACAGTCTTAATTGTTTCAGCACTTAATGATTCAGACCCTCTTAACCATTCAGACATCTTAACCATTCAGCACTTAATGATTCAGACCCAACCAAACGGCCCCTAACTCCCTTACAAGTCTAGATAAATTTAGACTTGTTATTGTTAAGATATTCAAGCAGCATCCCCACCAGAAACCATGCAACCACGCAGCCAACTCCCTTCCAGAAGTTGGTGTTTTGCAGCAAGGTAAAAGAGGATTTCTACAAATTAAATAAAGGCATTAATTAATTATTGATTCTGTTAAGACAATGAGTGATCCATGTTTCTTGGTTATGATAAATAAATGAGAAAATTCAAAACTTACCATGGACAGGCCGGGATACATATCTTGAACATCTTTCACCACAGTCGCGCAGTAGATCTCCGAAGCGAGGGTTACAACCAGGCATCCCAACTTACCATCCAATAACAAACAAATATACTTAAAATAAAAAATTAAAAAAAAATAAATAGATAATGTGAAGTATATTATTACTTACAACGGTAAAAAAACCTTTGAAGATTTTAGCGAGCATAAGCGTAGCTAGCGACGCTTTGCTGCTATTTTGCTCTTGTGGCTTAGAGTCTTGGGGTTTTTTTGCTTTCATTTTTGGCTTGGCTTTCGGCTTCTTGGGTTCTTCAGACTCTTGGGTTTCATTATTTCGCTCCTCTGGAGCAGGATCAGAAACTGTGCATTTAATAGCCATCCGTCTATAGAGAAATGGCATACCTCCACTTTTGGTTTGGAGGTTTAAATGGGATGGAGGCAGCAGCAGCGAGCGATGGGTGGCATGGGCTGATGACTTGATCGTTGGTATGCTTGGGGAGCCAAAGATGCACGAAATCATCATTTTTGTGATTTTTGTAGTGAATGTGAATCAAAGCTTCTCATGATCCTCCTGAATATATAGAAGGCCGTTCGTGAAGAAGAAGAAGAAGAAGAAGAAGAAGAAGAAGCAGGGGAACCCCTGCTGCTCCATGCATGATCTCTGTGGTGCAACGCCGCCTGATTTTTGTCGATACAAAAATGGAAACTTGGATTTCATTGGTGGAACGGTGAAAGATATACAAATATGGAAGATATCGGAGATCTCTCCTCAAGAATGTTGTGTGAGTTTAGACGGTGAAAAACTTTTGGGGAGACAAATAGTACATAGGAAGTGGGTGTTCTTTGATTCAAAGGTGATAAATAAAAAATAATAACAAATAAATAAATATAGGGATCACTAGGTGATCATAATCCCTCTAACTCTTGCACAATCACCAACACATATCTCTGCATTTTGTCAGCAAAACATACATTACCATGTATTATTATTATTATTATTATTATATATTTTTTTTTAACATTCACGTATGATGTTTTCAATTAATTTTTGTTTAACATTAGTTTATCTAATCAAAAGAATAACTTTTAAAAAATATATAACTAAAATATTTATAGATTACATATTATCAAAGGAAATAATAAATTGATCGAGTTAATTAAATGTTATCTGCAACTATATCGTTTATAAAAGATTAATGCAATGAAACTATTAATTTAATAATAAATCGTAAATTACAATTTTACTCTTTCAATAAATTGTCTCAAACCAAGTTAAAAATGTCTTTCTCTTTTGAGTCGTTTTTTGTAAGTTGAAGATTTGAAACTCCGCTCCATCTTTCTTTAACTAATCTAGGATCTATCCATAATTTAAGTTTTGAATAATTTGACTCACACACACACGTAAACTAAACTAAATGAATGTAATAATTTAAAACCTATAAGAGTTGTTGAATACAAACCACTTCAGTTTTAATGGAGTTCTCTTTCAATAAATCGTAAAACCAATTACGCTAGTTTAGAAAAATATGATTTAGGTTTTTTTTTTTTTTTTTAATAATTTTAGCAAGAGATATTAACCAGAAAAAAAAATCACAAAATCATTTTTTTTTTTTTGGCTTTATATACATACTCATACGAAGCGATTTAACAAAATGCCATCAACATGAACTACTCATGCGTTAGACAGGGCTGTATCAATCCCTTTAGTGGTTTAAAACTGGTAAATGAAAACTCTCCCAAAGTTTAACGCACAATAAATATAAATTATCTAGAAAAAGAAAGCAAAAAAAATATAAATTGCAAACGAAATGTATACATTAATTAATATACTTGACAATCATGACCCAAAATATATATAATAAATTAATTGATTTATGTGAACATTTATTGTATTTGGGTTGAAATATGTAGCATCATAACATATAACGAGTTAAGATGGGTAACACCTTAGTACAATACGATTCAAGATTGGTAACCTAAAAACTTTGTTAATAAATGAATTTAAACGTATATGTTTGTTAAGAAAATCACCATAAATTATTAAAGTAGACTATTTGTTTATTTACAAGTTAAAATGAAATAAATTGAATTTATTTTAAGATAATGATAGCATGTCTTTTATTTTCCCGATTCTTAATTCTCTCCTTTCTGTGTTTTATACCTGGATTGGTGAATTTATTTTAGAAGTCTACATAAATTATTTGAGAAAATCAATTAATTCCTTTTCAACCTTTTTTTGTAGTGGTGGTCATAATTCGGAGGCTTTGAAGCGGTGGTAAAATTAATTTTATTGTTTTATAAGCAGCTTATATTAATACCAGGTATAAACATGATGTATGGATACACATCATATAACTTTAATATATATTCGTAAATTTATATAATTAAAAGAAATTTATTACATTATTTAAATTTAATGCATTTAAGCTTATACTATTAAATTTTAAAATTAACTAGTTTAGCAGTTTTTCTTAACGGCGAAGGTCATCAATCGTATGAGCTCATTGTTTTCAGGTCATGTCACTAAGGTCTAGTTACCTAGACCACTCATGAGCCCCCACAATCATCCTAGAAGGAAACTCTACTAAGAAAATCCACTGACCTCCCTCAAACTTCTTTTTTCTCTGCAGGAGGAACTCGTGACATTCCATTTGAAAGAATCCCGGGTTACTATCGAGCCAATGCCTTGTTGGTAACTAGTTTATCAGTTGAATAATTTTTTTTTTCTGTAGATTAAATTAACTATAAAAACTATAATAATACTAGTTATACGTTTTTTTAAATTAAAAAACACTTTAAAAATAAAAAAACATAATGAACTGTCTTAACATATATATGTATATATACTGTATTTATATAACGTCTCACTCCGACCGACGGCGTAATATGTCGGATGCGATCTCTACTGTTTATTAGCTCATGGTCTTATTATAACGTTTCAATACTTAATGCATCATTATTACAATAAAAGTACAACATTCATGGAATCACAACATTATGTAAATTGAATATTCAAAGTATTACAATTGAAATTTTAAACATCGTGTAAAGATTTAACTGGGTTTACTAATCTTATTCCTATGTCTTCACCATATATTCACCCTAACCTTTTACACATATAATTAAAATAGATTTTTGTCAACTATTTACATAGTTGGTGGACACACATATAAGTTTATATAATACTTAAGAAAAAGGATACAAATTCAAAGTCTAAAAGACATTGATGTAATTAAGTATATGTTTTTTACAACTTCTAAGTAATCATGTTTAACACATTAATTCAAATACGCCATTAAAAGTCATACAAATCATACAAACAATAATTCAGAGTCATCAATAAGTCCTCAAACGAGTGTCAAACACACTTGTAAATCAAGGCTTGCAATACCAAAATTAAGCATCCACAACTTTGCACCTAAGTTCTTTTTTTGTTTATCAAATAATCAAGCATAATTATTTAAAATAATAATGTAGTGGTTTTAAATGATTATTTATTTATTTTTCTTTGGTTATGTTTTATTTAAAGAATTGAGTAAAATGTTATAAAAATTATTTACAATGGTTCGATACCTTATTCTCATCGACTTAGGTATTTGTGTCAAAAAGGTGAGATTGTATACATTGCAAAGTTGTGAATTACATGCTTAATCTTGGTATTGGAAGCCTTGATTTACATGTGTGTTTGACACTTCTTTGAGGACTTATTGATGATGATGAGAATGGTGTATGAAATCACCTGGTAAGTTATCAAACTTTAACTGTTTTATGATGAACAAGTCGCCAAAGAGTGAGAGGTTTATTCAATGATTCCAAAGGTCTCAGAGGTTGTTCTTGATTCGGTTCATCTGAGATTGATGTCGCAAATGTTTTAGGAGGGTTAATTTGTGTTAGAATTCACTGGTTTGGTGAATTTGATTTAGATTTGTATGAGATGCTTAAAAATTATATTTACGCGCACGTAATGTCAAATTTTGGATTGATCAAGCGTATGACCTTTTTTTTTTAAAAAAAATACCCGGTGGAGGTGGTATCGAACACTTGAACATGGGAGAAAGGAAGAATTCAAGATTTGCATTTCTAGCCCTTTTTTTAAAAGATAATAAGCTGTTTATCTTTTGTTAACTTTTGCCAACATTTGTATTATATACTTATGAACCAATCGTTTAATATCACATAACTTCGTTTACATCAATTTTGGCACAAATAAAATTAAAATTTGAATTGGGAAGACCATAAGGATTACATATAAATGATATTTAATGATGATAGTAATAGTTATTAGGGGTAACTTTGTAAAAAGTAACCAAGTTTCTTAGGTGTTTCAATTAAGTTATCAAAAGTTTTTTATAAATATTTAAATTTTTTGAAGTTAATCAAACAAATGAAACATATAATAATATTTATAAGTGTTAATTATTATTTTTTTGACAATTGTGAACACGAAATTATGTGTGTATTGCTTTATGTATACAGTTCATTTATTTATATATTTCATGTGTATATGTATACTGTTGATAATAAATTATGAAAACACATTATATACGCTACTCTATGTATGTATGCAGTTTATTAATGTTATTTTTGGCGAACACTTTTTTTGGTACATCTCATAAGTGTATATGTACACAGTTCATATGTATGCATATGTGTGTATATGTTCTAAATATGTGTATATCTGTGTGTATGTATGTGTATGCAATTTATTATATTTATGCAGGTTTGTATGTGTTTGCAGGTATGTATATATATATATGATGTGTGTATAGGATAGGGATAATTTGAAAAGCACTTTTTATTGTGAAAACCCAGCAAACCGCTGTGTAAAACATACGTAACAAAACTAAATAAAGAAAATTTGTAAAACATACGTAAAAACGTACAAAAATTACGTCAGATCTGACTCAGTGTTACGTATGTTTTAAAATGTTGGGTCTAGAAAAGTCAAGACCAACGGTTAATTTGGATAGATGGAATGTAAACAAGAAGTATTATGTATTTGTTGATTAGGGAGCAACGAGTCACCGCGAAAGCCACTGAAAAGCTCAAGATTATGAAGACACTCGAGATGACCCGAAGACTTTAGCAAATGATAATACGATTTATTTGTTTATTATTTATTATCATTTGTTGCACTTTATTTATTTTCTAGGGTTTGGGTCATGTGACATATAAATAGAGGATGTTCTCTATTTTGTCAAAAATAACACAGACAAGAGAGTGTGTGAGAGTGTGCTTCAATGTAGTCTTGAGAGCTCTCCCCCATGAACTCCATGGATTCTTTATCCATGGAGTTTGAGAGCATGTGAGGGGTAGGTAATGTAATCTTGTTGACTAATGAATCATATTTCTTTACATTGTTAGTCGTTACATTACATCTCAGATTCGTTTTTGGTTGTGTTCTTCAACATCTTCACCCATCTTCAAGACTTTCTCTGTTCTTCAACTGCTTAATCTTCACAAATCAGGTAGGTCCTATTCTGCAACCGTTTTTACAATTGGTATCAGAGCCAAGTTCTCGAGATTATCATTCTAACCATTGATTCTCTCAAACTTGTGCTCAATACCCTGATTTTGTGAATTTTTGTGAAAGTTCTTTGAAGATGTTCTTGTTCTGGGTTCTCCGTTCTTCAATTTATTTGGGTTATATTTTTTGTGTTTTGATTTGGTAAACACAAGTGGGTTTTGACTCTCCCTATTATATGTCAAAACCCCACCCAAATGTGATCTTTATCGGACGAGTTATCAAATTTTTGTTCATTTGATAAAAATGGAGGCGGATGAAAAATTTTAAGGCAGCTGGGTTTGTTTCAAGAAAGAACATAATGATGATGACGGCGTTCTTGAACTTAGGGTTTTCAGAAGGTTTTATTTGATTGGTTTTCGGAAGCTCACCATGGATATTCTTTAAAAATATAAGCTTCTGATGGGTATTGCTTCCTATGGCTATTGCTTCCTATGGCTATTGCTTCCTATGGAAATTGCTTCCTAAGCACAAAATTGCTTCCGAAGTACAAATTTGCTTCCGAAGCATAAAAATTGCTTCCTAAGTACAAATTTGCTTCCGAAGAACAATTTGCTTCCGAAGCACAATTTGCTTCCGATGCACAATTTGCTTCCGAAGCACAATTTGCTTCCGATGCACAATTTGCTTCCGATGCACAATTTGCTTCCTAAGCAAAAGTTGCTTCCTAAGCATAAGTTGCTTCCTAAGCATAAAATGCTTCCTAAGCATAATTTGCTTCCGATTGGAAACTACTTCCGAAGCATCTTCTGAAGACATCTCCTTCTGATGAGTGAAGCTTTTTATGTTCCGAAGCATCTTCTGAAGACATCTCCTTCTGATGAGTGAAGCTTTTTATGAAGTTGAATTACTATTGCTTCCGAGAGTTACTTCCAAAGAGCAGAGGTATTATTGGTATGTAAGAAGTTAGTTTCTTAAGTGTTAATTTGTGATGTCCAAGTTCTAATGCATCTGCAAATTAATACTTCTGAAGTTAACTAAACTGTTTAAAGAACCAAAGTTTTTGGTATAAAAGGAGGTTAGTGTCTTAAGTGCTAATTTATGATGTCCAAGTGCTAATGCATCTATAAATCAACACTTATGAATTTAACCAAATATTTCTTAAGTAAAATTATCTCTTGATATGTAATGTCTTATTTCTAAGTGTTAATTTGGATGATGTCCAAGTGCTAATGCATATTCAAATCAACACTTTAAAATTTGACAACATATAATTTTACTTTTGAAACACATTAGCCTTTGGTTCGCTCATTCGATTTCATCATTGGAAGTACTTTACTCTTTGGCATGATAGAGCTGAAACTTATACATCATCAGAAAATCAAAATAAGTTAATGATGTCTATTCTATAAGTCCAATTGGTGTTCCAGATCTGCTGCATGGAACATATTGCCGGTTAGCAATGATTGCTTCCGAAGAACACTACTTGTTTTTGAAGACATGGTGGTTTTCACACATCGGTTATCTATAGCATCAGCTTAGGGGGAGGTTGATGGATTGAAACTGATGGCAAGTGTGTTATCAGTGGTTTATCAGTGAAGACTTCGGTTTCATTGATGTGAAGATTTCTTATTCTGCTTTGAAGACTCTTAACTTTCAGATTGTTGGGATATGGTTTTCTTTTATCTTTGAGCTTGGATTTGTCATATGTTCATTACAAGGATTGGTTGGAGTCCTACACTTGAACTGACATCCTATATTCTTACATCTTTTGGGTTGGGATGAAGATTAAGATTACACTCTATATGCTTCCATTCTTGGTGTTGGGGATGAAGATTGAGATTAGTTAATCGTAGGAGGAGCTTAATCGGAGGGGGAGAAGATAAATGAAGGCCATAGAACTTCAAGATGTTTGTTTTGGGTTTGAGAAGCGGATAAAGGAAGATTCAATTTGTTTTGCGGTGAAAGAAACATGAATTGCATCTACACAAGTTCAATCTTATTATTCATGTTTGTTTCATCATACTTCTGCATTGGCTTACATTCATCTAACCAAATAGGGGGAGACTGTTGGGTCTAGAAAAGTCAAGACCAACGGTTAATTTGGATAGATGGAATGTAAACAAGAAGTATTATGTATTTGTTGATTAGGGAGCAACGAGTCACCGCGAAAGCCACTGAAAAGCTCAAGATTATGAAGACACTCGAGATGACCCGAAGACTTTAGCAAATGATAATACGATTTATTTGTTTATTATTTATTATCATTTGTTGCACTTTATTTATTTTCTAGGGTTTGGGTCATGTGACATATAAATAGAGGATGTTCTCTATTTTGTCAAAAATAACACAGACAAGAGAGTGTGTGAGAGTGTGCTTCAATGTAGTCTTGAGAGCTCTCCCCCATGAACTCCATGGATTCTTTATCCATGGAGTTTGAGAGCATGTGAGGGGTAGGTAATGTAATCTTGTTGACTAATGAATCATATTTCTTTACATTGTTAGTCGTTACATTACATCTCAGATTCGTTTTTGGTTGTGTTCTTCAACATCTTCACCCATCTTCAAGACTTTCTCTGTTCTTCAACTGCTTAATCTTCACAAATCAGGTAGGTCCTATTCCGCAACCGTTTTTACATAAAACGTAAAAAAAACTTATAAAAAAATTTGTAAAACATACGTAAAGCCATGCTATCGATCGTCCTAAATTAATATAGTCAAACAAGCATTACATCAATTTATTTGCATTTACTTCTAAGTACATACTATATGTATAAGTTAAAGCCTATTAAGAATTTACTAAATGAGGTAAATCTGTTTTCGAGATCAAGAGAAAAGTAACTATATACCTAAAGTTTGTTTTCCCTAGACTTGGCCTTTATTTAAACCAAAAGTATAATGAAGCTCTTGAGATTATGGTAATAAACCTACAAATATGCCACATTAGAGCAGACCACTATGTACACCAACAAAACAAATGTAATATTTCACTACAAGCTTCTTAATGATAGGAACCATACAAAACTCTATTGACAACAAAGTTGAGAATACAACAATAAACGAAATTACTAATTAAGTTCTTGAATTTACTCGGTGTAATTAGTATTGTTTATTTAGAAAAGTTATATTTTCTCGTTTTATTTTCAAAAGTAGTTCAAGATTGCATACTTTTCAATTGACAATTCTTGGAGTATTCTAAATTACAAATTTTTCCATAGAGCCATATTGATTTAGCTTATTATATGCTTCACCTTATCATCATAAATAACCATATAAATGTAATCGAGTTAATCAAGTTTCTACACTACCGATCTCACGCTACTAGGCAGAGGTATATGCAATTGCTTATCTGTGTCTGCCTTTTAAGTCACCAAATAAAATGAAAACAACAATGAATCATAAAACAAAAGACTTAATTAATTCATTCTATCATCAATTTCATTTCACTATACAAAAAGTTAAACGTGAATCTTAAATTTCCCTAAAAAAGGTAGATGTCATAAAAAAGAAAAAAATACCTGAATTTTGCATGGCTGGTGATGAGAAAAGGCTATGTTATGATGGCTGTTGATGGAATGGGTAGGGATGGTGATGGAGTGAGTATTGGTGGATTCTGAAGAGTTGAACATCATACTAATTATAAATCCACACATAAACACCTTCAAAATCCAAATTTAGTCCAAACTTTATGATTAACAATTGATCCCAACATGCTAATTATTTTACTAATCATATATCCATATGTAGATTGGCAATTACCTTGTAATTCTTGGTTATCCGAACATTTAAAATTTGTAAGTATGCCCTATAAAACGACTGTGAGCCCATGATTTCGAGTCTTGGTTATCCAAACTAATTAGAATTCCTTCTAGAGTCTTCCTAAGGTTTCAAGAGGATTTGAAGAACGTTTCATCCATTTATATTTTTCAAATCTCGTAGTAAGGATATTCATAATTGTTGACGTATCGGAATCCGGGTCGGGCTTGAGTCGGGCTAAGTCATGCCTTGTTATCCTGAGCATGGATCCTAGCTTCAACAACATAGAAAACCTACGTTAGAGGGCCCAAGGGGGTTATCCCCAAGGACACTCTGACGCTCAAGTCAGTAATCGATACAACATAATGATATTATAGCGTATGAATATGTAAAGAAAGCATATGAAGATGAACAATAAGACCCATGAGAGTCTATTGAGAAAATATGTGTTTGATGCTTACCAAAGTTAATAGTAAGAGAGTAGGGTAAGAAATATATTCCAGCAGGAAAAGGAACAAACAATTAAACATACAATGATCTTCAAGTCTTGCTAGAGATGAGCCAAGATTGGAAGATCATAAAGAAGCTTGCTAAATGTGTAGTATTCCCCTCTATTTATAAAGGGGAAATAGACTTTACCTTATCTGGCTGTATCCCTTATCTAGATAGAGAGAGAAAGGAAAAGAGTGAATGCTAAGTGTGTTTCACTTGTAATGTCAGGTCCCCAAATGTGTAGTATTCCCCTCTATTTATAAAGGGGAAATAGACTTTACCTTATCTGGCTGTATCCCTGCTAAGGTTAGTCAGGTCATGACTGGGCAAGCCCTGCTAAGGTTGGACGGGCTGTTTGTTATCCAAGCTAAATGTCAGTCGTGGTATACTTTTAGTTCGGCTAAAGGGATGTACCTACTCCCGTCATCAGCCCCCCAGTCTAGTGTGATGTAGTTTTAACTACATTATACTAGACTCGACTTATACTTTTTATTTCTTTAGTGTTTTTGTCCTTTGACTTGCGGGATCTCCACTTTGAAAATATTAACTTCAACCTTGTTAAATTTGGTTTGCCAAATCTAAACTTTCTGAGTTTCTTTATGATGAGTTTACCACAACTGATTCCAGCATGATTGATTCTATCTTCTTTTATTTTGTTGTCGGTGTGGTAATTTGATCCTTGGCTATAAGGATACACATAGCTTTGAGCATTCTTCTTGTTGTGCTGAAACAAGCTTTAAGGTAAGGTCAAGTTGCCCAAGTGAGGGCGGCAAGGCAACTTGTTGGGCCAATGCTTGCTGGGCATAAACAGACATGGACGATTGATGAGACACTGCTCCCTGAGTAAGACCAAGCAAGGTTGCTTAGCTAGAAAATAAGTTTATTTGTTGGAATCATGTAAAATAACTTGAGTGAGAACGTGCAAGGCAGCCTGGCTAGGACAAGGCTCCCTTGACAAGGGAAAGCAAGGTGGCCTGATTGAGGAGATGCTTTTTGAAAGTGTTAGACATTGTTTCTTAATGCATATGTGTGGCTTCTAACTCCACATACAAATGTTGGATATAGCACGAAGTTGTGTTGAGATGGTTTCTGAAGTATCATTCATATAAGGTAAAACCAAAAATATAGATTGTTTATACGTGTCACCAATCACGTGAGGAGATACTGTGTGTGAATTGAATTGCATATTTGCATATTTGCATATTTGTCTCTTCCATCATGCAAATGCATTGTAATCTTCATATTATGCGCATGCTTATTGTAAGACATTGAGCTTGGAGATGGGGTATTGTCTTATTAGAGTAGGTAGTTAATCACAGTCTTGTACTGTTTAATAATGCAAGAAAAACTTTCTTGGTTGATTTAAACACAAGCCTTGTTATAGGCAAGGTTTTTGTCCTTTTAGCAAAAAACGAAGGTAAGCTAGACCTCATGATACGTCATTAGGTGGAGTTTTTGTCTTTTCACCTGATGTCTATTAGTCCAAGACTGTTTTTTCCTAGCAAGGCTTGGTTAGATCAAATATGATCATAACTTTTTGACCAAGACAAATTTGGCTATGACACATTTGGCAGTGCCACGTACTAGCCAGGAAAATTTTGGCCGTAACGCTTTTGACCGTGACAAGTTTTGGCTGTGACACGTTTGGTCGTGACATGTTTAGTCGTGACACGTATGGCACTAACACGTTTGGCCGTGACATGTTTAGCTGTGACAAGTTTTGGCTGTGACAAGTTTGGCTTTTACACGTTTGGCCCTAACACGTTTGGACGTGACATGTTTAGCCGTGACAAGTTTTGGCTGTGATAAGTTTTGGCTGTGATAAATTTGGCCTTTACACGTTTAGCACTACATGCAGCATATGTGTTTTATCAACTGGTCCTCATCATGTCGGTAGTAACCGAGGATATGAAAAATGATTAAAGGCATGACATAAGGTTAGCTTTACTACATGCCATTGTTTGACCTTATAATCATATCTTGTCTCGAAAATCCCATGACAATGAGTAGATATTTAAAGCTATGGAAGGAAAGTATTTTGACAAAACTTCCCCTAGCATAAGGCTTTCTTGACATTGAAAGCAGTATTTAATTGACGTATTCGTAGATACAATTCTTGCTATATGCGCCCAAGTAAGAGGGCAAGTTTTCCATAGCGCCTTGTCAATTGGAGAAAATGCAATTTACTTAACCGGATACTTCAGTATGTTGGAGTACTTACAAACTACCTTTGATAAGAGGCACTCTTAGCTAGAGATTGTTGCCAAGCATTTGATTATGCTATAGTTTGTATAATTTTGACAGCTTTGTATTTACGCGCGTTATTTTACGTGAGTAGGTCAAGGCCGGATCCCACGGAGCAGTATTGTAACAGGTGCTCACCCTTTACATGGGTAGGTCAAGGCCGGACCCCATGGAGCTTCATTATGAGGTGCTCACCCTTTACATGAGAAGGACAAGCCTGTAACTCATTAAGAATAAATGTAGTGTATTGTCATGATGATGTTTCTTTCATATCATGAAATATTTGTCAATGTAATCAGTTTGACTTTAGCGGTATTATACCATGTTAGCCCTAGTTCAATACTACTAAGATAGCATTAGTAGTGTTGAACTTATCATAAGTTTTTTTTCGGATGAATTTTCCTAGGTAAGGAAAGTAGAACTCAAAGTTCCTGTACATAATACATGTAAGTAGGATCATTAGTTCTTGCCTGAATATCAACCTTAGTTGAAATGTTGTAGCAAGGTAATGATGAAGATTATGGGCAATTGGCTGCTTATAAGAAACAATTTCAAGGTAGATTTAAGTTATGCATGTCTTATTCTCATCCATGCAAGATGGGAATTTCAAAATTTTATGAGTTAAGACATCACTGCCTTGTTCTAGACAAAGTGACTCAAGCTTTTATTAAACAATGTAGCATGAGCTCTTTCAAATCTAGGTGGGATTCTTTGATGCAAGGTAATTGTCATTGGTGTTTTGCAGCCAGACTGCATCATGTTATTTACAAGGCAAGGTGAAAGTGTCTTGCTTTTGTCAAAGTAAGTTGCCTTTTGTTAGTCGAGACAACATTTGAACTTTTCAAGAGTAAGGAGATTAGGGGTAATTCTAAATTAGATCACTGAGGTGTTGTTTTGTTATTTTACCTTTTTGTTCAACAAGAGTATTACATCGTCGAGTGCCTTTGCATGGTCGTATTCTAGATAGTATTCGTTTTAGCCCGGTCTCTTTGTTGTGCTTTAGACAGGATAAAAATTATTATGCTCCCAGTCATAAATATTTTTAGCCGAGCTGGCTTGGTATGCTTGGTCGAGATATGAGTATTAACCCCCATGGCATGGGTAAATTTAACCAAGCTGATTTGGTATGCTTAGCCAAGGTTGAGATGTGATTTAGTCATTATATGTCTTTGCTATTCTTAGTTCGGATGGACTTTGCCTTCCTTTATTAGCAATTCTGCTTTGGTAAGCTTAGCACGGATGGTGAAGTTTTATGTCACGTTTATGTGATATGTTTATGAGAGAGTCATGGCTAAACAGAAAACTTGCTATTAGCAAGACTAGGTGACCTTAATGTTGATGTAGATACTTGTCATGTATGATGATTCGACTTCTTTCATGGAGATATGATCTATCCTTCCATTAGGCAAGGGAACATGAGTTCCTATTAAATGGGAACAATTTGAGCTTATCCATATCAAGGATAAAATGTATTTTGTGTTCTTTGACGAGTAAGTTAACTTTTAGCTCTTCGTGGGAAATATAACATTGCCTTCTGTAAAGTAGAGTGACTTCAACCAAGGCAATGTAGCATTGCGTTGTGCAAGCAAAGCGACTTTAGCCTTTGTAAAGCCTTTGTAAAGCAATATAAATTGAGTTCCTTTGTAAGAATGAAGTCATGCCTATCATCAGGCAAGACAATTATGTTGCTTCATAGGCAATGTGTCTTGAGTTTTTCAAAACAGAATAACTTGATTGAATTCATGACAAGGTGACCTTGCCATCATGTTAGGTGACTTTGATGTCTTGCTAAGAAAGTGATTTGACACATTTCAAAGTAAGGAGATCTTGTCTTTACAAGCAAGATAACCGTAGCAGTTTTCATGAAGGGTGGCTTGGTCAAGCCTCTTGAACTCTTGTTAAACATAGTTACTTGTGGTTCAGACAAGCCTAGTTGGGTACTAACAGAAAAGGGACGCCTTTTAAGGTATAGATAATGCTCGGCAAAATCAAAATAGGAGGCCTTATGGGGGTATTGGAGTTCTGGTAAAGAAAGGAAGGTCTCATTCTGCGGTCTCATTTTCCAGTAAAAATGGGACAACGTCATCATCTTGCTTGACAAAAAATGTATGTAGCTTTATCAAATTGACGACAATATTATTATTATTATTATTTTTTTTTTTGGGATGAAAGACGATATGTTTTATAACAAGAGGGTGGGTTGGGTAATATGTCAAAAAGGTGGCATAACAAGAGGATGGGTTGGTTAACATGTCAAAATAGACAATCTTATGGCATAGGTCAGAATGGGCAAGTTTACCCAAAACACCTTTCTTACAGCAATTTATGGCATATATGATTACGTAAAGTATATTATTTTAATAATATTTTAACTTTTTGTCTATTTAGTCAAAGGTAGTGAGTCAAAGAGAAAAGAAAATGTTATGCATAGGCAAATGTTGGTTAAGAGGCGAGGGACCTGGTTCTGTCACTAAAACGTGCATGACCCTCTTAGAACTAGACAAAACCAACGTGCACCATATTAAAGCATTTTGAGCCACCTAATTGACTTGAACCATTCCTATGGCTCCTTGTTTAGAACAAATAAGACTAAGAGAAGTGGAAATGAAGATGGATAGGTTATTACCGGTATTTATTTTAGTCAATAGTTGTTCGACAATAGAGATAACTACAAAACTCCATCCGAGTTATTATTTTTTTATTTTAAGTTACAAACGCAATCCATCTATTTTAATTTGATATTTGTTCTATGTATATAGTTTCAAATAATATTTAGCCTTCTAGGGTACCCATGTTGAACATTCTTGAGCAGAAGGATAATCATCTAGGGTGGTGTTATCTTCCGGCTTAATTTTGTAATCTAAGCGTCTAAATCTGTTGTATCTAAAGGGAATATTGTCTGCTTTAGTGTTATCAGTTATTCTCCTGATTCATCCATACCACTAGCAGAGCTTTTTGACGACGGCACCGGCTCCAAGTTCAATATATATTTTCTAGTTCCTAATGCCCCTTCTTCGAGTTCAATACTTCATAAGTGTGTTATTTTTATTAGTTTCATCCATTGTAAGTGACATAAATCCAAAATAATGTATACTCTTTGTAACAAGGTTTTGTTTAGTTTGAAGGTGAGGGTGCAAATGTTATGAAACAACCAATTCAATTCAAGGAAAAGTATTCCTATTAAAGCTACTTCCATCAACAAAAATCGAACGACAATCTCTTTGTTTTTGTGACATCAATTAAATTTAGTGCCAAATAATTAAAAAGATTTTTGATTATTGTCACAATTGTTCCTAAATTGAATTCTTGATTGTCGAGGCTCCTACTTAGGTGACTCGGAGTGGACTAACGGGAAAAGCACGGGGAGTTGCTCACCGTACCTCCGGAATCGGCTCGGCGGAAAGTGGGGTTGGGTCACCAATTGAGGCCGGACGTTGGGTTTGCAAAAATTCGACCGTTGGAATATTAAAAAAAAACTCAAACTCTATAAATATCACCATTTTTTACATCAAAATTCACACTCTTTATCATTTTCTTCCTTCATTCTACAATCAAATTTTATAAAGTTTAAACATATGGATTTGTTTACGTTTGAGCTTCCACAATTTGATAGTAAATCGTCATGTTCTGAAGAAAACGAGATCAATATAACACAACAAAACTTTCAGTTTTTGTCAACCTTTGTGGCCACGAGCTTAGACGAGTTTGGATCCACGGCATCCTCTTCGACAAGGTATAAACAATTTTTTTAGTATATTTGTTTTTTTATTATGTTTTTTACAATATATACGTTACAATATTTTCTAAAAGGTATATATATCAAGAGAGCACAAGAAGCAGCTCGGAAGGACGTTGAAAGAGCTTTCGGTGTTTTGAGGAGAAAGTGGAAAATATTGCATCGTCCCGCAAAGCAAATGCATCCACGAAGTTTACGAAAAATTATGTATGCTTGTATCATTCTACACAATATATATTTAATTTAATTATTTTTTTTGTCGGAAATCTGTAGCAAGTTTCAATGCATTTGCGACGACATATTCTTTTTAATTATATTAAAATTATGTTGGTCGGAAATTTGTAGCAATCGACAACGCAATTGTGACTAAAAATTTTATTAATTAAATTATTTTTTTTTGTCTAAAATCTGTCGCATTCTTCAAGGAATTTGCGAGGAAAAGTTTATTAATTAAATTGTAATTATTTTTTTCGGAAATTTGTAGAAATCTGCAACCCATTTGTGACGAAAAATTTTATCAATTAAATTTAATTTTGTTTCGTCGGAAATTTGTGGTAAGTTGCGACACATTTGCGACAAAATATATAATTAATTAAAATTAATTTTTTTTGTCGGAAATCTGTAGGAAGTTGTGACGTATTTGTGACGAAACTTGACATTTTTTTAGTTTCCTCTCCTTCATCGGTATTTTGTCGCAATTTTGTAGCAATTTGTGACAAAAAAATTTGCGTAGCAAAAAACAAGTTTTTCTAGTAGTGCCGGTCGGGAACACCGTACCTCCGGAATCGGCTCGGGGGAAAGTGGGGTTGGGTCACCAACTGAGGCCGGACGTTGGGTTTGCAAAAATTCGACCGTTATAATATTAAAAAAAAACTCAAACTCTATAAATATCACCATTTTTTACATCAAAACTCACACTCTTTATCATTTTCTTCCTTCATTCTACAATCAAATTTTATAAAGTTTAAACATATGGATTCGTTTACGTTTGAGCTTCCACAATTTGATAGTAAAATCGTCAAATTCTAAAGAAAACGAGATCAATATCACACAACAACCTTTCAGTTTAAAAAGGTTTTTATAGCTGTAATATCATTAAAATACACACTTTGATTTTTCTGATTTTTTAAGAAAATGTTAAAAATAACGTTTCATGATTTTTAGAAGTTTTTATAAATTTTTTTATAGAAAATAAGGTTGTAAATTGAAGAATAGATGAAAAACTTTTAATTCGTAAATTTGTTTTTAATATGTGAATTTGTTTTTTTATTCACGATTACATATTATTTGAAGTTAATTATAAAAAAATTACTTATTATTAATAAATATTGATGTATGTTTCATTTGCCTCTATTAATTAAAAAAAATATTTATAAAAAATTACACATGATTGAAACATTTAGTTAAAGTTAAGTGACTTTTAAAAAGACAAAAAAAAAAACTTTTAATTACGTGATTGAAACACTTGAAAATTTGACGAATATTAAGTGATATACCCGTTAGTTATTGTTATTAATTTAGTGTATTTATATTATTGATATTCTTAGTAATCTACACTTAAAAATAATACGTAACATTTTTTTTTTTGAACAGCAACTTTCACTAAAGTTGTATTATTTTAACTACGTTTTGGAATTGGAGGGGTTTTAATAAACTTTTTAGGAGTGATTCTTAGAAGCGAAATTTTTAAAAGCGGGAAAAAAAAAAGCTAATTTAAAAACACAATTTTCTAACGTTCCCAAACAAAAACCCTAGCACTGTAATGGCAGCAATCGTCTCCATCCAATCCCTAAAATCGGACATGGCTGCCGGCACTCCTCTCATGAAAGCTTATAGCCGTCTCAGCGTAGTCAATTTCGTCCCCTACAATGCCTCCCGTCAACGTTACGCTGTATCCCCAACTCCAAGGGCTGTGTCATGGGGCACCGGACGTGGTAAATATCTTTTACATCCAGTTAACCGTTTATCGCTTTTGCCACGACCAATTTTGAAACCATCCACGCATAATCAACCCGTGATTCCTGCAGTTCTCTGTTCTATTGATCCTGTCGGTTCAACCGACTCTTCAATTGGAATATACACCAAGTTTAAGATTAACTTAAAGAAATGGTGTGACAAACAGTGTTTACCTATCGGGGCTGCAGTCTACATCCTTGTCGAAGCCCTCCAAAGTGCGGTGTACGGTCTGGTCTTGAAACTTTTTGTCGATCGTTTTGTCCATTACATACCAATATCTGAACTAGAACAGGTATTTTTTTTTTTTTTTTATATTTGTACAAATTCTTGTCCAACATATGATCTAGTTGCGTACGTTGTGTCATTTGATTTTTTTTTATTGAATAACTTTTCCAATCTCAGGTAGTTACTTCAATTCCCTTCCTTTCATGACCAATTGGGACCTACCTTGATCATTATTGTATCTTTTTTTTTTTAATGTAATTATCATTGTTTTTAGAATTAATTTTGAATCGGTCGGTTTTTTTTTTTCCTTCTTCTTTCAGCGAAAGCCTTATTTGGGAATCTACTATCCGTTGCTGTTGTCTATGACAGGAAGCCCCTTCATAGTGGCTCGTAGTTATGCTGTTGTCAAGGTTTGTACCTATGGTACAACATATGTCATGAAAAGATTAAGAGGCAACAAAGAAGATAAGTTAACATTGTAAGATTATAAGAAAATATCATGATTATTCCAAAGAATATGTTTATTTATATATGTGTGTGTGTGTGTGTTTGATAGACATATTATCATATTCATTTGAAATACATAACATGTAACGTTCATATTTTACTAATAAAAAACATCGCATTTTTGTTATTTAAAATAATAAAACTTCAAAAGATTCTTGTTTCGTTACGTTATTTGACTATTTGAGCTCTTCCTCATGTACGTATCATATGATTGCAGTATGGTGCCTGGTTTTGTTACTCCAGTCATGTACTCATTGGTTGCTGGTATGAGGAGTCCTATTATAATACCGGTTGGTATCATCTGTGCACTCCTGTGTGGTTCGATGTTTGAGATGAACGATGATGATGATGATGATGATGATGATGATGATGATGATGATGATGATGATGATGATGATGATGATGATGATGATGATGATGATGATGATGATGATGATGATGATGATGATGATGATGATGATGATGATGATGATGATGATGATGATGATGATGATGATGATGATGATGACGAGGACTAAGTTTGCTTATATTTTCACCTTTTCCTCGATCAGTTTTAGTTATTGGGTTTACGAACAGCATGTGAGACATTAAGATGCTTTTGTTGGTTACATTTCCTACGTTATGTAAACTATTTGAAGGAGCTAGCTTCTAATTTGTGTGATACCAATGAATTTGAAGTTAACTCTTATATATCTTTAAGGAGTATTTTTAGGAGACATATTTCATGTTCTGGTTAAATCTGAAAATATTTTTCTCCGTCTCTCTCTCCTAATAAATAATGTTAATTTTTAGTAATTAAATTAAATATTAATAAATATAATTTTTTTTCTTATTCCAATAATGTCCTAATTTATTAAAATTTAATAAACAATAAGAATAATTCAGTTACATCTTATCTCAAATACCATTTTGTAATTATCAAATATTTATTTTCTATTTAACGAATAAATTTTTTTATTATTCGTTCCGTTTAATACACGAGATTCTAGGCTAGTGTATATATATATTAATGTTGTATAAATCGCTATTCGTTAGTCGGTCGGTGGGTGGGGACTAAGGATTAATCGGTCAACTAATCGGCCTAATCGGATAGTCGGTCTTAGGGGACTAGCGATTAATCGGTCTAGTCAGGGATTTTTACAACCTATGAGATGGATCAAATATAAAGGATTTTATCATGAGAAGGATACAAATAATTTAACATACTATTCATGATTTTTTATATTTAGCTTAGAAATGGTGTAAACAAAGAAACTTTTTTAATAAAAAATATATAGATTACGAAGTTACGTATATGTAACCAAAAAAGTTACATATATTTAACTCATATATGTAATCAATGAGTTACACATATGTTGTGACACCCCGTAATTTCCAGGTCAGCTTGTTATTTATTTAAATGTTTATTTAAATGCTTATTGTGCATGTGGCACTAGAAATGGTTTAATTTAGTGTGACACGTGGCATGACAGTACAAACACTGACACACAACAGGATAATTCAGGGAATTATCGGCAAATAGCACACACGTGTCAAAACACACGAACGTTGGTGAACATCACAACACTTAAGCACAGAAACACCTCACAAGCCAATTATGGCTAGTAATTGGCCACTGGAGTCCAAACGACGCTCGAATGAGGTTCTACAGTCGAGAAACGGGCAAGAATGGGCCCAGAACAACAAATAGGCTTATTGGGCTTGCTAAGTGGGACAGGCGGTACGCCTGACCCGAGCCTACGACCTCAGGCGATGCGCGCGGATGAGGAAAATGGCGCCTCATCCGGCTGCCTCGCGCGTAACGACGGAGCCCCAACCACCCACGTTAGGCATTACGCCTGGGGTGCCAGATTCGCAAAATCACCTTTTTAAACTCCCAAAACTCATTATCACACTACACACTCATTTTGCCTACACCCACACGTCTTAGCTCGGCCATTTACTCTCTCAAGCATCTGAAACCCACTGATTTGACCTGGTGGAAGCCATTGAAGCTTTAGAGCTTGGAGGTGACCAAGGAACTTGAAGGAAGGCCATTGTTGAAGCTCGAACACCACCATTGCCTTCTAGTTCTCACTACAACCTGCTGTCCAGGAGCTCTAGAGCCTATTCTCACCATTATCTCAGGATCTTGAAGCTATTGAAGGTAGTCATACACTCTTTGTAGCTTTATATCACCAATACACACACAAGCAAGTGTTAAATCACACATGCAAACACTACACCATCACATGCACGAAATTTCTTGATATTGAATCTGGGTTTGATGATTTAAATATGTTTTATGATGATCTATGATGTTTAGAGTGAGTTTTGTGAAGATCCATGATGATGTGTGATGTCCTCGAAAGTGGTCTAAGAAAATAACTATAAAAACTAACCTAGACTCAACTTAATTACAACGAGTTAAAACCGAAAATCCTAAACTAAACCACTACGACAGGCAAGTGTACCTATCAATTGTAGAATAGCTAACGAAAGTCCGGATATCGAACCCACGAGACACTGACTCAACGAAACAAGAGTAGAAAATGATTAAAACAAATAAAGGGGGGGTTTTGAATAAAAATGATAATTCAATTAAACTAATTACCCTAATTAAATTATAAAAGCAATTTAACTAATATTTAAACCCTAAAACAGATTAACGAATTTAATTAAAAGATATGGTTTATAATTTTAGAAAAACTTAAACAAATGAGAAAACTCTACTTAGGTAGAATTCCTGTTTGTGATTATTGACACTATTGACTTTGTTTGATATGATGGAACTAGGATCTTAAACAGCAAAATATAAGTAACTTAATGTATTCTGGATTAATTACCAAATATAACCAATTAAGAAAACTTAATCTTGCAATAAACACACTAGTTAATTGAATCACCTCCCGGATTTCTCCAATAACACTTTGTACTCAAATGAACAAGTCACATTCCTGATTTTCTCATTCCAATACATCAAAGATGCAAGGAGTAATCTTACAATGTCTATTTTAACACGAAATGACAATAACATTAAGTATTTCAATTAAACAACTCTCCCGAATAATTATCATGAAAACCCTAATGTTAAAGATCACCCGACAAGTCTATCACCTTCCGGATTTCTAAACTTAGATACACAAAGAACCCTAAAAACATCAATTATATCTTTTCCTATGGCTAGTGATATCAAACAAGCCACAAACTAGTCATAACACCAAGTCGATGACCTAATACGTGTCTAACACCGAAAGACATTCAATAAACACGTATGGAACATGATATAAACTGATATAATCAAGATTAGATATGCAAAACTCATCAAAATGACACAATAAGATCTGTTACAAAAGTGTTTTCCATCATAAATCAAAACAATAGTCAATAGTCATCAATAATCATTCAAACAATCATTCTAACCTAAGTAGAATCAAACTATTAGCCTACTAACATCATCATCAGTCAAGAAATCCCAGAAATATCATAACAAGATGAAATATAATACTGAAAATTAAGAACAATTGAGAACAAAGATTGACCAAGATGATATCACATGTAAACAAGGTCTTCTAGCCCTCCAATGCTTCCCAAATGCCTCCTCAAGCTCCTGGATAGCTCTCCTGCTTCAAAAATGGTCGATAATGATAAATGAAACGGCTGGGGAGCGTCTCCTATTTAATCTCGCTTGAATCTTGACTTTTTTCAAATTTCAAACCTGTCGCGTACCGCGGAGACTAATTCAAAATAACACCGCGTACCGCGATGGACAAAACAAGCGGGGAACCCCCGAAATCCTTCGCGTATCGCGAAGGTGAATTTCTTCCTCATCGCGTACCGTGATGACGTCATAATTATGAAAACTTGTCTTTTTCTCTTGATTTCAACCGGGGCTCGATTCCTTTGGGTTTCGAACTCGATTTCCGCTCATTTCATTCGACAAGCCTGTAAAAACAATAAACATGTAAAAAGAATCTAAAAATAAACAAAAACGACATATTTACAACTTAAAATCAACTAAAAACTATTTAAAAACCAGATGTGTTTTACAACCCATCAAAAATACCCACACTTGAACATTTTTCGTCCTCGAAAAAGATTTACAATGGAATCACAATCAGAAATTTATCTTTAACCTCAAAAATTTAAACACATACGCATTAACCACGATTGTCAGTATTTGTATCCATTTAAACCAACAACTGATATATAGGTTCCCTAATCTTGATTCATTATGTTCAAATGGTTCAATCAACTATAGGTATTACACTCAAGTCATATATATATACTTAATCCTGATAAAAGCTTTCAAGTTACAATTACATTCGAACAACCCAAATGAATTTAAAAATCAAACCTTAGATGGAATGGATGAAGGTATGGGCATTTTGCTTCTAAATTAATGAGCCTAACTTAGTGGTGTTTCACTCGGTTGCCATCCGGGGTATGACACATAAGCTGCAGCTCTTATTTTATTTTGTTTTTATATATTTTTTTTTCTGCAAGCTCAGCCCATTTAGTGGATTGATGGATGATGTTTCTTTTAATCAGGCGCCATAAGTCTCGAATTTATTTTCATAAAAAGAGAACATATGTGCCAAGTTTAATTTTAAAAACATTAAGTCATTTGTTTGCAAAAGTTCCTCTAATCACAATTAAACAGTTTCAGAATCCCCATATTTCCCAAGGCAAAAACCTATTAGCATCATGAAAATTAAGTAAATTATATCAATACTAGAGAACCTTTCTATCAATTAGGCCTACTCACATATCCCAAATTAGATGCGTACGTTTAAACTTTTAAGAAAACATAAAATTTTGATTATACTATCATTTTCCATTTAAATGCAAAACACAATTCAAAGACTTTTTACAAAATTATTTACAATATTTACAATCTAACCTAGAAAATTAAAATCAAACTCAATTTACAATTAAACACTAAAAACTTAAATACAAATAAAAAAAACAAAAATAAAGTAAAGAAATTAAAAATTTGGAAAAGACTTAGCTGGTTTCATGTAACAGCCGTGCATGTCGTATCCAGAATAACACAATCGTATAGCATTCCATTCGCGATCGAGTTATTGTAATCATGTTGATTGCCTTTCTAATACATAAGTTATCACTACCCAACTGATAAGGGTAATTCAAACCAAACTGCACATGAAGCTCTAAACAATCCAACAAAGATTAACTATAAAAGAAAAATTAAAAATAAAAGACTCAAACCTAACTAAAACTGACTTGATTAATTACAAATGACTCAAATTTACTATTTTTCAAAATTTAACTAAAAATTACAATTTATTTACTAAAATTTTCAAAAATTTTACAATTTTTCACAAATCTCATACCCACACTTAAAATCAAACATTGTCCTCAATGTGGAATATGAAATAATGAACAATTCAACATAAATATACAATTTACAATAATTACAACTTCCCTGATATGTGACAATTCTCATAAGTATTATCAACCGCCATCAAATCCAATCGCAATCACAAATAATTCCAAATTTGCATTCTGAACATTCACGATGAATTTGGCAATCCACTAACACTCACAACAAACCATCAACATATACATGGATAATAATAAAAGAAAAACTGTACAAACAATAATCAACCAAAACAACCATAAAATATATACAATCAGTAGTCTATGTACATCTGATTTCAACAAAATATAATCCAAATATATACAGACCATGATGATAAAAACAAAAATAAAGAAAAATACAAAAGATACAACTACTACTGCCAAGATACTGAAATCTAATCATGAGGCTCATCAGCATCTCCTCCTGGCTGCTGAGGCTGATCCGGAGCTCTAAACCAGTCAGGAATCTCTATCTCAAAATGTGTAAAAAGAAATCTCATCATCTGACCCAGCCTCTGCTGCTCCTCCCAAAGACTCTCTAAAGTGATACGGGGAGGACGAGGCTGACGAAGAGGAAATACCTGAGGTGGCCTCTCCGCCCTGTGCAAAATCCTCTGTCTCTCCGGTGGTACCTGCCTCTGCAGAACCTCCGCATCTGGGGCCCTCTCTGGTGCAGGCCTAGCTGGCATCCAAGTAGCTGGATCGGCCATAGAGCACATGCCAGCTAGCCGCATGTCGTCCAAACTGTATCGCCCCGTCTCAGGCCCCTCTGTCAAAAATCGGCGTGGGAATCTGTTAAAGACTCCCAGCCTCATAGCAATACTCCCAATATAAGGCCCAAGATCCAATCTAGCCGTCGCCCCTCCACGGCGAATCCTCGCAAATGATGACAATAAAATACAGGCGAGGTTAGCCGGGCGACGGCTAATCATGCTGTACATACAAAACAGGTCTAGTTGGTTGCATTTCTCTGCACCGGCCCTGCGACCGACGAGAGTGCAACTAACCATCCTGTGGACATAACGAATGAGTGGATCACGAATCGAAGACTCAATAATCGCACTCGTGAATGGTCCATCAGCTATCGACGTCCAAAACTCCTCCAACTGTCTCTCAGTAATGCCCAAGTCACTGGGCTCCCTAACCACTGCCCTCAGGCTCTGAGCAAAGCCAGGCTCTCTCACCTGCTCTGCTGTGTAAAATCCCGTCGCAATCGCGAACTGCGGGATACTCATCGAAAATGTACGTCTGCCTAAGGCAAACGATACAGCAGCAGGATCATCGAATGAGCCTGACATGTGACGAAATGTCGAGTGAAACTCAACAGTAAGCTCCATGTACTGAGGCCACCTACAATCTAGGGCAGTCCTCCACTCGTCCCTCACGATCGCATCAAACTCATCTAGACGTCCTAGCCTCTCTAATAGCTCTCGATCGAAGGTACGGTGGTGGTAGTGCTCCATCGTCACAAATCTCTCGCATCTGGTGGCCTCCTCTGTCCCCTGCTCGAACTGCAGGACAGTGTGATCTCTGAGGACACGCTGATCTATGGGAACCGCCTCATCCTCGTCAATAGGGAGGATCTCCTCTGATGAATAGCTGATCTCCCGAGCCCTCCTCCTCGACGAGCTCGAACCTCTGGCCCTCTTGGCCCCTGCTGCAGAACTCTCAGCTCCAGACATCCTACAATAGCAGTGTACAAATGTACAAAATACATAACAAATTTTACAAATTAAACTAATTCAAAACCTAAATTTAATCTATTTACAATTTTTACAAAAATTTCTATTTACAAAATATAAATTTAAAAATTAAAAACCTATTTACAAAAATTACAAATGTTATAAAAATTATAGTACAAAAGTTTATCTACAAAAAATTTTATTTACAAAATTTACAATTTACAATTTTTAAATTTTATTTATGTTACATATAATGAAAACAAAATTTTGACAAAAATTTATTTACAAATGAAAAATTATTTACAAAATTTAAAATGTTAAAACCTAATGTTAAGTATTTACATATTTAAATAAATAATAAAAACAAAAATTTAATAAAAATTCATTTACAAAAATTTTAACAAATTGTTACAAGAGTTATAACCTAATTTTAAAAAAAATTTATTAACTTTCTTTACAAAATTTAATTAATTACAAAGAATAAAATATAAATTAAATTTTATTTACAAAATTATATACAAAACAGTTTTCTGTATACAAAGGGATGAATTGGGTTCTGGCTTCCATCGCGTACCGCTAAGGTTAAGCCGCGGTACGCGGCCCAATTTGAAAACCAGAAAAAACGAGCGGCCATCTAACAGTGGCAATCCGAACCCTTTTCGTTCCAAATTCAATAAATCAATCCTAACTTAGTACAATCTATAAAAATTACAAAAATTAAACTAAACCTAAGAACTAAACCTAAAAATCGAAAAGAAAAAGAAAAAAGAAAACTATACCTATTCGCGATTCGGTGGTTGGTGGTGTGGTGATCCGAAGAACCAGAGATGATGATGGTGAAGGTGCGGCGGAGATTGTGGCGCACAGTGGTGATGGTTTCAACGGCAGTGACTGGTGGTAGCGCGATGGCACCGGTGGTGATCGACGGAGGTAACGGTGGTGAAGGGGGTTTCACAGTGGTGTAGTGGTGATGCTACGGTGGAGTTACGGCGGTGGTGTGGTGGTTAGTGGTGGAGATCGGTGGTAAAGTGGGGTATCGGTGATGATGATGGTGTGAATCCGGTGGTAGAGGGGTGGTGGTGGGGCTACGCGAAGAAGATAAAACCCTTTTATTATTTTTTTCTTTTTCCGAAATCCTCCGCGTACCGCGGAGAGTATCTTGGGATACTACCGCGTATCGCGACGAAATTCGGTGATTTTGAATTTTGCTTTTTTTTGCTTTTTTTTTTTTTTTTATTTACTTAATAAAATAAAGTTAAATTAAATAAAAACTAACCTAATAAAATTAAATATTCTATATTTTACAAAAACAAAAATTCAAATAAAACAAAATAAAATTAAACAAAATAAAAACTACCTAAATTACAAAACTAAAATTAATTACCTAGAATTTACAATCTAAACCTAATTGAGTTACGATGCGACTTAATGTTCGGGTTTTAATATGCGTAGATGTTATAGGCGAAAACCGTACCGAATACCCACACTTAATTCCCGAAATAGTCCTATCGAAGAGCACGAAAACACAAACATGCAAAAACAACGCAATCTATATTACAAACTCTACAAATCAGGCACTATCCTCACTTACTCAACTCAAGGAGTGCTACCTCCTTCTCAGTACCGATCGGTCCTCCGATGTATAGCTTCAAACGATGCCCGTTAACCTTCCATGTCCGACCTTCTGATTCAAGCTCAACTGCTCCGTGTGGAAAGACCTCATTCACAACAAACGGTCCTTTCCATTTGGACTTCAACTTACCTGGAAATAACCTGAGCCTTGAATCATAAACTAGCACCTGATCACCTTTCCTAAACTCCTTCACACCTCTCAACTTACGATCGTGCAACGCTTTCGTACGCTCTTTATAACTCCACGATCGTGCGTACGCCTCGTCACGCAACTCCTCTAACTCATGCAACTGCAGAAACCGATTCTTCACAGCACTCGGCAAATCAAGATTCACACTCTTCAACGCCCAAAATGCCTTATGCTCTAACTCTACTGGCAGATGACACGCTTTACCATAAATCATCCGAAAAGGTGTGGTCCCAATCGGATTCTTAAAAGCTGTCCTAAACGCCCACAACACCTCGTCTAGCCTATCTGCCCAATCCTTACGGTTTCTACCTATCGTCTTCTCAAGAATCCTCTTCACACCCCTATTGGCATTCTCAACCTGGCCACTAGTCTGTGGATGATAGGCTGTCGACACTCTATGGGTCACCCCATATCGTGCTAACACCTTCTCCAACTGTGCATTACAGAAATGCGTGCCTCTATCACTTATCAATGCCTTAGGGGTTCCAAACCTACAAAACAATCTCTTCAGAAATCCCACAACTCCTCGTGCATCATTCGTGGATAAAGCTTGAGCCTCTACCCACTTCGAAACGTAATCAATAGCCACGAGGATGTACCGATTCCCTCGGGATGAAGGGAACGGTCCCATGAAGTCAATACCCCAAATATCAAAGACCTCAACCCCCTGGATGGGGTTCTGGGGCATCTCATTCCTACGTGAGATGTTTCCGGTCCTCTGACATGCATCACATCTCCTCACAAACTCATGCGCATCCTTAAACACTGTCGGCCAATAAAATCCACAATCAAACACCTTCTTCGCAGTGTACGATGGTCCATGGTGTCCTCCAGTCAAACCCTCATGACAATGTCTTAGGATGTCTAATCCTTCCTCACGACTCACACATCTCCTCAAAATACCGTCTGCTCCCTCGCGAAACAAATATGGAGCATCCCATATATAATGGTTTGCTTCAGTAAAGAACCTCTTCCGCTGCTGTGAAGTCAGACCCTTCAACATGTAACCTTCAGACAAGTAATTCGCAATGTCTGAGAACCATGGCAATCCCTGCTCACCTGCACTCACCAATCCCACTATCTCTGTGTCTGCAGAAATCAAAGTCTCATGTGGGAATGTGTCTCCAATCATCTCCTCATTCATCTTCTCCCGAGCAGGATCCTCAAGCCGCGACAAATGGTCGGCTGCAACATTCTCAGCTCCTTTCTTATCCTTAATCTCTATGTCAAACTCAGAAAGGAGGAGAATCCACCGAATCAAACGAGGTTTTGCGTCCTTTTTCGCGAACAAGTATCGCAAGGCCGCATGATCGGTGTAAACAATGGTCTTGGAAAGAACAAGATAAGACCTAAACTTATCGAACGCATACACGACCGCTAACAACTCCTTCTCCGTAGTCGTGTAATTCTCCTGAGCATCATCTAAGGTCTTACTTGCGTAGTAAATCGGATGAAAGTGCTTATCTTTCCGCTGACCAAGCACAGCCCCCACTGCAAAATCACTAGCATCGCACATCAACTCGAAAGGAAGGCTCCAATCGGGGGCTATCAGAATAGGAGAACTCACCAACTTCTCCTTCAGAAACTCAAACGCTCTCATGCACTCCTCACTAAACTTAAACTCCACATCTTTCTCCAAAAGTCGGGTCATCGGTCGGGTAATCTTAGAAAAGTCTTTAATGAAACGCCTATAAAACCCTGCATGACCTAGAAAACTACGAACTGCTCTCACGTTCGTCGGTGGTGGGAGTTTACTAATCGTATCTATCTTAGCCCTATCTACCTCAATGCCATCTCGCGAAATCTTGTGCCCTAGCACAATACCTTCAGTTACCATGAAATGGCACTTCTCCCAGTTCAGCATCAGATTAGTCTCCACACATCTAGCAAGCATCCTATCCAAATTCTGCAAACAATGATCGAACGAACTTCCAAACACTGAAAAATCGTCCATGAACACTTCCATGGAAGTCTCGATCATATCCTGAAATATAGCCACCATGCATCTCTGGAATGTGGCTGGAGCATTACATAACCCAAACGGCATACGGCGATACGCAAAGGTACCGTATGGGCATGTAAACGTGGTTTTCTCCTGATCCTCCGGTGCTATGGGGATCTGGAAATAACCTGAAAAACCATCAAGAAAACAGTAAAACTGTTGTCCTGACAACCGCTCCAACATCTGATCAATGAAAGGCAGTGGGAAATGATCTTTCCTAGTGGCATCATTCAGTCTCCTGTAATCGATGCATACTCTCCAACCAGTGACTGTCCTAGACGGAATCAACTCCTTCTTCTCATTCACAATGACAGTCATGCCTCCCTTCTTGGGAACAACCTGTACCGGACTGACCCAAGCTGAATCTGAAATGGGATAGATCAATCCGGCATCTAAGAGCTTAAGAACCTCTTTCTTCACAACTTCAGACATGTTAGGATTTAGCCGTCTTTGTGGTTGGACCACCGGCTTGTAATCCTCCTCCATCAAAATGCGATGCGTACAAAACGAAGGGTGTATGCCCTTTATGTCCATCAACTTCCACGCAATCGCCTGCCTATTCGCCTTAAGCACATCAATCAATCTCGACTTCTCCTCCTCCGTCAATGAAGATGAAATAATGACGGGCAAATCAGAATCACCATCCAGAAATGCATACTCCAAATGAGATGGCAACTCCTTAAGCTCTAGGGATGGTGGTGCCTCTACAGATGGTTTCTCAACCGGATCTGTACTCTCAAACACCTCAAAAGCAGTCGGGTACTCAGGAGGCTTACTAGCCAGACTGCTCGGAATGTGCTCAGAAGAAGCATCACTCTCAACAGTCTGGTTCTCCTCACCCAGGTCTTGATCTTTCAATAAATCAGATCCAGAGATGTAATCTAGACAACGATCTATGTAAGGAATGAAAGAATCAAGAAAATAAACTGAATCATCCTGACCGTTCGAATGCTTCATCGACTTCCTCACGTCGAATGTAACATTCTCCTCACCCACACGCAATGTAATCTTACCTTCAAACACATCTATCATTGCCTTAGCAGTGCGTAGGAAAGGACGTCCCATAATGAGCGGGACTCGGTCATCGGCCTCCATGTCCAGAATGACAAAATCCGCGGGGAATACAAACTTATCAACCTTCACCAAAACATTCTCCACAATTCCCCGTGGATACTTGACCGAACGATCAGCCAAAGTGATGCTCATGCGCGTCGGCGATGGGTCTCCAAGATCTAGCTTCTGATAAGTCGAATATGGCATCAAGTTAATGCTAGCACCCAAGTCGGCCAACGCGTGGTTCACAGAAGAACTACCAAATAAGCAAGGGATAGTAAAAACCCCTGGATCATCGAGCTTCTCGGGCAGTTTGTTCTGGACCAACGCAGAACATCGAGCTCCTAATGTGACTGTAGAAAGTGACTCCAGCTTCTTCTTGTTAGACAGAAGATCCTTCAAGAATTTAGCATATTTGGGCATATGCTGGAGTGCTTCTACAAACGGGAGGTTAATCTTAAGCTGCTTGAACATCTCTAAAAAATGTCCATACTCCTGTGCATACTTCTGCTGCAATGCACGTGCCGGATATGGTAGCCTACTTATATCAACCTCGGGAGTCCTCTTCTCTTCCATCTTCTTCTTTCTGCCTCAACTCCCTTCTTCTCAACTGAAGACTCTCCTACTGGTGCTGTACTTGCTGGGCCTAGCCTCTGGTGCACCCTATCAGGAGTCTCCAACTCTATCTCCTCGTCTACCGGTTCCTCTACATCGACATCCGGTGACTTCTCCACCTCTTTCTCACCTCCACGACCACTTCTAGTCGTCACAGCCTTCACATGACCCTTCGGGTTTGCCTCAGTATTCCCTGAGAAGGATCCACCCTGCCTCTCATCCAACCTCTTCGCAATATCACCTACCGATCGCTGTAGGTCCAGAAATGCTGACTGTTGATTCCTCAGCAATGTATCATGCTCCTGAAGCTTCACCTGTGTGTGTTGATCCTTGGCAATCAACTGCTGTAGCATCTGCATCTGCTGCTTGAGCATGTCCTTCACTTCTGGGTCACCGCTGCTACTTGGACCCGCTCCTGAATTCTCATTCGCTGCCTGATTCTGACGTGGTTGATAGGAGTTGTTACCACGCCAGTTGTTGTTGGAGTTTCGCCAATTCGAGTTAGGATTCCAATTAGGATTGGGATTGGAATTGAAGTTGGAAGTGAAAGGCTTGTTCCAACCAGAATTAATGGAATCTAACTGCTCCTGATCAGTAATGGGGCACTCGGCAGTCGCATGTCCTCCTCGACATATCTCACACTTCTTCAGCTGTGTCTTCAGTTCCTTCATATCTCTCGCTAGAGACTCTATGGTAGCAGCAAGGCTAGTGTCAGGAGCGACCTGATAAACACCTCGAGCAACGGATGAGGTGTTGGTAGCCTTAGTGGTGGAGGATCTAGTGGATGGCTTCTGCTGCTGCTCGGCTCTAGCAAAACTCTCAAACATGTCAATACACTCATCTGTATCCTTCATCTCCATGATATGCCCTCCTGCAGCTGTATTGAACATGATTTGCTTCTCAAGTGTCAATCCATTGTAGAATTTCTCTACAAGTGCCCATTCAGAAAGTCCATGCTGTGGACATTTGCTAAGCAAAGTGTGGAATCGCTCCCAAGCTGTAGAGTAAGACTCATCGGGCTCCATATGAAAGGAATGGATTTGGTCCCTCAGACGAGCAGCCTTGGAAGGTGGAAAATATTTCTTCAGAAATTTCTTTCGAAGATCATCCCACGTGGTGATGGAGTTCTCAGGGAGGCTGTCGAACCAGGTGGATGCACGACTAGCAAGAGAGAATGGGAAAAGCTGTAAGCAGATGTTATCCTCAGAAACTCCATGGAGATTGAACGTGTTGCAGATCCTAGAAAAACGGGACAGATGTCCGGGAGCATCCTCATCATCAAGACCATTAAACTGAATGGAATTGGTGATAGCAGTCATGATGTAGGAAGGGAATTGCCAAGTAGCATCATTGGCAAACACGGGACGAGTGACCGGGTTGCGAACTCCGGTGAATCCATCGCAAGCTCGGTCGTGAACGGTGCGTCTCACTGGTGGTGGCATCTCCTCGGCCATGTCGAAGTAAACGGGTGAGATCGGGAAAGGTGAAATGGGTGTGTGTGAAGGTGAACTAGGTGTAGAACTAGAAGGTGAAAACAAAATCGGGGCAAGAACACGTACCTGGGAAAGACGACTCCTAAGGTTCGTGTGAAACTCTTGCTCCGGCTCTTCAAAAGCTAAAACTGGCGGTGGTCCTTGTGATCGAGTATGTGGCATGCACTGTAAACGATAACAAGTAAGGGAATTTAACAAACAAAACAAAGAAAAACCTAAAACATAATAAAAACCTAGCAACTAAAAGACAAGAAACGATTAAGGCAAATAAGAAAGAAAAGAAAAGACTCAAAACCTAAAATACTAAAAAATAAACAAAAATTAGACCTACTAATTCTTTCAATCACAATCTAAGCTAATTTCGCTATTGCCAAGTATCCCCGGCAACGGCGCCAAAAACTTGATGTCCTCGAAAGTGGTCTAAGAAAATAACTATAAAAACTAACCTAGACTCAACTTAATTACAACGAGTTAAAACCGAAAATCCTAAACTAAACCACTACGACAGGCAAGTGTACCTATCAATTGTAGAATAGCTAACGAAAGTCCGGATATCGAACCCACGAGACACTGACTCAACGAAACAAGAGTAGAAAATGATTAAAACAAATAAAGGGGGGTTTTGAATAAAAATGATAATTCAATTAAACTAATTACCCTAATTAAATTATAAAAGCAATTTAACTAATATTTAAACCCTAAAACAGATTAACGAATTTAATTAAAAGATATGGTTTATAATTTTAGAAAAACTTAAACAAATGAGAAAACTCTACTTAGGTAGAATTCCTGTTTGTGATTATTGACACTATTGACTTTGTTTGATATGATGGAACTAGGATCTTAAACAGCAAAATATAAGTAACTTAATGTATTCTGGATTAATTACCAAATATAACCAATTAAGAAAACTTAATCTTGCAATAAACACACTAGTTAATTGAATCACCTCCCGGATTTCTCCAATAACACTTTGTACTCAAATGAACAAGTCACATTCCTGATTTTCTCATTCCAATACATCAAAGATGCAAGGAGTAATCTTACAATGTCTATTTTAACACGAAATGACAATAACATTAAGTATTTCAATTAAACAACTCTCCCGAATAATTATCATGAAAACCCTAATGTTAAAGATCACCCGACAAGTCTATCACCTTCCGGATTTCTAAACTTAGATACACAAAGAACCCTAAAAACATCAATTATATCTTTTCCTATGGCTAGTGATATCAAACAAGCCACAAACTAGTCATAACACCAAGTCGATGACCTAATACGTGTCTAACACCGAAAGACATTCAATAAACACGTATGGAACATGATATAAACTGATATAATCAAGATTAGATATGCAAAACTCATCAAAATGACACAATAAGATCTGTTACAAAAGTGTTTTCCATCATAAATCAAAACAATAGTCAATAGTCATCAATAATCATTCAAACAATCATTCTAACCTAAGTAGAATCAAACTATTAGCCTACTAACATCATCATCAGTCAAGAAATCCCAGAAATATCATAACAAGATGAAATATAATACTGAAAATTAAGAACAATTGAGAACAAAGATTGACCAAGATGATATCACATGTAAACAAGGTCTTCTAGCCCTCCAATGCTTCCCAAATGCCTCCTCAAGCTCCTGGATAGCTCTCCTGCTTCAAAAATGGTCGATAATGATAAATGAAACGGCTGGGGAGCGTCTCCTATTTAATCTCGCTTGAATCTTGACTTTTTTCAAATTTCAAACCTGTCGCGTACCGCGGAGACTAATTCAAAATAACACCGCGTACCGCGATGGACAAAACAAGCGGGGAACCCCCGAAATCCTTCGCGTATCGCGAAGGTGAATTTCTTCCTCATCGCGTACCGCGATGACGTCATAATTATGAAAACTTGTCTTTTTCTCTTGATTTCAACCGGGGCTCGATTCCTTTGGGTTTCGAACTCGATTTCCGCTCATTTCATTCGACAAGCCTGTAAAAACAATAAACATGTAAAAAGAATCTAAAAATAAACAAAAACGACATATTTACAACTTAAAATCAACTAAAAACTATTTAAAAACCAGATGTGTTTTACAACCCATCAATGTGTTTGTGTACATTTCATGATTTGGTCACAAATGGGTGATTTACCCACATGCATGTATGATCTAAGGCATTCTAGATGATTTTGATTATGAATAAATGATTATTGTTAATGTATACATGTTTTTGCAAGATTAGATCATGATCTTAATGATTAAAATATGATTTCTATAAATCTTTCTAATTATAGTAACTTTTATGGTCAAAATGTTGTTATGGATGAAATGGTGAACATGCATGTATCTAGATATGTTGTTTTAATGTATTTAGAATGATATTTGTCACACCCCCAATTTTCAACTAACGGAATCATACCGTTTGGGAACGTGACAAACCAGGATCTCAGATCACTAGACATAACGAAGACCTCTATATGAATTTCAAAACATACTTTGGTCTAAAACTGTAACATCAAAATTTTCAAAGTTTGCGGAAGCGTTTTAAAACAATAACAGTTGTAAAATGTAAATTACAATGCAAAGTTTTCAAATGTTCAAATCCAAATAACTACAATGTAAAGTCATGCATGCGACTCAATCTCCTAGTCCATGCCTGCTTTCTTGTGCACCTTAGCATCCTGAGAAAACATGTAAATCAAGTCAACACAAAGGTTGGTGCATAACACAGGTTTAAGCATTCACAATGTTTAAAACAACAGTTTGAATATAATGTTTGCAGATAACATAATCACACATGCATAGTCATGATAGCTAGTCATTTATACTATTTACATACGTGGTCGACACCGAAGCTGACTAGTGCATGCTATCGCATGTTTTGCCTTGCCACTATTGTCTAGCACAAACAATAGTAATGAGTATTTGGTCAGTCAAACACCTGCGTAGATCCCATCTACCAAGTGAGGTTTGTCAAACCTAATAGATCTATTTCCAACTACCACGCTTTGCGCTACGGCAAACTAAACGGTTCGAAGTGTAAGGACTTGTAAATGCTATGTTGTCACATAATGTAAACAGTTAACTCATGCAAGTGATATGTATCTAAAAGTGTTTGTTGCACATGTTTTCTCCCCCAAAACAGTTTAAAATAAGAAAGGGGCCGTGTACGCACCTTTGATTGTTGCAGAATGATCAAACACACGTGAACTAGCGTAGAAAATCCTCTACGAAGAATCTGTGTTTAAACAATGACTTAGTGTTATTCGGAATGTCGTTTAATGTGTGAAATCACATACGTGTCAACACACGTATGTTAGATTTGTTAGGAACGTGTATACGTACGTACGTGTGTCTTTGAAATCGTTTAAGTAAACCATATAAACACATATATACATATATATGATTTTGTTGAAATACGCGAAATTATACACGATTATAACTTCGGATAAAAATATAGATTTTATCATTTCAAAGTGTTCGTATTCCCGTTACGGTTCCAACGCAACTTGAACGGATCGAAACGAAGAAGTTACGATTAAAACACTAAAATTGGTTTTTAAATCAAAAACCGGTGAAGTCCAGGCTCGAACCCGCGACCTCTCACACATGACACACGCATCCTACCAATCCAGCCCGCTAGGGTTTCGCAACAGACTTCACAGATTAATTGTTTTAAGTTTCCCCCTAACCGGTTTCCCTTTGGAACTTATAGCCGAAGCAATTGAGTTCCAATTGATCATGAATTCGATCTCGATAGTCCATAAAACCATAGGGCTTCGCTTCTGGGTATTCAACCTAGTCTCTATATGATTTTAATTCGAAAACAAAACACTATAACCCATTTAATTGGAAGTACACAGGTTCGAACTCGATTTCTAAAACCCATCATTCGATTTCATCGAATTCCTTTGCCTCAAGTCTTGAAATCATCAGGTTTTCATTAAACTAGTGATTACAAATCCATCTGATCCATTTAGTTTGAATATAATGATTCTTTACACTAAAAATCCCAAAAACGTTTTTCTTATAAACCCTAATGCTCAAAACCATTAAATTTGTTGTTTTAACATCCAATTAACATAGGACTTAGCTTAGTCGAAACTTTCTGTAACTATCTATGCTATTTAATTTGATTCTAGAATGCATTTATATAAAAATCCCCAAACTGTTTTGTTCTAAAAAGACCCTAGAATCGAAATCATTCAATCCGTTATTGTTTGATGAAATTAACACATGGGTTTCCTTAAACTAATGATTTCGAACCTTTCTGTGTCGCTTAATTTGATTCTAAAGTCCATTCTCATCAAAACCCCCAAATCGTTTTCTAAAAGGAACCCTAGAACTTGATCATATGCAATTCGTTATGATTTCATGAAATTCGCATATGGATTTTTTTAATCGGAAGTTTATGAAGCTACTCATACACATTAATTTGATTCTTAAACTTGTTTGATCAAAAACCCCCAAAACCGTTTCTTATATGAACCCTAGTTATTGAATCCATATAATTCGATGCTAGAAGCCGCAATTAGCATAGGGGTATGCTTAGTCGGCTGTTTTAGAAGGTTTAGGAACAAGAACTTACTTGTTTTGATGAACAATTAAACGAGATCGACTATGGACTTGAGTTTCGGCCGACTTCCAAATCAAAACCTTCTTCCTGATACTTGTTGGTTCGAATTGATGTATGGGAAAGCTTCTAAATGTGCCGCCTAGTGATTCTGAGGTTTCAATTTCGCGAATTATGATTGAGATATACAATTTTGATAATGAGGAGTTACGGTTACGACCTTTGAGTAGTAATTGAGATTAATTCGACAATCAAAACGATTAATAACGGTTGGGTGATGATAATGATCATCAAGGTAACGCCCATGATTGATTACTTCGGTTATTATCACTAAACAACTTCGAATTTTAAGTTTGCCCCAATTTCCTATGGACGAATTTTGACTTTATAGTCAAAATTGTTCTTCTTACATGATTACAAGTCTAATACTTGTAATTTTTAGTATCTTAAACATGCTTAGGTTAATTCTAATACTTCTAATTTAGTTTCCTATGATTTCCTTAACTTTTGGTTAACAAAGTTAAACAAAATTCCTGAATTGTCACTAATTGGGCCGATTGGAACATTATTGGGCTATGTTAATCCTTTTGAGCCTCATAAATACAATTGGGCCTACCTTCTATCCATTTGGGCCTCATAAGGTACAATTGGGCCTACCTTCTATCCATTTGGGCCTCATAAAGTGCAATTGGGCCTACCTTGGGCCTCATATTTGTGATTTCGTTACTTTCAGTTAACGAGGTTAATTCGAAAATACCGGATTGTCACAATATTAATGACTAGAATGTGATTTTGATGATGTTCATAGTCATTTTCAACAAAGTTACTATATTTAGTAACTTTTCGGGTCGAAGTCTTGATAAATGATGATTTGGATTATGTAGACATGTTTAGATAATAGTAAATGGTTTATTATGATGAATGGTGATATGAAAATGGCTTAGAAATGTTAAGATGGTTATTGTTATGCAAAAACCACAAAGTTACTATTTATGGTAACTTTATTTTTACAAAAACCGATTTGCAAACATGTTGTATGATTTGAGCATGCTAAATGACTTATTATGTTATAACATGATGATTAGATGCTAAGTTAGATGGTTTCTGATGTCACGTATGCTAAAAATGGAAACTTTCCATTTTAGGAAACTTTTATGTGCTAACATGTTATAAACGACTTATGTGAACCCGTATGATGATGTGCTATGTGTTAACATGATCACATAGGACAAATGAGCATGCTAGAACTTTAAAACCGATATGCTTTGTGAACTTTCCAAAAATGGAAACTTACTATAAATAGTAAGTTGTCCATAGACGCGATTTGCGCGTTTTGCACACGACAAACACTTACACGATTGCTACACGATTCACAACCGTCACACGGTTCACCAACGGGTCGTTGACTTGACACGGTCAACTTTGGTCAACTCTAGTCAAACACGGTCAATGTGGACCAACACAGTCAAACACGGTCAATGTGGACCAACACAGTCAAACACGGTCAATGTGGACCAACACAGTCAATCACAGTCAATGTGGACCAACACAGTCAAACACGGTCAATGTGGACCAACACGAGCAAACACGGTCAATGTGGACCGACACGGACAAACATGAACAAGCAAGGGTTGTCGGACACAAACACGAGCACTAACACAAACACTAGCACTGTCACTTACACCAACTCACGTACGGTATACGATATAGGTTGCCGGTGACCGACACGCATTTCGACACAGGAGCTTACGCTTACTTATCGCTTTATTCACTAAGGTGAGTTTACGGCCCCTCTTTACTCTTTTTCAAACGCTTTTAAATAGGGGGAGAATACTAGTTGCATCGAGTCAAACATTATTGCTATTACAAACATTTTTGTGTATGCTGGTTTATTGGACAAACATTAAGTGTTGAACTCGTATTAAGCCCTCACAAAGTCTTACCGTTAATGTACGAACAACGTGGTAGATTTGGATGGATCCATTAGGGAATGACTAACCTCACGGGGCACAATGTTGACTGGATGTCATAACCCGTGCAAACTCTGACCTAACTTGCTATGTATACGAGACATAGCGGAGGCAAGGACAAACAAGTCTAGTTCGGTAGTGACGCACTGACACTTTGGGCCTAGGGCTCGGTACTAACATTTGATAAACAGCATGACACACTTTCTTACTATATGTATATCAAAACCTGTGAACTCACCAACCTTTGTGTTGACACTTTTTCTAACTTGTATTCTCAGGAAATTAGCATGGCAAGCACTTGGAACAGGAATGCACATAGGGGATTGAGCATAGGACCCCGCATGCATTTTGTTTATCTTTTGAAAACTATTTCGTTCGGTTATGTATTAAACAATGTTATGTCTGACAACTACTTATTTCCGCTGCATATGTAAAACGTGTTAATTTTCCGCTGCTTAATTCATTATATCAATTTCCGCTACAAACTATTTTATTAAGTGTATGTGTCAAACTTTGGATTTGTAAACGCATATAGAGGTGTTCTATATGACCTTGAGCTGTGATTCTGGACACGTCACATCCACGTGGACATACGCCACGAGTGGGAATTTGGGGGTGTGACATATGTAATAACATGAGTTACATATATTTTTTTATTTTTTTCTTTTTATTAACAGATCTAACCTTATAATAAAACAAAATGTAAAATAAAAAACGAAAAACAAAATTGATTGATAACAATTGTGGTTAGTTTCTAAATTTTTTCTAAAATGGAGGTTTTATGGAACCCTCCCCTATATATGGTTCGAACGTTAATCCTTAAAAAAAAAGGAAAAACATATACATTTAAATTAACTTTTGTCCCACATTGCTTACCAGTTACCACACAAAATCTTGATGAAAGAATGAGATTATGGGAAGCTTTGTGCCAGTCCCACATCGCTAGCCACAAAAAAATAACCCAACCCGACCCAACACCTCTATATAAATAAAGCAGCTCCTTCAGCCCCATGACAAACACGTTTCCGGTCAACCAGCGTGTAAAGACTAATAAAGGCTGATGCTCACCAAACTTCCTATTTTGTCTAAGTATAAGTGCTACAAAGACTAACACCCTTCGGTAGGAGTAAGTTATCCTTCGAAAGCAATGTTGCTTCCGAAGAGTAACTTCTTCCTTCCGAAGGGTGTTAGTCTTTGTAGCACTTATACTTAGACAAAATAGGAAGTTTGGTGAGCATCAGCCTTTATTAGTCTTTACAGTCTCCCCCTAGGCTGATGCTACCAAAACTTCTTAGGGTACTCTTCTAATAACCTTTTCTCCCCTTAGGACCTGAGCCCTTGCCTTTACCCATCTGAGAGCTTGTCTCCCTTCTGATCCATCGTCTGGATTATCCAGAGGGAGGTTCTCTCAGTCAAACACAAAGGGTGCAGCCAACACAATCAGTTGAGTCAAATCCAAAACCTTTATTCCTCCATTAAGCAGAGTGAGAGTAAACTCTTTGTGGAGTCTACTATAGCTCCACTTTACAACAGGAACAAAGGTGTGTTGATATGATGCTGTAGACCATGTAGATCTTTTGGATGTTCATAGGGTCTGGCTGTAAGTTTGGCTTTTGGTCCTGGGGGAGGTGAGTCTGGCTCAGAGTCAGAGGAGATGGCAGATGTTCTCGTTTTCCTTCTGGCTATGCTCTTTTTTCTTGTGAATCTTGGTCTTACTTGAGCAGAAGCTTGACTCCTCTGATCCCTGGCTTGTTGTGCTTCCACATTAGATCCTACTGCTGCACCTGTTGTTGCAGTAGGCTGTGAACCGGCATCCTCTGCTCTTGATGGTTCTGTTCTCCTCTCATCAGCCTGTGTTTGTCTCTCAGGATCAGGGTTTGGTGATGATTGTTTCCTTGTAGTCTTCTTACCCTTTTTGATCTTGATCACTGAAGAGATTGGCATGTTATCCATAGATGGACTTGATGGAGGAGATATTTGTTCTTCTTTAGGGTTTGGGGGGAACATGTTGGGGAACATTGCTTTTGTTACCTCCCCACACATGACTTCTTCTCCTTCTCTGATTCCTGCACCAGAGAGGGGAATCTCTATTCTTACTCCTCCCCCTAAACCTAAGCCTCTCATTAGGCTTGCCTTTTGAGCCCTTATCTGCTCAATTGAAGGTAACTCACCTCTGGCAACTTTAGCCTTGATGTCTCTAATATGCATATCCATGGTTGAGTTCTTCATTGGGCCTAGCTGCCGAGCATGGAAGCCATATTCTAGCAGGAAGGCTTTCAGACTGTCTCTGTAAGCCTTATCCTTCTGTGCCTTAGTTAGCTTTATTTGGGCTTTGGATGCAGCAGCTTCCTGTTCCTGCTGCTGCACCTTGTCCAGCTCGGCAACCATTCTAGGCACCGACCAAAGAAACACCTCATCAAAGTCATATCCTTTTTCTTCAAGAAGAGCACCGAGTCTGATGTGCTCTTCATTCACAGAGGTGTCTGGTCGGTCCTTCATCTTCTTGGGAATCCTCTCCTCTTGTTCTGCTTCCTCCTCTGGGGTTAGCTTCCTTTTTCCTTTGTCATCAGCAGTTAATTTTACCCCAGAGGCAGTGTCTCCTGTTGCCTCACCAACTGGTTCATTGGCACTTAGCTCCTCTGTGGAGGAATCATCAAGAATGACTGGACCTTCTGAAGCAGCTGCAGCTTCGGAGTTAACCTCAGCATTCACTGTCTCCTCCAGTTGACCAATCACCTTAGATGATTCCTTATTAGTTTCCACAAGGGGCTCAGGAGAGGAGGAGAGGTCTTCGGCAACCTTTGTCCCAGAAGGGGGCACAGGTTCCATGAATATTGGTTCTTCTTGTGTAGCTTCTTTCATGGCAACCTGGGCTGCAGTCTCAGAAGGAGACTGAGTCCCAGAAGGGGACTGAGATTCCAAAGAGACATTTGTTGTTTGCTTCTCAGTCTCTTTGGCAATCTCCCTAGTATCCTCAGAAGAAGAAGAAGAGGAAGTAGAAGAAACTTGAAAGTAAGTGCCCAAGAAGTCATCCCATTCAGCAGTCAAAGTGACTATGGATGGGTTAACCACCTGTGCACCTTCCTCTTCTCTTGCTTCTGGTCCTGACCCTGCAGAGGGTGCATTCTCCCCCTTTTTGGTAGCATCAGGGGAGGTGAAAGTGGTTGTAGCAGGATCAGGATGAAATGGGTGTAGAATGACCGGGGGACGCCTTTTGAGATCCAGAATAGCAGCATCTTTGGTCTGGATCTCAAGTTGCAGGGCAGCAACCTCAGATTCTAAGGTAGCCACCCTGGCTTGGAGTGTTGCAATTGTGGCCATCAATTCCTGTTCTCTGGTGCCCTCATCCACATGAGTGGAATCCTTGGGCGATGGAGTACTGAGCCGAGCTCCTGCACCTCCACCACCAGAAGTGGTTTCTTGGCTCCCTGGATTCCCTTCATTGAGAAGGGCTTCAAAAAAGGCGTCCCCAACATAGGTTGCCGCAGGTGAGGTCCTATTGTCTGTACCACTGTCCTGTAGATCTTGATTAAGATCAACAGTAGTGGCAGCCTCACCTGCATTGACCCCTTCAGAACTACTGGGGCCAACCTCTGATAGAATAGGCTCTGGGTCAGGAAACCTTGCCTGTAACTGTGTCACCACTCTCATTAAGGTTTGGGTAGTGGGAGAGAGTGGTTCCTCCACAGTTGCTACAGAAGCTCCTTGAGCCTGGGTAATAGAATGGGTGGGGGGGCATTTCTGGATGGTAAGAACCTTGAGACTTGGGAGACAGTCTCTGATCTAATGGAGTTGCTTCATCAGAAGCAGACTCAATTATGGGTGCATCCCTTTGAATATTCTCATATATGTTTTGTGACATAAGTTGAGGGCTTTCAGGCTGGTTAAGGGTAGCCACAGGTTCCAGAGGAAGAACCTGTGGATCAACAAGAGGTGTGGCTTTCACCTTAGGTAGGACTGTGCCCTGGGCAGTCCTTTTTACCTTTTTCTTTTTGGGTTCAGTAGAAGGAGCCTGAGCAGCTGTAGAGAGTTGCACAGGGGTTCGTTTGCGTTTGTAAGTGATCTTTATGGGGTGAGGAACAGAAGTGGAAGGTGTGAGTTCAACATCTATGGGGTTAACAGAGCTGTCACCTTCAGGAGTATGTGACTTCATAGATGGAAGAAGGGGAGTGAATTTCCCAGAAAACTGAGCACCCTTCTTCTTTAGTTGCACAAAAACCTTGGAAGAAACCAAGGGCATTTTATATGTATTCCCAGTTAGAGTGAGAGAAGTGCCCAACTCCTCATTAAAGATCTGTTGCAAAAACCTAGGATACATACAAAATTTCTTTGGTGACGAAATATTGTCAACCAAATTATTGAAAATAAAAGCAGAGAAGTTAAACAGTTGATTTGAGACCAAACCATGAATAGCCGAAGCTAAGTCAGATGGAATTTGATCCCAACCACCAGCTTTATTAGAAAGACAGTGTAGGAACAAATGTATGAGGTACTTGTAATTATTGGACACTCTACCCTTCAAATATGTTGTTGAAGGGAGAGGACCTTCGTACCCCATCGACTGAAATGTCGATGCTACCTCATCCTTTGTGAATGAGACCTTTCCACCGGCATCATTTAGTTTGAGATGCCGACAGATGGTCTCCACATTGATAGAAATAGGATGAGCATCAATGGTGGCATTGAGAGTCCGACCATTGGAAGAAGAAGAAACAGAACAGGATGCCCAAAATTGTTGGTGATGAGATTCATACACCAAGGGCTGAACAGTGAGTGCAAATGAATACCTGCTCCTTTGAAGAAAAGAGACGATTGGTGCGAAGTCAGCATCATGCTCTGCTGATAACTCCGCAGGTACGTTGTGAGCAGGTTTGAATGCAAGCAGATCCATTTCAATCAGTGGTTTTTAGGTTACGATTTGAGAGAAAGAGGAAAAGCAATTTTGAAGTGAAACGGTGAGAGAAAATGAATGAGCGAGAGACCTTTTTATACCTTCGGATTTCAGCATTTAATATATAGACACATTAAATTTGAGATCCGGATGTCAGAGAAAGGTCTTCCGATGACAGCTGGTTTCACAATTAATTTTCTCTATGGACTGAGTTGCTTCCGAAGAAGTGGCTTTCGGAAGGAGTTTATCAGAACAAAAAGTTTTCAGAAGAGATTTGCTTCCGAAGTATAAAATTTATACTGTCGGAAGCACTGCTTCTGAAGGATTAGAAGCAATGATTAAGAAGTATAAAATTAATACATCGGAAGCACTGCTTTTGAAATGTTAGACAAGTTCATCAGGCAAAATGTGCTTCGGAAGACACCTTCTTCTGAAGAGTACCTTCAGAAGACCATGCTTCCGAAGTTAATGTATCGGAAGAGTATTGCTTCAGAAGGTAATTTAATTTCTGAAGTGTGAGTCCTTCCGACAGAGGAAATAATACTTCCGAAGACTTAACCTATCTTCTGCAGAGTAGTTACTCATTAGAAGATAAGTTAAGTTTATCTTCCGAAGAATTGTTTATTCCATATCATTTCATTTATTCAAAGTTAATCATTCCAATGGCTATTATTAAATACCTGAATCTTCCTTCATCAAATGCCTTGGTGAAAAGATCAGCCAAATTGTGTTCTGAATCTTCCTTCATTCAAATGCCTACGTTATGTAAACTATTTGAAGGAGCTAGCTTCTAATTTGTGTGATACCAATGAATTTGAAGTTAACTCTTAAATATGTTTAAGGAGTATTTTTAGAAGACATATTTCATGTTCTGGTTAAATCTGAAAATATTTTTCTTCGTCTCTCTCTCCTAATAAATAATGTTAATTTTTAGTAATTAAATTAAATAATAATAAATATAATTTTTTTTTCTTATTCCAATAATGTCCTATTTTATTAAAACTTAATAAACAATAAGATTAATTCAGTTACATCTTATCTCAAATACCATTTTGTAATTATTAAATATTTATTTTCTAATTAACGAATAAATTTTTTTATTATTCAACCCGTCTAATACACGGGATTCTAGGCTAGTGTATATATATATTAATGTTGTATAAATCGCTATTCGTTAGTCGGTCGGTGGGTGGGGACTAGGGATTAATCGGTCAACTAATCGGATAGTCGGTCTTATGGGACTAGCGAATAATCGGCCTAGTCATGGATTTTTACAACCATGATATATATATGAGATGGATCAAATATATAGGATTTTATCATGAGAAGGATACAAATGATTTAACCTACTATTCATGTTTTTTTATATTTAGCTTAGAAATTGTGTAAACAAAGAAACTTTTTTAATAAAAATATATAGATTACGAAGTTACGTATATGTAACCAAAAAAGTTACATATATTTAACTCATATATGTAATCAATGAGTTACACATATGTAATAACATAAGTTACATATATTTTTTTATTTTTTTTCTTTTTATTAACAGATCTAACCTTATAATAAAAAAAAATGTAAAATAAAAAACGAAAAACAAAATTGATTGATAACAATTGTGGTTAGTTTCTAAGTTTTTTCTAAAATGGAGGTTTTATGGAACCCTCCCCTATATATGGTTCGAATGTTAATCCTTAAAAAAAAAAGAAAAACCTACGCATTTAGATTAACTTTTGTCCCACATTGCTTACCAGTTACCACACAAAATCTTGATGAAAGAATGAGATTATGGGAATAAGTTTTGTGCCTGTCCCACATCGCTAGCCACAAAAAAATAACCCAACCCAACCCAACACCTCTATATAAATAAAGCAGCTCCTTCAGCCCCATGACAAACACGTTTCTGGTCCACCAGCGTTTCCGGTTTCTGGTTGGAAATGGTTAATTTCAAAACCGGCCGGTTCTTATAGTACAGGTTTTCTAGTCCGTTGTAAACCGCTCAAGCTACCGGTTTTTGGTTCAACCTGATTTAAGAACCGGAAAATGTCATAGATAATTTGAAATAGGTTAATCTTTTCTTGTGATTAAATACAATAGTAGATTTGGTTATGACAATCAGAAGCTTTGAAAACCTAGACACCAGACATTTACGGTGTGAACAAGAATCTCATGTCATCTTTACCAAACACTATAGGACCATCTCAAGGCAATACATCAGAGTGAGATGAAAATGTTGAGGAGTGAGTTAGTTTTAGTGTTTTCTGCAACCCATATCGACTCATGGATAGCATGTGTCTTGTTAGTTTGAGTAATTTAGTTTGTATAACACGTACTTCCTTTGTGGTTTGAATTATGATGTTTTTAATATTTTTAATTAAGTTTCATTAATTTGGTTACATATTTATCCATTCGCATTTGCATATTTGGTATTTATTGGCATGCATTTGAAGATTATATACCTACACAAATTGTATTGAATCTTTACAAATCATTATGCTTCAATATAAGACCTACTAATTAGTTCTAGCTACACATATATGTGTAGGTACATCATGATGCATACCTACACATAAGTGATGTGCGAGTAATTATCTATCTCAACAGTTGTGAGGCAACACATCTTGACACTTAATTTATGTGTAGGTAAAAATAATTATTAACATATACGAGGCTTTTATCCACATATACTATTTGTAGGTAAAGAGCTAAATTTCTTGTAGTATAATTAGACTTTGTTAAATTTGAAATTTAATAGTATAAGATTAAATGCATTAAATTAAAATAGTGTAATAAAATTCTTTTAATTATATAAAATTACGAATATATTTTAAAGTTATATAACGTGTATCCATATATCATATTTATACCTAGTATTAATATAAGTTGCTTCTAAATATTAATATAAACCGCTTCATAAGAAAATTAATTTAATCACCACTTCATGACTGGGGTGTTGTTTGGGTTTCTAATCAAGTTGAGTGGAGTTATTCTGGTTTTTTTGTTATAAAAATCCTACTCGTTTAACAATCCGAATAAGATTCGAGTTAAACAAATTCGGAATATTTGGTTTTGGGTTAATTCAGGTCTCGTTAATTGGTATTTAGGGTTCTAAGCACAAGTTGTAATGCATGTTTTACATTTTAACTTAACGTAACATTAATTAAATAATATGCATAACATATCAAATAAAAGCATTTTTAATATAATATTTGGTTTAAATTTATGCAGAAAACATATATATAACTAAAAGAATATCGAATAAAACTAGCACAAAACAAAACCGTATTTAACAACAATCATATAAACTAAAAAAAAGAGAATTTGTTTCACCGATGAATTGTTTCAGCCAATTTGTTTCACCGTAATTTGACATCATTTATATTATAAAATATATATGACTTTTCATGTTTTATTAGTGATGGTTAAATTTTATGTATTGACAAAAATTGCTTGAATTTGGGGTAAAAAGAACCTAATATGAGCATAAAGGCATACAGCCATATAGTAAACCCACAACTTCTAAAATAAAAAAATTGAAAGTTTATAGTAAACAATAGTTAACTTTTAATTATTTACCTAAAGTATAACTATATGAAATTAATTTGCTTTTTATTAATCATTTAAAAGTATTTATTTTTTACCCTATCTTAAAATCCGTAGTTTTTCCGTCCATGACGTTGTTTCCGTTACCCTACCGTTTGCTCGTCTTCTACTTAAAGCCATTGTTGTTCGCCCTAAACTGGTAGCACCTCTTTTAATTTACGTCTCTTCAATACTGGTGCTTCTACCTCTTATCTCGTTTTGTAGAAGACAAGATCCTCATTTTGAGCGACAATGATTCATTAGCAATTTTGTAATCTTTTTGCATCGTCTCAAAAGGAATGAATGATTTTCTTTATTTTGCAGGTAATGAAGTGCATATATACGTTTAGGACTCGAGTGTGGGTTTTAAAGCCAAAAACTTGATGCCATTTAATCATCACACAAAGATTTCTTTCCGCAATTTCCGCCGTTGAAGGGAGCGTTTTCTCCGTAAGTTTTATTTCATTTTCTTCACATTAGATGTGGTTTCTTCTTTACTTCTATTGAATTTGATCAAAATTTTTGTAATAGCATTTTGATATTCTTGTTGTATATAGGTGTTGTTTCTTCTTTATGGTTGTATTTTAATATTCTGTGAAAACATTTTTTTACACGGCTTATGGCTGTAGTTTGATATTCTGTAATAGCATTTTTTTATGTTTTTAATGATATACCTTTTTTCTTAAAGTCAATGTTTCACGTATATTGTTTTAGCCAGGTTCATCAGAGACACACCCTCATATGCGCGTGAACCCTGTGTTATAGGTAAACACTCGCCTCTTATTGAAAAACTTGAGATAAACCTCAGGATTGTCATATGTAATAAATGTTCTCCAACTTGATCTCAACAAAAGTAAACCCACAACTTCTAAAATGAAAGAATGAAGCTATACACTAAACAATAGTTGACTTTTAATGATTCACCTAAAGTATAACTATATGAAGTGGTTAATTTGCTTTTTGTTAATTATTTAAAAGTATTTATTTTTTACCCTATCTTAAAATCCGTAGTTTTTCCGTCCATGACGCCGTTTCCGTTACCCTACTGTCTGCCCGTCTGCTACTTAAAGCCATTGTTGTTCGCCCTAAACAGGTACCACCACCTTCTTACAACCGTTCTTTTAATTTACGTCTCTTTATCACCGGTGCTTCTTCCTCTGATCTCGTATTGTAGAAGACAAGATGCTCATTTTGAGCGACAAGGATTCATTAGCAATTTTGTAATCTTTTTGCATCGTCTCAAACGGGTTGAATGATTTTCTTCATTTTGCAGGTAATGAAGTGCATATATACGTTTAGGACTCGAGTGTGGGTTTTAAAGCCCAAAAAATTGATGCCATTTAATCATCACATGAAGATTTTTTCCACAATTTCCGCCGTTGAACGGAGCGTTTTCTCCGTAAGTTTTATTTCATTTTCTTCACATTAGGTGTGGTTTCTTTTTTACTTCTATTGAATTTGATCAAAATTGTCAGTTTTTTATGGCTGTATTTTGATATTCTGCAATAGCATTTTTTTTAACTTTTATTATTCTATGTTTCACATATATATGAAAATTTATGAATGAAAGAGGATTTTGCGAAGTATTTATAAATTAACTTTTTTTTACCTACTATATTGTGTTTACTTTGTTTTTTTTATGAAAAGGTAAATAATAAAAAAAATAAAATTTTTATTGTTATTGTTATATTTACCATATTATATATAAAACTTTGATTAAGTATCCCAAGTCATATTATTTGCATACAAATTTAATTTACTTATGTTATGAATATGTTAGGATTTAATTTAGAGCTTAAAAATATTATCATGCATGCACATATGTATAATAAGTTGTTTATCTTTTGTTAACTTTTGCCAACATTTGTATTATATACTTATGACCCAATCGTTTAATATCACATAACTTCGTTTACATCAATTTTGGCACAAATAAAATTAAATTTTGAATTGGGAAGATCGACCATAAGGATTACATATAAAAGATATTTAATGATGATAGTAATAGTTATTAGTAAGGGTGTAACCAAGGCAGCTCGTGAAATACTCGGGATCGGATCGGTAAAAAGCTCGAACGAGCCGAGCCTTAACGAGCCCGAGCCCGAGCCCGAGCTCGAGCCAAAAATGTGGCTCGTTTAGTTATCGAGGCCGAGCTCGAGCTTTACTTATCGAGCTCGAGCCGGCTCGCGAGCCTTAACGAGCTTTTTGTTTATAAAATTTTTATTTATCATATTAAGTGTTTATTTATAAAATTAAAGATTTTTATATATAAAATTATGGTAAATATATTTAAATCAAATATTTTATGTTAAATTTGGAAAATATAATTATAAATTTAATTAAGTTAGTAATTAAAGCAAATAAATTAAATAATTAAAACTCTAAACGAGCCGAGCCAAGCCGAGCTCGAGCCTGGAAATTTTCTAACCAGCCGAGCTCGAGCCTCGTAAATAAATATCTTAACAAGCCGACCTCGAGTTCGAGCCCCATTTAGTCTAAACGAGCCGAGCTCGAGCCTTAACGAGCTCGGGATCGGCTTGGCTCGTTTACACTCCTAGTTACTAGGGGTAACTTTGTAAAAAGTAACCAAGTTTCTTTGGTGTTTCCATTAAGTTATCAAAAGTTTTTTATAAATATTTAAATTTTTTGAAGTTAATCGAGCAAATGAAACATATATGAATATTTATAAGTGTTAATTATTATTTTTTTAACAATTGTGAACACGAAATTATGTGTGTATTGATTTATGTATACAGTTCATTTATTTATATATTTCATGTGTATATATGTGTGCGGGTGTGTATGTGTGATTAAATATATAAAAAGGAATTTTTTTTAATGTTTATATGTATGCAGATGTGTATGTGTGATTAAATTAAAATGAATTTTTTAAATGTTACTACAAAAATGAATTTGAATTTTTTATGTCATAACTTTTTTGACATCATAATGTCGTTTTATTTGAGTAGGCAATCTTGTAAGTATGCGTCAATGTCTCTCTGTCGTTATTAAAATGAATTTTTTTGAAAGAATCTCGAGGTACTATTGAGCCAATGCCTAGTTGGTAACTAGTTTATCAGTTGAATAATTTTTTTTTTCTGTAGATTAAATTAACTATAAAAACTATAATAATACTAGTTATACGTTTTTTTTAAATTAAAAAACACTTTAAAAATAAAAAAACATAATGAACTGTCTTAACATATATATATATATATATATATATATATATTGTATTTATATAACGTCTCACTCCGACCGACGGCGTAATATGTCGGATGCGATCTACTGTTTATTAGCTCATGGTGTTATTATAACGTTTCAATACTTAATGCATCATTATTACAGTAAAAGTACAACATTCATTGAATCACAACATTATGTAAATTGAATATTCAAAGTATTACAATTGAAATTTTAAACATCGTTTAAAGATTTAACTGGGTTTACTAATCTTATTCCTATGTCTTCACCATATATTCACCCTAACCTTTTACACATGTAAAATATATTTTGCCAACTATTTACATAGTTGGTGAACACACATGTAAGTTTATATAATCCATAAGAAAAGGATACAAATTCAAAGTTTAAAAAACATTGATATAAAGTATATGTTTTTTACAAGTTCTTAGGAATCATGTTTAACACATTAATTCAAATAAGTCATCAAAAGTCGTACAAGGCATACAAACAAGCAATCATAGTCATCAATAAGTCCTCAAACAAGTGTCAAACACACTTGTAAATCAAGGCTTGCAATACCAAGATTAAGCATTAAAATACATTATATATGCTACTCTATGTATGTATGCAATTTATTTATGTTATTTTTGGCAAACACTTTTTTTGGTACAACCCATAAGTGTGTATGTACGCAGTTCATATGTATGCAGATGTGTGAATATGTTCAAAATATGTGTATATATGTGTATGTATGTGTAGGCAATTTATTATATTTATGCAGGTTTGTATGTGCCTGCATTTATGTATATGTATGCAAATTATATATATGCAGATGTATGTGTATATTCTAAATATGTGTTTAGATACAGTATATAGATATGTATGCAAGTATGCATATATGTGTAGTTCAAACATTTACTATTAAAATGAATTTTTGTTACTATAAAAATGAATTTTTTAACTCAGAACTGCATACATAAAATTTAATTATTATGGTTAAATTTTTGTTTTTGGAATTCAATAATTTTTCTTATTTCATACAATCCATATTGTTCATAACCAAAATCGTTCTATTCAAACAATATATTTCTATTCAAAACATGATCATACATCATCAAAAAGATAAAAAATCATACAACTCCCAACTCACATTCCTTTACTTGCTTACCAAACGATGCTGGTAGCGCAACAACTGTAATCGTTTGTCACTGTACTCAAAACGGTAGGATATCGAAAGCGTAAGTAATTCAAATCAATTTACCACTAAACATTGTTTCAAAAGCAACTCCTGCGATCCTGACATGTTTTGAATGTGGCGACTTAGGTTATTCCGTCTGCTATTGGCTACCTTAGGTCAACAGGAATATTGTGCTCGTCAATTCTTTGATCAAGGTCAATTTGAGAACTAGTACAACCTTCGCACAAATCAAGATCTAACAAACAACAACATAATGAACAATATGTTTCTTTTTACCAATTTAAAACTTAATGGCTATGCTTTTACCTTCAGTAACATAGAAGATCAAACTGATTTATTGAGTCTTAGTTACACATTAACACGAACATGATTTTCCAGTTGACTTTTATTGAAACAACTGGAAAGTTTAATCATCACTACCTTCTAAACTTCAGGAACTTGCAAAACAATTGACCATAATCCATGAATCTTCCATGATCAATTTTTTCCCCCGTCACTCAACTCTATTCTACTACAATAATTAGAAATACCATAACAAATATAAACAATAAATAATCCACAAGAACTGAAATTACCAAAGTAACTTATCGAAGATGCTACAAGGTATTGATAATGTGATGGGTTAGTGACTTGGGTTATTCCACGTATGCTCTATAAATAACCTTTATCAATATAATGGTTGAATACTCAAGTAATGTGACACCCCGTACAATTCAGGTCGGATATTATTTTAATTAAATGTTTATTTAATTAGAATTTGCATACATAGCACTAGAATTAGCTTAATTTAGTGTCACACGTCACACGTGACACTAAAATACAAACACATACACATAACTTGATAAATCGAGAAATTATCGGAAAACCACACACACGTGTCAGAAATCACGAACGTGGGTGAACGTCATAACAATTAAGCATGAGAACACTGCACAAGTCAATTATGAGTAATAATTGATAGTTAGAATCCAAACGATGTTAAAACAACGCGTTACAGTCGAGAAATGAGCAAAAACGAGCCCAAAGCACTGAAAATAGGCCAATTGAGCTCATCCGCTGGGGCAGGCGGTACGCCTAGGCCCAACACTTCACCCCCGGCAATACGCGCAAGAAAGGGGAAGGCGTCCCATGGCCGGCCGGCCCACGCGCTATGCTTGGCTCCGGTGCCACCCGTCAGGCGTTTCAGGATCGGATCAGATCTAAATCTGAGATCTGATGATAACAATAAGCTATGATTTCGATTAATTACAAGGCGGAAACAGGCAATCAATCTAAGTTCAGCAACAATCCAAAATAACAAAACCCACAATAATCATTATTCAAGACATATTTAATAAGAACAATTAAGAACAGATGATGATGAATATTAAAGGCAGTTATATTGATTTGTAAGTCTGAAATTGCTCAGAGAATTATAGTGTGTAAAAGTGTGTGTATTCAATCAAAGCGTACAAAAGCGTTCAGACTGAAACTATAAAGGTCCTATTTATAGAAACCTATTTCAGACCTACATAACTGCCCTAACGGATAACCGCTGTCAAAATAACAGAACAAACGTCACATCAATTATACATGTCATAACTGATGTCAGCAAAAACAAATAAACAACAAAATCTATCTAAGTGTAGATTCTTTATCAGCATCAGCAATCTTGGTTATCAGCATTAGTAAGTTTGCATGTCAACATTGCAAACTTACTTTCTTGTACTTGGTATTCTTGGTCAGTATCATCAGTTGTTTGTCAGCATTGAAGCATTTGGTCGTCAGCATTGCAATGTGACCATCAGCAGTTCACTTTCTTCATGTCAGCATTCAATAGTTCAATGTCAGCATTGATGAGACTTGGCTCTTGTAATCATCAGCACTACCACATATATTATCAGCATCACAATTGGTCATCAGCATCTCAAGATTTGTTCATCAGCACTGCAATATCCTTTGGGATAACATCATCAGCAGTGTACTTTGAATGTCAGCACTGCAACTCTAAGCTGTCAGCATTGAAAACTCCTTTGAGAACTTGTCAGCATCTCAATCTTCAATAAGTTGGCTTTCAGCATTATGACTTTGGTTGTCAGCACTGCAACATCGACAAATCCTGCAATTACTAAACACTTAAACATAAGAATCAATTAACAAATAATGATCTTATAAATAGAAAGGTTTAGTTTTAGAGATGTGGACCATATGTGTTGTCTGTATTGTGCCTGTCAACACATCAACATATTATATGGATTTGAACTTTATTCAAATTATCAGCATATCAAATAAATCTGTATAAAATAGAAAAACAGAAGTAAAGAGAGAGTTAGAATGTTGCCATCATTAAATGGACTTAATGAACTTGAAGCTTGCAGAAGGGTTGGTTAATTGTGGGCAGGGCACCATCTCATAATGGAAACATAACAATCTCCCCCTGAGATGATGCTTCCTACAATTAGCCCACCATAATCCATAAGTACCTCTTTCATATGAGAAGAACCACATATACATCTAAAGCCTTGTCATCATCAGCATCTGTCGTCTTCACACATCCTCTTCTTCTTTAACTTGACTCATGCTGAAAGAAAACATCAAATGATGTATAATGCCAGCAAATTGAGTCATTGGAGCTCTCAAATATTCTCTCATGTAATAAATAGGCATTTGATTTAGTACAGATAGAGATTTGAAGTCCAACTCAGACATGTCATCTTTGTCAGTGAAGCTGTATGATTTATCAAGACATTCTACTATAAGATTTCCATCATTGTTAATGGAGACTCTTTGTGGTTTCTTCAAAGATTTCACTTTCTCTTCATTTCTTCTCAATTCATATCCAATAAACAAATCTTCTGAATTTCTTAATCTTCTGATCAGGTTCAAGAATTGAAAGAGATTACGTCTCCCAAAGGTGGAAACTGGTTTGTCAATGATTAAATTGTCCAAATAAGTGAGATAAGAGTTTTCAAGAAGTCTCACTTCAGAATAGGCATATAGCCTTATATCAGTTGCATTTAAGACTCGATCTCGTCTAAAAATTACCAACTCCCATGATTTTTCATCATAAACCCACCCAGTGATAGGGTACTCCTTCATATTTCCAACAATTTTCTTTTTCTTGATTTCAGGAGGATTCAGTTTTATATTTTGCTCACTGTATTTCTTTTCATATTTCTTGAATTCACATAAAACTTTATCTTGATCCAATCCACCATCTGGCAATCTGTATAGCCAGACACATTTTCTTAGTGTTTCTTGAAATGCTGCTGGTCTAGCATGATTGCTTCTGTTTACTAACTCTAGACCAGCCAATTCAATTAACTCTTGATCAGAAAGATTGAATATTTGAAAGAATGGATAAAAACTTTCCACTGCTCCTGTTTCTCTTTTGACTTGATAAGCATCCCAGCTCCAGTCATATTTCCATCCCATTATTTTTGACTTTTGCTTTATTAAATCTTGATCTTGGACGATCAAAGTTTCTTGGAAAGTCATTCCAGTATTTTTCATGTATTGGGAGGAGTGAGAAGATTGCCTGGGAGCAGAAGATTGTGTGAAGAATGACTTTGCTTGTGATGCTGTTAGATATTGTGGAACAAAAGACTTTGGCTTTTCAAAAATTTTACTGGAGGAGGCTATTCGGCTAATGACAGGCATGTTAGATTTATCAAGTTTGGCTTTCTTGCCTGCTTTCTCATCAGCCATCAAAAATTCTTTCACTCTTTTGATCAGAGTGTCCCTCTTCATTCTGTTATAACTTCTAGAAGGAACTCCTCTGTCATGCAAAAAATTTCTTAGTGCTTGATCGTTCATGGAATTGGGATCCGGTTGAACCATACCCTTTGCAATCTCAGCATCTGCTCTTTCTTGTTCCCTTATCTTCTTTTCTTTTTCTTCTCTATCCTTTTTATCAATTTCAGTTTCATTTTGTGAATCAAGGAGAGAGTCAATTCTATCAGATTCTGCTGACAATTGTTCAAATGACATTAAATTTATAGTTTCAAGATCCATGCCACCATACTCCACAAGCTTTAGCACCAGCTTCATATGGGTGTCCGCCATAGCATTTGCAGTAAATTGTGATGCAAAGCTTTCATTGAAAGAGACGTTTGGTTCCTCAAACTGTGGAGTGATTGTTGCTGATAAAGTTTCAGTTTGAGGACCAGTGGAGGATGTTGGTGCATGCATGCTGCTGGATTCTTGGATTTCTGACATCAATGCTTCATTTGCAGCCAGTTCTGCATCTGTTAAATCACCAAGAATCCCAGCCAATGCCTTCACTTCTTTCTTATCAAACTTTGAAGATGACTTGGGCTTTGATTCTTCAGGAGCCTTTTCTTTGCCCTTTGCCTTTTCCAGGGCATTATCTTGTTTTCTTCTTAGAACCTCAAGGTGATTTCTGATTAAGGTTCTTTCAATCTCAGTTCCAGGAATCCCCATTGAAAATTCTTCAAAAGTTGGAATGCTGACATTTAGCAGATCTTCATTTGCTTTATTCAGAAGTTCAAAGAATCCATATCTTTGGAGAATTACAGCCTTGAAGGTTGAATCTAATTCCCTGACTGATGTTACTTCTTTTTGAATTTGGGGAGATGGAGATTTTGACTTCTCAGGGGATTTTGGTGGTGAGGAAGATTTGAGCCTTTTTAATGCTTCATCATCTTTGTCATGGTCAAACTTCCTCTTCTCCCCCTTGGAGGAAGCATCATCCCCCCTGAACTGTAGTCACTATCATCACTACTGACAACTTGTTTTGATTTATGGAGATCTTCAACCTCATCCTCAAGTTCTTCAATTCTTTCTCTTAACATTTTATTTTCCTTTTCAAGCTCTTCAATAGTAGATTCAAGGGATTTAAAAGAAGTCTCTGCTCTCTTTAATTTAGAAATTATGGCATTAAGCCTTGTGATTTCTCTTGCAGCCTCTTGTAAAGAATTAATCCTGTTCTGATCAGTTTGTTTTAGATCATCAATCACTGTCTGCAAGGTTTTGGATTTTGCTCTGACTGATTTTAACTGAAGATTCATCTTTTCAACTTCTTTTTCATAAGCAAGCTTGCTTGCTTCTAATTGATCTTCTAATTCAGTGATTGTCTGCTCTCTTGAAATAATGGCATCTTTAAGTTCAGCTATGATGGCCTTTTGATCATTATCAGCCAGGCCACTGGCTGCTGCAAGTTGATTTTTCAAATTTTGAATTTCAGACTTAAGAAGATCCACATGCTCCTTCATTTTATCTTGAGCCTTTTGAGCATAGGTTACTTCATTTTGAGCATTAATTAGCTTTTGGCTCAATTCAGTGGATTTCTCAATGTATCTTTCTCTTTGAGCAATAGAGTATTTCAAATCACTTTGTAGATCATCTACAAAGGCTTTTAAGTTGGCTATCTCTTCCACTTGTGAATCTAGAGTGTTTGTAAATTGGTTAACATAATCATCACTCTTTTGAATATAAGCTTAAGCTTGAGCAGCTGCTTCACTTAAATCTCTGATGTGTGCATCCTGACTTTCAATGTATGCATTTTGAACCGTCAGATGATGGTCTTTCTGTTCAAGTTCAATCAGGAGTCTAGTGATTTCAGCATTCTGTTCATCAAGAGCATCTTGAAACTGGCTGTATTCAGTCATATATTCATCAAAATCATTTTCAATTTCAGCAGATAGCTGATTGATTTCAGTTTCTCTGGCTTCAATTTGAGAGGCCATGTGATGAATTAAAATGGGAACCATTCTTACTGCAGCTGATGGTTGAGATTGATCTTGAGGTTTTGGTTGAGAAGATTGAATATCTTGAATAACATAGTGAATCTGTTCAGTAGCAAGCACTGTTGCTGATTCCTTTTGTTGCTGTTGTTGTTGTTGTTGTTGTTCTTGCTGTGCTGTAATATCAACTTCCAAAGGAGAATTTGGAATTGATAAAATTTCTGTTGCTGTTTGGATTGGAGAAAGATTGGGAGTAAGATCAAGATTTTGAATAAAATCTTGATCATCAGGCCTTGCCTGTGAATCAACTGAAATTGCTGGAGAGTGATGTGCAGGAGATAAAATCTGTTCTTGAAATCTTTCATTATTATCACCATCATCATCATCATTTTCATCTTTACTGCTATCACTACTAGACACATCAGCATCAGAATCAATGTGATCTGATGATGAAGTGCTAGAATCATCATCCACATCATCAGCTATAACCATCCCTTGTTCAATCAATGCATCTTGTAGATCAAAGAATATTTGAGGGAATTCTGCATCTCCTCCCTCAAATTTACCTCTGTTCATTGATGGACATGTAAGATGATCATGATGTTTCAACCCATGAATCTTTTCACCAAAGGGTTGCATGTCTGGGTATTGATGGTTGATTACTAGCTGAATAAATCTTGGATACATCAAAAAATTTTACTTCCTGCATTTACATTGGTTGTCATTCCATTGAAGATGATTCTTGTAAAGTTGAATGGGGTTGACATCAGCAAGATCATTATCATAGATGTTGTTCCAAGTGGAAGCTCAAACCATCCTGATGTCACACCCCAGGCCGGCGGGAACGGATCGGGTTTTCCCGTCGGGCGGAAGATTCCCGGGGCGCGATATCTTGGAGTGATAATCGAATTGATCAGATTGTTTGCATAGCACATGATATATAATTGAGAAATGTAAACATGACAATGATGTAGAATTACAAAGTTAAATTACATTGTACATCATAATTTAACTAAGTAAATCTAATCAAAAAGAATCAATGAGTTTATATCTTGAACTGTACAAGATATACAAAAGTGATTCACTGTTTTGTCATTCCAAAAGTATGCAATCAAAAGTAAGCTAGGTCTTCTAAAAGTCCACTAGCTTAGCACTTGCACATATGTATCTACACCTGTTCGTCACCTGAGAAAACATGTAATTTAAAACAAAGTCAACACTAGGTTGGTGAGTTCATAAGTTTAGTAATTGAAATCATTGAATTGATCATACACACATCCACAATGTCATACATTTTTACTTGTAATACATGATTCACCTGTTCCACCCAATGGCCTCTCCTTAGTTATATGTACAAGTAATGTATCACCTGATTAAGTATGCTTATATATAGGGAATCATGAAAGGATCAAGCCCAGACGTTATCCCACCACATACTTAGTCAAGTTCCACACCACTTGCGATACAACTAACGATATCCATTTCCCGTTTGTTCAACGTGTCTGATATGTATTTGTCTGTTGTATCAATTATAGAATAATATAGTGTGAGGGGTTTAGTTACCAAACCGACGTATTGATAAACCCTCCATGTATTAAGGGGGTTTAGATTAATGTAATCTGTTCCTTGTATTATTCTATATTTGGGGGGGTTAACTGTTGTTACACTTTTAAATATTAAGAGTGTTAGTTAACCGCTTGCAACATGTTCTTGAACCATAGTGCATAGAGCCTAAAAGGAATCCATTGAAATCCTCACGTAATCAGATTTCAATGCATCCGATTTACCTCTACCACTTTGTATGTCTAGTGTCCTCAACGAAATCTATTACTAGTAGTGAAACATGAGGTAAGATCAATTCCTCAACCTACTAATCAATAGGATCCCGTTGGATTAATTACTTATCACTGCAAATTAATATCACCATGTGTCGCTTTCCAGAACCTGACTTGAAGTCGCCCTGTCACCGGTCGTACGTTACCGGCCATTGAATCAATACGATCAACATACTAGCCCTACAAGCTAGAGGTTTGTCAAACCTATGGTACCACTATGCTATCGTCGGTTTAGTCACGTCAAACTAACTGGTCAGCGAATTATAGGGGCTTACATGATCACTTGAACAATTGGCACATGATTGAAGTGATATAATACTACAGGTCAATAGTAATTAATTGCAATTGTGTTCATCTGTATCATTGTTCTCATTGTCATATGTTCTCCATGATATTAACAAAGTTAAATAAGAACTTGTCTTATTAATTTATGTTAATTATTTGAGGGAATGATGTTGTTATCATGAAGTTACATTATCATGATTATCATTCTTTGTTCCTTGTACTCTTGTAATATGTATTGAGTTGTAAAGCTAAGTGTTAAAAGGACTTGTCCTATTACACTTACTTAACTCTTATATCGAATGTTAATACAAAGATATGTAATATCTTTATAACATTCATATGTTTACTTGTAATAGTTCCATTGTCTGATTATGTAAGAATAATTGAGTGTTATAAGATAAAATCTTATAACCATATTATTCTAATGTATTGATGAGTTAATAAGACATATTATATTGTTCATCAGATTATCCCTGTCATGTCATAATCATACAAGCATGCATACAATGATAAACGATAATAAACAATTAAATATTATCTAAATCAAAGTATAAGCAATATGTTAAACATAAAACTTTTAATTAAATAAAAGTTAAGCATGTTTCTCAGCCCGAGAGTTTAAAATCATATAAGATTAAAGAAAAGGGGCATATGAACTCACCTTGTTGTGGTTGCGGTTGACTTAGCCTAAACAAGAAATGCACGCGCTCTTGATTGTACTTGTGTTTGTTTTCACGATCATGTATTGATTTCACGTCGTTTGTAACTTGTAAGTATAAGTTTGTAGGTATTCGTGTGTGCGTGTGTGTATGTGTTAGCCATACTCTTGGCTAACACTCGTAAGTCTCAGTCGTCATTCGGCCCTTGTTCAATCATCCTATGTTTTTGTGTAACCCTTAACCCCCATATGTTAAGGTCAATAGGCTTGGTTATTTGGTTTAAGTTTAACTTGATTTAATGTCCTAAGACTTAGATTTTCATGTTATGACCAAATCTTGTGCTATTAGTTTGTCTTTTGACTTTCACTTGAAGACTAATTGTCATTTCATATCGTATTAGTATGTTTTAGGCTTTAATGAGACTAAATTCTCAAACATTGCCATCTTTGTAGTATTTTTAGAGTAACATCCCATTAGTTTCTAATTTAAAGTTGTGTTCTTATGTCTCATCATGTGACCAACCAAATTGCCATGGGTTGAAAGAGTTACATGGGCCGAATGCGTCTCATGGGCTGAATTTATTGGGCCAAATCAAACTACTGGGCCACGTCAATGAATCTGGACCGGACGGTAGGCCTTGGGCCCAAATAGTGGGCCTAGTGAGTAGACTTGGTCGAAAGTTTCCTGGGCCAAAGCAGTTTATCTGGGCCAATTAACAGCTGATGGGACAAGGGTTGCTGGGCCACTGTTGGGCCGATATGCTGTTGGGCCAAGTTTGTGAGTTGTGGACCGAAAGAAGTGATGCTGGGCTAAGTGAGGTTGTTGGGCCTGTGGTATGTATTTGGGCCGAAAGAAACTGTTACAGGCCGTATGAGAGTTATCCTGCATGGGGTGGTCCCGACTGAGGTTCCGGCCGAAGGTGCTTATCCCAGGCGAATAGGTGGTTGTCGAATGAGAACAGCCTACCGAATGAAACCATGTGAGGCAGCCGAATGAGACTGTCTTGGCCTTCGGCTGAATGTGCATGCCTGGGTGGCGAATGGGGATAGGGTCCGTATGAGGGTAGCCTTGGCGCATGAGAGATGACGAATGAGAGATGGGCGAAGGAGCTGAGTCGAAAGAAGGAGGCCCTTCGGCCTTGGTCCCTCCCTTCGGCCGAATGAAGGTTGTTTCCCCTCCATTCGCTCGTCTGGTAAACTCAGGTGCTCCCGATGATGATGTCAAGCTTCAGCCCAAGATCAAGATAGGTTTCAAGTGGTGGTGGGTTGTGGAACTAGTTTCGGAGTGTGTTGCGGCCAAGGAAGAGATCTAGGACCGGTTTAGATAAGTGGGTCAACCAATTAAAGGGTGAAAACCATAATTTTCGCGACCTTAACAGCTTATTTTACCTTGGAATCGATGGTTTTCACCCAGATCGGTTGTACTTTCGTGTAGTAGAGATCAAGAGCTTCGTTTAGGCGAAAGAATCACTCGATTTCGTTAAGAAATGAGTGAAATATGTGTGTTTGAAGTTTGAAAATGGGGTGGAGGCTTGAAAACCGGGAATTAGGGTTTGTGAGAGAGAAGATGAAGGGAGAAATGAGAAAAATACACTCATTCAAGGTATTTATACCACGAGTGAGTTCGGTTTCTTTTTTTTACGTTTCCGGAATATTACGCGTAATTAATTCGTAATAAATAAAAGAAATATTATTTTAAATTATTTGATGAGTTTCAAAATTGTAAAACATTAAAATGTTTTATTTTCTTAAATTATTTTCGTTCGTGTCGTTTTCGTTTTCGTTTCGTCAGATCGCGTCGCCTTCGCGCGTATTCGTTCGAATCGTCACCCGAACGAACACGACGATGGTTTTGCTTCCTGACTTTGGTTTTCTACTTTTCAGTCATTATTTCAGAATTCCAAACTCACAGATATGTTTGTGTGAATCGTCACTCACGCAAACACACTGTCAGTTCGTTATTCTGAAATAACACTGCATTTGTGTTTGAATTGTGTTTCCTCACTGACGGACTCAACTAACTTCCTGTTTTTTTTTTTACATTGTTCTTGTACTGACTTGTCGGCCATCTGATTCCTGTCATCTGTGGACGTCAGGTCGCAACCGATATGTTTTCGTTGTTTACTTGCGCACTGTTGTTTTTCGTGTTTCGTTGTGTTAACTGTACTTAAGTTTTCACTTAAATACACACAACTATTGTTTCAATTGTATGTTGTATTTACTGTATTTAAGTTTACACAAAAATACGTACAACTGTGTATTGCATTTTGAATTCTGTTAATACAATAACTGTTCATGTACATGTATTTACACATAGTATAAAGTGAAAGTACGCATATCGTACGGACTTGCCGAACGATCTGGCACTTGATGTTACAGTCTCCCCTTTTTAAAAAAATTTCATCCCGAAATTTAAGCATCAAAGTCGGGCTTCAATTCTCAAACAGGTAGGGATACTTTTCTTTCATGTTGTCCTCGCGCCCCTAGGTAAACTCTGGTCCACGCTTGGAGTTCCATCGAACCTTTACAATAGGGATCCGGCTTCGTTTTAGTCTCTTGACTTCACGGTCCATAATCTCTACAGGTTCTTCAATGAAATGTAACTGTTCATCAACTTGTATTTCTTCCAATGGTATGATCAATGATTCGTTAGCTAGACACCTCTTGAGGTTTGATACATGGAAAACATCGTGTACTCCGCTGAGTTCATCAGGAAGTCTGAGTCTGTATGCCACAGGACCTATGCGTTGAGTAATCTCAAACGGTCCTACATACCGAGGTGCTAGTTTGCCCTTAGCCCCAAAACGAACTACGCCTTTCCATGGGGACACTTTCAACATAACTCGGTCACCCACATCGAACTCCAAAGGCTTGCGCCGTTTGTCTACGTAACTCTTTTGGCGGCTACGTGTTGCTTTTAATCGTTGTTGTATCTGGGCTATCTTATCAGTAGTTTCCTGAATAAGCTCAGGCCCAGTGATTCTGTTATCTCCCACTTCGGTCCAACAAATTGGAGACCGACATTTTCTACCATAAAGTGCTTCAAACGGAGCACATCCAATGTTGTTGTGGTAGCTATTGTTGTAGGAGAACTCAATGAGAGGTAGGTGTGTGTCCCAACTTCCACCGAAGTCTAGGATGCATGTTCTCAACATATCCTCTAGGGTTTGAATGGTGCGTTCGCTTTGTCCATCCGTTTGTGGATGATAAGCGGTGCTCAAGTTAACACTTGTCCCTAAGGATTGTTGCAATGACTGCCAGAACCGCGAAGTGAATCGACTGTCCCGGTCAGAAATAATAGACAATGGCACCCCGTGCCTCACTACTATTTCATCAATGTATAATCTTGCTAGCTTTTCCATCTTGTATGTTTCTCTGATCGGCAAGAAATGAGCGGACTTGGTCAATCGATCAACAATGACCCAAATCGAATCGTGTCCGCCGGAAGTGCGGGGTAGCTTGGTAATGAAATCCATAGCTATTTGTTCCCACTTCCATTGAGGTATCTCCGGCTGTTCCAGCAAACCCGAAGGTTTCTGGTGCTCAGCTTTGACTTTGGCACATGTAATGCATTTACCAACATAAGTGGCAATGTCTTTCTTCATACCCGGCCACCAATAAAATGACCTAAGATCTTGATACATCTTATCGGCACCAGGATGAACTGAGTAACGTGTCTTGTGTGCCTCGTCAAGTATAAGTATTCGAAGTTCATCTACCGTTGGAATCCAAACACGATCCAGATAATAGATAACTCCGTCTTGTTTTGTCTTGAAATGTTTCTCGGCTCCACAATCGAGCTCGCGTTTCAAATTGTCTCTTGCCACTGCTTCTTGTTGTGCTTGTAGAATGTGATCTCTTAGACTTGTTTGCACGGTCATTCCCATTGCGCGAACACGTAAGGGTTTAACTCTTTCCTTCCGGCTCAAAGCATCTGCAACAACATTTGCTTTGCCCGGATGGTATTTGATCACACAATCGTAATCGTTCAGAAGCTCAACCCAACGTCTCTGTCTCATGTTAAGCTCCTTTTGATCAAATATGTGCTGTAGGCTCTTGTGATCTGTGAAGATAGTGCATTTGGTACCATAAAGGTAGTGTCTCCAAATCTTTAAAGCAAACACAACAGCTCCCAGTTCGAGATCGTGCGTCGTGTAATTCTTCTCATGTATTTTCAGCTGTCTTGAGGCGTAAGCAATGACTTTGTCTCGTTGCATCAAAACACATCCGAGTCCCTGATGGGAAGCATCACAGTAAACTACAAAATCATCATTGCCTTCTGGGAGTGTTAAGATTGGAGCATTGCACAATCTTTGTTTCAGTGTCTGGAATGCCTCTTCTTGTTTCTGAGTCCACACAAAAGGTTCAGACTTCTGTGTGAGCTTGGTTAGAGGCAAGGCTATCTCAGAAAAGTTCGAAATGAACCTCCTGTAATAACCTGCCAATCCCAAGAATGATCTGATCTCGGTTGGTGTTGTAGGCACATCCCAGTTCTTGATTGCCTCAATCTTGGCAGGATCCACGTGAATACCATCACTGTTAATCACGTGACCCAAGAACTGAACTTCCCTTAACCAAAATTCACACTTAGAGAATTTGGCATAGAGTCGTTCCTCTTTCAGAAGTTCCAAAACTGTCTTGAGGTGTTGCTCATGTTCCTTCTCATTCTTTGAATAAATCAGTATATCATCAATGAAGACGATAACAAACTGATCTAGGTACGGCTTACACACCCGGTTCATCAAATCCATGAACACAGCCAGTGCGTTCGTCAATCCGAATGGCATCACCATGAACTCGTAGTGACCATAGCGGGTACGAAAGGCCGTCTTTGGTATGTCTTCTTCTTGTATGCGGAGCTGATGATAACCTGAACGCAGGTCTATCTTGGAAAAGAATTGTGCTCCTTGTAACTGATCAAACAAATCATCAATCCTCGGTAACGGGTACCGATTCTTGATGGTGAGTTTGTTGAGCTCTCTGTAATCAATGCACATTCTGAATGATCCATCCTTCTTCTTTACAAACAGAACTGGAGCTCCCCACGGGGAAAAGCTCGGTCGGATGAATCCCTTGTCAAGTAGCTCTTGTAATTGATTGGACAACTCCTGCATTTCTGATGGTGCAAGTCTGTAAGGAGACTTAGCCACAGGAGTCGCTCCCGGAATCAAATCGATTCTGAACTGCACCGATCTCTCAGGTGGCAGTCCCGGTAAATCATCCGGAAACACATCCGCATAGTCTTTCACAACTGGTACATCTTGAATCTTGATTGCTTTCTTGCCTTTCTCGACCACATGAGCTAGGAATGCGACACATTGTTTTCTAAGATACTTGCGAGCCTTCATGCACGATATTATCTTGACACTGCGTTTCGCTTGGTCTCCACGAATCTCCAAAATCTGATCATTCTCCACTGGAATACGTAATAGCTTTTCGGAACAGATGAACTCAACTCTGTTAAGAGATAGCCAATCCATTCCGATGATGATGTCGAAACTGCCCAACTCCATCGGTATTAAGTCGATGGAAAATGTATGATCGCCAAGTGTTAGTGGGCAATTCCTAAGTACTGTATCAACTGTAATCTGTTTGCCGTTAGCTATCTCAATAGTATAAGGGGAGTCTAATGATTCCTCAACATGATTAAGATGGCCAGCAAAATCGGATGAGATAAAACTCTGATCCGCACCAGTGTCAAATAATATGGATGCATAGAAATCAGATAAGAGAAATGTACCCGTGATCACGTTCGGGTCTTGCCTAGCAGCAGCTGCTCCGATCTGAAAGGCTCTACCTCTGGGTGCTTGACCCCTTTGCTGATTCTTCTTGGGACAGTCCCGAGAAAAGTGTCCAGGTTCGCCACATTTGTAGCAGGACCTGTGATCAACAGCAGTAGCAGCAGCAGTAGTGGCTGCATTTTTGTTTCTGTTTGGAGCTCCCGCGCTCCTGCAGCGATTTGCCCAATGACCAAACTTTCCACAGTTTGTGCACTGGATGCACTGATTGTTTGGCGCGTGATGATACTGGCAAGTGTTGCACAAAGGTGCAGTACCAGTGTAGGGCTTTCTAACTTGCAGTGGTGGTGGTTGGTTAAGCATTGGGGCTTGAGTGGTAGTAGGAAAGTTTCTAGCCACCTTTTGCTTCTTCGCCGGCCTTTTATCCGGCTTCCTTGAGGTTCCAGTTTTGGTTGAGTCAGCCTCTTTCTTGAATGCCCCAGAGGCAACCACCATGTCTGTCAAAGATGCTGACAGAGTAACAGCTAACTCCATAGTAGTAGGGTGAGCAGAAATCACATGCCCTCGGATACTGGGCGGTAATCCACCAATGTACCGCTCTATCCTCTTTTCCAATGTTGGCACTATATCCGGTGCTAATGCTGCCAATTCATGAAATCTGGTGGTGTAGGCCAGATGCCCAGCACCAATCATAACCAGGTTGAGTAATTCGGTCTCAACCTTTTTGACTTCGTTTCTTGGGCAAAACTCTGCCCGCAGTAATGCCTTAAAATCATTCCACGGCATTGATAGGGCCTCATCCCTGCCTCTGGTAGTAACCTGAGCGTTCCACCAAGTTAACGCTCGCTTGTGAAACTACCCCGCAGCATACTTTACCCTATACTGTTCTGGGCAGTTGCTGATCTCCAGTGTTGTTTCCACCTTTTCGATCCATTGGATCAATCCGACGGCTCCTTCACTGCCACTAAAACTCGGTGGCTTGCATCCTACAAAGTTTTTGTAGGAATAGTCTTGGTGGTTTCGGGTGTTGCCACTGCCTTCTCCAGATGAGTTGACAATGTTGTTGCTGTTATTGGTGTTGATTCGGTTCATCATGTCTGGGATTACCTCCCTCAGTTGACTGGACAACAGAGTGGCCAGTGCAATGGTAGCGGGATCCAGCTGATAAGCTGGTGGTGGTGGAGGAGGAGGTGGAGGTGGAGGAGAGTCAGGTGGTGTCGGTGTAGATGAGTGCGGAGCTGAACCCTGAGTCAGCGGTAATAGAGGTGGTTGTCTTCTTGGCGGCATTCTGATCATAACCAAAAGAAAATCGGTTAGTGCAGTGATCAGAAGTAGAAGACACATGCAAGTAGAATCCTATGTGACATAGTTTCTAAATGAGGGTCCCTAGGTTATAGTCTAGGCCAAACCGTTTAATTAATATGACCTATATTTCTCTATAACCATGGCTCTGATACCAATCTGTCACACCCCGGGCCGGCGGGAACAGATCGGGTTTTCCCGTCGGGCGAAAGATTCCCGGGGCGCGATATCTTTGAGTGATAATCGAATTGATCAAATTGTTTGCATAGCACATGATATATAATTGAGAAATGTAAACATGACAATGATATAGAATTACAAAGTTAAATTACATTGTACATCATAATTTAACTAAGTAAATCTAATCAAAAAGAATCAATGAGTTTATATCTTGAACTGTAAAAGATATACAAAAGTGATTCACTGTTTTGTCATTCCAAAAGTATGCAATCAAAAGTAAGCTAGGTCTTCTAAAAGTCCACTAGCTTAGCACTTGCACATATGTATCTACACCTGTTCGTCACCTGAGAAAACATGTAATTTAAAACAAAGTCAACACTAGGTTGGTGAGTTCATAAGTTTAGTAATTGAAATCATTGAATTGATCATACACACATCCACAATGTCATACATTTTTACTTGTAATACATGATTCACCTGTTCCACCCAATGGCCTCTCCTTAATTATATGTACAACTAATGTATCACCTGATTAAGTATGCTTATATATAGGGAATCACGAAAGGATCAAGCCCAGACGCTATCCCACCACATACTCAGTCAAGTTCCAAACCACTTGCGATACAACTAACGATATCCATTTCCCGTTTGTTCAACGTGTCTGATATGTATTTGTCTGTTGTATCAATTATAGAATAATATAGTGTGAGGGGTTTAGTTACCAAACCGACGTATTGATAAACCCTCCATGTATTAAGGGGGTTTAGATTAATGTAATATGTTCCTTGTATTATTCTATATTGGGGGGGGGGGGTTAACTGTTGTTACACTTTTAAATATTAAGAGTGTTAGTTAACCGCTTGCAACTTGTTCTTGAACCATAGTGCATAGAGCCTAAAAGGAATCCATTGAAATCCTCACGTAATCAGATTTCAATACATCCGATTTACCTCTACCACTTTGTATGTCTAGTGTCCTCAACGAAATCTATTACTAGTAGTGAAACATGAGGTAAGATCAATTCCTCAACCTACTAATCAATAGGATCCCGTTGGATTAATTACTTATCACTGCAAATTAATATCACCATGTGCCGCTTTCCAGAACCTGACTTGAAGTCGCCCTGTCACCGGTCGTACGTTACCGGCCATTGAATCAATACGATCAACATACTAGCCCTACAAGCTAGAGGTTTGTCAAACCTATGGTACCACTATGCTATCGTCGGTTTAGTCACGTCAAACTAACTGGTCAGCGAATTATAGGGGCTTACATGATCACTTGAACAATTGGCACATGATTGAAGTGATATAATACTACAGGTCAATAGTAATTAATTGCAATTGTGTTCATCTGTATCATTGTTCTCATTGTCATATGTTCTCCATGATATTAACAAAGTTAAATAAGAACTTGTCTTATTAATTTATGTTAATTATTTGAGGGAATGATGTTGTTATCATGAAGTTACATTATCATGATTATCATTCTTTGTTCCTTGTACTCTTGTAATATGTATTGAGTTGTAAAGCTAAGTGTTAAAAGGACTTGTCCTATTACACTTACTTAACTCTTATATCGAATGTTAATACAAAGATATGTAATATCTTTATAACATTCATATGTTTACTTGTAATAGTTCCATTGTCTGATTATGTAAGAATAATTGAGTGTTATAAGATAAAATCTTATAACCATATTATTCTAATGTATTGATGAGTTAATAAGACATATTATATTGTTCATCAGATTATCCCTGTCATGTCATAATCATACAAGCATGCATACAATGATAAACGATAATAAACAATTAAATATTATCTAAATCAAATTATAAGCAATATGTTAAACATAAAACTTTTAATTAAATAAAAGTTAAGCATGTTTCTCAGCCCCGAGAGTTTAAAATCATATAAGATTAAAGAAAAGGGGCATATGAACTCACCTTGTTGTGGTTGCGGTTGACTTAGCCTAAACAAGAAATGCACGCGCTCTTGATTGTACTTGTGTTTGTTTTCACGATCATGTATTGATTTCACGTCGTTTGTAACTTGTAAGTATAAGTTTGTAGGTATTCGTGTGTGCGTGTGTGTATGTGTTAGCCATACTCTTGGCTAACACTCGTAAGTCTCAGTCGTCATTCGGCCCTTGTTCAATCATCCTATGTTTTTGTGTAACCCTTAACCCCCATATGTTAAGGTCAATAGGCTTGGTTATTTGGTTTAAGTTTAACTTGATTTAATGTCCTAAGACTTAGATTTTCATGTTATGACCAAATCTTGTGCTATTAGTTTGTCTTTTGACTTTCACTTGAAGACTAATTGTCATTTCATATCGTATTAGTATGTTTTAGGCTTTAATGAGACTAAATTCTCAAACATTGCCATCTTTGTAGTATTTTTAGAGTAACATCCCATTAGTTTCTAATTTAAAGTTGTGTTCTTATGTCTCATCATGTGACCAACCAAATTGCCATGGGTTGAAAGAGTTACATGGGCCGAATGCGTCTCATGGGCTGAATTTATTGGTCCAAATCAAACTACTGGGCCACGTCAATGAATCTGGACCGGACGGTAGGCCTTGGGCCCAAATAGTGGGCCTAGTGAGTAGACTTGGTCGAAAGTTTCCTGGGCCAAAGCAGTTTATCTGGGCCAATTAACAGCTGATGGGACAAGGGTTGCTGGGCCACTGTTGGGTCGATATGCTGTTGGGCCAAGTTTGTGAGTTGTGGACCGAAAGAAGTGATGCTGGGCTAAGTGAGGTTGTTGGGCCTGTGGTATGTATTTGGGCCGAAAGAAACTGTTACAGGCCGTATGAGAGTTATCCTGCATGGGGTGGTCCCGACTGAGGTTCCGGCCGAAGGTGCTTATCCCAGGCGAATAGGTGGTTGTCGAATGAGAACAGCCTGCCGAATGAAACCATGTGAGGCAGCCGAATGAGACTGTCTTGGCCTTCGGCTGAATGTGCATGCCTGGGTGGCGAATGGGGATAGGGTCCGTATGAGGGTAGCCTTGGCGCATGAGAGATGACGAATGAGAGATGGGCGAAGGAGCTGAGTCGAAAGAAGGAGGCCCTTCGGTCTTGGTCCCTCCCTTCGACCGAATGAAGGCTGTTTCCCCTCCATTCGCTCGTCTGGTAAACTCAGGTGCTCCCGATGATGATGTCAAGCTTCAGCCCAAGATCAAGATAGGTTTCAAGTGGTGGTGGGTTGTGGAACTAGTTTCGGAGTGTGTTGCGGCCAAGGAAGAGATCTAGGACCGGTTTAGATAAGTGGGTCAACCAATTAAAGGGTGAAAATCCTAATTTTCGCGACCTTAACAGCTTATTTTACCTTGGAATCTGTGGTATTCACCCCAGATCGTTTGTACTTTCGTGTAGTAGAGATCAAGAGCTTCGTTTAGGCGAAAGAATCACTCGATTTCGTTAAGAAATGAATGAGATATGTGTGTTTGAAGTTTGAAAATGGGGTGGAGGCTTGAAAACCGGGAATTAGGGTTTGTGAGAGAGAAGATGAAGGGAAAAATGAGAAAAATACACTCATTCAAGGTATTTATACCACGAGTGAGTTCGGTTTCGTTTTTGTTACGTTTACGGAATATTACGCGTAATTAATTCGTAATAAATAAAAGAAATATTATTTTAAATTATTTGATGAGTTTCAAAATTGTAAAACATTAAAATGTTTTATTTTCTTAAATTATTTTCGTTCGTGTCGTTTTCGTTTCGTCAGATCGCGTCGCCTTCGCGCGTATTCGTTCGAATCGTCACCCATACGAACACGACGATGGTTTTGCTTCCTGACTTTGGTTTTCTACTTTTCAGTCATTATTTCAGAATTCCAAACTCACAGATATGTTTGTGTGAATCGTCACTCACGCAAACACACTGTCAGTTCGTTATTCTGAAATAACATTGCATTTGTGTTTGAATTGTGTTTCCTCACTGACGGACTCAACTAACTTCCTGTTTTTTTTACATTGTTCTTGTACTGACTTGTCGGCCATCTGATTCCTGTCATCTGTGGACATCAGATCGCAACCGATATGTTTTCGTTGTTTACTTGCGCACTGTTGTTTTTCGTGTTTCGTTGTGTTAACTGTACTTAAATTTTCACTTAAATACACACAACTATTGTTTCAATTGTATGTTGTATTTACTGTATTTAAGTTTACACAAAAATACGTACAACTGTGTATTGCATTTTGAATTCTGTTAATACAATAACTGTTCATGTACATGTATTTACACATAGTATAAAGTGAAAGTACGCATCCGTACGGACTTGCCGGACGATCTGGCACTTGATGTTACACTTGATCTCCTATTTGAGATGCAGTGTTGCAGGATGTGAGCTAACAGTTTCCATTTAGGTCCCAATTGACCTTTGAGAATCTGTCTTCTGGGCATTCCACCCGTATAACCAAGAAAATTTTGGAAGAAATCCAAAATTTCATCATCTGGTAGTTCAGTTATATCACATTCATCATTTCCTAAATGCAAAACATTCCTTAATGTCTGTTCAGAGATGACGACTTGTTGCCCCTCAACTGTTCAAACAATAGTTCGGATATCATTCTGTACTTCTTCAACTGCTGTGATCCAGAACTCGTTTATCATTAGTCTGTACAAGGTTGGCCTTGCTGTTAGGGCAAACACCAAGTTTGATCGGTTTATGAAACAAAGAATTTCCCTAAACCCATGAGATTTGGGATGCTCTGCATTCAAGAAAGCGCTCACGTTGTGTTGGTCTGCAATTTCTAAAAGAGCCATATCTTTACGATTCGAGAATGAGGGTTGTGAGCTTGAAGATGAAGAGTATTGATGATTCGATTGCAGTAACGACAATTTTTGCTGAGGTTTGAAGGTTCGAGAGAAGGGTTTTCGCTCAAGTGAAATGGAGTGCTGATGAAGATTAGGGTTCACTTTTCAAGTTCCTTTTATAGATTACCTTTGCTGAGTACTAGGTTGAAATCTGATGAAAAAGTGAAAATTTTAATTTCTCACGTGCTCCCCCTTTTCAAATAAATTTTACTCAAAAATTTGCTAAGTGATTAGAACTTTGTTCATCAGCATTGGTGTGTTGAGGAGGTAAAGTTTAACTCATGATCATCAGCATTGATCATTTGTTCCGGAGTTATACTTGGCCAAATTTTGAGATTTGTTGATTTTGAGTGTCAGCATTGATTAATTTGTTAGACAACATGCTATTTGATCAAGATGTGCATCAGCATTTGAGAATTTGTCATCAGCACTAAAAGTTGTCAGCAATGAGAATTTACTCATCAGCATTGAGAATTACTTGTCAGCACAGAGTTTACTCATCAGCACTGAAAATTTACTCATGAGCACTGAGAATTACTTGTCAGCACTGAGAGTTGAATCAATTTATGTTAATCAATGCAGAGATCAGCACTTGAAACAGAGTTTGCCGTCAGCAATGAAACATACATCAGCATTAGAGAAGTAATTCACTAGAATTTTATCAGCATTGAAAATTCAGCACTTAACCTTCATCAGCATTGGAAATTAACTGTCAGCACTGAAACTTACTTCATCAGCATTAGAGAAGTAACTATCAGCACTGAAACTTCATCAGCATTAGAGAAGTAACTGTCAGCACTGAAATTTACTTCATCAACATTAGAGAAGTAACTGTTAGCACGGAAACTTGGGAACAAACAAATTTTCATTATCAACGGTTTCAACTGTTTGAAAATCAACTTATAAAACTCCTTTTTCTTGAGATTAGCAAATTTCTAAATCCAATTTATTTAAACTAAAAAAATAAGAAAAACTTTTTGTTGCTTTCTGATGTTAAATTTTCTATTTTATTTGGTTTGATTCAAACTTTGGTAAGTCATAGTGATAATTAAAATTTGACAGAAATTAATATTCACATACTTAAATCTGATAAGAATTTTATTCTTAAAATCATATCTGTTTTAGAACTTTCTGTATCAAAAGAAATGTTTTGAAATATTATTGAAAGTTCAAACAATGGTATTGTTTATCCACTTAAGCCCAGCTGATATAATCATAAACCAGATAATGAGAACTTGTTCAATTAAGGTATCATTTAAATGTACATTAGCAAGTTATCACACACATAAAAAGGCACTGTTTTAAGTCGAATTGCAGAATATTTTAAGGATTTATGTAAGATCTCCACTTGATTACCATTTTATAAGTAAATATATTAATAAAAATTTGTTTTTCTTTTCTTTTCATCAATGACAAGCACTGTATTCTATGAACACTTATTTGGTTGATGTGTGCTGTCAAATTTGAAAATTTTTCTGTGTTTTTTTTCTTTTGAGACATTGCATTATACAGACTGCTGTGTATAAATACACTTATTTGGTTGATGATGCAGCTAATAATGTAGTCTTTTATTTTAGTGTATATGTACTTTAAATGGTGGGACATAGTCATAAATTCAACTTTCACTTCTTATATTCTAAATCAAAAAGATTTAATACCTTATCATGTGATAGATAAAATGCTTTACATACTTTTCACTTTAATCTTGTTTCTCATTTTCCAGAATTGATTAGTTTTCAGCTGAGCCTACCAAAGCTTTGAGAATTTCAATATTCTTCCCTGAACCTTTCCTTCTTGATATATCTTTTTCCATCACAGATTCCTATCATTTTTCAAGAAATCAATATCAGATATGCAGAAAAATATAACATTACTGAAATTCACATATTTTTGTATTTTTCTTTGTTTTGCTAATGTTTTTGTGTTTTTCTTGGTTTAAAGAATATCACTATAACTTAGCAAAATTTAATCAATTTTCATATTTCATCATGCCTAGACTTTTTACCAGAAATTCAAACCTTTTTGGGTCTAATGTTTTGGTAAATAAGTCTGCAAGTTGAAATTCAGTATTTATGTACTTTAATTCTATCAATCCTTTTTCAGAGTTATCTCTAAGGAAATGATATCTTATTTCTATGTGCTTTGTTTTTGAGTGTTGTACTGGATTTTTAGTTATGAAAATTGCTGCTTTATTATCTAGTTTTATAGGAGTTTTCAAAAAGTTGAATCCAAAGTCAAGCATATGGTTTTGAATCCAGAGAACTTGAGAGCAACACTGTGAAGTGGCTATATATTCAGCTTCTGCAGTTGATATGGACACATTTGTTTTTTTTTTTTTGCATTGCCAAGATACCAGCTTGTTACCAAGGTATTGACAACCTCCTGACGTTGATTTTCTATCCCAATTATCTCCCCCAAAATCACTGTCAGTATAGGCAGTTAAATAAAAGTCCTCATCTTTTGGATACATTAAACCAAGATCAGGTTTTCCTTTGAGATATCTAAAAATTATTTTGACAGCAACTTCGTGGGATTCTTTGGGATCAGCTTGGTATCTGGCACACAAACATACACTATACATGATATCAGGCCTACTTGCAGTGAGATACATGAGAGAACCAATCATTGATCTGTAATAAGTTTGATTGACTGGCTTCCCTGTTGGATCTGGATGTAGCTTGTCTCTTGGATCTGCATGTATTGAAGCTGGCTTTGAATCAGTGAGATCAAATTTCTTGAGGATATCTTTGACATACTTTGTTTGGCTGATAAAGATTCCATCAGCATTTGCTTGAGTTGAAGGCCAAGAAAGAATGTACGTTCACCCATGGCACTCATTTGAAATTTCTTCTTCATCAAGGCTTCAAATTCCTCACATAGTGTCTTGTTTGTGGACCCAAATATTATGTCGTCCACATACACTTGAACTACTAAGAGTTCATCATTTACATGCTTCAAGAAGAGTGTTTGGTCTATTTTTCCTCTTTTAAAATGATTTTCAATGAGATAAGAGGACAAGGTTTCATACCATGCTCTAGGAGCTTGATGCAACCCATACAAAGCTTTTTCCAATTTGAACACTCTGTATGGATGATCTGGATGTTCAAAACCTGGTGGTTGTGCCACATAGACTTCTTCATGAAGTTTGCCATACAGGAAGGCAGATTTTACATTCAGTTGATAAACAGTAAACTTGAAGGCAGCTGCATAAGCTAGAAAGATTCTAATAGCTTCAATTCTTGCAACTGGTGCAAATATTTCGTCATAATCAATGCCTTCTTCCTGTGTGTAGCCTTGTGCTACAAGCCTTGCTTTGTTTTTGATCACAATCCCTCTATCATCTTTCTTGTTCCTGAATACCCATTTTGTGCCAATGGGTACTTGATTTTCAGGTAAATCAACAAGAGTCCAAACTTCTTGTTTTCTAAATTGCTGCAATTCTTCCTGCATTGCTTCTACCCAACTGTTATCTTTAAAGGCTTCTTTGATGTTTTTGGGTTCATCTTGAGAAAGAAAGCAAGAAAATAGGCAAACATTTGCATATTCATGCATACTCCTTGTTGTTTTTGATGATAAATTGCCAATGATATTTGTGGCAGGATGATTTCTTTCAACAGTTCTGTATGTTGAACTTGTTGGAACCACAGTATTGATATCTAAATTTGTGTCATTTAGATCAATAGCATTATTTTCATCAGAGAGATTTGTGTCAGATGAATGGGTTTGGGGAATTGGATGTGGTGTTGATGAACTGCTATTTAGAGAAGAATTTTGTGCATCAGCATCATCATATGATGAAAGCTGATGAGTTGAATATGTTTCTGCAGATGAATCTAATGTCTGTGGATCTTGAGTATCAGCAATGATGGGTGGATTATCAGATGCAAGTGGTTTAATCCATCCTCCCCCATAATTTGTTAACTCCGAATCATCATCTTTTATTTCACTTGAGCCTGCATCATCAGATGGGAAAATATCAAAGCTTTTCATAAAAGTGTCCATGTCAAATAGCCAATCAGGACCTATACACTTTGTCTTGAAATTATGTTCAAAGAACACAACATCAGCAGTTTCTTGCAAAGTGTATGCAGTTTTGTTAAAGACCCTGTAAGCTTTTGACACACTGGAATATCCAACAAAATATCCCTCATCGGCTTTTCAATCAAATTTTGACAATCTGTCAGTTGTGTTCAAAATGGAGACTGGACATCCAAAGGCTTTGAGAAATTTTATTTGAGGTTTTCTGGAGAACATGATTTCATATGGAGTTTTTTTTGTTCTTTGACAATAAAGGTTCTGTTTTGCACATAGCAAGCTGTGTTGACAGCTTCTGCCCAAAATGATAAAGGAAGTTTTGAATCAGCAAGCATTGATCTTGCAGCTTCAATTAGAGACATGTTTTTCCTTTCAGCAATACCATTTTGTTGAGGGGTTCTTGCTGCACTGAACTGTCTGGTTATTCCATTTTCAAGACAAAAATTGTCCATTATTTCATTTTTAAATTCAGAACCATTGTCACTTTTGAAACCTCTAACTGATTTTCCCATTTGATTCTCAGTTCTTTTCACCATCTGAATTACCAAATCAGTAGTTTCACTTTTCTTGTTCAAGAAGAACACCCAAGTATATCTTGAATAGTCATCCACCATCACAAGACAATATTGTTTCTTTCCCAAACTCAACACATTTACAGGGCCAAATAAATCCATATGGATTAACTGTAATGTGGAGTTAATTACACTTGCTGTAATTGATTTGTGGGAAGACCTTTTCTGTTTACCTTTCAAACAAGCAGCACAATGGTCAAGACAGAAAAATTCCTTTTGTGGTAAACCAAAGACATTATTTCCAGTTACCAACTTGTTCATATATTTGAAGTTTGCATGAGCAAGTCTTCTGTGCCACAATGTTGATTCATCATCAGTAGCCTTTGAAAGTAAACAAGTTTCTTGGGATGTTGGTAGTGATGATTCCATATTAAGAGTGTATACATGATTCCTTCTTGGGGTTCTCATCACCACCCATTCATCATGGATTTTAAAACCAGGCTTGATAATCACACATTCTTGCTTGGTGAAGAAGACTGAGTAGTCTTTATCACAAATCTGTGAGACACTCAACATATTATACTGAAGCTGCTGCACATAGCTTATATTATCAAAGCTGAGATTTCTGCACTTTACTACTCCAGTACCAGTGATCTTTCCCTTCTGATCTCCTCCAAACGCAACAGAGATGCCATTGATATTTTGAAAATCATGAAGCAGGTTGGCATTGTCTGTCATGTGCCTGGAACATCCACTGTCAACATACCAGATGTTGTCAGTTCTCCTTGGATGCCCCAGCAATCAATGAAACGGATTAAATAGACAATGGAACCCAAGCCTCCCAGGTCTTGGGTTTCCCATTTTCAAAAGTTCGAAAAGTAACTTTCTACATTTTTGATAAATCTGGCAAATCAGATTCATCCATTTGTTTGTTTTTAGAATCAGTTTTTGGTTTCCAATTTTGAGTGAATTGTGATTCAAAGGAAACTTTCTTTTGATTGACCTTTCCTTTCTCAAATTTGAAAGAGGAAGCAGAGTCATATCCATTTGATGTATTAACAGATTTCTTCAAAATTGATTTGTGATCAGCATGATGACTGCTTGGATCTGATTCATAAAATGAATTTTCATGAAAAGTGTTTGATGCTTTTATTTTGTGAAAATTCTGTTTTTTGATTTTAGGTGGGGTGAAGTTGTATCTATAGCTGTCATCATTATAGTACTGTTGAGTACCAAAACTATGTGTGGGATGTTGATAACCACCAAACATAGTTTGCCATTGCTGAGGAGAAACTCTTGGTTGCTGAGATGTGTGAAATTGTGACTGATAATAATTTCCAAACATTTTATTTTCAGATTGATGTTGTCTGAATCTGGAATCTTTGGAATTTCTGGAATGATAGGCATTGTTTCCAGATTTTCCCTTTGTTTTGGCCACTTTACTATCAGAAAAAGAATGTGCCACATTTTTACTGTTCTGCATACACTCCAAACCAGGTTGATAATAGTAACAATCAACAAGGTCATGATTGTTTGTTCTACATATAGAATAGTATCTTGAAGTGTTTGCAGAAACTGGAGAGCAGTTTTTATCTTGCAATCTTTTCTTTTTCTCCATAAATTCAGACATTTTGTTAAAATGATTCTTTGATTTGTATGTGCATTGTTTCCTTGTGTGAGACAAGCTTTTGCAAATTGTGCATTTTGTTGATGAATCTGAATTTGATGACTTAGATCCATTTGATTTTTCTAAATTCTGAGTTGAATTAGAGACCATTTGTTCGTTTTTCAAATTTGATTGGTTCTCAGATGTCACCGAAATCTCAGATTTATTTTCAATTGATGATTTTAAAGCATCAGAAGATTTATTTTCAGCCAAGACAAAATTCTTAAAAGAAAATGAATGTGAATCATCACCAATTGCACTTGTCTTATTTTGAGAGTCAGATTTTTGGAATACCACTTTTGGACTGGTCATAGACTCAAGCATGGGTGTATAGTTTTCATTGTATGGAGGTGGAACCTCATGAAAACCTAACCCTTCCTTTGACTTTCCTTGAAGTTGACTATTGAGCAAATTAGTCAAGTGTTTGGAAGAGGTTTCAAAATTTTCAACTTTCAGAGTTGCAGTGGATAAATCAGATAATGCTTTTGTTAATTTTGACAAGTTTTCATCATGTTCTTTTTGCAAAATTAATTTCTCAGTTTTAAGTTGTTCATTATCTTTTAAAAGAGAATTAATTTTATTTTCATGTGTTACTTTGTCATTTATCCACTGTTTCTCTTCAAACCTGCATTTGCTTAACTCTCTTTGCAAATCAGCTATGTGTTGTTTTGAAACTTCTTGCTTGATTTTACACTCATCAGAACATGGTTTGGTTACCTCATTTCCCAGTGCCATTAAAGCAAGAAGTGGTTCCTCTGTGTCTTCTTGAAAATTTCTGGCAACAGCAATCATGGCTTGTGCAGGATCATACTCATCAGCATACTTGCTCCAATCAAAATCCTCTGAGTTGTTTGTTACCACAAGTGCTTTTGGCTTTGGTGGTTCAATAGCTTTCATTTGAACAGCAGGTGCAGATTGATTTGATTGATGATTTGGCTGATATCTGGAGGTGTCTTTGGGAGCTTTGCAATCACGTGAGAAATGACCATAAAGATTGCAGTTGTAGCATCTTACTTTATCAAGATCAATACCCACTTTTGTTTTATCAGCTTCAAATTTCATGGGACCATACTTCTTCCAGAATTTCTTGTGTCTCAAAACAACCATGGCCATCTGCCATTTGATATCCATCTCTTCAACATCCTTTGGATCTATTTCTTCAAGATCATGTTGAGTAAATTGAGCTTTTGCAAGAGAGCTTGCAGCAAAACATTCAAAGCTTGCAACAAATGCTTTGCAAGCTTCTTGCTGCTCAACAGAATTGGTGTTTACAGAAAACTGTTGCTGAGAAAAGTGTTGTTGAGAGTCATTTTGTGATAGATCAACAGCAGATGCTTGTGGTGTGGGAGTTGAATATACACCAAATACAACATTTTCATTAGAAGAGTATTGAGAATAACTTCTTCCTTCTTCAACAACCAAGGCTTGAACACCACCTTGAACACCAGCAGTCTTCACAAATTTGTATTGACCAACTTGAGCAGTAGATGCCCTTGCTTTGACATCCATGTCAATTGCTTCAAGTTTGGCAATCATCTCTTCAATTTTTACCTCATCAAGCTTTCTGGTTTCCTTGATCAATGTGACTTTTTCAATCCAGTTCTCTGGAAGTGTATTTAATAACTTGAGATTTAAGTCATAATTATCAACTTTGATTCCAAAGGTTTTTAGCTCATTGATCAATTGCACATAACGTTGGATTTGTTGGGTGACAGTTTCACCAGACATGTGTTTGAAGTTGTCAAACATCATTTTGAGACTATCTCTCTTCATTCTTTTGATTTCTTCATTTCCAGCAAACATTACCTCCAACTGATCCCACAAGCTTTTTGCAGTTTCAAAATCTTTGAAACATACCAAAACTTCCATTGGTAAAGCGAATTTAAGTGTACCATAGGCTTTAATATCCACTTTAACCATTCTTTTCTCATCATCTCTCAGGTTGATTCCTCTGAGAAGTAAGCTTTTGTTGTGATACTTCAATCTGTTTTCTTCACTCAAATCAGCAAGAACATATGGGCCGTCAACAATTGACCACCACATCTCTGGATCAGTGCTATCGATATGGTTTTGAAACCGAAGCTTCCACTGTTGGAAGTCAGCTGCATTCTTCAACACAGGAGGTTTAGCACCAGAAGAACCTGATTCAGAATATACAGACACAGTCGGTTGTGCCATTTGTGGATCTGTCATATTACTTAGAATTTCTAATGAGTTGAGATTAATTCAGGATCTAATAACCTAGTCCGAATTTGTCCAAACAATTAGTTCAAATGATGGAATAGTAATTAGAGACAATTCTAAATAAGTAACAAAAACAACGGGAATACTATTTTAAAAGATTTGCGATCTATTGAGAAGAATCGAAAATCAATGGAACAGTAAAACCTGAAATAATCGCTTGAGGCTTGAGACAAAAATCTGTGAATCGACTCACAAATTTCAACGATCAGACCAATTACAAATCAACAAGTGATAGGTAATCGTATATGCTTGATTGTTTTCACAATATTAAGCTATGAATCTAAAATCTCAAAAACACACAGTTTCACCAAGAACACACACAGTAAAACAAATCAATCAATCCATGTCAATTAGCTTAACTAATTGATTAGATCTAAATTAGATTTTTCTAAACTATACGATTTCAAGCTAGAATTAACTTTTGATCGTAGAAATCATAACTTTAGCTTTTGATTTTCAGAAAAATCAAAATATCGAGCACTTGGCTCTGATACCAATTGTCAGGATCGGATCAGATCTAAATCTGACATCTGATGATAACAATAAGCTATGATTTCGATTAATTACAAGGCGGAAACAGGCAATCAATCTAAGTTCAGCAACAATCCAAAATAACAAAACCCACAATAATCAATATTCAAGACATATTTAATAAGAACAATTAAGAACAGATGATGATGAATATTAAAGGCAGTTATATTGATTTGTAAGTCTGAAATTGCTCAGAGAATTACAGTGTGTAAAAGTGCGTGTATTCAATCAAAGCGTACAAAAGCGTTCAGACTGAAACTATAAAGGTCCTATTTATAGAAACCTATTTCAGACCTACATAACTGCCCTAACGGATAACCGCTATCAAAATAACAGAACAAACGTCACATCAGTTATACATGTCATAACTGATGTCAGCAAAAACAAATAAACAACAAAATCTATCTAAGTGTAGATTCTTTATCAGCATCAGCAATCTTGGTTATCAACATTAGTAAGTTTGCATGTCAGCATTGCAAACTTACTTTCTTGTACTTGGTATTCTTGGTCAGTATCATCAGTTGTTTGTCAGCATTGAAGCATTTGGTCGTCAGCATTGCAATATGACCATCAGCAGTTCACTTTCTTCATGTCAGCATTCAATAGTTCAATGTCAGCATTGATGAATACTTGGCTCTTGTAATCATCAGCACTACCACATATATTATCAGCATCACAATTGGTCATCAGCATCTCAAGATTTGTTCATCAGCACTACAATATCCTTTGGGATAACATCATCAGCAGTGTACTTTGAATGTCAGCACTGCAACTCTAAGCTGTCAGCATTGAAGACTCCTTTGAGAACATGTCAGCATCTCAATCTTCAATAAGTTGGCTTTCAGCATTATGACTTTGGTTGTCAGCACTGCACCATCGACAAACCCTGCAATTACTAAACACTTAAACATAAGAATCAATTAACAAATAATGATCTTATAAATAGAAAGGTTTAAGTTTTAGAGATGTGGACCATATGTGTTGTCTGTGTTGTGCCTGTCAACACATCAACATATTATATGGATTTGAACTTTATTCAAATTATCAGCATATCAAATAAATCTGTATAAAATAGAAAAACAGAAGTAAAGAGAGAGTTAGAATGTTGCCATCATTAAATGGACTTAATGAACTTGAAGCTTGCAGAAGGGTTGGTTAATTGTGGGCAGGGCACCATCTCATAATGGAAACCTAACAAGGCGATGCGCCTAGGAGCTCTGACAGCAGAAAAATCGTGTTAAGCAACCCAAAATCATAATTACCCTACTATAATCATTATGGACGAATTCAGACGTGATTAGCATGAGATAAATCACCCCAAATCATCTGCTAACCATCCTACAACCCCATAATCATCCTCTTGGAACCCTTAGAAGCCATTGTTGAGAACATTGAAGCTTTGGAAGCTTGAAAGAAGATTTGAAGGTTGAGCACCACCATCGCCACTTGTTCCTACAAAACCTTGCTGTCTAGATCATTAGAAGCTACTTTGGTGCATCATCTCTGCATTCTTGAGGCCTTAGAAGGTAACACAACATCCCATGTAGCATAACAACACCCTCAAACACACATGCAAGGCTTAAGGCTTGCATACACACACTAGATCTACACATGCACAACTATGACGATCTATGATGATTTATGATTAGCTATGTTGATAAAAGAATGATTTGGAGTCATGAAACTATGAAATGTCGATGAACACTTACATGCATGTAAGATCCAAAGTATTTCGAATGATCTTGGATGTTGATAAATTAGTTTTGATAATATTCAAGTACATTTGCAAGGTTTAATGTGATCTAGATAGTCAAAAGTGGGTTATTTGATGATCTTGCTATTTATAGTAACTTTTTTAACTCAAATTTTGCTACTTGATGATTAAGGTGGAATGAACATGTTTCAATGATGATTTATGATATATTATAATGATATTTGGCATAAAAAAGGATTAGAAATGGTTAGGGATAATCATTTGATGAGTATTTGTCATAGTCACTATTTATAGTAACTTCATTTTTTAGAACTTGATAGATAATAACATTAAATGAAATATGATGATGCTAATGATGAGATTATTAACATATATTAAGCATTAAATTGGTTAAAAGGATGCTAGAATGAAAAGTTGCCATTTTAGGAAACTTTATTACATGAAAACTTGATATAGAAATGCAATACATGATTTGTAAATGCTAAATAGCTTAACATGATGAAAAATGACTATTGAGAAACAAGTTATGTGATTATTGATGTGAAGATGCCACAACTAGAAACTTTCCATATTAGGAAACTTTAATGACTAAAAACGAACTACGTGTTTATTTGATCATATATGACAATGTTCTATGTGATAACATGATCACGCAAGGTTAATAAGCATGCTAGAATCATTAAAAGGAAATGTGTTGTGAACTTTCTAAAAATGAAAACTTCCTATAAATAGCAAGTTGTCCATTAACATGAATTATGTGCTTTACATAAAACGTGCACTATAATGAATGTTACACGAACTATAACCGACACACGACTCACCAACGGGTCGTTGACTTGACACGGTCAAACACGGACAAGCACGGTCAATGTGAACCGAGATGGACTAACATAAAGACCAAGGGTTGTGAGCACAAACACGAACACAATCACTTACACAAACTCACGTAAGCTATACGATATAGGTAACCGGTGAACGAGTCACTCGTGGCATACCGGAGCTTACGCTATCGCTTTCGGATTTCACTAAGGTGAGTTTACGACCCCTCTTTAGCTCTTTTGCAAACTTTTAAAACAGGGGTAGAATACTTGTTGAATCGAGTCAAACATTTACTACTTATTGTGTATGATGGTTTATTAGATAAAACATAAGTGTTGTATCGTAACAAGCCCTCGTAAAGTCTTACCGTTAATGTACCAACAACGAGGTGAGTTTTAATAGATCTGTTTGGGTGTGACGAACCCCACGTGGCACAATACTGACCGGAAGTCGAGACACTTGAAATTTCGACCTATCTTGCCATTGTTATTACGAGATATGGCGAAAGCATAATGTACAAGTGTATTATGATGTTCTTAAGTTCCTACCAAAATTTTAGTTCTCAATAGAATACGTCCCTATATATATATATATATTTATACAAGAAAAGGTTTATATAATATAATAATATTTTAAAGTTAATTATTCGAGTTTAATATAGCCACTTTGTATAAATTTATTTATAACATGCTCAGAACACTATGCAACACAAAGAATTCATCACCAGATGAATCTCAACTCTTCTCTAAACCCTAACACACTCTCAAAGAAGATACACACATACATCTGATATTTGAAGATAGAAAAGAAGTGGTATGACCACTTTATGAAGCGTACGACGGAAGATACTGCTTTACTTTCTCAGCTTACCACTTCCATCCCTTGATCTCTCCATATTTTCCAATTCTACCCTGAAAAACTCCTTGTGCAACAGAATTAGTTTTAACTAATAAATCCACATATAACAACTTAACCAACTATAAATAAATATTACCAATACCTGATTTAATATATATTTTTTAATAAGTTCCTTTGAGATGATATTATCATGTAGAATCAGGGTACTGAGGAGAAGTAGGTATTGGGAAAAAGGTGAGATCATGAACCATAGAGAGAAATACTTTATCTAAAAAAGTGATAAATTAATTCCAAGATTTAAGCAGTTAATTGAAAGTCAACAATCAAAGTAAAAATAAGCAATGCTTGATTTATGCAATCAACTTTATTCTTTCTAAAATTAGGAGTTTTCTTTTCTATATAAATAGAGTATAGAATAAGATGAAATTGTACCTACTTATCTTGTTTTTTATTATTCAATAAAGTTGACTGCTTCATTCCTAGTTTTGTTCTTGTGCCAATTGTATTCTCTTAACAATTGGTATCAGAGCATCAACCAGGGTGATTCAGCGGCCTAGAAGAGGGAGACGCAATCACTGTTTAGTGCAGAAACAGATCCAGAAGCCACCAAGAAGCTGTGATGGCAGTTCTAGTTAATCAAGCGATGGTAACAGTTAGAGAAACTCGCTCATCTTCATCTCACGTGCGCCCAACCTTAACCCAGACGAACTATACGTCCTGGGCGATTAAAATGCAGTCGTTTATGGATGCCCAAGGTATTTAGGATGCCATTGAACCACCTAAAGGCTAAAGGAGTTGCTGTCGACGCTAACCTCGGGAAGAAAGTGCGTGCTTCATCTTTCGGGCCTTGCCAGAAGATATATTGCTACAGGTTGCGGAACAAAAGGAGGCTAAAGGTGTATGGGATGCCTTGAAAACTCGCTATCTTGGGGTTGACAGAGTCCAGCAAGCATGGATTCTAACCTTGAACCGTGAATTCGAATTATTGGCTATGAAGGATAGCGAGAGTATCGATGACTTTGCTGGAAAGATTGGCTCCATCGTATCCAAGTTTCAAACACTTGGAACAAATACAGAACAGAAGGTTAAAGTGAAAAAGGTTCTTAATTCTGCTCCAAGCAAATTTCTACCAATTGTTGCAACAATTGAGCAATATTCAAACCTGAACACGATGACGTTTGCAGAGCTGATCGGACGTCTCAAGACATACAAAGAATGAGTCAGACCTTCTGAACTAGTTAAAGATTCAACCAGTCAACTGATGTTAACAAAATCTGAATGGCAGGCTCGACAAAAATAGGAGTCAAAACAGAGGAGTTCAGGTTCAAGTAATTGTATATATATACGAGACGTGTATGAGGTGTGAGGTGGTGTGTGAATAACAGAACCATATTGTTATATATAAAATTAGTAATGTACTAATGTTGGTGACTGCATTCCTTTTTTGCTAAAAGACAAAACAACTCAATGGTTGCATTCCTAGTCTGCTAAAAGACAAAACAACGGGTTCTTCAATATGTGTATTTATTGAAAGTCAAAACAAATGTAAGGTGGATGAGGTGGTAACTTTGGTGACAAGTAGGAAATTTCGATCAAGGGTTAAATCCCTTCAACCAGGATTTTTTTTTTGTGTGATTTTTCTTTTACTTTCTTTTTTATCTCTTTCTACTATAATAATATAATCTTTCTCTATTCTTTAGGTTAGTGTTTCTACGTTATTTTGATAACTACATTTAGGAATAAATACTGATCATATGTCTCTTTTAATTAAACCGCCATGTTGCCAAACACGAGTTTAAATTGAACCACACGCGGTAGCGCGCGTGTAACATTTCTAGTTAGTAATATCTTGCAACAACCACTTGTAACTCATAAATTGCACCAAGCGACTTTCAAAAATAAGTATATATACAATAGAATGAAAGGTGATATAAAATCGGTCTTCATCTTGAGGCATCATATTCATAGTTAGCGCACTCATGCTAGTTAGCAGTTCCAGCTCCATATCAAGGATATCGTCACTAGCATCAATATCGTCAATATCGATATCATGAGACTTGTTATCCGGGAACTTGTTCAGAAATACCGTAACGGTGTTTATAAATCCGTTCCCAATGGTTCCTAAACAATTTGTACAGGAGATGCACACGGGGCACCTAAGAGAATTCTTTCGCAACAAAATATTTTCTTTGTGCGTCGGTAAACCAACAAGGTGGGTGGATAGAGGCTACCTAGGGCCGCAAGACAACTCCCTAAGGAACTCGACGACCGGTGGACTCATTCTCAATGTTGTTTAGGCTGCGCCTTTATAAAGGGAGTTATGGCATTTGAGTTGGTTGGGATATCAAATGTTTCGAATTGGGGTGAGACTGCCTTTCTTTGCCCAACATACTCTGCCTAACAGCTCCAACTCCTCATTCTTGTTACTTATGTAGGTTGACAACATTACCTTAGTTACGAAAATATTCGATCTTCAATTTATGCATACGCTCTAACCAAACATGTGCATGAGCTTCCAATATAGCAGTAAAGTCTTCGAAATCAACTGGCTCGTCACTAAAACCATCATCACCAATCTACAGCAAGAGTCTGGTGTCACCAAATGTCGGCATCAGAATCAAAACAAATAGAATACAAGATAGACAATCTATTCACCTCATGCTTGATTGCCTCCAAGTTCGGGGAGCATTTCATCAAAGCAGCAAGAAAATTCAATCCATATAGGTCCTCAAAATCTAAATGTTCAATGCTACAGTATTTGAGGTGGATTAGTGAGGCTGGAAGCTCTTCTGGGACCGAGGCTTGAACTAACAACTTCAGCCATAGGCCAAAACAATGATTAACAACCAAGTTTATAATTTTGTGCCTATAAATTGCATATAGTGTGGATACATATTACCGTATGGTTTCAACCCAAGTAGTCAAATGTTCAATCACACGTAAACACTAGAATAGCTCCGTAATGCTCGGGTAACCTTCAATGATTTTTGAAATATAGAAACTGCATCAACGTAAAAATTGAATTAAGTTTCAAAAGCCCGTGAGAACAGATACACAATTAAAACTTAACAAAGACAAGCACTTAAGTGATGGACAATCAGATAAAACATGCAGAAGAGTTTCTCTAGAGATCCAAACTCTGCTCAAGGTTAAGCTTGTAAGGCTACTAAATCCATTGATTTTTCGTGCATGTTCGAAATCACAACGTTCAAGATACAAGTCTATTAAGTGATGCAACAAGAACAAATATGAGGGTAACTCATAACAGCTAGATTCATACAAGAAGTTAAGTTTTAATTTCTTGAGAGTATGGTTCATCGACAAATGAAGTATTATTTGATCAATCTCGAAATAGGTGTGGTGTGCAATCATTGTAAGGGCAAACTCTTGTATTGGACCTTGGCGTAGTAGCAAAAATTGACGTATAGCATAGAAAAGTTTACACGACATGTCCTTGTTTCTCCTTGCCATTTCTATGTCATATGTTCTTCTCCAATTAGACACAGATAATGGTTTCATCTCACTTGATCTTTTCACAGTAGACTCAAAAAACAAAAGTTTAGGAATTTTGGTCCATTTGTACCTCCATTCACTTGAGGATACTCGTCTTTGCTGCCTATTTTTTTTATCTATAACTTCACTAAATATGTTAATTATAACAACTTCAAACAAAAGAAACACATCAACGCCATCTTCTTCTCCTCAAAACACTTTGTATTGCAGCCTTTATTTAATGTCACATAATAAGTTTCTAAACACACTATAAGCATCCATATATAACACAATTAAAGAAATGGCTACTGCCCTATTAACTTTTTTTCCTTTATACCCCTGGGTCCCCCCCTAATACCTGACTAACCAGGGGGACGGGTAAAGCGGCCGCAAGCAACTAGGTCGATGGTCTGTCTATAAGGAAACACATGTTCAGCATTTTCACAGAAGCCCTAAAATCTCTGATTAAATGATTCTTAATAGCTTATGAATGTTGGTATATATAATAACAGTAATCGGCAATTCAAAGAGGAATCGTTGATTTATAGTTGTAATCATTTTAGAACACAACGACGAAGGGTATGAAAGAAAAAGTGATAAGCCCTAAAGTCATCAGATGCGTATAAACAAAAACAAAAACAAAATTAAAATTTAGAATCTTACTGAAAATGAAATATCGAAAACATAAGCCATGAAACAGCTACTAAATCAAATAACTACGAAATATGAAGAAGGTTAAACCGATTACCTGAGATATCAAGTAGGCCGAGTGACGGAAGAATGTGTGCAAACCAATGTTTTCAGAACCGGACCGGACGTCTTACTGGTTACTGGTCGGACCGGTCAAATCGGATTTAAGAACCGGATGACATAATAAATATATAAAATATTCCAAAAAAATTTATAGAATTATAAACACATTTAAACAAACATAATTAATGTTTAAACTAACATAATCATGTTAAAAAAAAATATAGGGTTTGGTTTTAATGTTTTGTCCTTTGGATTTTAATTAAAAAAAATTTTAAAAAAATTTGAAAACCGGTCCGACCAGTGAGTCGGTTCCCGGTCCGACCGGTGAACCGGCTCAACCGGTCGGTTCCCTAGAATCCAGTTCGCATGCTCAATTTGGACCGGTCGACCCTCCGGTTCCCTGTCCGGCCGGCCGGTCCGGTTCTGAAAACACTGGTGCAAACCCAACTACAAATCTCCCATGTTTTGGTTTGAGATGAATAAAATAATAATAAAAAAATAGAGTTTTATTGGTATTTATTGTAAGAACTAAGAAGATGAAAAAAATATGTTAAAAACATTTAAATATTTTGCAAATTAAGTTTTAAATATTAAGTCGCCAAAATATTGTTGTTCCTCTGTACATTATAAATTTATAATCAAAATCAAAAGTTATTATTTATAGACTTGGTTTTTTAATAAATGTATGTGTGTGTAAAAATCCTAAAGTATCTTTCCTCGTAAAATAAAGCATAACTCCATCATAAAATCAAAAGGCGTATCATGTCTTAAAATCAAGCGTCAATAAATCATAATACAAACATGCACAATCAAACAAAAAATCAAAAATTTTAAAACCTAAAGCATATTTCATGGTAAAACTGAGCATAAATTTGTCGTAAAATATAAAAACACACATGTCATTGAAGCAATGTCAACAAACACAAATATAAACATACAAAAAAAAAAACACAAAATAAAAACACAAAACACAAAATAAAATGGAAAAAAAAATTCAAACACTATTCATTAGCCATGTAAAATGAAACGTTCATACAAAAAATAATATAAAACATAAAATTAAAAGATTTTTTATTCAGATGGTTTTTTTTAAATTAACGAGCACAAGTTACTAGAAAAAACTAAAACAATTCTTAAATAAAAATACTATTTAAAAATGTCAATGTGGAGCTAGCTCATTTGATAGAGGTTTGCCTCTTAAAATATGAGGTCATGGGTTCAATCCCATGCATGGGTGTAATTATGGTGTAATTTATGTGGAGAGTAAGCTTAGCCTGTTTTAAAAAAAAAATACTATAAATGGATCATCATGCATTTAATATTTGTTTGTCATCATGGACCGGTAGCTCTTAGGTGGTGAAGTAATGACTAGTTTGGTGTGAGTAACAAACTCATGATTTTTTTAAATGATTATTGTATTATGATACTCTTAAACATTTCAACTCAATGTTACGGTTTCTGGAATGTGTCGGGTATGGTTGGAAACATTGGCGGAGTTTTTAAGGGGGCCAGGAGTGTCCGCCCCTGTCTTTTTCTGGCCAGAAGTCTCGATATAGTAGTTTTCGGTCGAAAAATTTAATAAGTATTGAGCCCGGCCCCTTCGGTTTTCTTCATAAAATTCCTTGGCCTTCCTTGGATTTTAAAAAATGATAAAGTTGAACTAATATTTTAAGTTTTAACATTACCTTTAAGGGTTCACAGTATCAGTTGGTATCTTGTTCATTAGCCAATCTTGAATTTAAATCTTGAAGTATGACAACAAAAATCAGGGACGTTATGATTATTTTAGAACCAGTAACCTTCAATAAATACATAAAATCCCATACAAAGCAATTTTTACCAATCAAGATACAAGCTTCTAATACAAGACAAATGCCGAGGTTGGAGACCCTCCATACATAACTATATTCTATTTAAGTATATGTACATATATATGTACATACTATAAACACAAAATTAAAAATTAAATCATATTGCAATTTCATGCACATGTAAACAGAAAATTAAAGTAGTCAATGTTTTTTAAAACAAAAGGAAAAGAAAGAAAGAAATGCTTTATTAAAAATAAAAGAAAAAAACTAATTAATTAAGAGACTGGTTATTCACACACTCCACTTTTTTAATTCAACACCCTCACCGATCTTATACGTCTCGTGTAGGAGTTCAGTCATTGACACTAACACCCAAACAAAATCCAAGATTTTGATGATCAAGAGGCCAAGAAGACACAAAACCAAACTAACAAAGCATTCTTAGTTAAGCTTGTAACCTCTAGGGTTTTTCGTTACAAAATTAAAAATAACTAAATAAATAAATAGATAAATAAATTAACCACTTGTAGATTTGATCATAAACTTTATTAGTACATAAATCTAAAAATATGCATAATAAAAAGTTTTTATAAACTTTTGATATATTGGGAATAATGCACAATAGTATATATATAAAAGTTCAAAAGCATTACTTAATAATAATAAATGCTAATCAAGTTACAAACTCGTATAACTAATTTAAAATAAAACTAAGTTATAAGCTTATTCGACGACGACGCAAGAAATAAAATAGTTAAAATGTTGTAAGTAATTGTAAGATTTATAAAATAATAACTAGACAAAAATAGAGGGGTTAAATATGACCACTTCAAAAACTGAATTTCGTGATAAGGAATCTTAAAACAAATAGGGAAGAATTCTCCAAAGCCTAAGGGCCAAAGCTGTAAAAATCGGATACTCATCCCCTCCCTTACTCGACGGATACCCAAACCCGACCCACAACCCGCTTGCGAACCAACTTCATTCCAGCTCATTCGAACTCGTAAACAATCTGATTCGTAGTAGTTTGGAAAGGATTATGCTCGCGTGAATCACTGAAATCATCAATTCGTATAATCAAAACCATTAAACGGGTGATTGGGTTACCAAAGTTAACCGCTCGTAACCAAAAAAAATATTCAAAGCTATCGAAAACACTATATATATCGAACTAAACCTATGCATTGGGTCACTTTACTCTCGACGAACTAGTTTGTATACAAATAAACACACAAAAGAAGCAATCAGAGAAGAATTGAACTCGCATTGTATCCGGTCAAGCCTCGAACTCGATCAGTTCAAAACGAATGCCAATCAAGTAACATTTGGTACCATTTCAGTCGGTTTTACATAGAGAACAAAAGCCCTATGCTTTTGCAAGCTCACATCCATCACACCGAACGAATTGGACCGAAGTTGTTTCCAGGGTTCGTTCGGTTTAAGGGCTATTGTTGATAACTGTATATATTTAAAACATTTCAAAAAAAATCAACAAACTGGCCACAGCCTAGCAGTAATATGCCTTGGCTGTGGATGGGCAACCCGGGTTTAAATCCTTCGGCTTCCACAGAACCGGTTTTGGTTCACCCATTTAACTTTTCAGCCTCTTTCCATCCATTTAATTTTATTAAAAATTACAAAAATAATCTAAAAATTATAAGAAGATGATGTCATTATCCTTTATTTGTTTGTATAATACATATTTTAAGATTTAAAGAAGCCAATAACATTAACTCTAGGATTTTTGATGGTGATACATCACTACATCTAATGGATTATGATGTTATTCTTTTTAATTCATCTGAACAATGTGTGTTTTATGATCCAAGAAAATCAGTAACATCATACTTATGATTTATGATGGGGATTCACCACTAAATCTTAACAGGTATGATGTCACAATCCATGATGCACATGCTTTAACTCCATGAACTTAAATGAATATTATGCCTAAATTCAAAGATCAAAAATCCTAACATGTCAATAAGCATTCAATCTTGAATATCATACGTTAAGTTTGTAACACCCCGACCGATGGTGGAAACATCGGGGTGGCACGAAGTGTAGATTGTTCATAGCACAAGGTATAAAGTTGTAAATAGTTCATACATTAAATTCAAACATTTATTACATTGTTTCAAATTATCAAACAGTTAGGGTTTGATAATTTGAAACAAACCCACATAGTGCGTTTGTCTCCTCTCAAGATGTGCTTAAACGTAGCAATTCAGCTGCATCAACATTGTCAGACATTAATGACCAAACAATCGGTACTAGTTCAACACCGAAGTTCCACCAATATACGCCACAAATTCTATTAATTTTTCATCCTTATGTTTCACATATTGAAAATATTATACATGATGGAAAATGTGGATTTCGGCCTGTGGCACATAGTCTTGGTTATGGTGAAGATCATTGGCCGTTTATCAGAAAACAACTTTTAGAAGAACTTATTCAGAACCAATCATATTATGCACCGGGATTCGGAAACCAAACGTTTGCTCATTTACTTCATTTTTTAGATTGGAATAAACCTGGTTTTGCTCCACCTAAGCACTGGATGTTGATGCCTGAAACAGGTATACCGAATGCCAACAAGTTTAACGTTATCGTTCACTCCATATCACTTGACGAACGACACATCACATCATTCTTTCCATTATGGATTAGTCCAACTACTAATATTCCACATCAGGTCGTTACAATGTGTCATGTTAATGGAAATCACTATATCATGCTACAACTAACTGAGGAGTATCCAATTCCAACAGTTTGTTATTACTACAAACATTTTGGAACGTACAACGCAGCTTGGGAGTCCATTTACATGAATCGTATACAATTGTATAGCAATTTAACAAGTTCTAGTCAGTCTGTACAACACATCTTTTTAGATTAAATTTAGTGTAATGTAATGTTCGTTTTCTAATCGTTGTCTTTTGTTAAATATTTAAAATTTAGTGCAATGACTTATTTGTTAGAAATATTTAAAAGTAAACCCAAAAAAAGTTCGAAAATAAACTATACGCCCGTATAGTACCTATACGGCCGTATAGTTCTCATAAAGCGTGCGTAAAGGCTCATTCAGCCCATATACAAACAAAAAACTCTCCTGGATATTCTCTGGAAATCAATCAAGACCCTGGATCTTTTTTTCGTCAATTTTCTTCCAAATAGGTACGCGCACCACCCCAAATACATTTGTGATTCAGTTATATTCATTACATTTCGATTAGATTGATTTAAAAATTGAAAATTTTGAATTTTGAGAAATTATACGGTCGTTTAGGGTTTATACGACTGTATAGGATTATTCAGAATTGCCCTATCATGCCGTTTAGATTGGGATGTGCTACGACAGTTGGGCGAGTATCAGCGGGTGGTTGCCATTTTTGGCGTCGATACACAGTGGCGCCGGTTTGTTGATGGTGGCTTCCTCTTGGCCTACCGGGAAGATTACGTTAGAGTTTTTCTACACGTTCCGTTTTGCTCCTCCACAGACCTCTGGACCTCGTCAGCATCCGGGACAGGTTCAATTTCGACTCTGCGGTGACGTTCATCGTATGTCGCTGCCGGAGTTTGGAGTCTTGCTGGGATTATACACTAAGCAGGATAGGCACCGATCTATATCGATTAGCTCGCCACGAGGATTTCGATGATATTCTTGCGTCGTGGTGGCCACATATCAACGATTCACCCTGGTGTGGTAAAGCCGGGGTTAGCACCATGCGTGACCCTCTTCACAGATACATTCATAGGGTGATGGCCTATACGTTTGTCGGGCGTCATCAGAGTCAGGAGTGCTGCACCCAGACGGATTTTTTTATTTGTACTTGTGACACCCCGTAATTTCCAGGTCAGCAACTTAATTATTTAAATGTTTATTTAAATGCTATTTGTACACGTGGCAATAGAATTAGTTTAATTTAGTGTGACATGTGGCACGACAGTACAAACACTGACGCACGACTAGATAATTCGAGGGATTATCGAGAAATAGCACACACGTGTCAAAACACACGAACGTTAGTGAACGTTTAAGCACATCGTGTAACACAACACTCAAAACCTCACGAAACGCTCTAACATTGAACTTGGAAGTTCAAACGAGGCCAAACGATAGTTCGGAAACATGAAAACGGCGACGAACGGATCAAACTAATGAAAATGGGCCTATTGGGCTCCCCCAGAGATCCGTCGCGCTACGCGACAGCCCACAAAGACCCCGTCGCGGTACGCGACAGGTGGGCGGGGGAAATTTGAACCCCGAATTCCCTCGCACTACGTGAGACAAATCTTGCATCTTGTCGCGCTACGCAACAAGACCCAGTACGCAGAAATCTTTATAAAACCAAGAAAAATCATTTCTTGGCCACCCCTACACACTTTCTCCGAAATCTAGCCATCATATCTCGGCCTTATCCCTTCCAAAACCTCTGCTACACTCAAGATTCACCATTGGAAGCCATTGTTGAGGAGATTGAAGCTCAAGAACATTGAAGCAAGCCTTCTAGACCACCACCCCTCATCACCACCTTCTTGCTCTTGACCCAAGACCACGAACCAGAGATTCCAGGGGCATCTTGAAGCCTTCCAACTCGATTCCGTCATCATTTTGGTGTTCAAGGAGCTTTAGAAGGTAGTCTTGCACCCCTAATGGCTTAATATCACTACTACACACACATGCATGTGTTAAATCACACATGCAAGCTCACTAGACTCACATGCACGAATTTTCACCCATTTGAATCTGGGTTTGTTGATATTTCTATGATAAATGATGATCTATGATGTTATAATGGTGTTTTATGATGATCTAAGATGATGGGTATAAGCCTTTGTACTTAAAATGATAATTTATGATGATATAGATGCATGCATGTATGATCTAAGGTATTCTAGATGATTTTGTTGATGTTGGGATGATTCTTGATAATGTACAAGTATACTTGCAAGGTTAGATTGTGATCTTGATGATTAAAAATGTGATTTTTATAAACCTTTCTATTTGTAGTAACTTTTTGGTTACAAGTTGATGTTTTGGTGCAAATGGTGAACATGCATGTATGTGGATTTGATATTAGGATGTTAGTATGATGATTTGAATACTTAGAATGTGATTTTGATGATGATTATGGTCATTTTGGCATAGTTGCCATTTTTAGTAACTTTTATGGACCAAATATTGCTAGATGATGAATTTGGTTATGTCACACCCCGAGCCGGCGGGATAGGATCGGTTGTCCCGTCGGGCTGAAGGTTCCCGGGGCGCGATATCGTGAGTGATAATCGGATTGATCAGATTGTTATATTGCACATGATACATAAATGAGAAATGCTAAACATGATAGAATTACAAAGTTAAATTACATCAGTAATGTTTATAATTTAACAATGTAAATCTACTATTAACATCATAAGTTTTCTATCTTGTATGTACACAAGATATACAAAATGGTATGTGTATGATGTCTTCAAAAGTATGCAGGTCCAAAAATACTAAGTCTTCTAACTGAAGTCCTAGCCCAGAAGTAATGACTTCCTAATTGACCTGTTCGTCACCTGAGAAGTCATGCAAAAAGATCAAGTCAACACAGGGTTGGTGAGTTCATATAGTTTTATGATTTGTAAATGTTTTGAAAATCCTCCTTGGTAAAGACCCTAACCTCATTAACACCACATGTAATATCCACATCGGTATGCTTATATATAGGGCATATGTAAGGGACAAGCCCTAGCCAACATCCCACCACATACTAATATGCATATGACACTGCTGGTAATGATAATTAGGCATTTTTACCCTTAACACCATTCCATAAGTTCTTCTGTTATTGTCCCTGTGTTTACAATCAATTGAAATCCATGTTGATTTCACAAGTTCATCACACAAGATGATCAACCACAGTAATTGGATAAACAGTTATAAATGTTTAAGTAAATAAATAAATAAACATTTAATAAAATCTAAGTCCTAATGATTGGGGTCTTTGGTCAACTCGAGTAGCCTAGTCTGTCAATCAAGGTACTTAGTAGTGAAGGAGAGCTGTAAATCTCATCAAACATGTGACCTATAATCAATCAGTCTAGCTAGGACATCTTTTGATATATAGGCTTTCATAGTTCTTTATACCGTCCATAGTTCTTTAGTTCTTTAGTTCTTTGACACATGTTATCTTTGAGCATTTCCCAGATTTCCCCTTAAAATAGTTCTTTGTACTTAGTTCTTCCAAATAGATCGTTAGTTCTTTGACAACACACCCTTGCAATAGTTCTTTGAAAATAGATCGTTAGTTCTTTGAGAATAGACCGTTAGTTCTTTGTAATAGACCTTTGCAAATAGTCCTTTGAAAATAGTTCTTTGTTGATATCTTTGGTTCTTTGAAAATAGTTCTTTGAAATAGTTCGTTAGTACATAACAGTTACCTAAACATGAGTCTAGGATAACAATTGTACATGTAAAACATATAAAAGCATTCAAATAAACAGTTTACATAAACAATTTACGCATGCTTCTCAGCCCCGTGTTTTAAAACAAAAATGTTTAGAAAAGGGGCAATGAACTCACCTTGTTGCTGTTGAGTTGACTTAGCTTAAACGAAAGACTGCACGCGCTCTGTATTGTAATTTGTTTTGTTTTCACGTTCCTGTATTGATTTCACGCTGTTAAGACTCGTAAGTATAAGCTTTGTAGGGATTTGGGTGTAGATATATGTGTTAGCCCTAAAGTTGGCTAACACGCGTAAGACTTGGTCATGATCCCTGTTCGGTCCCATATGTTTGATTCAAGTTAATGACCTTATAAGTTATCATCTTGCCATTAGTTATATGCCATTTGCTTTGATGAAAGACTTAGTGCTTAGTTTCCAACTCGTCTTTGTTGATCTTGTACGTTTTGAACATTTATTGCATAATTATTAATTAATTAAGCAAACATTCTTTTGACATATCTTATTTGATCTTATGAAATGTAGTGAACCCATGTGGGCCTAATCATGGCATATGGACCGAACAATGTGACCAAGTTACTTGTTGGGCCTTTGTGTAGCAAGTTGGGCCTTGGGCCCAAATCCATGGGCCTTGGAATAGTTCTTGAACAATTGAGGATGGTGAGGCTTATTTGAAAGTGTGGGACAATGATTTGGACTAATGGAATACAAAGGCCCGGCCAAATGTTGCAAGGCCTAGAATTAAAGTGTTCTTATGGGCCTCTATTGGGCCTCAAGGGAAATTGTTGGGCCAAAGGTGGGCCCAGTCAAGATTTGTTGGGCCTATAGTTAGAATGGGCTGTAGGATTCAAAAGTGGGCCAGAAATGGGCTTTTGGCCAAGTTATTAGCAAAGTGGCTCCAAAATGAGGACATGGGCCTCAAAATAGGCCTTGAATCAGTTTCTGTGGGCCTCGGGCTGATTTTTGTTGGGCCCAATGAGTTTTGTCTCAGGCCTTCACTAACATAGTTCATAAGCCAAGCTAGGCCTTGCTTAAATGGGCTGAAACAACTGTGGGCCTAAAAATTGGACTGTTGGCCAGAATTGTGGCCTTGGGCCAAAAACAGTGGGCCAGGAGATGATTTTACTGGGCCCCTTGGATTCCATCAAGGCCTGTAGTAAAATAGGTCATGGGCCAACCTGGGCCTGGTTCATTTGGGCTGAAATCGATCGTGGGCCCATTTTGTCTTTGGTTACCTAATGAACATGGGCCAAACAAGGTTTTTGGGGTTAATTATTGGGGCCTACTAGAGATACTGGGCTGGAACAGCAGATTTGGGCCGAGATATTATTGGGCCTGGATAGTATGAGGTTGGGCCCATCCTGGGCCAACCAGAATACGCTTGGGCCTATTGTTGGGCCGAGGGAACTTGATGTTTATATGGCCTACTCAACTCATTTGAGTCACAATAAACAATTGGCCTCAATAGTGTGCGGCTAGATCACTGGGCCCTAAGAGATAACTTGGGCCTGTAGTGGGCTGGAAGAACTGGGCCTCCATAAAAGCCCATGGGCCGGATAGAAGACTGTTGGGCCAAGGATTAGGTTGTGCCAAATGGACCTTTGTTGGTTCTTAGTCCCAAACCTATCTAGATAGGCCAGAAGACTTGATGATGAATCTAGATTGGAATAGTTGCACATGTTTGCTTCCAAAAGAAAAGGATGTTCTGACCACATAGGGTATGGTTGACCGAATAGGGTTGAGTTCGAATGAGAGCCACGAGTGAAGATGACCGAATGAGGGTTGACTGGCGAATGGTGGTGGTCGACTAGGTTGTTGGCCGAATAAGGTGGGGTGGCGAATGAGGAGACTTTGGCTGGCGAATGAAGGCTTGGAACCGGACGAATGAACCTAGGCCGATTGTGGCTGCTTCGGCACATGTGAGCCATTCGACCCTTGTCATTCGGCAATTACATTCGGCGACCAGGGGGGTTCGAACCTGGTTGTTTCAGTCTAGGCCCTAGGTGATTTTGAAGGTAGGGTATGCTATAGATGGTCCTTGTAGTCGTGGGTTGCAGGTTTTTAAGGGGAAAAGTCGGTTAAAGCTCAAAATTTGAACAAAGGGTGAGAAAACCCTATTTTCGTGACTTTTCTCATGCTAATACCTCGAATTCTAGTGAGTAACAGCTCCGATCTGTTGTACTTTCTTGTAGAGCTCGTCGAGGGCTTCGCGTGGGCGCAAGAATCACCGAATTTCGTTAAGAAATGAGAGAGATATGAGCTCTTGAAGTTTGAAAATGGTGTGGTGGCTCAAAACCGGGTTTTAGGGTTTTTGGGAAGAAGAAAGAGAAGAAAATGAGGGAAAAGCCTCATTTTTGGGCTTTAAATACCCGGTGGGTGTTCGGGTTCGTTTTTGTTGCTCGGTTCGTAATTTCGTACGTTTTCCGGAAAATTACGCGTGATTTAAATGGTTTTAAATAAAAAGAGTTTAATTTAATTATTTTGATGAGTTTCAAAATTGTAAAATGTTATTTATTTTATTTTATTAAATTACTTTCGTTCGTGTCGTGTTTTCGTTTTCGTTTCGTCAGATCGCGTCACCTTCGCGCGTAATTCGTTCGAATCGTCACCCGAACTAATACGACGATGGTTTTGCTTTCTGACTTTTGTTTTCTACTTTTCAGTCATTATTTCAGAACTCTAAACTCACAGATATGTTTGTGTGAATCGTCACCCATGCAAACACACTGTCAGTTCGTTATTCTGAAATAACACTGTAATTGTGTTAGGATTGTGTTTCCTCACTGTCGGACTCAACTAACATCCTGTTTTCACATTGTTCTTGTACTGACTTGTCGGTCATCTGATTCCTGTCAATTGTGGACATCAGATCGCAACCGATATGTTTCTGAGTATTGTTTGAGCATCGTTGTTTCTCGTGATTTGTTGTGTTAACTGTAATTAAGTTTTCACTTAATAAACGTAACAAATGTTCCAAATGTACGTTGTACTTAATGTATTTAAGTTTATACGAAAATACGTACAACGATTTCTTGTATTTAAGATCCTGTTAATTCAAGTACTGTTTACAATCGTATAAGTACACATAGTTACTGTAGAAAGTACACGTACCGTACGGACTTGCCGGACGATCTGGTACTTGCTGTTTCAGGTTATATGTGCATGTTTAAATGTTTTTAAATGGTTCATTATGATGATTTGTGACATAAAAATGGATTAAGAATGTTTAGATGGTCATGTACATGCAAAAACTACAAAGTTACTATTTATAGTAACTTTATTTTTACAAAAACCAACTTATGAATATGTTGTATGATTTGAGCATGCTAAATGGTGTATTATGCTTTAACATGATGATTTCATGCTAAGTTAGATGGGTTCCGATATCACATATGCTAGAAATGTAAACTTTCAATTTTAGGAAACTTTTATGTACAAACATGATGAAGATGACTTATGTGACTTCGTATGATGATGTGTTATGTGTTAACATGATTGCGTAGAACTAACGAGCATGCTAGAACTTTAAAACTGTTATACTTTGTGAACTTTCCATAAATGGAAACTTACTATAATTAGTAAGTTGTCCATAGACGCAACTTGCGCATTTTGCACACGACGAGTACTTACATGGTTACTACACGATTCACAACCGTCACACGGTTCACCAATGGGTCGTTGACTTGACACGGTCAACTTTGGTCAAACACGGTCAATGTGGACCAACACGGCCAAACACGGTCAATGTGGACCAACACGAGCAAACACGGTCATTGTGGACCGACACGGACAATCATGAGCAACCGAGGGTTGTTGAGCACAAACACGAGCACTAACACTAACACTAGCACGGTCACTTACACAAACTCACGTACGGTATACGATATAGGTTGCCGGTGACCGACGCGCTACTACTTCAGGAGCTTACGCTTATACTTGTTCATTTCACTAAGGTGAGTTTACGGCCTCTCATTACTCTTTACAAACGCTTTTAAATAGGGGGAGAATACTAGTTGCATCGAGTCAAACAATTATGCTATTACAAACATATTTATGTGTATGCTGGTTTATTAGACAAACATTAAGTGTTGAACTCGTAACAAGTCCTCACAAAGTCTTACCGTTAATGTACGAACAACGTGGTAGGTTTGAATGAATCCGTTTGGGTGTGACTAACCCCACGGGGCACAATATTGACTAAGTGTCATAACCCGTGAAACTTTGACCTAATTTACTGTGTGTACGAGACACATTGGAGGCAAGGACAAACAAGTCTAGTTCGGTAGTGATGCACTGACACTTGGAGCCTAGGGCTCGGTACTAACATATGATAAACAGCATGACACTCTTTTATTACCATATGTATATCAAAACCTGTGAACTCACCAACCATTGTGTTGACACTTTTTCTAAACTTGTATTCTCAGGTAACTTACCGGTACCTGGAACAGGAATGCACGTATAAGGGATGAGCAACTAGGATCCTCATGCATTCTGATTTTGTATCATTTGAAAACAATTTATTTCTTTTGTTATGTACTAAACTATGTTGTGTTTGATATTTCAATTTCCGCTGCATATGTACTAAACTTATATTTTTCCACTGCAATACGATTTATAATTCCGCTGCAAACTATTTTGTTAAGTGTATGTGTCAAACATTGGATTTGTAAACGCATATGGAGGTGTTCTATATGACCTTGAGCTGTGATTCTGGCCACGTCATGCCCACGTGGACTGACACCACGAGTGGGAATTTGGGGGTGTGACGGTACTCTATTCTTGCATCTGCCCCTTTGCAACCTAACATGGTGTATGGCCGATACTTTCGCATCATACGAAAGTAAGAGGCCATGAGGACATACTTACATGGGTGGCTACGTCACCCATATTGCACGGCGTTTAGGAGTGTTTGGCGCTGATGTGGAGGCGACCATGACTGCACGTTACCGTCCTGAGAGGGTCGGTCGTGCTACGCAAAGCGCTATGCATATTGCTGCTAACATCCGAGGAGTCGGCTTTCGTTTTTGTTTGGAGCGAGGCGTTCCTTAGGTTCTTCAGCAGCAGCCTCCGCATAAGCCGCAACATCATAGAGAGGTGCGTGCCTCACCTACAGGTGTGCCATTACAGCCACCTCCACGAGGTCATCGACTCGTTTTTAGAGATCCAGTACTTCGGGATCAGTCTCGACGATTATACCGCCTTGAGGATTTGGCTGCGTGGCAGTCTGAGGTTGTGATAGCAGTTGCCACGCATTTAGGCGTTCAGATTCCACCACTACCACAGCCTCGACAATACCCAGACAATGCTGGTGCTAGTGACGATGCTCGTGGTGGTGACGATGCTCGTGGTTGTGGTGGTGATGCTTAGTTTGTATTTATATTATCTTTTGCTGATGTATAGCTTTTGTTATGTGATTATGTATTACTTAAATATTTTGTCATTTATGTGGTTTTGACATGGTTGTATATTTATTTTTATGGTAACTTAATAATTTATATAATTAAACAATTAAAAATTTATTGGTTTACATATAACAAAATAGGCAAAAAAACGTACAATTAATTAAATTTGCAAAAATAGGCGTAATATATATAATCGCGGTAAAAACGTTTAAAAAATAATATTAAAATTAAAAAAAATAATGTATACGCCCGTATAAGGCATATACGTCCGTATAAAAAGTCAACCAGACATTCTTCTAACAACTTTTCTGACACAACAGTATCATACAACCGTATAACACCTATACGGGCGTACAGGTGGTGCCTGGTGTATGAATATCAGCTGCCCACATCAATGACCAAAAATAGTGGCAAAGTTAAGGCCAGGTCACATCAATGACCAAACAGTTGCGCTTGATCCAGGTTCAAGGCTGCCCGTTTGGATTGGTTTTATCCAACCATACTGTAACACCCCGACCGATGGCGGAAACGTCGGGATGCCACGAGATATGTGTAGATTGTTCAAAAGCTCGTGGGCATCTAAATATGTATCATCACATATCAATCAAACCAAATAAATGTTTACACAAAATCATGTTCATCATGAATTAAATGCATCAAATACACAAAAGATTTAGCTAAACTAACTAAACTCTAATCGCCATAAATTTAGTTAATTAGCTAAGTCCAAGAATCCTATGTGATGATGTCCAAAAATGAGAATTCATCTTCTTCAACCTACTTAGCTTCATCACCTGAAACATGTAAGAAAATCAAGTGTCAACTACGAAGTAGTTGGTGAGTAATCATAAGTTTTTATACTTAAAAATGTTTTATAAAATGAGTATAAAAGTTTATGTTTAAAAAGGGTTTTATAAAAATGTTTGATAAAAATGAGTATAAAAGCTTATGGTCTTCCTGAGAAAATCCACAAGAATACCTGCGTGAGATAATCCAACCAATTTCCAAACTCAACAATCAAACACATACACCAACACATAATCACATATCAATCCAGTCATAGACAATCAGAGATAAACATAGTCAATAATAGACAATCAAACACATAACCATTCAACCAATATCAACATCAATATTCTCAAATAATATCTGTGACTATACATGGTCATTATGTAATTAACCTAAGTTAAAAACATGATCCATGGAGTGGAAGCTATCCACGTGGCAATACATGAAACCAATGCAATTAACCAAGGTCAAATGCAATGTTTCACGGAGTTGTGATAATCCAAGTGGCAATTCATGTAATCATTGTTATTGACCGAAGTCAATGACAATGTTTACACGGATGTATAATAATCAGTGATAATCCATAATAATGATAATCCATAATAGTGATAATCCATAATATGAATATCATATTGATAAACAGGTATCATCCTTGTGTTATCAAAATAATATTTAAGTTGGTATACATGCTTCACCTCCGAGTTTTAAAACAAAACAGTTTAAAGAAAGAGAGGTTATGAGAACTCACTTGAAGTCCTTAGATTTTGATGTTTCGTATTATGCGCGCTCACGAGAGAAAATCAGAACAACTCAACAACCTGTAGTTAATATGTATTCATGTTCATAAGTATACTTGTCCTAATTTGCTTCAACAACCATATGTGTTTACTTTGACTCGTAAGTATTTCATGAGCTTAGTTTATTTTGCCAAAGATCAATTAATACCCTAAAGATTTTTATCAATAACAATTATTAATTTACAATGTTACTTGTTAGTTTTCTATATTACCTCATAATGAGAGTCAAGCCCTTAGATCTCATGTATAGCCTCATAAATCGGTATTCATAAGAATGAAAATCCAAATTATACTCACACCTTTACATGCATGCTTAATTGATTATTGTAACCACCTTGCAATTAATTTGTTTAAAGAAAACCTCATGTTTAATAAGTTTTACTCCTAAGTTGTTTATATAGAACATTATCCATATTTATTCACTATACTTCTCATTACTTGTATTTTAGTGAGAGAAAAGGTGGTGATTAATGTAATCATCCATGCATACATAAGTTTTCATTATTTCTTAAGGTTCTTAACCCTCCATTAACTCTAGATTATAAGTTGGGTTTGTTTAATCATTGGGGCAGCGAACCAATGGGTAGAGGGCATAGGTTCGGCCTCCACAAGTATAGGAGGGTTCGGCTAGAATAAACAGCCAAGGTTCGTTCGATGTTAAGTGTTCGGCCCAAGACAGAAAGGTTCGTGGCTCGACTAAAAGGTTCGTGGGAAAAGCTGCATTGCAGAAATGATTCGGCTGAACCCAAGGGTTCGGGACCTAAGGGTTCGCTATCCCTAGGTTCGGCCAACATGGCTGAGTAGGGTTCGCCACTTAAGGGTTCGTGGCACAAGGGTTCGTGACTAGCCAAGGTAGGTTCGCTGCCAGAGAGGTGAGAAGGGTTCGGCTGGGTTCGTGCCACTTGAACCAAAAAGGTTCGGCCGCCATAGAGGCTCGACCAAGGGTTCGTCCAGCCTCCACCAGCTCGTCACCTACAGCCCCTTGGCGAACCTGTCTTCCACGACTTGCTCATCATCATAGTTATGTCGATTCAAGATCATCCATGGCTACTGTACTCCCAAACGCATGCATCTTTAGGGTTTTCTATGGGTTAGCACCGATTATAACATATACATTTATAAGATTCGGGATTTGCAACTAAAACCGAAAGTAAAACTTAGATTTACCAGGATTCGTTGATGATACGTGAGATGTTCTTGTACTTCCTTGTTCTCCTCGATCTTGTGGTCGTTTAGGGCCAAGAATCACGTGATTCCGTCAAGAAACGAGCTCGTAATCGTAGAGAGAAGTTGGGTATAATATGGGTGACGAATTCTTGAACTAAAGAGAGAAATGAGGTGTTGGAAATGAAGAAGAAAGAAAGAAAATTTCTTTCTTATAACGCGTGTTATCCCCACGTGTCGGGTCTCGTTTTTATCGCGATTACCCAAAAATAATTACTCGGTTATTCTCGTAAATCATATTTAGAATATAACTCGTTTAAATAATTATATTTCATTTTTATAAAAGAATAGTTCTAAAGGAAATGATTTCAAATAAATTATTTCGTAAAACAATTTCGTTTCGTTTCGTTAATCTAATTATTTAAATTACCCGATTTATTCGAATTTAATTTAAGTTGTGATTACTAATAAATATTTTTAGTTTTCATTTATTAATTTAATATCGTTTGATATTATTTAATTATCTCGTCGAAATGCGTTACTCACGTACGTATTCGTAAAGATCGTCACCTTTGCGAATCCAACGCTAGTATCATATCTCGATTCGATTTACTATTTATGGAATATCGTTTCAGAATATCATTCTTAAAAATTATATTCGTGTAAATCGTCACCCACGCGAATATAATTATTAAGTTAATATTTCTAAATTAATATTCGCGTTTAAGTTGTGTTCGTAACCTCACCATCGCGTAATTAATTCCAGTTACACTTCCATTATTTTATTAACTTTAATATTATCTTCCCAAACCAAAACCCACTAAACCCAAGTCACCGACACATCCATGATAGACCGAAATATGCATATGTATAGGGCATATGTAAGGGTCAGTCGCAACTGCCCTAGCCACCGTCCCACCGCTATTTCGATAAACCATGACCATGTGTCCTTGACTATGTTTAGTAACCAAACAACAACCAACTGAAATCCCCTTCCCATTTCTAACCCAAATTCATAATCATCAACAATACAACTGCGATAAACTCTCTGGTTCTGTTTAGTTGAGTTACAACTAAACTTCCCATGGTTTACACGTATAATATGTTCTAAACATGTATACCAGTAACAGTGATAATCATCAATAATATCAATAAATAATTCATTATCATTCATAATAATAAATCCCAGGTCGTAACAGTATAATCGTACGGATGTACAGATGTACGGACAACCTAAAGTACAGTGATGTTACACATACCTATTGATCATGTGAACTGTATCCCTCTGTCTCCTGGGTTGTCCTATTTCCCTAAACCATACATTAATGGGACGTAACTGTGATTGTGTTGAAACGATACAATATGGATCAATATTTTTTAATTGTATTTTTTTATAATGTAGTTTAATTTTTTTATTTTAGTTTGTAATATTAATTTTGTAAATAATATTATGTGTTTTTTTATTAATTTTATAATTGAAAAAATAAAATTCAAATAATAAAATATTGAATAAAGGTGGTGATGACGGCGAGTGATGGATAACATATGAAAAGATGATATGAAGTGATAAAGGGTGATATTGTTGGTTGATTGTGTGGCGCCTACGTGAAGTGAGAGGGAGTGATGCATAACACATAGCGTAACGCGTAACCGATTGAAATCAGATCGGTTATGAAATATCATTTTATAATCATGTATGATGCCATAATCATGAATACCATGTCAAATCCGTCTCATTGACACTACCATACGGTTGTTTGCCTTTATACTCATCCGGCTCCTGAAACGTCTGCAACCACCAAGGTCACATCAATGACCAAAAATAGTGGCAAAGTTCAAGACCAGGTCACATCAATGACCAACCAGATGCATTTGATCCAGGTTTAAGGTTGTCCCTTTAGATTGGTTTTTATCCAACCATCCCCATAACCACATAACTGTTATGTTAGAGTTTTGACCCTACCCATCTCTTTTTTTCCCTATGGATGATCATGTGAACTGAAACCCTCTGTCCCATGGGTTGTCCTATTTCCCTAAACCCTACTTTAATGGGACGTAACTGTGATTGTTTTGAAACGATATAATATGCAATAATTTTTTTATTGTTTTTTTTATTATGTAGTTTAATTTTTTTTATGATGTATTTTTTTTATTTTCGTTTGTAATATTAATTTTTTTAATAATATTATGTGTTTTTTTAATTTAATTTATAATTGAAAAAATAAAATTCAAATAATAAAATATTGAATAAAGGTGATGATGAAGAGGAGTGATGGATAATATATGAAAAGATAATGTGAAGTGATAAGGGTTGATAGTGTTGGTTGATTATGTGGCGCATGCGTAGCATCTACGTGGCTCCTACGTGAAATGAAATGGAGTGATGCATAACACATAGCGTAACGCGTAAGCGATTGAAATCAGATCGGTTACGAAATATAATTTTATAATCATGTGTGATGCCATAATCATGAATACCATGTCAAATCCGTCTCATTGACAATACCATACGGTTGCACTTGATCCAGGTTGAAGGCTGCCTCTTTGGATTGGTTTTTATCCAACCATCCCATAACCACATAACTGCTATGTCAGAGTTTTGACCCTTCATATCTCTTTTTTTCCCTATGTATGATCATGTAAACTGAATCCCTCTGTCCCTTGAGTTGTCCTATTTCCCTAAACCCTACTTTAATGGGTCGTAATTGTGATTGCTTTGAAACGATACAATATGGAATAATTTTTTTTATTATGTAGTTTAATTTTTTTATCATGTAATTTTTTTTATTATAGTTTGTAATATTAATTTTTTTTAATAATATTATGGGTTTTTTTATTTAATTTAAAATTGAAAAAATAAAATTCAAATAATAAAATATTGAATAAAGGTGGTGATGAGGGCGAGTGATAGATAACATATGAAAAGATGATGTGAAGTGATAAGAGATGATAGTGTTGGTTGATTATGTGGCGCCTACGTGAAGTGAGTGGAAGTGATGCATAACACTTAGCGTAATGCGTAATCTATTGAAATCAGATGGGTTATGAAATAAAATTTTATAATCATGTATGACGCCATAATCATGAATACCATGTTAAATCCGTCTCATTGACAAAACCATACGGTTGTATGTGTGACAACTAGTACCTGACCGGCCGGCAAGTCCGTACGGTACATGTACTTTCAACAGTGACTACGTGTACATACATGTGTGTAAACAGTACTTGTATTAACAGAAATACTAAATACAAGAAACAGTTGTACGTATTTTCGTGTAAACTTAAATACTGTAAGTACAATATACATTTGAAACATTAGTTGTGTGTATTTAAGTGAAAACCTAAGTACAGTTAACACGACTAAACATGAGAAACAACAGTGTTTATACAAATAACAAGAACAAATCGGTTGCGATCTGATATCCATAGATGACAGGAATCAGATGGCCGACAGTTCAATGTGAAAACAAGGTGATAACAGGATGTTTAGTTGAGTCCGACAGTGAGTAAACACAATTCAAACATAATTTACAGTGTTGTTTCAGGATAACGAACTGACAGTGTGTTTGCGTGGGTGACGATTCACACAAACATATCTGTGAGTTTAACGTTCTGAAATAATGACTGGGAAGTAGAAAACAAAAATCGGAAAGCATCGACGTGTTCGTTCGAGTGACGATTCGAACGAATACGCGCGATGGTGACGCGATCTGACGAAACAAAAACGAAAACACGACGCGAACGATCATAAATTAATAAAGTAAAATATTTAATATTTTACAATTTTGAAACTCATCAAAATAATTAAATTAACTCCTTTTATCTAAAAGATATAAACTACGCGTAAATTTCCGGAAACGCAACAAAACCGCTAACCGAGCAACCAAAACGAACCCGAATACCCCCGGGTATATAAACATTGAATGAGCTCATTTTCTTCATAATTTCATCAGCTCATCCTCTCTATAGAAGCAATTCCCGAACCCTCTCTCTAGAAATTTCAAGCTTCAATCCTTCATAATTTCCTCAATTCTCAACGAAATTCGGTGATTCTCGAACCCACGCGAAGCTCTTGATGTCCTCTACATGAAAGTACAGCCGATCTAGAGGTTTACCCATTGGAAATCGAGGTATGACTCAAGAAAGTTCACGAAAATTAGGGTTTTCTAAGTTCTTGTTCACTCACACATGAAACCAGTTTATACTCATCATTCACGACCCTTACACCCTCGAGAACAGCCCACATTTACTGATGATCACTGAAAGTTAGAGCCTACAACCTTAAAAGCCGAGGATGATGATGCCAAAAGTATGATATGTTCGGGATGTTGCTGTGGGTGTCACGGCGGCCGAACCCTTCAAGGTGGCTGAACGTGGAGTAATCTGGGCCGAACCCTCACCGCATGCCACGAACCCAGTTACTTCCCGAACCCTTCACCCCAATGGAACGAACCTTGGTGGTATCACACAGTGGCCGAACCCTACCCCAGCAGCAGTAACGAACCTGTCATGTTCAACTCTAGCCGAACCATTGTAATGCCCAAGAACCCACATGGCCGAACCCTTGACATCCTGAAGCGGCGAACCCTTGCATGGGGCGAACCCCATCACTGTTGCGAACCTAAGAAGCCACCGAACCTGGCCATCTTGAAAACCAGAAGGTTTGCTGACCTCCCTGGATGGCTAAACCTGTGTTCTTACGGCTGCCACTAGTCGACCATCTTTCTTTTTATTGGACCTCGACAAATTAACAGATTGAACAAGCATACATCTGGGCTATGTTCACTAGTTCCGCCCACATAAAATCTGATCAGGCCCACTGAAACACTTCGGCCCATAGCAAACTTTTCAGCCATTATACAGCTTCGGCCCAAATTAAACAGCCCAAGCCTTTCACTTAGTCACCATGTGACAACCGGCCCAAGACCTATGTTCGGCCCACACACATCTTTGACCCAAGAGACCAAGTGGGCTAACTTATTTACCCAAAAGTGATTAAATGAATTGTCCCACGTGATTATACTAGTCCACGACATTATTTGAGCCATTATCTACTTATCAGCCCAACAAATTAATTAGGCCCATGATGGTTAATCGAGTCTTATAAACCCATTACTCGGCCCAACATACTTTTAGTTTAACGTATGGGTTAAATTCATTGGCAACCTCTAAGGCATCAAATACTTATAAAAATGGTTCATGGTTATTTAATAAACATGTGACACTAATGTTGGATTTCAAGAACAAAATGACAAGCATGAAACTATGACTTTTACTACTAAAGTAATGGCCTTTGGGTCTAACATATTTCACAAACTTAACACATTAAAAAGGGCCGAATGATGACCGCGACTCGTTGATGATAACCAAGTTAGGATTGACACATACACACACATAAACCAAATACAACTCATACTTATGACCAACATACAACGTGAAATCAATACAGGATCGTGAAATCAACAACAAGTACAATCAAAGAGCGCGTGCATTCTTTCTTTTAAGCTAAGTCAACCCTGCAACAACAAGGTGAGTTCATATGCCCCTTTTCTTTAATCTTTACTGATTTTAAACTCTCGGGGCTGAGAAACATGCTTACTTTTATTTACTTAAAAGTTTTGCTTAACATATTGCTATTACATTGATTTTAGATAATACTTAATTATTTATTATCGCTTATCATTGTATGCATGCTTGTATGATCATGATATGACAGGGATAATCAGATGAACAAGATAATTTATCTTACTAGTTCATCAATACATTAGAATAACATAGTTGTAAGATTTTATCTTATAACACTTAATTATTCTTACATAAACAAACATGGGGACAATCACAGGCAAACATATGAATGTTATAAAGATACTATATATCTTTGTACTAATATTCGATACAAGAGTTAAGTAAGTGTAATAGGACAAGTCCTTTTAACACTTAGCTTTACAACTCAATACATATTTCAGGAGAACATGGAACAAAGAATGATAATCATGATAATGTAACTTCATGATAACAACATCATTCACTCGAATAATTAACATAATGTAATAAGACAAGTTCTTATTTAACTTTGTTAATGACACAGAGAACATATGACATTGAGAACAATAACATGGATGAACGCAATTACAATTAGTTACTATTGACCTGTTGTATTATATCACTTCAAATATGTGCCATTTATACAAGTTGATCATGTAAGCCCCTTTAATTCGTTGACCAGTTAGTTTGACGTGACTAAACCGACGATAGCATAGTGGTACCATAGGTTTGACAAACCTCTAGCTTGTAGGGCTAGTATGTTGATCGTATAGATTCATTGGCCGGTAACGTATGACCGGTGACAGGGCGACTTCAAGTCAGGTTCTGGAAAGCGACACATGGTGATATTAATCTGCAGTGATAAGTAATTAATCCATCGTTTCTTGTTGACTAGTATACTGAGCAATTTTATATTCTCATGTCATATTACTAGTAACTGTTTCGATGAGGTCTATGGGTATACAAAGTGGTAGAGGTAAATTGGATGCATTGAAATCTGATTACGTGAGGATTTCAATGGATTCCTTTTAGGCTCTATGCACTATAAGTCAAGAACAAATTACAATTGGTTAACTAACACTCTTAATATTTAAAAGTGAAACAACAGTTAACCCCACAATTATAGAATAATACAAGGAACAGATTTGATAAATCTAATATCCTTAACATATATAATGGTTATCTAAGCTTCGGTTCGATAACTACAATTACATTATTATATTATTCTATACATGATATCACAGGTGATCAAGAGTGAGATGAACATGTGGATTTGGGAATGGAAATCAATAGTTGTATTGCAAGTAGTGTGGAGTTTTAGTAGTGATGTGGTGGGATGTTGGCTAGGGCTTAGTTCCCTTACATATGCCCTATATATAAGCATCACTACTAGGATGATATATTACTTGTAAATATAACTATTGAGAAGCCATCGGTGAACAGGTGAAACAAATGACATACAAGTAACATTATAAACAGTGTGATTGTGCATGTGAATGAATTAAGGTTTTCAACTAACATACTTATGAACTCACCAACCTAGTGTTGACTTTGTTTAAATGCATGTTTTCTCAGGTGACGAACAGGTGTAGGTACTTACATGCAAGAAGTAAGCTAGTGGACTTTTAGAAGACCTAGCTTCATTTTGTGTTGCATGCTTTAGATGACAAGAACAATGAATCATCTTTTGTATATCTTGTACAGATACAATATATAGTTACATTGATTCTTTTGATAGATTTACGTGGTTAAATTATGAACGATACATTGTAATTTAATCTTGTAATTTTGTATCATGGATGTGTTAGCATTTCTCATTTATTTATCATATGCTATGTAAACAATCTGATCATTTGATTATCACAATGATATTGCGCCCCGGGAACCTTCCACCCGACGGGAAAACCCGATCCGTTCCCGCCGGCCCGGGGTGTGACATTATGCCTTTATACTCATCCGGCTTTTGAAATGTCTGCAACCACCAAGGTCACATCAATGACCAAAAATAGTGGCAAAGTTCAAGACCAGGTCACATCAATGACCAAAAATAGTGGCAAAGTTCAAGACCAGGTCACATCAATGACCAACGAGTTGCACTTGATCCAGGTTCAATGCTGCCCGTTTGGTTTGGTTTTTATCCAACCATCCCCATAACCACATAACTGCTATGTCAGACTTTTGACCATTGATATCTCTTTTTTTCACTATGTATGGTCATGTGAACTGAATCCCTCTGTCCCCTGGGTTGTCATGTTTCCCTAAACCCTACTTTAATGGGACGTAACTGAGATCGTTTGAAACGATAAAATATGGATTAATTTTTTTATTGTATTTTTTTATTGTGTAGTTTAATTTTATTTATCATGTAATTTTTTTATTTTAGTTTGTAACATTAATTTTTTTAATAATATTATGTGTTTTTTAATTTAATTTATTATTGAAAAAATAAAATTTCAAATAATAAAATATTGAATAAAGATGGTGATGACGGGAGTGATGGATAACATAAGAAAAGATGATGTTAAGTGATAATGGGGGTGATAGTGTTGGTTGATTATGTGGCGCCTACGTGGTGCCTATGTGAAGTGAGTGGGGGTGATGCATGTAACAACCGGTTTTCAATAATGAAACGTATTTGAAATAATCGTCAATTGAACGATTGTGATTGTTGAAATTTGAAAATATGTGCGAATTACTTCATCAATGGCAAGAGCACATGTGATCGTTCTAGAAATCCATGTTGATTTGATGATTGTAATTATTATAGGTTGATATTATGTGAGAAATCATGAACGTGGGAGAAAACCGTACGCGAAACGGAGTTACGGGTTGTCCGTAATCGCGAAACGAAGAAAATCACAAAGATATTATGTTTTGGGACTCGTCGCGGTACGCGAAGGTGGTTCTGAGGTTCCTTCGCGGTACGCGAAGCACCCAAACTTATCTGATTTCTCCGGATTTCTTCGCGGTACGCGAAGAATTATTTTACCCCGCTTCGCGGTACGCGACGGGTGTGGCGGTTTGGCAGATCGATATTTTTATCAGATTGCTTCAAGAAATTTTAAAATTTTTATCCTCTCGACCTCAAACACACCCAGGGACGAACAGAGCAACTTTTGTTGCTAGATCAGTGTTTTGAAGCCATCCAGATGTCCGGATCGAGCTAGGGTTCGATTCTACGAATCCTGATCGTCGTTTTCATCCGAGAACTTCGTTGAAAAGGGTAACGATTCGAACTCTCCTACTAGTTTGATATTCTGTGGATTAAATTTAGTTTTGAATGTATTATTATGATTATGGGTATTGATTATCGCCTAGTTGATAACTAGGGATGGTTAGAAACGAATAATTTGATGTTTTGATGGTGAAATCTTCGTTTTGAAGCCGGGATAATGTCCGGTTGTTATGAAACCCATATCATGGTATGATAACTAGTAGGATGGGTAAATTGTTGTTTTGAAATATATATGGATTATGATCCATGGGTTAAATGATTATTTTGATGAATTGATGTTAAAAATTATTAACAGTTATGATCATAAATGAATTTTGATTAAAAGAAGTGATTGAGATCATAACTAATATAATGAACATCAATTATTTGATGAAATGCCTAAGGAAGGCATGGGATATGATTAATTGACTAATACTTACTAAATATAGTAAGATAGAGTCAATTATGTGATAAGTTGACCTTGAGAAAGTCAAACCAGTCAAGTGAGTTGAACTTGATTGTATGTGTTATATGTATTGAATATAGTTGTATATGTGTGAATATGCAACTAGGTGTTGGTGGTGAACGTCAAGTGACAATTCACAGAGGTGGAAAAGAGGTTGTAGCAAGTGAACAACCGTATGAACCAGGTAAGTTACCCAACTTACTGTAACATTACATATAAGAAGTAGAATGAGTCTACTTGTGTGCCTGATATGTGATTGAAACTAATGGATGAGAAATCCTTTAGTTTGTGTTGTGGTGTTTCTATGAGAAACGTGTATGCAATATATTTGCATTGGAATAACCGGATGAACCGGGGATTAATCAATATGATTTTGGTGTTTATATAAATGATTGTGGTTATTATTGTTGTATGATTCACAGTGTGTGTGAACATGTGGTGATCTACGAATGCGTAGATGTTGAATTGGTAATGTGCATGTTTGGATTCACAAGGTGTGTGAACATAAAAACTTGCAATTCTAATGTAATTGATTCACAAGGTGTGTGAACAAATGGTGGATTGGAAATGTGCATGCTGATTCACAAGGTGTGTGAACATAAGACATGTAATTTCAATGTAATAGATTCACAAGGTGTGTGAACAAATGGTGGATTGGAAATGTGCATGCTGATTCACAAGGTGTGTGAACATAAGACATGTAATTCCAATGTAATAGATTCACAAGGTGTGTGAACAAATGGTGGATTGGAAATGTGCATGCTGATTCACAAGGTGTGTGAACATAAGACATGTAATTCCAATGTAATAGATTCACAAGGTGTGTGAACAAATGGTGGATTGAAAATGTGCATGCTGATTCACAAGGTGTGTGAACATAAGACATGTAATTCCAATGTAATAGATTCACAAGGTGTGTGAACATGCCGTTATCATGATTATGGTTATCGTTGCTGCATGATTCACAAGGTGTGTGAACATGCCGTTATCGTGATTGTGGTTATTGTTGCTGCATGATTCACAGTGTGTGTGAACATGCCGTGATTATGATTGTGGTTATCGTTGCTGCATGATTCACAAGGTGTGTGAACATGCCGTGGTCGTGATAGTGGTTATGTTTGCTGCATGATTCACAATGTGTGTAAACATGCCGTGATCATGATGGTGGTTATTATGGCTGCATGAGTCATACGGTGTGTGAATGTGTGGCGATCTACGAATGTGTAGATGTTGGATTGGTAAAGCGCATGTTTTGGATTCACAATGTGTGTGAACATAAAACCTGCAATTCCCATGTAATTGATTCATAAGGCGTGTGAACAAATGGTGAATTAGAAATATGCACATGTATGTGTGGTGTTAAATTATAATAATTGTACATGAATGGGTGATTCATGGGGTTTTGGGTGGAAACAACCCACTAGTGGATAGTTTTGTAGGTGATTGAATATTGTTACCAAATTATGTTTGGTACATCGGTAATGTATCTGTAATGTGTTACGGGATACACTAGTTAGAGGTGCTATGAGTTGTCTTAGATGGAAGGACCGGTGGGTGAACATCTTAAGACTTAATATGTGTATGATACCACCAATGTGTGGATAATCGGTTACACCGGAAATTGAATTGTTGAAACCACAGGTGTGTGGGAAATTGGTTGAGCCAATGATATATATATGTGGTGATTATTGTGTTTTAAATTAGCCAGAGGTGCTAGTGATAAAGTTGTATTGGATAATATATTATTATCTAGATATGATAAACATCCATATGATATATATATGTGGATGTGTTAAATGAGTTGTGGGAACTCGGGGAGGGGTTACTTACTTAGTTCGTATGAACTAATGGTGACTTATATGTGATGTTACAGGTCAAAGATAGATATGCATCGGGCGATCTGATCGGGCATGTTATGAAGCAGAACCGAACGTTATGTAAAATTTTCTGATGGTATTAAACTTAAACACACTAGTTTTATTAATCATAAATGTAAATGATTTGAAATTGAGTGTGTTTAACTTATGAAATGTTATTTTTACGCTTCCGAACAAAATTTTTGAGAAAGTTTAATCTGGGACCTAAGATTAGACACGTGTAATCGTGTGTAAGGTTTGGGTGTTACAATGCATAACACATAGTGTGACACGTAACCGATTGAAATCAGATCGGTTATGAAATATAATTTTATAATCATGTATGATGCCATAATCATGAATATCATGTCAAATCCGTCTCATTGACAGTACCATACGGTTGCATGCCTTTATACTCATCCGGCTCATGAAACGCTTGCAACCACCAAGGTCACATCAATGACCAAAAATAGTGGCAAAGTTCAAGACCATATCACATCAATGGCCAACCAGTTGCACTTGATCCAAGTTCAAGGCTGCCCCTTTGGATTGGTTTTATCCAACCATCCCATAACCACATAACTGTTACGTCAGAGTTTTGACCCTTCATATCTCTTTTTTTCCATATGGATGATCATGTGAACTCAATCCCTCTGTCCCCTGGGTTGTCCAATTTCCCTAAACCCTACTTTAATGGGACATAACTGTGATTGTTTTGAAACGATACAATATGGATTAATATTTTTTAATTGTATTTTTTTATTATGTAGTTTAATTTTTTTATCATTTAATTTTTTTTATTTTAGTTTGTAATATTTTTTAATAATATTATGTGTTTTTTTAATTTAATTTATTATTGAAAAAATAAAATTCAAATAATAAAATATTAAATAAAGGTGGTGATGGCAAGAAGTGATGGATAACATATGAAAATATGATGTGAAGTGATAAACGGGTGATAGTTTTGGTTGATTATGTAGCGCCTACGTGGCGGCTACGTGAAGTGAGAGGGAGTGATGCATAACGCATGCGTAACGCGTAACCGATTGAAATCAGATCGGTTGTGAAATATAATTTTATAATCATGTATGATGCCATAATCATGAATACCATGTCAAATCCATCTCATTGACAATACCATACGGTTGTATGCCTTTAAAGTCATCCGGCTCCTTAAACGTCTGCAACCACCAAGGTCACATCAACGACCAAAAATAGTGGCAAAGTTCAAGACCTGGTCACATCAATGACCAACTAGTTGCACTTGATCCAGGTTCAAGGCTGCCTGTTTGGATTGGTTTTATCCAACCATCCCCATAACCACATAACTGCTATGTCAGAGTTTTACCCTTCATATCTCTTTTTTTCCCTATGGATGATAATGTGAACGGAATCCCTGTGTCCCCTGGGTTGTCCAATTTCCCTAAACCCTACTTTAATGGGACGTAACTGTGATTGTTTCCCCAAACCACATAAATATACAACGTTTTTCTTTGAACGCTATTTGACAACGACAACACCGTTGATTCGTCCAGTTTGTTGCACCCAACTTAGCAAATCTTCAAATGTCATGAATACCTAAAATATTCAAATAACTTGTGAAAAATATCAAGCTTAAACATAAAACAAACATAATAATGCTTGCAATACATGTCCCGTATCAAAAACTGAAATGTTTCCAGAAGATTTTCCACCAAAATTCGACGACATCTCGATAACTTAATAAACTAACACAGAGTAAATTTGATTCGTTTGTAAAATTATATGATCCATCAACCTATATATATATATATATATATATATATATATATATATATATATATATATATAATTTTGTAACACGTAAATCAAGGAATCTTATATCACATCGTATAATTGCAACACGTTTATCGAGGAATCTTATATCACGTCACATAATTGCAACACGTTTATCAAGGAACATTTAGTCGTGTCAAGACCAATATTTTCTATAAATCTGAGTTTTCATACGCCCGTATAAGTGTTATACAGCCGTATACTTTTGAACTATATGCCTTATACGACCGTATAAAATCACATCAAAACTGGCACGTCAGCCCTAGCAGCTTTTGTCGGTTTGACTAACCTTATACAGCCGTATAAGGCCTATACGGGTGTATAGGAGACAGCAGGCTGGTGTACTGAAGATGTGGGTGGTGTATGTTTAGTAGGTCCCTTTTTTTAACAAAATATGCACCGGATCCCAGCTACAAGTCAAGCTCGGTTCAGACCATAGATTCGTCTTGTTAGAACCTAGTACATATAACACAGAACTTTTGGCATACCCAATCCGTGATAAGCACCCACTCTGATATGATTAACTAAACCAAATGACCTTTTTGCCCAATATGTTATCAATTGAAACCCAATCAATAAGCAGCGCTTCATTGTAATGACTAATGAACGACAACATACACACAGATTCAAAAGATCTAATTTCTGGATAAGTTATAAACTTATGATCTGGAGAGTAATCAGACTCAAATGTTGCCAACTTGTTGATTCCTTTTTCACTTCTCTCCGATGTTTTGAGAAACTAATGTTTCATCGATAAGTTCCTACAACCAAAGATCAATTAGTTCCTACAATTAATTATCAATCAGGTTCATACTAATAAATTAATCAAGCATAAGGGGGCATAAATCTATCATGAAATAAACAAACCAGGGTTAAAGCTAAATAGTTTTGACTCATAAAAAAGGTCAAGACAGCTATGAGCTAACCCATTCAATAACGGTTCTGGTTCATATGGACCAATCTGGCTGGCAGACTCATGTGTGATTTTGGATATATAAATTGCATAAATAACGATGTGCTGAACAACTTAAAACCTTAAGTCATGTATGTCTACATCACCCTCAAAAGGCATAAAAAAGTGACTCCTCTCCAACAACTATTCACTTTGTTCAAAAAAAAAATCAACTTTGTTAGTTGTATTGGTTAACAACAGTTGGAGAAGAAAACAAAAGATCGGTTTCAAGTCCATTAAAACGAACTTGCAGCCAGTTTCCGCATAGTGCCACCATTTTCTAGTATGGCTCTCATTGTGCTTGCCTCTTGTAGCGAGCATGGAGAGCCAGCGAAATCTTTTTCCTTGGTCCCTATAAAAAAGAATAATAACTAGTGACAATTAACAAATGTAAGAAATAAAGCAAGCAAACATGCCGATTTTTTATTTTTCATTTTTTTATTTTTTTGCAAAAAATGTGTTTTTTAAACCTGTGATGATAAGTGGTTCCCTTTTTTTAATTTGATTCCTAGGTTAGTCGCTATTACCACAGTGAATTCAAAAGTAAGTCACTATTTGAGATAGGCACTACACTTTCTCTCATGTTAAATTCATTTCTATTATTCAATTTTCATTTAACGTAAAATTTAATTTCTCTAATAATATGTAATATCAAATATTCTAATACACGGTTTGTTTTATTTATCTTCTATTATGTGCCAACATTACGATATTAATTTAATTCAATATAAAGTTGTATTGAAGTCATCTTGAATAGCAATAAACTGAAACATCAAGATAAAAAAAACCACTTAAAAAAAATCCGAATATGCATGATGCACTATCTGATAAGGAGGAATGATCAAATAAGAAGACATTTTTGCCTAAAAAGAGTAAGAACCAATATAAGTTTGGCATGCGCATGCTAAAAATAGGAATGAAGGATAATTTATGTTTTTTTTTCGAACGGCGAATATCTCAATCGTGTAAGTCCACTGTTTCCAGCCCATGTCACCAAGGTCTAGTTATCTGGACCTCCCATGAGCCACCACAACCACTCCAGAAGGAAACCCCACTGGGAAAACCCTATGACCCCCCTCGGACCCCTATTTCGCTGTGGGAGGGTTTTGAACCTAAGACCTTTCATTTAGAAAAATCCTAAGGTACCATTGAGTATAACATCTTATTTTTGTACTAGATTTTTATTTTTGTACTGAATTCTTTTTTTTGTTCACTAATTTTTTTGTACTACATTTTTTTGTATTTTATTGGTTTTTTTACTGTATTTTTCTTGTACTGGAATTTTATTTTTTTGTATTGGATTTTTGCTTTTTTGGCTAGATTTTTTTGCGCTTTTTTGTATTGGCATTTTATTTTTCTTGCATACCACATGTCAAATTTCTATTGGTTCCTACTCTTTTTAGGCAAAAATATCTTTCTATTGAATCTAACCCCAACTGGTAAGTGGTAAATAAGACTATATGTGTACATTTTTTTGGTCTTTCTGTAATTTTTTCATAAACTATATAGGATCCACAAGCTATTTTGCAATCTATACCATATAGATTTAGGACCCATAAAATAAAAATGTTTTACAAAAAATTCATACGAACGTAAGGCATATGATGAAATGTGGAAAAGTACCATAGGTATGCCCATCTCTTTGAGATCATTTTCTCCCATCTGTCTCAAAGTAGCCATGTCAATCTATAAATCAAAATTGTAGAAACAAAAAATTACAATGTGAGCACTCTGACGGGTCAACAGGCAATAAGAATTAGCTAAAAAGAATACAGGTCAGATAAATAGAAAAAACTAAATGCCAAAGAGGTCAAAAGTTGCACAAAGCATGTATTGGACTCGACCAACCTTCTAAATCATTTTTCTCAAAAGATTGAATTAGACGTATTGCAATAATGTTACAATCATGTTAAAGTGTTGGCTATATTAAAAAAGAACTGAAGAACTTTATAAAAGGAGTTCCATGTCAAAAAAAAAAAACATGCATTAAGACACTAAGTTTTAACCTGTTAATCCAACCTGCTTATAACACCACCTCCCTGACAGTAGACAAGTATTTTGGACACTGTTTGAAAGCTATAGAATTACGCACCTAGGATGATTCCATCAAAAACGATAAATCTAAATGAAGTGACAGAAGACAATGTTACATGACCATCTTTAATTATCTTTTAATGATATGGCAGGTTAGCAACTCTACCACAAGATAATACAACACATTGGCTGTAAGAAAATCCCTTAGAAGTTAGAACTGCTTTTTACCTCCTCAACCTTAAAAGAAATAACATACTTGTCCAATCCCAATGAGTGCAAAAATCCCTCCAGGCTAAGATATTCAACCTAGAAACACAATGAGCAAAATAATGAACAAATCCAGATCATCTATTGGAATAATTAACAATCACACATGTTTAAATTTATGATCCACAAAGCATCTTTACAGCAGTCGTCAGAGACTGACATCCCACATTTTAGAAATACAAAAGCAATAAGATAGAAGGATAAAAGATTAAGGCATTCATAAATCAAGTAAAGTGTGGGGATCAGTAAGTGGCTCAGACAAAGATTCATAGATTCAAATTCATTACATCTATTTTCAAAATAACAAATGGAAAGAAATACAATATAGTTGTTTTTGTCACAAAATCTTACAGTACTACTAAGAGATGCACAAGTAATTAAGATAATTTCTGGTTCCCTTCTGAAAGATTTTTTTTCCTGACTTGGTTCAATTACTCAGGTGTGTTTTTGTCATTGAAATGGTAATTAAAAATGGTATCAATAAATGACTTGATGATTGATCCATGCAATTTTTGAGCATCAAGAGCAAAACACAGTTATGTGGATAATAACACTGAAATATGCAGTGGCACACTAAACTGAGTAATTAAAAATACAAACAGTATGAAAAAAGGCAAGCAGCTTAACTGGATATTGACTTTGCTGTGCCATCCCCCCTGTTGGTAATTGGGGGGCTAACAATGGTCCCACAGGTTTTATTGGTTCATTAGAAATAGCTGGTTTTAAGGGATAAGATGTAGTCATGGGTCTTGGAATCTCATGAATATCCCGGCTGGTATATGGCACTGGTCTGGGATCATTAAATGCCCTCATTAGCGGTCTACTTAGTGGTTCTTCCATTGGTGGTGGTGGTGGTGGTGGCAGCGATAGACTAGAAGAATTATCCAATAATTTATGCGATGATGGGCGACTAATTTGATCCAAAGTCTCCAAAGAGAAAGAAGTCTTTGATAAGTCCATCTGAGATAGAGTTCTTGAGGTTCTTGTAGAAGTAAGTCTACTAGGCATGCTACCATCCACTGGGTCTAGATTTGGTTGTATGTCATCATATAGCTTGTGCATACGTGGGCCAACATCAATAGGGACCCGTAATAGCCGGCTATCATCGCTTGGTCCAAGGTTAACTGGGTCCCGTATGAACCGTCTATCATCTCTTGGTCCAACATCAACTGAGCCCCATAAGAGCCGGCTATCATCTCTTGGTCCAGCCTCAAATATGTCCCGCGCAAGTCGTCTATCATCTCTTGGTTCAGCCTTAACTGAATCCCACTGACCATCTTTTAGCTCAGGCATACACCTCCTGTCATCCTTTTGCTGGGGTGCCCTCTGCCTACCATTCCCTGGCTCGGGCAAACTTTGGCGCACTTTGTGATTAGTTGACGAGGAACGGGCTTTTTGTTTTCGCGATAAAATGTCACGAAGGTCCACATTCTTCTGCTTATCATTTCCTTGACTTTTCTTCATGATTTTGAACCGGAGATCATCTTTACTAAGATGGAAATCTTCAGGTATAGAAAAGAGGAAAATTCTGACTCAGTAGAAATTTCATCAAGCATTACAACTATTATAAGGAAGAAGCCCATTACCATCCACACCATTACTTTCTTTGGCACTCAATCTACCATTAATTCCACGGTGCCTGGAAAAAAGTGCACGAAGACAATAAAAAAAACATAGAGCAAGAAAAACAGATTTGTATAGTATCTGCAAATGCAAAGTGACAGATTCTAACTTCAAGACAACATATTGGCAATGAGGACTAAATAATGTATCATAAGTTAACATACCACCACAAAACAAAGTTATCGATTAAACCATTAGGATACCATGTCTCCAAACTGCTTAAAAGATACTTCAATTACTGAGCAAAACAATATTGTAATTACGGCAAACCAATCAACACCACTTTCTCATAATAAGCTTCAAAGAAGAGAAAGAAAGTAAGAAAAACAAACCGTTTATTATCAAGATTTACAGCATCCGCATTGCTTCCTAACCTATCTCTAACTGGTCGTTTAATTCCAACAGCTGTAACGGGCTCAAGAAATTCACTATCCACCACAGCCCCTGATCTCTTTACCACCTACACAATCAATTTCTATAATGTGAAAATCTTTCCTTAAAGAAAGCCATAAAGAAGAAATCCTTCATAGACACAATGTGTTGTATTCAGACTTACAACACAGCACATAATCATAATCATATAAACATATTGCTTGGGAATTTCAACCACAGATAGATTATTGTAATAAACTCCAGGTGAAACAAATAGATTAGCATATAAACAAACATGAGCGAATATATTAAAGTTTCTACAAGCGTTATACGCTACTTATAGAGTAAATAACAGAGAATTATGATAGAGGATTAGTGTTTATTTACATGACCACTACGACCTAAGGTGATTGTAACTTGCGACCTCGATGTATCTTCCATTAATACAAACTTTAACGTAACATGGAGGGTTTATGAAACCCTAGACGTTGTTGATCTGATGAACTGATATATGGCGATACCACCGGAAATCGACATGGCTAATTCAAATACTTCATCTTGATTGATTGAAAAGGCGTTAAATGTCGAATTAAGATCGGGAATTTTGGACGATTTTTGAATTTTAATTGAATCGCGATTCGGAAGCAGATAGGTTTTCGTCTTGAAAGGGGGGAGGAACCGCATCCACCGAGACCGTCTATAAAACAAGAGTTCAAAGAATTCAATTAAAAGCATACATATTTTAACAATAAAAAGGTTACAGTAAAAATGTAAGGAGATAAAAGTATAGAGATTTCCTTACTTTTTAAAATAGGTTGTGTTTAAGAAAAAAAGAAAGCATACGTAACAAAAAGAAATGTTGTCTTAAATAAATACATTTAAGAAATGAAGTAATATCCTATAAGTCTATAACTATGAAAGAAAAGCTATCTCAAACCAAATGAGCCATTTTTAAATCTTTTGTTACATTTGTCACATTTAGGTTTTTAAATTTATAATTTTTAGTCTATAGTTATTTATAGTTAAATATTAAAATTAAATAAAAAAAACTAACTTGATTTTTTACAAACCAAAATCAGAAACTTAAGTGTTTGTTTACCGTGTATCTTACTAGTAATACGAAATAGAGATTTGGTCCCAAAGCATAAAATTTATGTGAATTTCATCTTCGATGAAAAAATAAAAACTGTGGCAAAACAACCGAACAGTCCCACAAGGGAATTCAATTGTATTGGCTCGTCAAAATCTCAAGTGGGCATGTGTAGAGGTAGGCAAATAGTTTTCTTTTTTTTTTTTGGAATTATGGATTTAGACAACAAATTCAATAATTGACACTGATTCCGTTTCCGACCGGTTATGGTTCATTTTTGGTCCGTTTTGGTTTGGGTTTTGACTAGGTTCCGGTTTACCGGTTCCGATTTATCTGAGAACACATAACCACCTATACCTACCGTATGACCGATTTGGGTTATTGATTCCGGTTCCAGGTTTTTTTGCCGACATCTAGGCCCATGCAAATGTGCAGTGCAACTGTGTTCATCATTACTAAAACTTTTGTAAGTGTTCTTCTAGAGTTCCCGCTCCACAAATTGATTTAGTGAAGGCCTAGTCAATATGGGCTTAACAGGCCCACAGAAGGAAGAAGGGATTAAGGGAACCATGATCAAGGACGAAGCTTCTCCCGGGGTGCCCTGGCCCACTATTTTTCATGTCAGAATGATCGATTTATTAATGTTTTGTTGGAAAATCCTTCGGGCCTCTTTCTTTTCTTTCTAAAAATAATTCAGCCCCCTCTATTTTTTTGACAAAAATTCTTCAGTCTCTTCTGTTTTCCAGTCAAACTCTGTCAATGAACCATAACTTTTCACCACTCCAAGGAGGCAAGCATACCTCCTCGTTACAAAATTTCCACAAAAAATAGTTGATAAGATAATGATTATTTGTTGGTTCAGTTCGACATTAAACTTATATAAGTGATTGCTCTGAAAACAACAAAACAAGCGTATCATAACGAACAGAATGATGTATGTAAATGACAACTAATATCGAATAATTGTCAAAGAGTACTAGAGTAGAGTCATAACCTCTTACGTACATGTGGATATTGATAAATGAAAGAAATCCACTTGAGTGAATATGTCAAAGTTCATTTAGCATATCCCAAATAGAAGAATTGGCTTAGACTTAAAAACCGAATAAAGTAAAAACGTTTTATGCTATATAAATATTGTTTACCTAGGATCTAACATGGTTTCTTCTTGTGTGGGCTTAGAGAGTAATATTTTTTACAGTGGATTACGATGATATAAAAACAGCTTCAAGAAATGTGACTAAACCAGATAAAGCATGTCTTGATCATCAACACACGTTTATACTGTTTGCATTGTATTTTGATGTAATTTCACTACTAAAGGTTTTTTGTTAATAGAAAAAGTACTTTTACTTATTAATTGTCACACTCAGTTACCACTTATGAGTTATCACTAATCATTAGTTTCGCAACGATGAGAGTTATTATTGATCATGAGTTACTAACTTACTATCACTAAGTCTTCCCCACTAGGAACATTGCATCTTGTACCATGCCAAAGGGACATTGCCAAGGAATCTCTGTCAAGAAAGTGATTCCATCCTGAAACATCACACCCTTTCCTCTTCTTAAAAAATGAAAATATAAAATATTGATGCAATGGGATTTACTCCTTTAAACCATTGATATAGTATTGTATAGATGTCCTTTATAACTTTTAACTTCTAATTATGTTTAATTATTTGTACGTATTTGTTGTTAGGTAAATTTAACTGTATAATTGATGCCAATGATACTAAAATTTCTCATAAAAGTATATAACTAAGGGGAAAATAAATGCGTTTTTTTAAATAGAATAAATATTAAATTAGGTACAAGCACAACCATTCATAGTGGAGGTAAACAAACTCGTAGACGATGAAACCATGGGTCCTGATCTTTTACAACTGATTTGGCGTCCTTTAAAGGTATATTACATTTTTATTTATTAATTTAATCTTTTACATATTTCTAGATCGATCTATATAATTTTTTTAGCAACCATATTACTCTACTCCTACTGCTACTTTTAAACTATACCCAATATTCCTCTCTTGCTTGTATTTGAACCAAGACCTCCTTTATAAAAGACAATGCATCTAACAAGTGGGTTAGTCCCACATTGGCAATCGATCTATGTAATATTCTTGTGATTGTAATATTGATTATTTCGTTCAATTTTGCATTAAAAATATTGAAATTTTAATGAACCAATGTGTGTGTAACAGCCGATTCTCCTAACAAGCCTTTGTATAGAAAGTGTAGGAAGGCGTAGATAAACAAATCTATCTCGCATATATTAACCAAAGAATTATAGCATAGCAATTCACCCTTATCTCTTATGAGAGGTTTTAGGTTCGATTTTTTTTTATGATCAATTTGCTCTTTAAATGAATATGATATTTTCTCAATATGCATAGTTTTATAGATGAGTTTTCTCACGAGTAGGAGATTATGGTGTCTCTAAAAGACCATGTATATTGACTAAAAAATGCTAACAAAAGAAATTTGATTAATAATTTTAGATTTATTATGCTATTCTATGATTTTTTAAATGGGGGCGACTAACCTGGGAGGAGTGGTGTTCATTTTCGTTTTAGTTCGCTTTTGTTAATTTATGTTTTCCTTTTGTATCTGGTGCTGTTGACGTTTAGCATTTTGCTGGCTCATTTGATGTATTTGATGGTTTAATGAAAGTTGCCGTTCAAAAAAAACTGAGAGGCGGCTCCCATGCATGTATTAATTAGGCCTGTAAATGAACCGAACGAACACGAACAGGGCATGTTCATGTTCGTTCGTTTAACTTTAACCGAACAAACGATCGAACATGAACATTTAAACGAACGAAGGTTTCTTGTTCGTGTTCGTTCGTTAAGAAACTTTGTGTACGGGGTGTTCGTGTTCATTCATGTTCGTTCGTTTATAATATAAACGAACAGTTCACGAACATAAACGAACATAAGTAAACAAACATAAACGAACCTAACTGAACAAACATATACTAAACGAACCTAACTGAACAAACATATACGAACATAATTAAAGAAACACAAACAAGCATAGTTGAAGAAACATAGCTAAATAACCGAACATGATATCTTCCATTTAATATATCACTTATTTATTAATAAAATTTAAACAAACTAACATAATAAACGATTCTAAACGAACATAAATAAACGATCCTAAACGAACATAAATAAAAGAACATAAGTGAGAATAAATAAACGAAGATAAACTAACGAACGTAACTGAACGGATATAAACGAACGTTCACGAACGTAAATGAACGAACGAGGCACGTGTTCATGTTCGTTCGTTTAGTTAAATGAACAAAAAAAAATTGTTCATGTTCGTTTATTTACTAAAAGAACAACGAACGGTTCACTGAACGTTCGGTTCATTTACAGGCCTATGTATTATTAGGCTTGTGTCTAGAGCCCTAAACAATCATGACCCAATTAAAATCATGGAGCTTCCTACATTAAAGAATATTTATGTTCATTTGTCTTTAATCCAAAGTCTTTACTCAAAAGTCTTTAACTGTCTGACAAAGTTGATTGTCAACAAAAAGTATTTATGATGTATTAAGTGATTTAAATAAGAAAAATTAGATTTAAATAATTCAAAATTTTATATGTTGTTCTAACTATGAAAACCTTTAATAACGGACACTATTTTTGACCTATTTATCTTTGGTGTCCCTCTGTTTAAAAAACTTAAAGATGTTAGATTTTTTTTCGAATTTTAAACGGATCTTTTAGAGCTTTTGATCATAATGAGAATACGTGTCGAATAATATATAATTTACCTCGACACGTTGGGTGTTTAAATTTTCAATTGATTAAGGAAATCATCAATCGGGAAATTTGCAGCAATGTTTCGAGATAAATTATACATCATTTGACCCGTATTTTCATTCTGATCAAAAGCCTAAAATATCCGTTTGAAATTAGAAAAAAAATTAGCATCGTTAAGTTTTTTTAACGGAGGTCCATCAGATTTAAGTAGGTTAAAATTAGGGATTATAATTGAGGATTTTCAAAGTTGGAAATGACAGAGACTAACTTCTAAAATTTTGGGTTATTAAAATCTAATTTGCCTCTAAATAATAAAAATAATTATTTCGTTGTTAAAGTTATGATGTTTTGAGTGTTGTAGATTCTTATTATTTAGCTGGTTTTAAATATGTCAATCATATCATTTATGTCTATAATTCTCTAATTGGTCCAAACCCAATATATATGGCGAACAACTTCAAATCTCCTAAATAAAAGTAAAATATTATTCATATAATATGTAATTCAACGTAATCTAATATGAATCAAAAATTTATAATTTAGTGATAGACATTTGAACATCACAAAAGATATTCAATTTTACTTCGTCTGCTATCACTAAAATAATTGATTACGTGATCTCTTTCCTTTGATTTATGAAAAGTGATTGAGGGTAATGGAATGAAAATGACAACTTATCATCATCATTTTTTATTATTATTATTATTATTTTAAACGGTGAAAATCTCAATCGTGTGAGTTCACTGTTTTCAGGTCATGTCATCAAGGTCTAGTTACCTGGACCTCCCATGAACCTTCACGGCCACCCCAGGAGGAAACCTCACAGGAAAATTCACTGGCCTTCCACAGACCTCTTTTTTCGTTGCGGGAGATTTTCAAACCCGAGACCTCCCATTTAAAAGAATCCTGGGGTACCGCTGAGGCACTGCCTCGTTGGTCATTGTTTTAATAGATTAAATGGTTTACATTCCTACGATTTTTTATTTGTTTTGGTTAAATCTAAATGTATAATTAAGTTTGTTTCACATCATCAATTGATGGAACTTATTTATAAACATCTTTAACGACATAAATACAAGTCTCAGTCTCCACATCGGCACCTCTAATCATGAACCACCACTACACCTGCCGGCCTTGTCTCGTCTATTAAAGTACTTGGCAAATGGCATAACGCTATATCACGGTCTTTCGTGTGTGTGTATATATAAAATAAAATTTAAAAAAAAAATCTACATAAAATGGAAGGGAAGAAGAACCTTATAGCTTCTCAACAAATAAAATTGCATGTTTTGAACTATGATAACAGCATGACTTAACATCAGATAGTTGAAATTAATTCCTTGGCTCCTTATTCCAGCCTGTAACTTTTGAGTTAGTTAAACCCACAAAATGCAGCCCATAGTCTCGGTTCAATCCAGCCGATCGATCAAACCAACCAAATCCAAAACTGATTCTAAAGAGAAGACCCTGCACAATGTGTCTGCAGTTCAACTTTTCACAACTACCTGGTCTCATTCCGAGCTAGTATGGTTTGATCACATACCGGACTAGCCGGATTAGGTATTTTTTAATTAAACAAGATCTTAATTTAAAAATCTACCAAGGTCGAGTTTTTATAGATAAAAGAGACTGATTTCTATGGGTTAAAAAGATGGACATACTTAAAATATTAGAATGAAAGGATTGTTGTAATAACTATTTCGTAAATTGGCAACTTACTTGCTACTTCATAGCTATAACTGAATTTTAGTTAAAAGTTGGCTGTTATTAAAAAAAATACATAATCGCTTCTAACAAAAGTTATCAATATATGGCATTGATGAATAATGAGAAGGGCAAGTGTTATTTTTCAAGCATGCGACTTGATTTAAAAATCAACAGTCAGAGTGGTTGACCAGATTCTATTCACTACACCAAAGCAAGCCTTTTTCTTTTTTTCCTTGCATTCATATTAAATACGGTCAAAGTTATATAAACAAGTCCACCATCCGTAGAATGGATGTGGTCTGGAGCAACTAATCAACCTTGGTTTAAAAACTGGACCGGACTAAGCGGTCGAACTGGAAAAACAGGGAAGCCCAGCAAAAACCGTTCTCAAACGAACCGGTTGATTGAGCCGATTCACCGGTCATACCGGATTAGGTTTTTTTCCCACTAAAATCCTAATATCAAAATCTTAAAACCAAACATTGTACTTTTTTTAATATTATGTTTGTTTTACCATTAATTATGTTTTCTTAAATGTGTTTACAATTTTATAATTTTCTTAGTATTTTTAACTATCTTATTATGTTATATTATTCTTGAATCGGGTCCAACTAATAACTAGTAAGCTTTTGGTTCAATGTCCATTCTGATTATAAAAACATTGGTTCACCTTAAATAATAAATATAAACCATCACTTATAACTAAAAAGTAAAGTAGAGGTCATGGCTGAGTAAACTATTTTAGAAGCCTATTGCAAATATGAAACTTAAGGCTTCTTTTCAAACTTAACGTCAACATCATTTAAGGAACATATATAATAAACTAATAAGTAATCAATTAATTAAATAATCCAAATTAAGGAACATATAATAAAAAATACATATCATAAAAAATACACATATAAATCAATTAAATAAACCAAATTAAAAATAAGGTAATCAACATCAATTAAGGAACATATAATTAAACTTAGATGTCATGGCGGAGTATTAGCCTATTAGGATTTTTGTCTAATTCAATTAAATAAGTAAAATTAAAAAAAAAATACATATATAAATCGAACAAACCTAATTAACTAGATTGCTATCACGTATTTTGTTAATAAAATAAACCTAATTCAAAAAAGTATATTCATCAACTAACTAAACTAAGCAGCTAATATATTAATAAAATAATAAGATAATCAACTAATTAATCAAATTTTAAATGCACAAACATTTTTTGAACTCGTGATATACATCAATTATATATACTAAAAACTAATATTCTTTGGTGGGTTACTAAAAAACGGATCAATAGCAATGAAGCAAATGGTATGAGCTGGAAATCAAGAACTTAAGTTTAAAAGATGAACACCCTATATTTTTGAGTTAAAATGAGTTTAATTAAGTCTAAATATATGATGATACGTTTTTTTCTTTCTTTCTTATTAAGTTATTATTATTTTTTTCTTTGTTATTTGTTTTTTTTATGAACGGCATGCGTCTGATATTTTAAAACGATGGAATGAACTGAATAATATATTGGATCATAGAAAGTGGTATAGACTATTCTGGAAGAAAGTAGATTCTTTCAATAAGTTGATTATCTTAAAACTAATTTTATATATAGTAGTAAAATTATACCCCTAAAATTATATATATTATTTCTAATCTAGGTATATTGAGAACAAATTAATCGGTCAATGAATAACCAAGCATAACCAAATTGACAGTATTAATCAAACTGGATTAATTTAGCCGAACAATTAACTCAAGGTGTTGTTAAACCATAACCGATTAACCAACACTTATGGTTCGAATTCATTTTTGGTGTGCCATTTAACGATTATGCACAACACTTGTAATAACTAATCAAACCGTACCAATTATGCACTTTACGATTCAATTTATGTGATATTCTGTATGATAAATATTTTAATTCCTGATTTTGTAGGAATAAAAACAAATGAATCATAACCTGTTTGATGTTATTTAAACAGATAGTTGTTGTGGATGTTAAAAGAAATTTTCCAACTTAAAAAAGGTTTATGAAGATTCAAAAGAAGATGGTAGGGAATAGGGAATTACAACAAAAATCAACTTAGGTTAAAGGTAGTAATTTGTTATTATATGGGTTTTATTTTCTTCTATTTGCTATTTTATTTTTTTTAGTTAGTTTTTTTATTAATATTATATTGAGTATCTTGATGCTTACTTTTACGATAGAGTTTTCTTTCAGGTTTCACAGAAAAGTGACCCTTACGATTTGAGTTTTACGATAGAATAACAAACGCTATCATGTGTATTTTTTTTCATTTATGTTCTAATTTTTGTGATTGTGCGCGCTTGTCATCAAATTTTATCTTATATTATCTTACTATACTAATAAAGAAAAATAAATTTGTCACTTGTCATAATATGAGAACACTAATGTCACATGTCAATTTTTCTATCAAATTTATTTAATTATTTTCTATTAAATAATTAAATTCCCTTTCTAATTAAATAACCTTAATAAAAATAACTAATAATATTATTTATCTTTTTATTAGGAAAACATTTAAAAAGAGTTTATAAGATATGAATTTTTTTAATATTAATCTTTTTTAAACAAAAAATATTTTATATTCTGAAAATCAAAGTTATATAAGAAACAAGTTTCTATAAAAATGTTTTTTTATAAAAAATAAAATAAACTATAAACCAGATTTTAACAATACGATTTTTATAAACCAATGTCATTTTTTTAATTTACTTAAAAAGCAAAGTAAAAAAAGATACCAAAGGTAACATTTTTTGTCCTTATATTTAAAGCTGTTTTTTAATTGATTCGTTTTAAATTTAAATAATTACATAAATTATATTTTATGTTATTGATTAAAAAAAGTTAGTCTTAATAAAACATAGAATGAAGTTTTATTATCAGTTAATTTAAAAAATAATAATTGTTACAAATCAGAAACATCATTATTTGTTTAGTTATTAAAGTTTTTAGTTATTTTTTATTACTCGAAGTATTCATTAAAATAGTGTAAAATAATATTTTATATTAAATCTATGTAATACACATGGTAATAGTCTAGCACGTAATATGTGTTCAACTAGTTATACCCAAAAAGCTTCTCAGCCTGATCACACTTCTATAAGATACAGAATTAAGTATAGAAACTTTTACTAATAATAATTTAGTGCATAATAATATTAAACTATTTCCTTAATAAACAATGTGTTCGGTTAGAGTTCTGTGTCAAACAATAACCAAAGGAAATTGACACTTGCCCATCTATGCTTTTAAGACAGATCTTGAACGAGAACTAGTATAGGTTTCGTTGGCTCAAATTAAGTTGACAAACATATTTACAAATTAAAACCCTATGCATCTCTGAAAAAAAATACATCTTTCGTATAACAAACTAAAATAACAAACAATATTAACATAATTATTTCATAAATAGACGTCATGGCGGAGTAAACTATTTTAGAAGCCTATTGCAAATATGAAACTTAAGGCTTCTTTTCAAACTTAACGTCAACATCATTTAAGGAATATATATAATAAAATAATAAGTAATCAATTAATTAAATAAACCAAATTAAGGAACATATAATAAAAAATACATATCATAAAAAATACACATATAAATCAATTAAATAAACCAAATTAAAATTAAGGTAATCAACATCAATTAAGGAACATATAATAAACTTAGATGTCATGGCGGAGTATTAGGATTTTTGTCTAATTCAATTAAATAAGTCAAATTAAAAAAATACATATATAAATCGAACAAAGCTAACTAACTAGATTGATATCACGTATTTTGTTAATAAAATAAACCTAATTCGAAAAAGTGTATTCGCTAACTAACTAAACTAAGCAACTAATATATTAATAAAATAATAAGGTAATCAGCTAATTAATCAAATTTCAAATGCACAAACATTTTTTTAAACTCTCAATATACATCCATATATATACTAAAAAAAAACTAATTTTCTTTGGTGGGTTACTATAAAACAAATTAATAGCAATGAAGCAAATGGTATGAGCTAGAAATCAAGACCTTAAGTTTAAAAGATGAACACCCTGTATTTTTAAGTTGAATGTTAGGTCTAAATATATGATGATACGTTTCTTCTTTCTTTCTTATTATTATTTTTTCTTTGTTATTTGTTTTTTTTTAACGGCATTAGGTCCTGCGCATGATTTATAAAAACGATGGAATGAATTGAATCATGGGCGGCCCGGGGGAGGGGCAAACCCGACCCCCGTTCCGGGCCCATTTTTTAGGGGGCACAAAAATATTTATATATACGTATATATAAATATTCATTCGATTGAGAATTAACAAGGCGAAGAGAACTAAAAAGAAGCATTTATAAACACATTGTTTAACGGGTGCAAAAAATCATTTTTTTAAAGTATAGCAAGTTACTTTCATGCCCTTTAAACGAAATATGTCCACTGGTTTGGTTAACGATTTATTCGGTTTGGTTTAATCGGTTTTCATTTTTTTTTCCCTATCAAAAAACTGAACCGAATTCGAGAAGTGGTTCGGTTCTAACTTCGGTTACAACCAAATAAACATATTGAAAGCCAAACAAACCGCTTAAAAGTCGAATAAACCGATCTAAATAAACCGACTTGAATCAAATAAACCGATTAAAACCAAATAAATCGATTAAAAACCGAATAAACCCCTCTAACTAAACTGAATTCAACCGAGTAACCCGAATTCAATCTTATATATTATTAATAAGATGATAAATTTAAATTTGAATTCGATTTAATCGATTAACTAAACACACCAAATTTATAAAAGAAAATTGGAATTAAAAACCGAAATTCGGATATGGTTAGCTACCGAACCGAAAACCGAATTCGGAATTTGGATACATCTAAAACCAAAACGAAAACCGAATTCAGAATTCGGTTCGATTTTTTCAGTTAAAAATACGTTTCGGTTTTTTAAACACCTCCACTTTAATATTTGAATTTGCTATGGGGTCTTTTTTTCCGGGTCGTACTGGGCACACCAATTCTCAGGGCCGCCCCTGAATTGAATAATATATTGGTTCATAGAATTATACCCCTAAAATTATATATATTATTTCTATTTAAGGTATATTGATAACAAATTCGGTCGATGAATAACCAAGCATAACAAATAACTCAAGGTGTTGTTAAACCATAACCGATTAACCAACACTTATGGTTCGAATTCATCTTTGGTGTGCCATTTAACGATTATGCACAAAACTTGTAATAATTAATCAAACCGTACCAATTATGCACTTTACGATTCAATTTATGTGATGTTCTTTATGATAAATATTTGAACTCTTGATTTTGTAGGAATAAAGACAAATTAATCATAACCTTTTTTATGTTATTTAAACATATAGTTGTTGTGGATGTTAAAAGAAAATTTTCCAACTTAAAAACGGTTTATGAAGATTCAAAAGAGGATGGTGGGGAATTAATACATATTATTTGGGTTTTATTTTCTTCTACTTGCTATATTAGTTTTTTAGGTTTAAGTTCTTTTTAATTAATATTATATTAAGTATGTTAATGCTCAGGGCCGTCTCTGAAAAATTAGGTGTCATGTGCGAATGTTAAAAATTTGTCCTATGCACGCACACACAAACTGACGATAATTAAAACAACAGTAAAAACAATACAAACAATATTGTTTTAACAAAAGTGACGCGTTTCAATGTTTCAAATCTTAATCTTAATATACTAATAAACAAAGATGTTTTTTTGCCACATGTCATGTTCTTACATCCTAATTGCCACATGTCAACTTTTTATCAAATTCATTTAATTATCTCCTAATAAATAATTATATCATCTTTCCTATTAAATAATCAAAATACAAATAACTAATAATATTAATTATCTTTTAATTAGAAAACACATATAAGAAAATTTTATAAAATGTAAAAAAAAAAGTTAATACTAATTTTTTAAAATAAAACATATTTTATTTTCAAAATCAAAGTTATATAGAAAAAAGTGTTTAAAACAATAAGATCTTTATAAACCGGTGACATTTTTTAAATTTATTTAAAAACCAAAGTAAAAAAAATGATTAAGAAAAGTTACACTTTTGGTCCTTATGGTTAACGTTATATATAAATTGAGTCGTTAAAATTAAATAATTAAATAAATTATATATTTTACCTTTTTGATTTATAAAAGTTAGTATTTGATATAATACAAACTAAAACTTTATCATCAATTTGTTGAAAGATAATAATCGTTACAAATCAAAAATATCATTTATATAGTTATTAAAGTTTTTTATTGTTTTTTTATTACTTGAAGTATTCATTAATATGTAAATTAATCATTTTCTCTTAAAATATCATTTTATAATTTTTTTAAATTTTATTATTAATTATTAAATATTTTTATATTAAACCCGTGTAATACACGGGGTAATACTCTAGTAAGTAAATAAAACGTGACGTTATTCTAGCATTTTTTGATGCAAACATGTTGATTAAATCTTGATAATCTGCATTGTCTAGTATTTCATGCTCAATAGTATCATTGTCAATCCATTAAGTCTTTTTTGAAACATTATCGATCGTAAGTATGACTTCAACAACTTTAATTTTGAAAAAATTATTTCTGCAGATGCTACAGTTACCAGAATAGTCAACAAGATTCTATATGCAATTAATGCATTTGAAAAACAATAGACTTGCTTCAAATATTTTAAATGTATTTAAAAATTGAATTGTTATATGTGTTTGTTGTTGTAAAATAAATTAAAATATACATAACACATAAAAAAAAAATTTTAAATTTAGGGTCCCCTAAAAAATTAGGCACTGGGCGGCTGCACCTTTCGCACTAGATCTAAGACCCCCTTGCTAATGCTCACTTCTATGATAGAGTTTGCTTTCAGGTTTCACAAAAAAGTGACACACGATTTGAGTTTTATGGTAGAATAACAAACGTATTTTTGATTTGTGTTCTAATTTTTGTGATTGTGCTTGTCGCCAAATACCTGATATGTGTTCAACTAGTTATACCCAAAAAGCTTCACAGCCTGATCACACTTCTATAAGATTTAAATTAAGTCTAGAAACTTTTAATAATATTTTATTGCATAATAATATTACACTAATTCTTTAATAAACAATGTGTTCGGTTAGAATTTTGTGTCCATAAATAACCAAACAAAATTGACACTTGCCCATCTATGCTTTTAAGACCGATCTTGAATGATAACTAATATAGTTTTCGTTGGCTCAAATTAAGTTCACAAACATATTTACAATTAAAACCCTAAGTATCTCTGAAAAAAAAATATATCTTTCGTATAACAAATTAAAACAAACAATATTAACATAATTATTTCATAAAAAAAAATCGAAACTTATAAAACATCAAAGAAAGGGCACCCATACTCTCCACACTTTCACATCGCAATCCAAACTCCCACTGTAAATTAGATAAGATGAACCACTGTCATCGGCATCACTACAACTACAGCTTTCCAAAGCAGCTGCCAAACATTTGATCGGACCATTATGCCCCTCCAACACACATACACGACTATATTTTTTTCCATCAATACCCCTCCTCCAAATTCTAACTGTTTTATCAGCTGACCCACTCACCACCAAATCCCCCGCCACCGTAATACACAAAACCGCCGCAATATGCCCTCGAAGAGCACCGGCAACCACCATATGCCGCCGCTCATCGCCATCACTCTCGCCGGAGATTCCTTTCTCCCACACGATTATCGATCGATCACAAGCACCGGAATACAAAACAGACCCATCTGGGCTTAAAGCCAATGCATTCACCGCAGATTTGTGTTTTTCTAACGTGTCAACCAGAGTGTGTTTTTTCTCTCCGGCGGGTTTCCTCCACACCTTGATTTTCCGATCAGCGGATCCGGTGTAAACATAACCGTCGGTAGACACGACGATGGCGTTGATAGCGTCATCGTGTGCATTCCAAACGGACTCCAAACACTTAAAATCCGACGTCCGCCACACCTTAAACGTACGGTCCCATGAAGCCGAGTAAAGAAGAGAGCCATCACGTGATAATGCCATCGCCGACACAGCATCCACGTGATGCACCCATGTAGACCGTTTATGCCTGCGAATCTTCACGTAATTCTTAGCTAAAAACATCTTCGTTACACGATCATTGAGCGTTGGCAACGTCGTCACGTACGTCGATTTGGTTAGTTTAGGATTATCATCGTCGGCGACGTCGTTTTCGAGCTTCCAAACATAGATTTTGTTATCCTGGTGACCGGTGAATAACTTGTCTCCACAAACCACCATCGACTTCACCGCACTCTCTCCGTAAGCCATAAGATTTTGGACAATCGGTGACGGGTCTCGAGACCAGACCCGGATTTGGTTATCGGAGGAGCCTGAAAACAGATTTTTTCCGGCGAGGGTAAGAGAGGATATAGAAGACGTGTGTGCTTTGAAGGTGGTGATGTAGTGATATTTTCCAGTGATTGATAGTTGTTGCTTCGATGTTAAAGAAGAAACCGACGGTAAACTTTGTTCCGATGATAAAGAATAGGAATATTCCGGTGCTATTTCTTGATCTTTCTCTCGCCGGAGATGAAATTGAAGGATACCCATTTGGTTGCGACTTGTGAGTGTGAGCAGAGGGCGTTTATTCGCAGATGCATAAATAGGATAGAGGAAGCAGCGTACGGCGTGAAGGTTATTGGTGGGACCCACATCAATTGGCGGTATTTCGAGCATAGAGTTGTACGTGGTGGAGTGGTGGTTGTACATTTGGAATTGAACATTTGAGAGACTGAAGTCCGGGTTGGATCGCGGTTGGCATGCAAGTTGTATGACTTGTATCACCGTGTGGCCCGGTTCTGGTGCTTCGCAATTTCTTGTCTTCTTCCCGGTATATTAGAATAACATGGCCATCAGTCAAAATAAAACTATTATTAAAATAAGTTGAAATGATGTGACGTTAATAATTTAATTTTATTATATCAATAAAGCTAGGATTCTCAATATCTCTTAATTTTTTAACAATAATACTTTTAATTTTTTTCTTTGTTATGATTTAAACTCAAAATCTTATTTAAGTCTCTGTAAAGTGAAGTAGCTTAATATTGTGCGTCATTAGAATTGTTGATTATATATACATAATACATGTCAATGTGGGGGGCTAGCCTACTTGATAGAGACATTGTCTCTTAGAGAAAAAGCCTTGTGTTTAAATCCAAGCAAGGGGAAATTGGGTGTAATTTAGGAGTATGAGTATGATAGTATTACCGTTCAAAAAATATATATATATACATAATACATATACATATGATTTATATATTATGTAAAAACACGACTTTTAAGAGAAAATTTTTGAATCATATCTGAGTTATCCATTAAATCTTGAAAATAAACTCTGATTCATATTAAACCATGTTAAAATGATTTGTTTATTCAAACTTTGATTTCAAATTTAATGTAAAATACATGTTTGTTTTCAAAATTACAAATGGACGACTCATATAGGTTTTAGGGTTTTATCTCTAAAAATAAAATATTGTAAATATATTATAATGATATTTAAAACAATCTAGAATTTGACTTAATTTTGACGAAATTATTTGGGTTATTTCAATAGGAGTGAGTTATATTTATTTTTTCAATCCTATGTATATATATATAATAAGAAGTGTAAATTGGAAGAGAGATGGAAGTCCTCAAGGGATATTAGCTATAATAGAGAGAAAGTGTTTGTCGTTAAAAAAAACTAGAAATAAAAAGAGTTATGAAGATAGGTTAGGTTTTAAATGTTAAATAAATAAATTAGATATTTTATGACATTAACCACATAATAAAAACACAACTAGCAACAATTTTCAAGTGGATCTTGCATAAGATTAATTTAGAAAATTGACATTTATTTTAAAAATATGCATGCATTTATTTTATTGTGCAAGTTTTTTTTTAATAACTAGATATGCGTGGAAGTGCAATTGGCTCTCTCTAGTTTTTGGATTATATGCGCTTGTGGTCATTGGTATCCCTTTCTCCCTGTCTTCCAAACCCACTTGCATATCTACATGTACACACATGCACATTAGACACACACACATATAAATGCATCAATAAAGTTTCAAATAATAATTGGCCGTAGAGTTCAAAAGTCAACAACTTGATCGATTAGACCATACAACCGAGGAACTCAAAAGGCATAGGCATTGGTCTAAAAATCAACAAATTGCTCTATTAACCACAAAAATGAAAAACTCCAAAGGTATAGAGATTGGTCCCTAAAGGAAAAGGAATAATGGATGGTTAATATTTGAAAGCCTAAATAAAAATATGACAAGTGGGTTGCTCACTCACTATATGTTCGTTAGAGAAGACAAAACTAAATTAGTTTTTTAAGTAAAAGATATATGTGTAAGTTATAATGTTTTTTTAACTGTTTTTAAAGAATTAGATTCAACAAAACATATTCTTAGTATTTGTATTCATTCGTTTTGGTTTGTTTATTTTGTAACTTTAAGCTGTATTTAAGTTTGTTTTTTTTAATGAAACCTTAATTCAACAAAAACTGTTTCAAATCCTATTGGTCAATTTGTTTCACTCTTAATTAGGTTTCAAATCAAATTCAACAAAAAGGTGTTGTTGATTTTAGTGTCATCAAATTATTTTGATTTATCATGATTTAATTAAGACCCGAAACGATATCAAAATAAACATTGATATAGATTAGGAGATGTAGTTTACACACTATTATTGTTCTTTAACACCTGAGATCCTTAAGGATTATTGGGCTTGTTTGATACTATTATGATTTTAACACGTGAAAACCTTAAGAAATTTATAGCTTGTTTTATAATATAATGATTTCTAACACATAAGAGCGTAGAGGCACTCAAACCAGTTAACCAGTCAAAGTTAAAACGAAACCGGTTAACCATCAAGTAACCGATTTTGTACTTAGATGAACCGGTTAATGAGATTAAAAAATTGGTTAATAACTAGTTTGGTTTCCTGAAACCTCAAACCGGTCATAAAACGCCGGTTTTTCCAAAACCTAAAACCGATTTGAATAACTGGTTACGAACCGATACTGGTCCGGTTAACCAATTTTTTTTTTGCATCATTACCTTTAGGGATTTAGGGATGAAGGGGTTTATTTCCATGGGCAATGTCCTTGTTTATTATGCACAAGTGATTTGAAATTTGGAAAATGATAGCAAGTGCAAACTAATGATCATTGTAACTAAATTTTGTAGAAACTGATTATTAGTAACACCTTGATTGTCCACGATAACTGACATCAATGATAGCAGCGAATTGCTGGTAACGAAAGGTATACAAAAAATTTTCGAAAAACTTGAATTCCCAAACCTAACATCCAAAAATTTTGATATCTAATATTCAGATTCAGATAGGTAATTTTAAGAAAAAAATCGTTAGTTTGAATATCCGAAATATAATATTTGTTAATGTTTTACATCAAAAAGACAAAAATGAACCGAACGTGGGTTCTTCACACATCATATCAATTATTTCATATTATATAAAATTTCATCATAATTGTTTTATTTTATAATTCAGGCTTTCGTTTCACTATCTAAAAATTCATATTCAAAATATATACAGATACAGATACCAAAATCAACTTTCCAAAATTTATATATATTATTTTAAACACCCTACTGGTAACTTGGGCTATCCGCGGATTCAAAGGAATTGAAAATAAGTAATCATCAAAACTTATAAGAACCAATTGCATCCATTAATTTTTAATTTATTTTTTTTCAAATAAATGTCCCTCATATTAATTGAAACGTTGTGATGTTTCATCACATGTAAAAATAAGATATTTAGTTGGAACTTGGGCTCACTATATTTATGATTTTGAGATAGAACTCGTATACTCGCTCTTGTCTTCTTTTGAATTATATTATTAAAGAGTAGGGGGTATAATTAAAAAATTATTTTAATATTAAAATCTGTCTATTTTAATAAACCAAGATTTTTAAGGACACATGACGTGATTATATAGCACCTCATCTTTGATTTCTCGCCCCTCTCTCATATTATATACACCTCATATTAAATAATAAATATAAAATATAAAATACTTTGTTTTACATTTTTAAACTAAGAGACATATTTTATAACACATTAAAAATATATTAACGTTGAAAAACCACATTTTAAATATCCAACTTATAATAAAATATACAATTTTTAAAAAAAGTATTTTTAAAAAAATTTAAGAAACAAATTTTGACACAAGTTATTGTTGAAAGAAACAATATCATTATTTTATTCCTTAAATTATTAAGTTATACAAAGTTTTAGCCATATTTTATATTAAAAAATATTATATTATCTAAATTTTTATTAATGATTGTTTATTATATTTTTATCATTCAGGCTGTGTTATAGACGGGTGCTAACGGCTAACCTAGTGATCTATATAGAAATCTAAATAGCCATCTATTGAATTCAAACTTATTAAAATTAAAGCTGAAATTTTAAACGAGTTAAGTTTAACGAGTTGTAACATAAATATGGTTCAATTTAGATTTTTATTTACGATTAAAAAACTTCATAAACGACAATTCAAAGAAATGGAAAACTGAAACCCGTGCCAAAAATATTTCTCGACATGAAAAAACATGATGTATTTTATGCATTAAAAGTCAAGGGCTTGTATATATTGTCGGCCAGCATGTGAGACTTAACTATCAATGTTTGTCTTCACTAATCTTCATATTATTTACTCTTTTTATTATTATTATTATTATTATTATTATTATTATTATTATTATTATTATTATTATTATTATTATTATTAAATTTATACTCAATACCATCTAAATCTGTATTATAAGAATTTATTTTAAGAATTTAAACTTTAATCGATTTTATTAGAAATAATCATCAATACCACAAGATTAAAATCTAAAAGGCTCGTACATTTAGTTTGGCTAGATTCTTACATGATAACTTTAGAAGGTATAAATTCAGATATTACACTTGTTAAATGTATGGAGGGTTGTTAACAAGCTGAATTGAACCGTGCATACCTTTGCGAACATAACATTGCTCATGCTTTGTTTCAATGACGGAGCGGGAATTTACGGGAACTATAATACATGTTAATTTTTTGAAAAAAAGGAGACGAAATCAATACTTAAAACAAAAAATTACCGTTTAACCAAAAAATAAACATTACGGATGGAAAAAAGAGGGAGACGCTTTTCAAGCGAACAAAATCAAACGAAAGAATTTGCGAATGTTTTCTAGTTAACATTAAGCGAATTCAAATGTCAAGAAATTTAAACAACTCAATATGTGTGATCGATCAGTAACTAATTTATGAACGGGAGATGATAAATGTACCAACATTTTTGGATAAATAAACTAAAAGGTCAAAAAAATTAAACAAAAAGTCAAAAAGTTGAATTCAGGGAACATAATGATTAATTAATTATTTATAATTAATTTCATAATTTAATGATTGCTTAACTATACTTAGTATTATATGTGTGTGTAAAGTAATAATATCCTAATTATATACGTGTGTGAGAGAGAATGAATAAACAAAGATACAAAACTTTAATAAAAAGGGTAGATATACTGACAATATAATAATTCATCACTTAAATCGAAAAAACCACATTCATGACGACAAAGTTGGGTAAATAGTTCTAGACGCGACCTATGCATGGTTTCCCATTTAGCTACAAACGAGCTAATGTTATGAAAATTCCAATATGGTGTAATAACAGGAATTTGATACTTTTATTGTAATTCCACCATGACATAATGATTCTTATCATTTACTGTGGTCATTGTAAGAGTTTTGTGATATTGAAAGTCATTCGGATCTTCCAAAACAGGAAAATATTCGTATTGCCTGACTTGCTTAATAAATGGACGATTGCACCAAACTTACTGGCAATTATATCACTAACAAAAGTGGGCATGGTTTCACAACTACATCTATGAGAATCTTGACGAACGAGATCAACACGCCTTTTCAGTTGTGATTTTTTCATATTTAATTATATTTAAAACACTAAATCAATCCTAATAAACACTTAATGTATATCAAATCAATCATGAGATTTTCTAGCCAATATAGATTATAACCGTTATTTTCAACATTAAAGTTGACGATAGATATATATTATTCCATTTTAACCATCATACGTTAGTATAAATATACATCGATTGTTTTGATTAAATTATAACACTCAATGTACAACAATATTTTATAAATTCTAAGTTTTTCAATATTAAATAAAAAAGGAAGTTTATATATTTTTGTTTAGCTAATATACTTTATAATAAACATTAAAAATAAAAAACTATCAACTTTGGATACATGTATATACATTTTTAATTAAATGTATTATGCATATTTTTTTAGAAAAACTTACGGTAAGACTTAGTTGTTAATTTTACCTTTATAATTTTGTTTACGATGCCAACTATATTGATTTAAAAATATCATTTCATTTGTATTAGTGTTTGTATATTTGTAAAAATTTAATATATATATATATATGTATATATATATAATATTAATAAATGATTAAAAAATAATCAACATTTTATCAAACTCAAAACAAAACAAAGGATATTAATAATTGAAAAAATAAATATAATTATTAAAATTAGTAATAATTAGATAATGACAATAATAGTTTTTAGTGCTTAATTAATAATTATTAAAGTGAAATATAATGTTTATATGACAATTAATGATTTTATCTGACTTTTATTTTAGGGATTGAAAAAAAAAACAAGTTATACTTGATCCATTGGTTTATTTAATATCACCCTTTATGAACATGGTATAACACACATTTATTATTGTTAAATCATATCCCTTTTGTTATTACCAACACGTAAACTAAGAAAAGTCCTTAAACACCAATGATTCTCATATTAAGTGGTCGAGAGAAGGTGACCTGTGACTTCAATATTTTGAGGTCATGGGTTCAACTCCTGACATGGACAAAATAGGTTCTATGTTGGGCTAGAGAGTTTTTCTTACCTGTGGTGGGTTTTCTTCTATTGGATGTGTATATGATCGGGTAAGTTAATAACCTGTCAGTGATCCAAAATGCCGTTCCAAAAAAAAAAGAAAAGGCCGTAAATATATTGGAAATTGTAAATGTCCACGGAATAATAAAAGACTAAATAAGAAAGCATGTAAAACTAAAAGTGCTATCAACGCTAGCCAGGATAAACATTCAAAACTAATAACTAACTTTTTTAGATGCATTAAATGATGAAAATGAGTGATATTTTAATTTAATTGTTATTAAGATATATAAAAGATGGACCTGAACTTGTGGAGTCGTTATCAACCATTAATTAATCAAGACTTTTAAACTACTAGTTCTAGACATGGGCCAGGCTAACAAGATGTTGAAATGAGAAAAAGGGTCTACCAAGATATTTAAGTCATGCTTCCTTTTCTAGACATTTATAAATATGTAAACACGTTACACGATTCAAAATTGGACACATGGCAATGTTGTAAATTACGATAACCGGTTTCATAAACAATGAGGTGTTCAATAATCCATTTACCAGATGAATATGGTGAAATCTCATCTTGATTTTGAAGTTTTTTTTATTGTATTTAAAGGGCCGAAATATATTTGCTGAGGTAAGGTCAAGGAGTTTATCCAGTTGTGGGCTAAGGCGTACGTCCCAAAGCATCAAATCCGATGGGACGGTTGAAATCTCGTCTTAAGTGTTGTCGTACCAAGTCGTTCAAAAAAAATGCGAATTACGTGTTTTCGTCAAATCTTGCGATTAATTTGTTAGCACGTATAACATCTTAATTATCATGTTTCAATTTCGGTTGTAAGTTGATAACAAATGGTCTTACGTTAATAAATAAAATGTCCCTTTTATGAAGCATCTTCCTATTAATTTTAAGAGTTAATTACACGGATGGTCCCTGTGGTTTACCCAGATTGCATTGAAGGTCCTTAACTATTAGAAACTACAATGGTGGCCAAAAAGTTTGCAAAAACGTAACATACATGATCCCTGGGTTGGATGTCTGTTAACTTTTTCTGTTAAGTGTGTGTGAAATAACTAAAATACCCCTTATAATTAAAAAACAAAAAAAAATAAATGTGTAGATATACCACCTCTGGCAACCACCGCATCCGGCAACCACACCAACAACCTCCTCCGGCAACCACCGCATCCGGCAACACACCAACCACCTCCGGCAACCACACCCACCGATCCCATAACGTATCTCCACACCAACCACCTCTGTCAAAATCACTGTCGCCTTTCGATCCCCACTTTACTTCCTCACAATCACCAACCACCACCATCGTTCACAGGCCCCCCCCCCCCCCCCATCTTCTCCGGCGACCACAGCCACTCCGCCCACCCCCTTTCGTGTTCGATTGCACCCACCTCGAATTTTAGCCCATTCCCAAATTTATCTAGAGGAAAATAAATGTGTAGCAACAGTGCGACACATGCTTTTAGCCCATTCCCAAATTTATCTGGAGGAAGATAAAAAAAAAAACATCATCAATGTTGTTCAAAAAAAAATGCATCAATACCCTTCTAGGCCACTCAGAGACGATATAATTATTTAAAAGCAATCGTTTTCCTCTAAATTTCATCTGATCATTATTTTATAAGAATTTAGATTTACATTGTTTTATAGACAACAGTCATGAATACTATATTTATATTATTGTGGTAGAAATAATGTTATGGCCATGATACACTCAATTGATGTTGGATCACCAACCATTAAAGATTCCATGATTACAAAAGTGTTACTGTTAAGTTTTTATTAGGCCTGCTTTGTTAGGTGTTCGGTTGGGCCTCTCGGTTAAATTATTAGGCCTGCCTCTTTTTTGTTTTTTTTTTAATTTATTTATGGTGTTATCGGCTAGTAGAGGGTCGGCAGTTGTTTTGTTTCTATCCTGTTGGGCTGTGCTCTGCTTCGGCCAAGGTTGCTGTCGAGATATGGTTTATTTTGGTCATTTGGTGCCTTGTTCAACTTGAAGGTTTTTCCGTTTTTGTTAATTAGATGGGCTTGTGTTGGGCTTTTCAATCGGCTAGATTTCCCTTAATTGTTTTTAATTTTTGGCTTTGTATACTTTAAGTGGGTTGGTGGGTTTGTGATATTTGCTCATGGTTGTTTTTTATTCTGCTATCTTCTCTCCTCCTATGGTAATGTCCAGAGACGATAGAGATGAGCTTGTTTTGCATCCCATGTTTGGTTTTGATATATATTTTTCAATTTTCAAGGCAGAAGCTCTTTATCTATATATATATATATATAGGGAGATGATCAAATGTTAACCCATGTTTATTGCGTTAACCGAATAACTACATTTTATTACTTTAGGGCCCACACTAGAGTAAATCTAAAGGTGTATGTTTTTTCCTTTTATTAATTAATATAGGGCCCACTTACATTAATAAAAAATTAAGAAAAGACCTACACCTTTAGATTTACTTTAATGTGGGCCACAAAGTAATAAAATGTAGTTATTCGGTTATCGCAATAAGGAAGGATTAACATTCGAACCATCACACACACACAATATATATATATATATATATATATATATATATATATATATATATATATATATATATATATATATATATATATATATAGGGGAGGGTTTCTAAGAAAACCACTATTTTGGAAAAACTAAGAAAACTAATCACAATTGTTATCAATCAATTTCGTTTTTCGTTTTTTGGTTTACATTTTGTTTTATTATAAGGTTATATACTTATATTTGTTAATAAAAAGAAAAAAAATAAAAATATATATGTAATTCATGTTATTACATATATGTAACACATTGGTTACATATATGTAACTTGTAAACTACATATATGAGTTACATATATGTACTTTATAGGTTACATATACGTAACTTCATGATCTACATATTTTTATTATTTTTTTATGTTTATAACATTTCTAAGCTAATAATAAAAAATCATGAATTTTTTTTTTTAAAAAATTGATTGGTCAGTAAGATTTTTTTTAGTTTTTTCCAAAGTGATGAGTTTTAATTTGAACCCTCATCTCTATAGCGTAAACCCGTTAACCTTGGCAAAAAATGCCCGAATCTTTGAATTTTTTTTCATGGCCTTTATTATACATAAATAGAGGGTTTCTTTTTTTGTGTTTTTGCTAATTCATCACCGTTTAGAATTTAAATCAAGTGTAAATTTGCGTTACCCTGCTTACATCAGATAATGTAACTCAAACTTACAATTGTTTTAAATTCTAAATGGTGATGAATTAGTAAAAACACAAAAAAGAAACCCCCTATTTATGTATAATAAAGACCATGAAAAAAATCTTCAAAGATTCGGGCATTTTTTGCCAAGGTTAACGGGTTAACGCTACAAGGGAGGGTTAACATTTGATCATCTCCCTATATATATATATATTAAGATTCAAGTATTATAAAAACATTAATTTTGAGGTCAACATGGAAAGTGAATATTTAAGGTAGAGGTGCGCAAATCGAGTTTTTTCTGGAACCTCCGGTTCCAACCGGTTACAGTTCCGGTCAACAAAGTCAATACCCGGTTCCGGGTTTCGACCGGTTCCAACTGGTTTTTGACCGGTTCCGGTTTGGGTTTTGGCCGGGTATAGGTGGAACCAGTTCCTGTTTCGGTTCCTATTCTAATTTGTTTGAAAAACCGGACCCGTTTGTACCCATCGGTTCGGGTATGACCGGTTCGGGTATGACCGGTTTCAGTTCCGGTTCGGGTTGTCGGTTCCGGTTCTGGGTCCGGTTTTTTCCCCACCTCTAATTTAAGGTGATTAAGCTGGGAATTTGTTCAGGGCCCATGTCTAAAAGGGCCTAATATTTCTAAAGAAGTGATATAATTAATTATTTGGACCCAGTAATATTGGAAGTGGACTTTATATTTTTATGTGAGCTGTGAATAATGTAGTGAGACACTGAAACCTAATGGCTAATGCCCAAATCATGAATCAAGAAGCCGAGTGTATATTTTATGTTAGCATCAAAAGAATCAATTGAAAGAAAAAAACTGTGGTTTTTGTGAAAGAAGCCAAGAGTTAATTATTTAATGGTTCATATACACAAGTTTTATTTTGAATGTTACAAAATTAGTTGTCGCACATGGCATCCAAATTGTGCTGACCGGCCATGTTTTTAAATACAACAAGTTTATCCATAGTCGTGCAAAACCTAAGATTGAAATAATCTGCTCGAAACTAAACGACAAGTTAGGTTTGGACCAAATTCAATAAATTAATCTACTATAATAATTAACAGTTTTCTTCTGTCACATCTCATTCAATAGCATATGTTTTGGGATATATTCTCTCCTATTCTTTTCACTAAAAAACCTCGTGCGACATTAAGTACCCATCCGGATTTTTATCAAAAATAAATTTAATTTCTTATTTAATAAAAAATAAATTTTTGCCAAATTGTAAGATTATAACAACATTAACATTATTAAAAATAGTTAATCTAACTTATTTTATTAAGATTAAATTTACCGTACATAAACATATATTCCGTTAATTAAGAAGCACTAATTTCGTTTTGTTTTTGACAATATTATGTTGGATAAGGTCGTTTTGTTTAAAAAAAAATGGTGTGTGATTCAACCCTAAATTGAATTGTATCGATTGAATTTCTGTATTCTCACGTTTAAAACATCCATGTATAAACTATAAAATCATTAAAAAGCGTGTGATCCTAACGATTTAAAAAACTTGATACATCTAACATATAAAAAGTGAATCTATTTCTGATAACTCATGTTTAAATTTCTTTTAAATTCAAAATGTTTATTCTGTGTAAAAAAATAAAACCAACAATCATGTTTGAAACTTGCTTAGGGAATGCCAAAAACAAAATATTCACCGTCTAGATTTTTTAGTTTATTATCATTTTTATCTTTTTTAATTTTAAATATTGAGTTAATTTGAAAATAATTATTTCGTAAAACGATAGATAGTTTTACTAAAATGTCCTTAAAAAAAAAATTTCAACAGGCTTATTGTATATTCAATCTCAAGATTAAATCCAGCTATTATATATTCAACAAGCTTCTTGTAATTTTTCAACAGGCTTATTGTAATTTTTCAACTTTTCTTCTTGTTGTGGCATGTGTACATTACACATATATGACAAAGGTCTTATAGCGACATGTGGCATGTGTGTGAGATGAACATGCTACTTAATGATCATGTATCATTAGATTGACTATTTTATTAATAGTAGAAGATATTGTCTTCAAAGTGATTCAAACCCTCGGCACATGGAAGTTAACACAATTAATCAAAATTTAAGCCAAATCAAGTTGATTGTAACTAACAATCGAATCACTCTTAGCTTGATTTTTGTTTGAACACCAATTTTTACTTCTAAACTCAACTTAATTCTCTTTTCGAAATAATTTGAAATACAAAATTTTATAGGGGACAATAACTCTTAATTTGATGCCAAACAGTTTATCACCCATTTTTATTTTGAACCGTTGCTCTTTCACATAAGCATTATTTATTATTAAATTAAAGTGTTCATAAACTATGAAATTGCTTATCTTAAGTTCATACATTGACGGATTGTTTGTTTACCTTTTAATGAAACCATTCAGCACTTAACCATTTAACGCGTTTGGTTTAAATTATAATTATCTCTTAATGATTCAGTTCAACATTTAACCATTCAGCACCAATACCATGCTAAATGGAAAATACATATCATTCAGCACTTAGAGGCTGTTTGGTTGGTCTGAATCATTAAGTGCTGAATGGTTAAGAGGTCTGAATGATTAAAAGGGTCTGAATGGTTAATAGGTCTGAATGTTTGGTTGCACCTCTGAATGGCCTCTGAATGGTTCAGCATGGTATTGGTGCTGAATAATTAAGTGCTGAATGACTTCATTAAGAGGTAAACAAACAACCCCTTAATGATTCAGTTCAGCACTTAACCATTCAGTTCAGCACTTAATAGTTCAGGCTCTCTTAACCATTTAGACATATTAACCATTCAACACTTAATCATTCAGATCTAGCAAATAGTTCTTGAGCTTGGTTAATTATTCATTATTGTACGCTCTCTACACGCACTTTGGAATTCGGATCAGGTGATCCTAACCGACCCGGCCCTGTTTCCTTCTAAAAATGGAGTCTTCAAAAAAGTCAAAATTAGCAAATCCCACACACATGACACACCCTATAATTACGTACAGCCACTATTGAAACAAAATCCCTTGTCATCTTCGAATTTGTTTCTCGATCATCCAGCGTTCTCCGATCTTCTAGAGATTAGATTAGGTCATAAATGGATTCAACCGACGTTAATCCCTGGGGTAAACCGTCGAAGAAACACGGCAGTCGCTCAAAATCCGGCAAATTGTCAAAGAAGATGAGTCAGAAATTTGAGAAGACCAAAGCGGTTGCAGCCTCCGGCGCTAAGAAAATCAAAGAAGGCGCATCTTCTGGTGTCAATTGGTTGAAAATTAAACTCCATGTCAACAAGTTAGCCAAAAAGAAATGAATGATATTGATCATAGGCCTAATTTCATAATTTTCATAGGGAATAACATGCATATATGATTCGTCAGCGATTCTATTTCGTGATTTAGATTCAGAAAAATTTAGGTTTTGGAAATAGAACAATTTGCGATATTGGATCGCTTACAAGCTCTGTAATACCGAGTTATTGATTGATATAAATTCAATTTTGATTGAAATTGATGTCCCTACGTTGTTATGAATCATGGCTAGATCAACTGCATTCTTAGGGTTTTGTTTGACTATCATAGATAGCAGAAATACAATTGGCGTATCAGTTTTAAGAAGATTGAGGATCAAATTGAATATTCTGCTGTTTAGATCAGCAATCCCAAACACCAGTTTATTGCAACATGCTTACCCATACAATTAGATTACTTTATTCAACTAATCTTGTAATTACTTAATAGCTAGAAGAGTAAATTATAAAGTTTATTTAATTGTTTTGGGCTAGATTAATAAAATATTCAGGTTAGAATTTGATATGGTTTTGGGCTAGATTAAATTAGCAAGTCATTCAAATAAAAGTTTTCTTCTTTGTACTTGTTTTCGATTTTGTTTGGAAATACCAAAACTTCAATTGGGATCAGAGCTATTCTCTGCTGTTTTGAGAGTCGACTTTCGGAGGGGATTAGCCTTAGGGTGTTTGGTTGACGTTGCAGCGGAAGTAATGTGTTGAAAAATTGCAAGTCTATTGATGAGGTGGTTAGCAACTAGGAGAAGTTACAGCTGCGCAGAGGATCGGCTTGACTGAGCTCACCCAGCAGGTAACCAACCGAAAGTAATCAAGAAAGTGAACTAAAAACCTTGTGCAATTCAAGTTGGAGCAATCCGGGAGAAAAGGAAAGAACATGTGATACGTTTGAACTAGGTTTTTGAAGGCTGTGAGAGTTTCAATCAGATTCAATCCTGTGCGATTTAGGAGCAGGGAGGAGCTGTGAAGGCTTCAATTGTGTTAAATCTTACATGTTATAGGTTTGAACGAAGGCAGAGGGTTGTGATAGTCTAATACAAGAAACTGTGAGGGCTGAGAAGAGGTGATTGATAGCTGTAAAGGCTTTAAGATCAAGCTGTGATAAACCATGTGTAATTCAATCACGGGTGGTGAGACGTGATACCATGTAGGAAAAATCATCAATCTATGATCAATGATCACATTATGGGTTGATCTATGTGAAAGAAATTGTCTGTTTGCTGTTGTAGTCTTGGCGAAGCAAAACAAGAAGAAAAAAACCTTGTATTGTGTGAAGCAGTAAGAGAGCAACAAATAGTTTTGATTGCAATTGTTCAACAACGTGATCAATGGAATAAGGTGTGTGAACCTTTATGGTTCGAATACATGTGTGGTTTGAACCTGTGTGGATCAAAGGAAACATGTGTGGTGCAAGGAGAAAAAACCCCTGTGGTTTATAGTCCTATGTGGAACATTTTGTTTGAAGGAAACTGTGTGGAATAAGAGAACACATCTGGTAAAATAAAAGGAGAGCTTGCGTGGTATGATAACTTGTGTGAGAAATCTGAGTGATTCAAGGCCTGTGTGGGAAAAGAACAATCGAAGAAAACACATGTGTGGAAGTAATGAAACTTGAAGTAACCTCATCGGTTGCTTGGGTGTGTGTAGTTGTACAAAGAAATAAAAGAAGAAAGAAGGCATGTGCACAAAGTTGATGTCGAGAAAAACTGTGTTTTAAAGAAAGAGCCACATTAAGAATTATAGAAGGGTGATTGTTGGACTAATCTTGTAATTACTTGATAGTTAGAGAGTAAATTAGAAAGTTCAATTAATTGGTTTGGGCTAGATTAATTTGGCAGAATATTTAGGTTAGAATTTGATATGGTTTATATTTAGAATAAGACTAAATAGAAAGAATTTATGAAGTTATTTAAATTGCTAAAAAGTAGGTAGGTGAATTATAGTTGGTTAAATAAGATGTTTGATTAGGGGGTGAATTTTTGAAACAATAGGAGAACACGACACAAACCTACCATGGATTTTTCGGGTTATGGTTTTGGCTAAGCAGGTTCGGGTCGATTTCAGGTCGAATCCGCCAACCCGATTATATAAACGGGTCTGGTTCGGGTCAAAAGCATCAGGTTGACGGGTTGATCTGTTTATTTAGAAAAAATATATACATTATGTTATCATCGTATTCAATGTTAAATTTCAATAGATTTATATATTGATTATAGGACTACCAAATACCAACAAAATAAAAAAAAATAAAAAAAATGAATGATATCATTCAAGATAGTATTTCTTAATATGATATTAATTTGAAAATGAATTGAAAGTGTCCTCGCCATTGGCGTAGCTTAGTTCAGACTGGGGGGCGACTGCCCCCCCTGTTTTTTCGTGCAGTAGTGTATATTTCCTGATACGTAGTGCAAAATTTTTTAAAAACTTTTATTTCGCCCCTCTGAAAAAAAATATATATTTCGCTCCCCCTTAGCTTACCTATCAAGCTCCGCCACTGGTCCTTGGAATAAAAAATATACTCATTTAATCTTGATAATTTAGATTGAAATCTTATATAAAAAACATATCTTGATTTGAAAGGAACAAGACCAACAATTCAAGATATTAAACTGATTTTAAGATGGTTAATGTCCAGATGGACCCATGATCTTAAACTCCAAGAAATCAAGATGAAAGATCCAAAATTGAGACAATTTTCTGATATGATTTTATTGATGATTCACTCTTAAATACAAATAATTAAACAAAAGAAAAAAAATCTCCTTAACTTTTCTGTGGGAGGTCTTGCGTTCGAATACATGCCAAGACATATTAAGATATTAAGGTCAGAAGATTTAACTAGTTGTGGGTTTCCTCTTTGAGGAGGGGGGGCTCAAACGTATGCTCTAGAGCGTTAAATCTAAGGGAACGGTTGAAATGCCGTCATAGGTGCCTGTGTTCCAAGGTTAAAAGAAATATAATATGGACCGGGTTCATAAGATAATATGACACGGACACTTCACACTTGTAGTTGTAGCGAGAACATAAGCTCTTGTAGTTTCATGAATTAATGCCAAGAAACTGGATCAAACAATTATAAGTGGGTCCCTGCTGCTGGTTGTGATTTGTGAACAGAGAGATCGGCCCATTAGTAATTGGATCAGTAAGCTAATTCAACTGCATTTATTCGGACCCAAACGAAAAGGATCATTAGCTTAAATCTGATCTTAGCAAATAGCAATCTTTAATTTGATCGGTAGGATACCTAACTTATCAACTCACCAAAATAAGACACCCACCATGTTCTTAAAAAAAGATTAAATCACATACTGGTTAAATAAACAACAACTTTTTTTACATGAAAAAATCCAAAAGTTTTAATAATGAAATACATATTAGGCAAGTTTGTATTTAATTGCGGTGTTAGACTGATCGTGTTCGCAGGTCGAACCTAAAAATCATATCAAACCTATAAACTTAACATGGCACATCATTCGTAGGTTGACACTAAAAACGACTCTATTAATAATTTATAACAAAAAATACAAATGGGTGCAAAAGAGAGCGTTTATAAGGATTTATAATAAGAAATACAAATATGTGCAAAATAGAGCATTTAAATTGTACACATTGATACATGTTTCTATGCTAACTTTTAAATTTTGACATAAATGACCCTATTGGTTTAATTTAAGAAATCAAATGTTTAAAGAATATTACAACAAACAAGTTTAACTGGTTAACCGGACGTCTGACTCATCATGTTAACCCAAACCCTTTGGATTATAATTGTTTGTAGACTAAACCCAAAAACGTAAAGTTTGTGTTAGATTTGTATATATTTTTGCGGCATGTAAGTAATAGTTTGAGTAACAATAGATTATAGATATTGTTTAGTTAAACCAACCCTTATGTATTAATTAGACGAAATTAACTTCAATATCATTGAAATCCAGATTTCATAATCTGAAGGGCCCATGTGAGTCCCGCTTGCGTTGAGGAGTCAACAACTTTGTGTCGGGTGGTGAAGTTGGTCAATTTGGATCATCAAATGTATTTTAGGTGAACCACTTTGCGTGAGTTTTTCTCACCATTCTTTTTATCCTCGACGGTCAACACAACGTAAGCACTTTGTTACTCGATGTCTCTAATGATTCAAAAAATATATTCACAAGATTATTTTTGTACTTGTTCCAATCATTTTAATAAATAATGTATTTAATATTTTCTTTTAAAGCAGCGTTTTAAATTAAAATCTGATGTCTATCAACTTTTGACTATTTCTCCCCACTTCTGACTTTGCAAACCGTACAGATAATGCAAAAGAGACAAACCTTTTAAATTTTATTATTTCTACCAACAATATATTGATAATTAATCTGATTACGCCAAATTGTCTAATTTAGTAGTTTTTATAGCTATACCAGTTCATCCCAGCATGTCTGTCTATACATAAATTCATTCATCAAAATTACTAAAATACCCTTGTGAAATTTTCCACCTTAACAAGGTAGAAAAAATAAATCAACCCCTAATCTTGATAAGATAAAATGGTATTTTAGTTATTCTAACAAAATTCTTGTAACTCGAATCAGACGCTTACTTGCAATCCAGGTAAAGATGAAGTTGAAAACGCAAAAGGGTATATTTGTCAATTCACCCCCACCAATCCAAGTGAATAAAATGAAAATATATAGAAATAGCCCAACAACTTTTTTTTGAAAATGGCAGCAAGACTCAAATTGGCAAATTACCAAATCCAAAAATAGTTTAAACCAGAACAGAACACCAATAAACTATACCCCTGAACAAATCAACAAATGTCTTCATTAGTTGCCTCCTAAAATCTTCTCTGCAAATCAATGGCTGTCACAATACAATTTCCAGCATTGTTGTTGCTGTTCTTATTTTCATCTTATTTTATACCCCAATCATCTTGCCAGTTCAGCCCTCAGAACATTCAAGTGTTTTATCCATTCCTTGTTCCTCCTCCGCTTCCTCTACCACCACCACCTGTGTTGCCGCCACCATTACCACCGCCACCGTTCACAGACACCACCACACCTACACTTACTCCTACTCCCATCACCACCAACCTTCCATCGAATTCATCAAATAAAACCGTTGCTAAGGCGGTTGCTGCAACAGCAGCAAGTACTTTGGTTTTATCAGGGTTGCTGTTCTTGCTCCTTGTAAAGTATAAACGCTACAGAAAAGAGAAAGAAAAACCAGATTTGCATGGTGGAAACAGCAACAGAAATACCATGGATCCAGTTTTGATGATGAACAATCAGTTTACAAGATTTGAAGAGATCAAAGGGGTTATTATTGATGAAGAAGGATTAGATGTCCTTTATTGGAAGAATCTTGAAGACGATGATAATGGGAATAAAAAAGCAATTTTTAAGAAAGAACTCCCAAGAATCAATGAAAAAGAAGAAGAAAAGAGAATGACAAGAGTTGACCTGGGTGGAAGAAAGTCAATGAAATTTGATGTTCAAACTCAAGAAGCTCCTTTACTTAGAGGGAAATCTTCAGGTTCTCATGTTTGGCCTTCAGGAGAAGACATTAAAAGTCAAAATAATTTGCCTCCGGTTGTCAGTCAAGAAACCTTGATAAAAAGGCAGAAGTCATCAAGGTCTCCACCACCTTCACCTCCGCCGCCACCACCTCCACCTCAGGTGGTCGTAGAAAAGAAGAGACATGTGCCACCGCCATTGTTACTGCCAAAAACAGGTAGTTTGACTTCATCATCAAAACCACCACCACCTCAGGTCAAACTCAAGCCACTGCATTGGGATAAAGTCAATGCTAATGTTGGGCATCCCATGGCATGGGACCAGCTGGATAAAGGTTCTTTCAGGTAAGTTTTCAAACCTTTCGCAGGCACATACAGGATGCAAATACACTACAAACTAACAAAACTATTCTTTGAATGTTTTGCTAGTATAGCTGCTGCATATAATCTAAGACTATTCAAGGAGTTTTTTGTTCACTTTCATCAATAACTACCTTACTCTCATGGCCCATAGGCCTCTAAGAAAAAAAGCAAAGGATTTAGGTCCACTATTACAAATGGCCCTGAAATAAAACATTTTTAAAAAGTTAATGAATTTGGATTGGGTGGCCTCTTTTAAAAGTTCTTTAACACCATTTTCTTCTCTTAGCAACTTTTTAGGAAGGAGCATGATTATAGATATTTCTTTCCTTTGACACCATTGTTTCCCTCATCAACATAGGATGAAAGACAACAAAATTTTATGAATCATTTTTTTTAATTCACAAATGCAGGATAACAATTTATAGATTTTATTAAAAGACGGTGATTACTAATATTTCATCTTAAATCTTTTATGTAAAGCCCCAAAATAAAATTGAGTCCTTAAATAGATTGAGTCAACTCATACTACTGCCAATATTTCTCCTCGCTTGAGTTATAGAGTTGTGCTGGACATAAGTACACTCGCAACTAAACACTTATCAATTTCATCTAGCCTTTTAATCAATCAAAGCAATAAAATTTTCAGGCATCTTGGTTTTGGTTAGCATAATGATTCTACATTCAAACTAAAGACATTGTCTTCAGAAATCAGACATCAGGACATAAGAATAATACCTTATATGTTTCACTTTCTTGTACGATTCAGGTTTAATGGTGACCTTATGGAAGCACTCTTCGGGACCGTAGCTGCAAACAAAAAATCACCACGAGATAACTCACCAACTCCAAAAACCCAAATGAAATCAGGTCCACCATCACAAAGATTCATCCTTGAAACCCGTAAATCACAAAATATAGCAATAATTCTTCGATCGTTAGTTGCTTCAAGACAAGAAATCATTGATTGCCTTCTTGAAGGAAAAGGATTAGACATGGATACCCTTGAAAAGCTCACTAAAATCAGCCCAACAAAAGATGAAGAACAACTCATTCTCAACTATGATCAAGACATCACAAGGCTAGCAGACGCTGAATCTTTTCTTTACCACATCCTAAGAGCTGTTCCTTCAGCTTTTATAAGATTTAGTGCTATGTTTTTTAAGCTGAATTACACATCAGAAGTATCCCAAATCAAGAACACTTTGCAAACGCTTGAAACGGCTTGCAAAGAGCTTAAAACTCGTGGGCTTTTTGTTAAACTTCTAGAAGCAATTTTAAAATCTGGAAACCGGATGAATGTGGGAACTTCAAGAGGAAATGCTCAAGCTTTTAATCTGAATTCTCTTTTGAAGTTATCTGATGTTAAAAGCAGTGATGGGAAGACAACTTTGCTTCATTTTGTGGTTGAAGAAGTTGTTAGATTAGAAGGGAAACGATGCATGATTAACCGAAATCACAGCTTAAGAAATAGCACCATTGGCTTAACAAATGATGCATCTAGAGGCAAAGATTACATAATGCTTGGATTACCTATTGTAGGAGGAGTAAGTTCTGAGTATTCTAATGTTAAGAAAGCTGCCGGTATTGACCATGATCTCCTTTTGAAATCATGTGATAACTTGAGTGATCATTTGGATGAAATCATAAAAACAGTGGAAGAATGTGGTGGTGACGGTGGTGGACGGGGTTTCTTGAGGGAAATGGAGAAGTTTGTTGAGAGGGCAGAACGAGAAATTCAAGTGTTGAGGGAAGAACAAAAGCGGGTATTAGAGATTGTGAAGAAAACAAATGAATATTATCATGTAGGGGCTTCAAAGCATAAAGGAAAAAAACAGTTTCAATTATTTGTGATAGTGAAAGCTTTTCTTGAAATGGTTGATAAAGCTTGTGTTGATATTGCTATAAAACTGCAGAAGATGAGAAATGGTGGTGAAGACGGGGCGGCAATGGTGATGCCACCAATGCCCAAGTCGCCAACCCGACCGTCAGTGAAGTTTCCTGTATTGCCACCAAATTTTGTCAGTAGCAGTTCAAGTGATTCAGAAGAAGATGAAGATTTGTAAATTATAATTATGCTAAGAAAAGTACAGAAACATTGCTGGTTTTGTACATTTGAAATGAGGAGATCCATTGTATTGATATTGAGATCATTCTTTTCAAAATTTAATGTGTGTTTACTATTCAAGGTGCAAATAGTAATACATTGAGTACAAACACGATAATAGGTTTGGACCGTTCTAATATCATTTTCAGCATGGTACACAAAATTCACATATCCTAATTGCAAACCCTATTCAAACTGAAGAACCAATAAAGCCAGTATGAAATCAAGAATATCTATTGAATCATGAAAATCCATGTCCCTATTGCAGATAAATAAAAATTGAAATAAGAAACCGATATAAACCATATGAAATCATACCTTGAACCCTAATTGCAAAAGTTAACAAATTGAACTTACTAGTCAAACAGTAGGAAATAGATCGTCTCATCTGATCAACAACATCAAAAACCCTGATTGCACAAACTAAGATTTTTAACCAATACGTCAATTTAAATAGCAAGAAATTATACCCTATCAAGAATCTTAACTGGGAAGGCTAAAAATTTGATTGATTTGCCAGTTTAAACATGCAGGAAATCAAACACAATCAAGCAATCCAATTGTAAAAGGAAAAAACTGAACCGATGATACTGTTTATATCACTCAAGCGTTTCAAAAAAATTAGCAAACCAAAATTAAGTAATATGAAATTGAGCTAAGTAATGAAAATGACAGAAATCTGTACCTTGTGGGTACCAATCTTCAACCATTTACGCAGTGCTTAAGGATTTTGAGGTATGAGATAACAACAAAGGTAGAAGTAGTGTTTTATGCGAAACATTTCTACTCGTATTTTTTTTCATCCATATTTCAATATCTCACAATTACATTCATGTAAAATGTCAAGTGCAAGCTCTAATTGATCATCCAGATACCTATCTAACAAACTCATCTTCGGTTTCACCTGTCCTCCGCCTTCTACATTCTCCCGATGACGCGGCATGACCGGCGGCGGCTGAGAATAAGACGATTTCGAACGCCGGCGCCGGCAGAGGCAGAAACAGACCTTAGTGGCGCAAAGGAAGGGGGAAATCGCGCATACGATAGGGATGAGTAACGGAGAACACAACAGAAGAATCAAATACCATAACCAGTGACCATAGAGCCATGATTTTAGAATCAAAGTCATCGCCTCCGTCAGATTGTTTATTTCGTCTCCGGCGATGTGTATACCGGTACCATAACCGGTATCGTCGGCGATGAGCAAGGGGTTTTGATGGTCGTTTTCGCACTACGATTGGCATTTATTTAACTTGAAAACCATGAAACAATCGCCAATCGCCATAATCCGATACTCCGAGTCTCCGATTAGTTGGTTAATTTGGGCATTTTCTTTCAGGCAATGATGGAAAACCATAAAGAGATGTACAACATTCTATTCGCAAAGTACAAAATTATAATGCATTGTCTCTCTTTTTATTTAACTTGATTACACTTTTTTTGAACGGCCAAATTTATTAATACAAACCAATGACAAGATGCTAGTAGCAAGTTACACCTGATATAAAAAACTATTACACCATAATAAAATCAAATTTGCACCCATCTAACAAATCTATGTTTATTAACTTTATTCGTTTGTTATCCAATTATATCCAATTCTTTTAGGTTTGTCCATCAGTTTGTGTATAGATGGATTTCCCCCTTGAATATCACTTCATTTCTCATGTTTCAAATGCACCAAAACACCACGATGATTATTTCATGTTTCAACTCTTTCATGCACATTTCTTTTAATTAGTCCATCCATGGTTGGCAATCTCCCCAAATTTGCTCTCCATTCAAGGACGTTAGCTTTGATCGGAACCCATTTACTCAACTTGAGCACAAAGTGTGGCCTTTCGTCCATTGTTAGATATATCCTTTTTTCACTGATTTTACCGAAAAAGTTCCATCTTTAGAGCCCAACCATACACATCGATCTGGAACATCCTCCATTACAAACTTTTCTAGTAGCGTGTTGCAATTCAGGATTTCTTTTTTTCAATTTCTAAATCAAGACCCCTTATCAAGTTCCAAGAAAGGATAGCATCGGAATTGATCATCCTTAGTTTTCACATACTTTGCACATTTTCTTTACCTTGAATCTGAAAATATTTGGATATTTAAAGCATAGTGGCATTTCTCCAATCCAATTGTCTGTCCAAAATTCAATGTTCAAACTATTTCCCATCTTACATTTGAACAAGTATTTTATATTTACCCCAAATTAGTGAAATGTTGTATCAATTTTTTCAATGTTTTTCCATACCTCTTTTATTGGATTTTTGCATGAGACGATGTCTCCAAATTTTATTGAACTATGTATGCTCCTAACCACTCTCCGTCACAAACTACCGGATTCTGGTTTAAATCTCCACCACCACTTTGCTAGCAAGCATGCATTTATCTCTTTTAATGATCCTAAACAGAGACTGTCACATTCTTTTGGAAGAGTCATCTTGTCCCGCCCTACCCAATAGATCTTTGTATGATTCTCGAACCTCCCTTAGAAAATTACGTCTAATCCTTTCTATTTTATCAGTTAGCTTCATATGGGATTTATATAGCGAGAAATAAAATTACATGCGTTTGTAATGTTAATGGCTAAAATCAGTAAATCACATTGTCAAAGATAAACAATAATGCTTGCAAATACAATAAATTCTGATTATTTAAGAAACAAATAAATGCATGCCATTAAAGAATGGTTAAATATACAATTGTGTATACACAAAATACATGAATTATAAAATTATCTAAGTTAAATAACATATCATATATATTTTAAGACAATTTTACAAATTATAAAATTTTAAAGAATATCGTTCATTTATATCTATCATTAAATCAATTCATTAATTTTAATAAATCAGTGATATATTCATGCGCTTTATAAATTAACATACCTGTGACATTTTTATTTTACCCTAATTTTAATGAATTTATTAACTGAGATGGGCTAATATCATTGCAAGTTTAGAACTAATGTATTCGTTCATGTGTGTTTAACTATATGTCTTCAATTATGTATGTTTTTGTTTCTTTAGTTACGTTCGTTTAAGTTTGTTCAGTTAGGTTCATTTATGTTTGTTTACTTATGTTCGTATATGTTCGTGAATTGTTCGTTTATACTATTAACGAATGAACATGAACGAACACGAACACTCTAAGTTTCTTAACGAATGAACACGAACAAGAAACACCCGTTCGTTTAAATGTTCATGTTCGATTGTTTATTCGGTTAAAGTTAAATAAACGAACATAAACATGCCATGTGTATTGTTATTTTCCTATTGTTATTTTTGTTTATCTTTTTATCTCTTTGTTACTTTGCTTTTTTACTTTAAGTTGTTTATTTATTTATTTTAGTATTCAGTTTTTCATAACTTTTAAAAATTAAAATATTGTGTTCTTGTAAATATTCTAATGGCTTGTTTATTTTAAAACATGTTCATGTTTATATGATGTATATGGGTCTTGCTCACTTGGAAATCAATTGTGGAAAACATTGTCATTGTATTATGGGCATTGACCATTATACACACAACGTACTCGGATCTTCTAATTTTTTTGAATATTAAACATAAAAATATATACGTACGTTTACAGGGGTCTAGGGGCCGAAGAAACGATATAATTAGACTTGCACAAACCTTTTTTTTTTCCGAATCGGTTCGGGTTCAAAACCAGTCCAGATTGGGTAGTGTAAGGGTGAAACCGGTTCAGTTTGGAAACCGGTTTGAGAGAAGGGGATGCCAAACCTATAGAAACCGGTTTGGAGGGGTTGAAACCGATTTGAAGGGGTTGAAACCGGTTTGGAGGGGTTTGAAACCGGTTCGGGTCGGTTTGTAAACCGGTTTTAACGGCAAAATCCCGAACCTATGCCAAACCGGCAGTTCGGACAGGTTTGGGAACTGATTTGGTAGGAACCGGTTTGTAGGCGATTGAATATAGGTTTGTAAACCGATTTTTTGAACCGAACCGGTTTATATGTGCACCTCTAGATATAATATTATATATTGGAATGTTGTTGGGTATTTGGGCCGGGGAAATGATATATATTGTTGAGTATTTGGGCCAGGCAAACGATATAATTAATAATGTAGTTGGATACAATGCAGGCAGGTTCGAAAAGAAGACGGTTCAAACAACAATCCTAAGTGCATCTTGTTGGAGTCTTTATAAGGCACAAATTGAGAAGCATTTTTAATGACAGAAGTATTTCCCCAACCAAGCTTCTTGATGGCACTAAAACACTCCATTTTCTATGGGTAAGAAATAGGTCAAGATTGGACATTCTAAATTGGTCTAAATGGTGTATGTTTAGCATGCTGTAGTTTGGATTTTTGTTTGGTTTTTGGCTTCCAAAAAAATCTAAATTCGATTTTACCAAATAACCTGAATAAAATGAATAATCCACCTTTTTCCTAACTCATATTCTATATATAGCTTAATAAACTGCAAAACCAAACCGAATTTGAAGTTGAGTTTTAGTTTGGTTTTTTGCCATTAATTAATTCAGTTCGGGTTCGTTTTGACAAAATAAAACAAAAATCAAACCAATGGAGACATATCTTTGTAATCAATATCTCATTATTTTAGCCTTTCAATAAGTTTAAACTTTTGTACTGGTGACTTGGTGTTACGTTTGCACACTTAGATTACCAAAATTACCAAGGATGCTTTCATAAAAATACTTAGCATAAATGTTTCAGTTCGTAAATAAATTACAGGTGAAAGAGAAATAAGAAATTGACTTATTACTTAAACTAGGTTCAAAACATGTATATTATGTGTTAACAAATAAATAAAGAAAAAGTTAAACTAAATGTTAAATAATTAGTGACAAAGATGCTAAAAAATTAAGGAAAAAAACAAAAAAAAATAAACATATTTACGTAAATAAGAGAAAAAAAAGGTAATAAACCTAATTGTGTAAATGTTGGTAATGATCATCTTTTTTTTTGAACGGCTATAACTTACTCTCCACCTAATTTACACCATAATTACACTTTTGCATGGGATTGAACCCATGACCTCCCATGGTAATGATCATCTAAGAGTTAAGAAAGATAAATGAGAAATAGACTAATTTATTAAATGAAATAAAGAATAAACAAGAAAAACAATTGAAGACTTACATAAGTGTAACAAGCATCACTTATGTAGATTTTTTTGAACGACATTTGATGTCAACGTGTGAACTACTAATTTTCAGGCCACGTCACCAAGATTTAGTTACCATGACCTCCGTTGAGACCCCACCACCACCCCAGGAGGAAACCGCACCGGAAAACCACAAGACCTCTAAATGACCCCTATTTCGGCTTGGAAGAAATTTGAACTCATGACCTTTCATTTGAAAAGCCAAGGGGCACCGCTAGGACAAAGCCCTTTTGGTATCCACTTATGTAGTTGCGCTTGAAAATTAACCCCTATATTGACCCCCAAGCTACTCCGGCCAAAGGCCACCACATCCGGACAATCGAACTCTAGAATCTTGATCGGATTACAGTGTCTCCAATCTAGGAGGTCATCGTGACAAAGCTTTAGAACATCAGATCATGAGTTATGAAAATACAATGCATAAATTTCATGTCATAGTATCTTTATAATTGGTCAAATATATATAAAAAAATTTAATTCGATGTATATATTTCTTAACAACAAATGAACACTCACTAATATACTTTAAAAATCTACACAATTTTGCACCTAACGATACTTACATATGTACCACTAGAGAGTAACATTATTTAATAATACATTATATTATATTATACTACCTCTTAAAACAGAACGTCGGTGCCCCCGGTCGGTTTTTTAGGTTTTACAGCGGCTGATTGTGCGTCCGGTTCGCTGGCTTCTTTATTTCCGTCCTCTTCACCCTTTCTTGCTTACCTCTCAACTTTTTATGTTGCATCTCTTCTGGCTCCCTCTCTTGGTTTTCTAGAGTTCCTTTCTGTCGCCTTCTCTTGAACACCTTCGAACGTAAATTCCCAGGCTTTCTTCTCAGAATCCACCTCTCCTGGTTGGTTTTTGTTTCTTTGTATGGTTGGTTTGTGTTTGTTTGTTCATTAAATTAACGATCTCTTTTATTTGCAGCTGCTATTGAATCCTTTGCTGGCTCAAATGTACGGTGGATGATGATTACGACTGCTCCATGCTTCCTACATCGATTTTGCTCAAATTTAGGGCTTTTTGGCCGTTTAGTAGGTGTCATCTTTGCCCTTCGTCGATCTTTTTTAGACGATTTATTCCTTTTAATTTGCCTATGTTGATCATCAAATTAGGGTTTGGTGGTTTACTGTATGTCCCTATTACTTTATTGCTATAGGGATGTGGCTTTTATACACTTCGGTTGCTTTGTTACGTTACTACACACTGAATTTTAGGGGCATTTTGTTTACATGTTTGAGGTGAATATAATATAATTGGATTGATATGTTAATCTTAGGCATGTTTTACCTATCTTTGCTTTAAATTAATCATGTTAGTTGTTTTTAAACACTTTGGTCCATCTATAAGGCTTCTTTAGCTCTTTATTTTGGTTTCTACAGGTGTTTTTCAGTTGAGGGTGACTTCGTTAATGTCCAGGTTTAAACAGGTATGATCTTAGGTAGAAAGAAACTAAGGCGTTCATTTATACTATTACGATTGCTAATTGCTGGAGTTTACATATTTAATTAGGTTGTTTATTTGCTACCTAACTTGCATGATTGGCTTTCTGCAAGGTTTCAAATATTAGATTATATATATAATTTGTTTTACAAAGGTTTATATGTTTGGTTTCAAACATGTTATTAATTTAAATATAAAAAATTTGAACATCTGATTATATGTTAAATAAGAGTAGACCTACAAACCTTTTTTGTCTTATATTTTTCTACCAGATCAACGTAGTTTACGTATTGGAACATAGGAAGTTAGAAAGCTTTCATCTAATACCTTTTGTTTTTTGACTGTTGTATTTCTTTTATATCAATAGGTATATATGTATCTTCATTAAGGTCTTTAATCAAAGTTTGTTTTCCTTTTCAATTATATTTTATTGTTTACTCATATGTAAGTGATCTGCGTTATTTTCCCTCTTGATTGGTTTTTAACTATTGTCCATCTTTCAAATGTCCACCTCACGAAAACGAAAAAAACTTGAGACAAATGTGTTGTCTAGCAACGAAATTAGTAAATGCTTATATATAGACAATGGTGACTGTAACAACATATGCGAACATTGTGATGCTTTTATTTGGTATGATGAGCATGTGGGCTCAACATCTGGTAACCGTCGTCTTCAATATAACCAATGTTGCAAGGGGGGTCGTGTCAGACTTCCATATCCAAGGACTCCTCATCCATCACTGGTAGAGTTATTTAATCAACCCGAATTTCTTGCTAATATACGTGCCTATAACTGTCACACCCCGAGCCGGCGGGGTAGGATCGGGTTTCCCCGACGGGCGGAGGGTTCCCGGGGCGTGATATCGTGAGTGATAATCGAAATGATCAGATTATTTACATTGCACATGATATATCTAAATGAGAAACTTGCTAAGCAAAATAGAATTTACAAGGTTAAATTTACATCAGATAAGTTTATAATTTAACAATGTAAATCTACAATCACATCATAAGTTTTCATTCTTGTGTGTGCACAAGATATACAAAATAACTTGGTATGATGTCCAAGAGTATGCAGTCCAAAAAGCTAGGTCCTCTATCTGTAACCTAATCCAAAAGTAATAACTCTTCAGTTGACCTGTTCGTCACCTGAGAAGTCATGCAAAAAGATCAAGTCAACACATGGTTGGTGAGTTCATGTAGTTTAGTATTTGAAAATGATTTGAAAACCTCCTTCAGTAAAGACCCTAACCTCATTAACTTCACATGTAATATCCATATCGGTATGCTTATATATAGGGCATACCCCTGGGTCAAGCCAACAAACTCGCCCAGACGCCATCCCACCACATACTAATACGCATATGACACCGTTGTTAATGATAATTAAGCATTTTTACCCTACACACCTCTGATTTTGATTATGTTTTTCCAAAACTTAATTTACCTTTGATTCTCTTGAGTTCATCATGGATACATGATTTTCCCAAAAGTCAATGATAGAAATAAAATGTTAAATATTTAATTAAATAATTAAATAAAACCTTTAATTACAACTAAGACATGATGATTGGGCCTTATTTGACTCAATCAATTAGACTTAGTTGTTGGTGGTTGTCCAAGTTGTAACCTCTCACACGTGACCCATGTCAGGCATAACTCACAAGGAGTACACCTGAACTGAACGGGATTTTAATGTTTTGCCCATTACAGCTTGACCCAATGGTCTTCTGCATCTGAAAGGGACTTTAAGGATATCCTTTGGTTCTTGATCGTCAATGGTTCTCTTGATTCTCTTGATTTGACTTGATAATGACTTCATTGATCGTTCATGTTATTGCCTGTATAGCCTGACTACAAGAGTCTTCTATACCTGAAAGGGACTTTATATGTGTGTTACACGTGGTCTTGATTCCCTATACAACTGACATCCACCTTAACTTGAGTATTAATGATTTCATTATATCATAATGATTTCATTATTATCATGATTCACACACATTTATGATTTCTGATTCCTTGAGTCTCTTGATCTTTGGAATTTCCATGATTTACAATGGTAATTGATTTGATTATGATTCTTGAATCTCAGATCACACACTGAGTTATGATTCCTTGGAATATGATCTATTGATTTTGTTCATTTGATTTCACTTTGAATTTAGATTATTGAATTTGAACTGAATGGACTAGGGGTTGATTTAGAGTTTAAATTAAAGTATTACTCATAAGAGTACTTTAATAAATTTGGATAATTGTTCTATTTAATAATTTCCTAGACAGGAGTCTAGGAGTATCGACAACCATATATATGTAAAAACATATAATAAATAAAAGCATTTAAATAAACAGTTTAAATAAAACAGTTTACGCATGCTTCTCAGCCCCGCGTTTTAAAACAAAAATCTTAGAAAAGGGGCAATGAACTCACCTGTGTTGCTATGCTATGAATCACAAAAGATGATGCGCGCTCTTTGAATGTTGCTTATGTATCTTTAGCACCTGAGTTGTTTTAAGAGAATTCGAATACAATAAGTACATATAGTAGCCGTCGAATCTAAGATTTGGCCTCGGTGTGCAACTACGTGTCCTAGATCACTAATGTATTTCTATGACTCTATCTAATTAATCTAACATAATTACCCGTAAGTCACCCATGTCCCAATCTTATTAATTACTAAACCCTAGATGATTAGGGTTTATTTTAATCAGTTCACAAGTCTTTATTTAACACATTTTTAAGATAATTTATTTTTTTTAGTTAAACTTTTATTTAGGAAAATCATTAAATTAATTTAATAAGATTTATAAATTCAACTTTATTTTATTAAAAACATAACTAATTTAAATGGAAAAACTGTTTACATATGTTGGGCTTATATTAAACCCATTGGGCCACACTTAGGCCCATTATTGAACTGTGATCGTTCCGTGATTCTATCAATAATTTGTACTAGATAATTCGATGGATCATCTAGAATGATTGCGTGTTCGTTATGAACTTCAATAGGGTTAGGTGTTAATAACTAAATTAACACTCCAAGCCTTAGATCATTGTTTGAAAACCCTAATTTGTGATGTTTTTCATTGAAATATTGTGTCTTGAACCAACCCATATCTAAGGTTGATGACGTATAATGTAAATCCTAATACCCTCTCATGCACACACACTCTCATTCGATTCCCATGCTTGCACACCCACATGCTCAAGTCCATGCATGTACACACTACATACATGGGTTCACGTACACATACTTGCACATCTTGCAATTGGCCTTAACCCATTCGACTAAGGACCGGGACGAGCGACTAACCACATGGCCTTTGGCCGAATGTGGTTTGCCGAAAGGAGGCTTGCCGAATGAAGGTGACCATGCTGGCTTGTGGTTTGGACGAAAGACAACCCCCGATCGAAAGGCCCTTGGCCCGAATGAGGGTATGGGCGAATAAGGGTTGGTCCGAGTGAGTCTTGACCAAATGTGTAAGCTAGGACGAATGACTACAACCTTGCCGAATGAACTGACCGGTCGAATGGAAGCTTGGGCGAATGGAGGCTGTCGAATGGCGAGTATGGCCGAATGAAGGAGTGAGTATGGAGTCATTCGGTCGAAGGTAGGTCAGAAGCTGGTCATTCGGGGTTTAGCCATTCGGCGAATGGGCAGTGGGTATGGTGGGGAGTCATTCGACGAATGGGGTTTATCCTCATTCGGCGAACTGATGTTGAGCCATTCGGCCAGTCGATGCTACCAGTTGCAGCCATGGTGTTCGATCTAATCAACTAGTGTTTGCAGCAAAGCTTGTTCCTATATTATCCTAAGTGTGTTTTGAGTAAATCCTATCGGTTGAAAGGTTGTAAAAACGGTTTAAATGATGGGTTCGACATTAGGGTTTTCAAAACCCCAAACCGAACCAAAACATGGATTTTTACCTCGATTTTGATGGATGGAAGCTTAGATCTGCTGTACTTTCAGGTTCTACTAGTAATGGTGGTCGTTTAGACACCAAAAACGCGAGATTTCATCAAGAAACGAGTGAGATCTAGATGAGAGAAGTTGGAACTTTCTAGAGAGAGAAAGTTCCGGGTTTTTGATTTTAGAGAGAGAGAATGAAGAGGTTAAATGAAGAAGATGATTCATGTGGGGTATTTATAACCCGAGTAAGTTCGGGTTCGTTTCGGTTGCTCGGTTTCGCGTAAAGACGTCAGTTTCTCGCCGTTTTCGTAACGAAACGACTCGGTTCTAAAATAGAAGTTAGAAATTAATTTTAGGTTGTGATTCCTAATAAATTAACTAAATATCTTTTATTTATTTTAAAATTTCGAAAATATTTAATTTACTGTTTGAAATCGAATCGTACGGTTATCGCGCGTATTCGTTCGGATCGTCATCCGTACGAACAGGGCGATAACTATACTTTTCAATATTGTTTTCTAATTATTGGATATCATTCAGAACGTTAAACTTCCAGATTTATTCGTACAGATCGTCACCTATACGAATAATCCATCGGTTTAGCATTCATGTAACAACATCCATATTGTTTTGTTCAGTAAAGCCTCACATACGTTTATACATAATAACATCCTAACAAATAATCATGTGATGGTTCTGTATTGCCAGATAATTATCTGACTCAAGAACCCTATTCCTGAACTTTGTTTTCTGAACTTGAATATGAACCGTGCTATGATAACATGAAATGAAAGTGATATACGATTGATGTCTGAAATATGTACCTGATTTACTGTTCATGTACTGTAGAGATCACTGTTCCGGTGACGTTTCCGGCACTGATGTTACAATAACTATATGTTCTCAATGACATCTTTTGGTGGTAAAATTGATGAATCTATCAATAATGGCTCTGCGCCATACGTTTTTAGGATTGAAGGTCAAATCTACCACTGGATAGGTTCTTTGTGTCCACCCTCAAACGAACGACCTCGGTTTTTACAGATGTATATATATGACACTGAAAATGAGATCTCCAATAGACTTCGGTTCTTCAGTTGTGATACACGCTCAAAATTGCATACGGAAACCGTAACTCTACTTATTAAGGTGCTTGAAAGTTCCAATGAATTGGTTAAACTTTTTAGAAACGCAAGGGATCTTTGTCATTCGTGCGAGGTACCAACATTTTCTATCCGTTTATACAACTCTTATAATTCTCTATGCTATGATAACCCAACACCAGGTTCTATAGGTGCAATTATTACTGACTCTACTGCTGAATCAGCTGGGTTTGACATTGTCATACATGATAAAATGAATAGCCCTCAACGTATAAATACTTTGCACCCTTTATACATGTCATTGCAATATCCTTTACTCTTTGTTCATGGTGAAAGTGGCTGGTCTCGGGGTTTACGTCTACATAGTAATCATGATTCCCAAGACAAAAACATGACTATGAATATGTTCTACAGTTATCAGCTTCACGATCGTGTTAACATTTACACGCTACTTTTAAGGGGAGGGCGACTTTTCCAACAGTACTTGGTTGATGCCTATATATGTGTAGAACAAAGTCGACTGGAATATATAAGACAAAATCAAAACACCTTCAGAAGCGAATTCTTGCAAGGTATACATGATGCAATTGCACATGGCGACACTGAAGGACACCATATAGGCAAGCGTATCATATTGCCATCATCATTTACGGGTGGTCCAAGATACATGTATAAACATTATCAAGATGCTTTGGCAATATGCAGAATTCATGGAAACCCTCAGTATTTCATCACATTCACATGTAATGTTAAATGGCCGGAGATACACAGGTACATGGTACAATATCCTGCATTAAAGGCGGCTGATCGGCCAGACATAGTAGCAAGGGTTTTTCATATTAAAGTCATTTCATTAATCAACTTCCTAAAAACAAGACGACCTTTTGGTAATGTTGCAGCAGGTTTGTTTTTCATTACCTTTTATTTGGGAACTAATAAGTGTTCGAGTCTCATATAGTTTTGTTCTCTCTATCAATGCAGATCTATATACTATTGAGTTCCAGAAAAGAGGTTTGCCTCACTGCCATCTGCTATTATGGGTTTATCAGGCTGACAAAATAAGAAATCCAGAACAACTAGACAACTACATATCTGCAGAAATTCCAGACCCAGTCGCTGAACCAGAACTACATGGGATTGTCACTGAGTGTATGATGCATGGACCCTGTGGAATCGTCAGACCTAATGCACCCTGCATGTCTTTGGGCACATGTTCAAAAAAATTTCCCAAAAAGACTGAACCAACAACAAGATTTGACAAAAATGGCTACGCACATTACAAAAGACGTTCATCCGGTTATTCTGTTAATAAGAACGATATTTTTCTTGACAATAGTTACGTAGTACCATACAACCGACTTCTGTTGTTACATTATCATGCTCACATAAACGTTGAGTATTGCGGGTGGAACATGTTGATTAAGTACCTTTTCAAATACATATCAAAAGGGACAGACCGTATCCGATATGCCATCACAAAAAACACATCCCTATCAGAAAATACTCATGGTAACCACGACCTTGAAAAAGACGAAATTAAGAACTTTGTTGATGGTAGATTTATATTTCCACATGAGGCTGTCTGGAGACTTTTTAACTTCGCAATTCATGATAGAAATCCACCTGTTCAAGTGTTATCTGTTCATTTAGAAAACATGCAGAACGTCACTTTTAAAGATGGTGAACAACTTCGCAATGTCTTAAGAAACCCGTCTACAAGGCGCACCACTTTAACAGAATGGCTTCAAAACAATCAACATGATGAAAAAGGTCGTCACCTTCTCTATGTTAACTACCTATCAGAATACAGATGGGATCCAAGTGGTAAATGTTGGATTCGAAGAACAACGAACAAAACACCAGCAATCGGTAGGCTTACGTACATACATCTAACTGCTGGCGAGACTTTCTATCTAAGATTATTGTTGTGTCATCAACAAGGTTGTAAAACCTTTGAAGACATACGAACTGTTTCAGGAGACGTGTTTCCAACATATCGCAGCGCATGTGAAAGACTTGGATTACTTGAAAACGATGACGAATGGTTACAAACATTAGAGGAAGCTGCTACATGGGCTACTTCCATTGAATTACGTGCTTTATTTACACATATGCTACTCTTTTGTGAAATATCCAACCCAAAACGACTTTTTGAAACACAATGGCGCAAAATGGCTGACGACGCAACACAAATTCATGGAATCATGAATGAGAATGATCAGCTACAATTTGTCTTATATGAGATGGAACTAATGTTACGTTCCGACACAACTCCTTCATCACTCTCAGATTTCGGCTTACCTATGCCAAGGAGAGATGCACTCGCATTCTTGAGAAATAAATTACTTATGGAGGAGAAAAACTACGATGTTGAACAACTTAGACTTGAAAATCAATCGTTACGTGCTGCTCTTCATCCGCAACAGAATTTTATATATGATAAGGTCATGAAGGCTTTAGCATTGAATACTCAAATTTTGGCCTTTGTATACGGGCATGGAGGAACAGGAAAAACATTCCTGTGGAATACAATTATCTCAGGTTTACGCTCAGAAGGAAAAATTGTTTTAGCCGTAGCCGCCTCAGGTATCGCATCATTACTACTTCCCTCTGGCAGAACAGCTCATTCCCGTTTCAAAATACCATTAGATCTAACCAACGAGTCCACCTGCTATATAAAAAAGAACACACAAATTGCACAACTGTTAATAGAAACAACACTCATTATTTGGGACGAGGCACCAATGAATGACCGAAAATGCTTAGAGTCATTGGACCGAAGCCTTAGGGATGTATTAAACAATCCGAACCAACCATTTGGTGGCAGATCGATACTACTCGGCGGAGATTTCCGACAAACATTACCTGTAAAACTTAAATCTTCTAAGACACAGGTCATAGAGGCATCATTACCTAGATCACATTTGTGGAAACATTTTAAGGTTTATATGCTAACTGAAAACATGCGCCTACATCGACCTAACATGAATTCCACACAAAGACAGGAAGTTGAGGCATTCTCATCATGGTTACTTGCAATTGGCAACGGCACGTTAGGCATACCAGATGATGATGATCCACATAATGCCAAAAAAATACAGATACCAAAAGCCTATATGATACCACAGGAGGATAATGCTCTTATTAGACTAATCCAGTTTATATATAACAGTTACAGTTTACAAAACCCAACTGTTGATATCCTTTCTACACAGGCAATTGTTTGTCCTAAAAATGAAACTGTTGAAGAGATAAATAAGATTGTTCTTAGTATGACACCTGGCGCCAGTACAACCTATCTAAGCACCGACTCAATAATTCCTAACACTGGCTATCAGTCTGACATTGAAATGCTTTACCCAAGAGAGTATCTAGGCATGCTAAATTTCAGTGGTCTTCCACCTCATCAATTGGAACTAAAAGTAGGTACCCCTGTCATATTGATGCGTAACATCAATCAAATATCAGGATTATGTAACGGCACACGACTGATAATCACCCAACTACTATCACGAGTCGTTGAGGCACAGGTAATGACAGGAAAGACGATAGGCCATCGTGTGTATATTCCAAGAATTTCTTTAACACACATAGACAAGGAACTTCCTTTCACTTTCAAAAGAAAACAGTTCCCACTAAAACTATGTTATGCGATGACTATCAACAAAAGCCAAGGTCAATCACTAAAAAAAATTGGTATCTACCTTCCTGAGCCAGTATTTGGTCATGGTCAACTTTATGTAGCATTATCCCGAGCCACATCTCCACAATCATTGAAAATCCTAGCTATTCCAAGAAAAGGTGACAGGCCAGATTTAACAAAGAACGTCGTCTACTCTGATTTCCTAAGTGAAATAAACAACAGGTTACATTCTATTACACTAGGTTAAGTTACATTATATACAATAAATATTACAATAACACAGATTTTTTTCGATTAGGAATATACTGTGCTGAGTTGGTACAGTTTTTTTTAATAGCTTAAGGTTTTTCAACTACTATATTATCACCATCTTTCATACTAACCATCTTTTGGAAGCAGCCTGCAGTAATGACTTGTAAATACGTCATAAACTTTGCGTTGAGGTCGAAATAAGAGAAAGATGGATGCCTTCATCAAAGGAGAGGAAAGAAAACAGCTTGTACTACCTTTATATTGACACCTATGTAAGACCTACTTCCCTCAAAAAAGAAAATCTTAGGATCCTTTTTCTACCTTATTTAAACATACTAACATTGTCAAAAACTTATCACAGGGAACACTATTGAAGCAATAGCATACATATCAAATGAATCATATTTCTACTCTACCATCAAGATAGAACAATGCTAAGTTATAGATATACAAGTGCCAACTTCATCAAGAGTACAGGTAAATTATCCGAATTTTATGAACATGTATTAAACCACGATTTCGCTAGCTTATATACACCTTACCTTTACAAACCATCAATGCATGTATAGAAATAGGAACTTTATTTTGAAAATAACCTCAATCTAACTAAGGTGGTGTGATATAAATAATACAGCAGATACACAAACACCAAACAAAAATGAAAGCCAGTAGATGCCATCAAAGCGGAGATCTTCTTCATTTAATCTACAATGATTGATTTTTGCATAACATTTTACTCTAAGAAACCTGTTGTAAATTCTTGGACTTTTAATTACCTTAGTTCTACTTACAAAAACATGATTTACACAGATGGCATAATAGCCGCTGCAACGCGCGGCACATTTCTAGTTAATATCATTAGGCAAGAAGCTATAGAAGCTATTTGATACTAAATCTTGGTAATGACAAAGTAGATCTCACAAATTGAATGATAAAGTAGATCTCACAAATTGAGTAGGTGTTAGACACATCACACATGCAAGAAAAAGGTAATGAGACATTTATAAGATGTTTCTCTGAATGTAAAATTAATTTATTTGATATAGACTTTATCTTTTATATAAGAGTTTATTATCATATATGAAATAATTTAGTTTAGACCAATGATGCAATTTTCAATGGTACCCGAATATTATTTCAAATGAGAGGTCTTGTGTTCAAATCATTCATGCAGTGAAATAGGGGTCTGAGGGGGTCATGGGTTTTCCCAGTAAGGTTTCCTCCTAGGATGGTTGCGGTGACTCATGGGAGGTTCAGGTAACTAGACCTTGGTGACATGGCCTGAAAACAGTAGGTTCACATGATTGAGACATTCGTCGTTAAAAAATAATAATTTAGTTTAGAATATTTTAAGAGTACAAAGATGGATAAATTTAATGAATTTAAGCATGTTATACAGTGTTTCCGTTGGCTCACAATTGCGTGCAAATAGCAAAAATTTATTGAGTTAAAATGTTACTATATTTAAAATAAAGGGTTCAATCCCCATGAAAAAGATTGATATAAAAAAGTACTAGGTTAGTACCCCGTGTATTACACGGGTTGATCGATCATCAAGGAAAATTATTATTGTATTTTTTAAACTCTAATTTTTTTAATGTTTTGTTTCCTTAAACATTTTTTTTAAATATTGTTTTTAAAAATTGTATATTTTATAATATATTGGTTTTCTAAAATGTGCTTTTTTAATATTAATACATTTTTAATGTATTAAAAAATATTTTTCTTGATTTAAAAAATGTATAAAAAGTATATATATTTAATATTATTATTTAATATGGGATGTATTTAATAGGAGAGATAGGCGGGAAATCAAAGTTGAGGTGTTATAAGAACGCGCCATGTGTCCCTCAAAACCTTGATTTATTATAATAGATAGAATAGATTCTTTTAGGAAAAAAAATAAAATAACCACCAAAATGTTGGAAAGAGGGCACCTTGTCATTGAATACATCATTTACTATTCACATTAATTATTCTTTTAATTTTCATTTATTTTTAAATTATTTTAAACTAAATTACAATTTTGTATAAGATTGAACTAGTAACATTTCAATTTAACATATAAAACCTTTTATTAAATAGGTTGGTCTATTGTATATTTTAGTTCCAAATTAACTCTTTTTAAAAGGAAAAAAAAGGGGAAAAAATTGTTTTTGAGTTATTATTGTTACGATCTAACCGTCCCTCTTTCAGAAAAAGACACAATGTTATTTTGTAGCAACAATGATGAAGTAATGTTTTTGTTGTTATGATAATTTATAATTTACTATTATCTTGTTTTGCATTGTTATCAAAGCTATCCTTCATGTGCATCACAAGCCGATGGGAATCTAAGCTATGATCGTCTTCTAATTCTAACCAATATAACCCAAAAGATCAATATCCGGACCTCGTTATACTGGAGAAATCAAAAATGAATATTATCAATAGCTGAAGATGATGAGGATTGGGCGCTGGATTTTCTTATTTCTCCAGTCGGTAATCGGAGTAATTCCGAACATATCTCCGATCATGTTAGTGTTGGGAAATCGAAAAGCAGTAATGATGATGAGAGAGAAGATGGAGAAATCAATGAAGGAGATAGTTCCCATGCAAACGGCACTTCGCAACAAACGAGGGAACTTGGCGGTGAATGCAAATCCAAAAATGTTGAGGTGTCTAGTGGGCCTGTAAAAAATGTAAATGGGAAAAGTGTTGGGCCAACTCCAATAGAACCCAATGAAAACCATTTGGTTTTACGAACAAATGGCCCACCATTTGGATTGCAAACTGTCACACCCCAACCGACGGCGGAATACGTCGGGACGCGAACGCGACTGTTCAATAGCTCATGATCAAACTAAAACGTTTCATAATTAATGCAACAAAATTACATTGTCTTAAAAACCAAAGTAAATAAGTTCAAACAACCAAAGTTCAATAAGCCAAAAACTAGAGTTCAATTTATTCTTAAAGCTTCTAAAGTCCAAGCATCTTATGTGTTCATCCCAAAGCTCACTAAGTTGCACCTGAAACATGAATAAGTTTGAAAGGTCAACTACAAAAGTAGTTGGTGAGAATCATAAAGTTGACTCGATAAATAGTTTAATAGTTCAAAGTTTAAATCATGTATCATAAACATATCAATAGATAAGGCTTAATGTGGAAACATACATTAAACTATTGCAGATCAAACCTTAGTTAACCAAATTAGGCATAGCAATACATACTATCCTTATAGTTCCAATAGTTCAAATTGTGCACAATAGTTTAAACATACAAAGTTCAATAGTTCAATAGTTGGTAACTGAGTGATCACCGGCTGGGTGGAATGGTCAGTTCAATAGCTATCATCACAACAGTCAGGCTAATATAGTTAATGATCAATGCAAGTTTCGAGGATAGTTCACATGTAGTTTGGGACACAAGCTCAAATCAAAAGATAAAGTTCATAGATACAAATTGTTCAAATAGTTGAAGTTCATGTTTCATCCCCGATGTTTTGAAAACAAAATCAAATCAAGAAAAAGGGGATATGAAACTCACCTGGATAAGATGAATAGCTAAGTTGTTAACGTAGTTGTAAGTCCAAATTTGCGAAAAGCAACTCTCACAACAAACCTATAGTTTCAAGTTCATAACTTTCTAAGTTCAAAATAAAGTTATAAGGCATTCTAGGTTCAAGATCTGGGTTCTAAATGGGTTTAGAGAAATCAAGGTTAAGTTATGTAATTAAATTGGTAAAAACTACAAAGTTGTATTGTTAAAAATAAATAGTATACATTAAAAAGATGATGATCTAAGATTCATAAACTAACTACTTTAGAAATATTTAAAATCTAAAGTGTTATACAAAATATAGATAATTATATAATTTCCAATTAAATTACTAAATATAAAAAATGTTGTATTTATATGTTTTAATATAAAGTTTTAATTTAAGATAATTTCTATTTGATTTAAATAACTTTATAAAAATATTTTCTGTTATATATAATCATTTCAGAAAATAAAAGTACTTTTTTTCTGAAATTTTATATATTTAAAATATATTGATTTATAGAATTTATAATTCAAGTTAAATAGCATTTTTATTCAAATAAAATATTTTTATTCAAACAAAAATATTTCTGAGTTGGTTTCAATCCAAATAACTTATTTAAAAATTTTCAGAATTTTAAATGTTATTTTAGTATTTTTAATAAATTACTTATTCAGTTTTATAAAGCTTTTAAATCAAAATAAATAGTTTTCTGTTATAAAAATTAAAATAAAAATTTTTCCAAGTTTATAAAAGTTCCAGAGAAATTATATAATTTTTTTTAGAACTTTAATAATAGTTTAGTTATTTTTAAAGGATTATTTATGCAGATTATTAACACCTTTAATTTGATTTAAATAGTTTTCCTGCTTAAAAATAATTATAAAAATTTCAGTAGGTTTATCTATGTTCCAGAAGTGTTGTATAATTTTCCTAGAATTTTAAAAATAGTTTTAGGAATTTCTTGTGATTTAAACTTGTATTTATAACCACAAAATATTAATTTTTACCCTTAAATAAAATTTATTTCCTTTTCCAAAATTTTTCTAAGTTTATAATATAATTTTAAAGTTTATATAAAATTTTATAAAATTTTTCAGCTATTTTAATAATTCAAAATGATTTAAGAACAAATTAAAAGGAAAAAGAAAAAAATGGGTTGAATCCGGGTTTGAACCCGAGACCTCTAACTCGCAAACAAGCGCTCTAACCAGTGAACCAAACACACATTTTATTGCTTGATTTCAGATTAAAATAGATTAAATCTTCAAATTACTAGTTTCCCAAAATTCATATAAACCCTAACTTTCGAATCGATCAATCGACCCATTCAAGATAGAAATTAACAGAGGGTTATTGTTCTACACCAAAAACCGATCCTAATCGTGTATCTACTTACTTGATTTGGCCGAGTCTTGATCGAGTTCGAGTTCCACCAATGATTCGGCCGTTCTTCGTTCGAGTCGCAGTTCTAGATGAATTTTGAGAGGATTTGGATGATAGGGTTAGTTTATTATGATCGAAATGAGGATTAACCCTATGGTTATTCGTTCCAATTCCAGTTGAAGCGTCGTGTTCAATGCGTGTGTTAATGTTCGGTTACGTGAAGATTAAAACCGGATTTAATGTGATAATTATCGTGATTTAATCATATAGTTACGTTAGGAATTTGATTTGAGTCATGGGGGTGTAAAAACCCGATTAAATGGTGCATTAAAAAGGCGTTTTGGGTGTTGGCCGGATGGTTGGCCGGATTCCGGCTTTCTTGGCCGGTGTTCAACCGGAAAAACGGGCAGAAAAGAGTGGGGGGGTTAAGGTTTGGGTTATTTACAACTTGGCCCCTTTAGTTTAAAAATTCAATGTTTTAGGTTTAAAACTTTTCAAAATTTGATTAAACTTTTCAAAATTTGATTATTATTATTATTATTATTAAATATATAATATCACAAAAGTTGTATAATATATATTTACGTATATATATATTATATTTAAATATGTAAATATAGTCATATTTATACTTATACATATATTTATATATGTATATATCATATATATCTATATATATTGTGATAATACTAAATGAATCAAACGTACTCAGATTATTAACGCTCGTTATAATTACAAGTCGGAAAATACCGTCGGAGTGATTAATGAAAAATCACGGATATTACAGTCTCCCCTACTTTAAGAGATTTCGTCCCGAAATTAATTACTTGAAGTTGGTAGGAAGAGATGTGGATACTTGTCTTTCATTTGGTCCTCACGTTCCCATATGAGTTCTGGTCCACGCTTAGATTCCCATCGAACTAGCACAATCGGTATTCGACTGCGTTTAAGTCTTTTCTCACCACGATCCATAATTTCCACCGGTTTCTCCACAAATCGCATCGTTTCATCAATGTGCACTTCATCGAGTGGAATCTGAAGATTTTCGTCGGCTAGACACTTCTTCAAATTCGACACGTGAAAAGTAGGATGGATGTTGCTTAGTTCTTCAGGTAGCTCAAGTTTGTAAGCCACTTTACCGATACGTTCAATGATTTTGAAAGGACCTACGTAACGAGGAGCTAATTTCCCTTTCTTTCCAAAACGAACCAAGCCTTTCCAAGGGGATACCTTGAGAAGAACTAGATCACCAATTTGAAATTCTAAGGGTTTTCGACGATTGTCAGCATAACTCTTTTGTCGGCTTCTCGCTACGCGAAGATTATCACGGATTTGAATGATCTTATCAGATGTTTCTTGAATTAATTCAGGACCAGTGATTTGTGCTTCACCAATCTCGCTCCAACAAATAGGTGATCGGCATTTATGACCATACAAAGCTTCAAAAGGTGCCATGTTGATACTCGTATGATAGCTGTTATTGTACGAGAATTCGATCAACGGCAAGTAAGAGTCCCAATTGCCACCAAAATCGATGACACAGGCTCTAAGCATATCCTCCAAAGTTTGGATGGTCCGTTCAGTTTGACCATCTGTTTGAGGATGATAAGCAGTACTAAGATTCAATTTAGTGCCCAATGCCGATTGTAGAGATTGCCAGAAACGAGAGGTAAAACGGCTATCACGATCAGAGATTATGTTTAAAGGAACTCCATGACGACTAACCACAAGATCGATGTATATTCGAGCTAACTTGTCGGTTCGATAATCCTCACGAATTGGAATAAAATGAGCAGACTTAGTTAAACGATCAACAATTACCCAAATACTGTCATGCCCACTGGATGTTCGAGGAAGTTTAGTTATAAAGTCCATGGATATACCTTCCCATTTCCACACAGGAATTTCTGGTTGTTCAAGTAATCCAGAAGGACGTTGATGTTCAGCTTTAACTTTCAAGCAAGTAAGGCATTTTGAGACATAAAGAGCAATGTCCTTTTTCATACCAGGCCACCAATACTGGTTTCGGATATCTTTGTACATTTTATCTGCTCCTGGGTGAACAGAATAGCGAGTCTTGTGAGCCTCATTCAAAAGAAGAGTGCGAAGATTGTCTCGTTGAGGAACCCAAATACGATCAAGATAGTAAAGTAATCCATTGGGTTTAGTTTAAAGTTGATGTTCGGCACCACATGCCATTTCCTCAGACATATGACCCTCAGTAATCGAGACATGCTGGGCTTCCAATATACGAGTTTGAATATCACTTTGAATTTTGATACTATGGATTCTGACAGGTTCTTTACGACTTAAAGCGTCAGCTACAACATTCGCTTTTCCAGGATGGTAGCGAATCTCGCAATCATAGTCGTTAAGTAACTCAACCCATCGTCGTTGTCTCATATTAAGTTCTTTCTGATTGAAAATGTGTTGGAGACTTTTGTGGTCTGTGAACACCACACACTTAGTACCATAAAGGTAGTGCCTCCAAATTTTCAAGGCAAACACAACAGCACCCAGTTCAAGATCGTGTGTCGTGTAATTCTTTTCATGGATTTTCAGTTGTCGTGACGCGTAAGCTATAACCTTGCCTCGTTGCATAAGCACACAACCAAGACCTTGATTAGAAGCGTCACAATAGACCACGAAATCATCGTTTCCATCAGGTAGAGTTAAGATAGGAGCGTTGCACAACTTATGTTTAAGAGTTTGAAATGCTTCTTCTTGTTGTGAACCCCAAACATAAGGTTTGTCCTTTTGTGTTAAACTGGTGAGAGGTACAGCAATCTTAGAAAAATTGGCTATGAAACGACGATAATAGCCAGCTAAGCCAAGAAATGAACGAACTTCTGTAGGAGTTTTAGGTGCATTCCAATTTTTCACGGCCTCAATCTTTGCAGGATCAACATGAATGCCCTTTTTGTTTACTATGTGCCCTAGAAATTGAACTTCTTTGAGCCAAAATTCACATTTAGAGAATTTAGCGTATAGTTTTTCTTCCTTTAAGAGTTCCATAACCAAACGTAAGTGCGCCTCATGTTCAGCTCTCGTTTTGGAATAGATCAGAATGTCATCGATAAAAACGATAACGAATTTATCCAAGTATGGTTTGCACACTCGGTTCATTAGATCCATGAACACGGCAGGTGCATTAGTCAAGCCAAAAGGCATAACCATAAACTCGTAATGACCATATCTTGTTCGAAACGCCGTTTTTGGAATATCTTCATCATTGACTCGAAGCTGATGATATCCCGATCTTAGATCAATCTTCGAGAAACAAGTTGCTCCTTGTAGTTGGTCAAAAAGATCATCAATCCTAGGCAACGGATAACGGTTCTTGACGGTAAGTTTGTTAAGCTCCCGATAATCGATGCACATTCGGAATGAGCCATCTTTCTTTTTGACAAACAAGACAGGTGCTCCCCAAGGTGAAACACTTGGGCGAATGAATCCCTTATCGGCTAACTCTTGAAGTTGACTCGCGAGTTCTTGCAATTCTGAAGGTGCAAGACGATAAGGAGATTTGGCTACAGGATTTGCACCAGGTACTAGATCGATTCTAAATTCAACTTGTCGAGCAGGAGGAAGACCTGGTAAATCTTCAGGAAACACTTCAGGAAAATCCCTAATAATAGGAATATCTTCAATCTTCTTTTCCTTGTCCTTCTTCTTCACAATGTGAGCTAGGAATGCCACATAGTTCTTACGCAGGTACTTTCGCGCGGTTGTACAGGACATAAGCTTGAGTCCTCGAGTAGGTTTCTCGCCATAAACGTGTAGAGTGTCGCCAGACGGAAGAGGAATACGAATATATTTTTCAGCACACACAATTTCCGCACGATTTTGGGTTAACCAATCCATGCCTACTATGATGTCAAAGCTTCCAAGTTGCATAGGTATAAGGTCAATCAAGAAGGTATGCTCATTTAAGTTTAACTGAACCTCACGAATAACTGAATCAATCTTAATTGGACTTCCATCCGCTACTTCTACAGTGTAGGTGTTTTCTAGTCTAGTACGATTCTTAGCAAGCAAAGGTTCAAACTCAAGGGATATAAAGCTTTTATCAGCACCCGTATCAAAAAGAACAGAAGCATATTGATTATCAACTAAGAACGTACCATTCACCACGTCGTTGTTATTTTGAGCTTCATTAGCATTGATGTTGAAAGCACGCCCACGAGCTGCTGGCACTCCCGCTTGTTGAGCTGCGAGTCTTGGACAAGTATTGCGAAGATGATTTGGATCACCACAGTTGTAACAAGCTCTTCCTTGGATAACAAATGGGGGATTTTGAACCATGGCACGATTGTTTTGGTGGTTTTGGTTTTGTTGGATGGCAGGAAAAACTTGGTTATTTTGTGGTCGAGTGGTTCGGCAGGTGGTGTGCAAATGTCCGTAACGCCCACAATTAGTGCATAGGCGACATGGTACATTGGGTGGGTGATGTAAACGGCATGTGTTGCACAAAGGTTGGTTTCCCACATAAGGTTTCTTTGCAGTGTTTAACCCTTGCATTGGTAATTGGTTCAAAGGAGCAGCTGTAGTTACAGCAAAGTTTCTACCCTTTCGTTTCTTGTTCCTGTTTGAAGGTTCAGCAGGGGTGGTTTTGGTTTGTTCAATGGAGGTGGTTTTGGAAGATTCAGTAGCGGTAGTTTCAGTGGTAGTCTTCTTAGCACCCTTCCTTGTTAAAGTACCCACCTTGACATGATTATCAGTCAAGGTTGCAGCTAGTCGGATCGCATCCTCAAGGGTTTTTGGATTCCTACCCCATACAGTGTCTTGGATTTGCATGGGTAACCCACCAATGTATTTCTCAATGGCCCTAGATAAAGGAGTGACCATATGAGGTACCAACAAGCTAAGTTCATGGAAACGAGTGGTGTAAGCAAGATTTTCACCACTATCTTGGGTAAGATTCCAAAATTCCTCCTCTAACTTCTTCATTTCATTCCTTGGGCAAAACTCCTCAGTCATAAGAGTCTTGACTTCATCCCAAGTCAATGCCAAAGCAACCTCAGCTCCACGATTGCGTTTTTCTCCGTTCCACCAAGTCAATGCTCTCTTTTGGAAGACACTTGTCCCATATTGCACACGAAGATCATCAGGACAACCACTGTTACGAAAACTCCTCAGTCATAAGAGTCTTGACTTCATCCCAAGTCAATGCCAAAGCAACCTCAGCTCCACGATTGCGTTTTTCTCCGTTCCACCAAGTCAATGCTCTCTTTTGGAAGACACTTGTCCCATATTGCACACGAAGATCATCAGGACAACCACTGTTACGAAAAGTATTCTCGATACTTTCAAACCACTGTAATAAACCGGTGGCTCCCTCAGTTCCATTGAAAGTGACAGGTTTGCACGAATTGAAGTGTTTGAAGCTGCAATTATGGTTACCACCATTTTCACCATTCTCATTTTTGTTTGCAGCATTGAGTTGAGTTACAAGGTTTGGTAAAACAATGGCCATCTGTTGAGTTACAAGTTGTGCAAGCTCTTCATTCCTTTCACGACGAGAAGCCATTCTATGGAAATAAAACATAGAATATGGTAGATGTTTAGTTTTCAATGGATAATTCATATGAATCACAAGATAGTTTAGATAGGCCATATGGATTGTAACCAAGGTACGGTTACGTTGACTAATCAAAGTAATTTAAATTTTATTTAACAATTGCGTGAGACAAGCTTTAGCCTATAAGTAACTACTCACTCCGAGGGTTCCCAGGAAAGCGTAACTGGTCCAACGGTTGGTTTGGATTTATACGAAACACTTTCCTAGACAGAACACCCCAAGATACAGGTAATTACCCTTCCAGATTGCACATGTCTACAATTGTCATTTAAAACTCAAAGACTTTGACGAGATTTTCATTTTTGATTAGACTATGAGTCTAAGAATATCATGAAGTTTTGATAGTAGAAAGTTTCCTAATAATAGATCGAGAATAAGGTTAGAGATAGAAATAGGGATGATGAACACATAAGATCCTAGCTAACTTGGGTTATAGTCTAGGTCATGTCTAATAACCTAATTCCCTATAACCATGTCTCTGATACCAATCTATCACACCCCAACCGACGGCGGAATACGTCGGGACGCGAACGCGACTGTTCAATAGCTCATGATCAAACTAAAACGTTTCATAATTAATGCAACAAAATTACATTGTCTTAAAAACCAAAGTAAATAAGTTCAAACAACCAAAGTTCAATAAGCCAAAAACTAGAGTTCAATTTATTCTTAAAGCTTCTAAAGTCCAAGCATCTTATGTGTTCATCCCAAAGCTCACTAAGTTGCACCTGAAACATGAATAAGTTTGAAAGGTCAACTACAAAAGTAGTTGGTGAGAATCATAAAGTTGACTCGATAAATAGTTTAATAGTTCAAAGTTTAAATCATGTATCATAAACATATCAATAGATAAGGCTTAATGTGGAAACATACATTAAACTATTGCAGATCAAACCTTAGTTAACCAAATTAGGCATAGCAATACATACTATCCTTATAGTTCCAATAGTTCAAATTGTGCACAATAGTTTAAACATACAAAGTTCAATAGTTCAATAGTTGGTAACTGAGTGATCACCGGCTGGGTGGAATGGTCAGTTCAATAGCTATCATCACAACAGTCAGGCTAATATAGTTAATGATCAATGCAAGTTTCGAGGATAGTTCACATGTAGTTTGGGACACAAGCTCAAATCAAAAGATAAAGTTCATAGATACAAATTGTTCAAATAGTTGAAGTTCATGTTTCATCCCCGATGTTTTGAAAACAAAATCAAATCAAGAAAAAGGGGATATGAAACTCACCTGGATAAGATGAATAGCTAAGTTGTTAACGTAGTTGTAAGTCCAAATTTGCGAAAAGCAACTCTCACAACAAACCTATAGTTTCAAGTTCATAACTTTCTAAGTTCAAAATAAAGTTATAAGGCATTCTAGGTTCAAGATCTGGGTTCTAAATGGGTTTAGAGAAATCAAGGTTAAGTTATGTAATTAAATTGGTAAAAACTACAAAGTTGTATTGTTAAAAATAAATAGTATACATTAAAAAGATGATGATCTAAGATTCATAAACTAACTACTTTAGAAATATTTAAAATCTAAAGTGTTATACAAAATATAGATAATTATATAATTTCCAATTAAATTACTAAATATAAAAAATGTTGTATTTATATGTTTTAATATAAAGTTTTAATTTAAGATAATTTCTATTTGATTTAAATAACTTTATAAAAATATTTTCTGTTATATATAATCATTTCAGAAAATAAAAGTACTTTTGTTGGACCGATCGGGAGCTCGGAAACAATCCGAATCCAATGAAAAACTACTCGACAACCTCTGGGATAGTGCGGAATCCTATTCCAGGGTTTTCCAAACGAAACCAACAGAAACCGTGGTGATCCGAGGCTGTAAGAACAACTTGGAAGCAACGATCGAACACCACGGGTTGAGAATCGAACTTGGAAGCACAAGAACCGCTCAAATCTTCAAGGGTTTTGACACTGGAGTGCTAGGGAAGAAGGAGGGCTCTGGAAAGTTTTGTTTGAAATGATTTGAACTTCTATTTATAAGCTGTAGTCATTCGGCCGAATGAGTGGCCGAAGCAACTCATTCGGCGAATGACTAAGCTCGAATGAGCAGTCATTCGAATGAGTCATTCGGCGAATGACTCATTCTGAACTTAGACATTCGATACAACTCTCATTCGCCGAATGACTTCATTCTAGAGTCATTCGGCCGAATGAGCAGTTTTCATACTTAAACATATAATAATCAAATCAAACACTTAGATAAACATTAATAATCAATAATCAATAGACATAAACATGATGAATTAGATACAAAGACAATTTCCATTAATACTTTGAATGATTACATGATAGCCATTTACATAACCGAACTAGGGACAAAACATGTATCTACATACTCCCCCTTGGACCTAGTTCAACTCTTTGGAATGTCTTTCTTTGCAATCTTGTCTGAGATAGCTTTCCAATCAGCACCAGCATGAATCTTTAAGCAGATACAGAGACGAATAACTCTCATATACTGAAGAGCCTGCTCCATATCCTGTACGTCGAAGAAAATCTGATGTCGATAGAAAGCTTTAACATCATTCAATGAAAGATTGGTCAGCCACATGGGATCAAAAACTCTGACAGTTTCCCATTGCTTGTCTTTGCACAGCACGATCACAGCCTCACCGGTTCTCCCATCATAGTACCACCATCGGAAGCCCTCCATAAAGTCTTGACGCATCTTCCGTAAAGGAATCTTCTTCATGACTTTAGGGGGAAGCCACTTCAGGATTACTTTATGCTTCCGGGTATCTCCGTCAATCTCTGGTAGATAGTACCTCTCTGGCTGCTGCGGCTGAAAATTCACCCATCTCTTCCGGTATTCATACTTGATTTGTCGAGAGAACCAAGCAGACATCCCGGAGTCTTCACAGTATAGCATGTTCAGACGTGCTAGTTGATTGACCTCGAATCCAGGCAGCGTCTTGAAATCATGCGGGTGTTTGAAGTAATCTATACCCTTTTCCCTCTTTACTGCGTAGCACCCAAGATCATGGAAGTATGCCCAGCTGAGTATCTGACCTCCAGCCTTATATCCTTTGGTCCTGTAGACTTTCTTGTGCGTTGCTGGCATCTTCTCAGTGCTTTGTTTCTTTAGTACCTCCCAGTACGCAGCCCATTCTTCCTTTCTTTTCTTTAAGTCATCAGCTTCAGCCTTGCTAGCCTCTACTTGCTCTTCAAGATATCTGACCAAGAGATCCTCCGTTTCCTGATCAAATGGTTCAGTGAATGTAGGCAACTCAGCTTCAGCCGATGTATACTTCGGGTATTCTTCATCAGTGATGTCTTCCAGAATGACATCATCTACATCATCAAAGAATTCTGGTTCGGGCTCTTCAGTACTAGGTACAGAGGTGTCATCAGTGACCACCTCGTCAGGATTCAACCTGAACAGCTCGGCTATCTGCTCCTTAGATAAACAGTGTATGATCTCACCCTCCTCCTTGTCGTAGCTGACCGAGTGCTGTATAATGCCCTGAGCGTCCAAGATCATAGTCAACGTCTTATCTAGCTGACGTCTCAACGGCACAGCTTCAACTTCCTCGGCTGCTTTGGGTTCATCTGTCTGTGCAGGAGGAGGTGGAGCAGAGGCTTTCTTCTTGTCATTGGCCTTCTTGGATCGAATCTCTGATGAGGGAGGGGCCTGATCATCATCGTCATCATCATCAGTACTCGATGAACCAGAAGACCCATTCCCAGATCCGTCCTTGGCCTCATCATCATGATCATCATCATCATCAGACTCATCGTCATTGTCTGAGTCTTCGTAATCCACCTGTTCCTCATCAGACTCTTCTTCATCTTCTTCTTTGTCTGAATCATCGGAACGATCCTCAGCTCCTTCCAGTCTGGGAGTACTCTCCTTCGAACCCTCGACAAGTCCAGCTAGACGAGCATTCTCAGACTCTAGCTGCAGGATCCGATCATTGAAACCAGAGGCTGTCAAAGCCAACTGGTTGTGCTCATCAATGTATTTCAGGAGCTGCTCCTCCTGTTGTGCAGACCTGGCCCTCAAATCGGCCCTCTGGTCTGCAGCTTGAAGCAGCAGAGTATCCTGCTCTTCAATCCTCTGCGTAAGCTGAGCAATAACCAACTCCTGCTCTTTATTCTTCTTCTCTTGCTCCATGCTCCTCTCCATCAGTCTCAAGACCATACTGTTCAGTGTACTAAGCTGATCTACAACTGAAACAGCAGGTATATGAACATCAGCACGAACTGTGGAGGGGCCAGAGGAAGCAGCAACATAAATAGGCTCTCGAATGAAAGGAGTGGACAGAGGGGCAGTAATGGCCTGAGTGTGAATGGCCCTTGTCCTTGTCAGTGAAGAAACTGACACAGCTGCTACTGATGTGACAGTAGTTGCAGCAGCTGTAGTCAGTTCTGACCTCCTTTGGAAAGAGAATCGGGTTCTCTTTCCCCTTCCAGCTCGGGATGAGGTGGAAGCACCAGCAGAAGATATCGTAGCTGTGGAGGTAGGAGCAGATGACCTTGGAGTGGGAGAAAGGTCAAACTCTGGAGTAAATATCGTATCGGTAATATCCTCCAAATCATCATCTGTCCTCCTTCTCTTCCTCATCACCACTCTTCCACCCTCATCCACCTTCTCAAACTCATCATCATGAGTCTTCTCAGAATCAGAACTATCTTCATCACCTTCACCTGCTACACCTTCTTCCTCACTCGAGTCCTCTGACTCACCATCACCGCCTGAGGAATGTGGAATAGAGACATCGAGAGGAGCAGTCACTGATGAAGTAGTAGTAGACAAGAAATCCAAGTCCATCAGTGACTCGATATCCACATCCTCCTCTTGAGCTGTAGACACAGCAACATCAGCTCCAACACCAGAAGCAGTAACATCAACCATGCTCACTAAAGCAGCAGTGGTTATGTGTACTGACGACATCTCACCCGCACCTGTGCTCTCAACAGCAACAGTGCTCACCTCCACACCAGCACCACTCGGGCCTGCACCACCATCTCCCTCATCACCATCACTATCATCACCACCAACTGGGACCACAATGTCCTCCACATCAGAATCGGAGTCATCGTGTCTCCATCTCCTTCCAGCTGGAGCTCTGTAGTCAGGTCGAGAGAGGTGACCAAACAATGATCGTGTAGTAGGCTTCCTCTCTTTCCCTCGTATGACAAAACTCTGTTGAGAGTTATGTCATTCATGTGCTCCAATCTGATAATGTCAGCATTCAGCTTCGGGAGATCAGGAATCTGTGCATCAATGATCTGCTGAATGAATCGAGGGTACATCAAAAACTTCTTGTCACCCTTCAGCCCCACGTTCTCCTTCATATGCAGAAAAACCATCTCGGAGAAGTTGAATGGCTTGTTGAGCACTAGAGCAGCAAATGCGCACTGTATCGTTTCGCGCATATCATCGAAGCCTCCTCTCCTGGAGCCAAGGCAGTGTACAAGTACATGTGCCAAGTACTTGAACTGCGGGGACATGAACGCTTTGTTCAAAATCCCGGCTCCAATGTCTCCCTCGTACTTGCATCTGAGGAAGCATCCACGAACAAGAAATCTGTCAAGTAGAACTGGATGATCCGGAGAGTCCTGAAAGCCACACACCCTCCGTATGTGCTCAGCCGATACTACAATGTCATGACCTCTGACCTTGCCCCTGATGACTGTAGGCTCGGCCTCACAATCAATATCCGCTGAGGTCCAGAATTCCTGCTGATGTGATAAATAGGGCACATGAATGGTCGAAATGGCAGTGAAAATCCTGGAACGCCTCAGGAAAGTAATGATATCAGCATAATGCTTCGCGTTCGGAGTCGTCAGATCAAGATGGGCACAGATGTTATGCTTTGGTACTGATTTGTATCCTGCCATGCTGCACAACACAAGAAATACACATATCAGTACAAGATGATCAATTAAACAATGAGATTTAACAAAAAAATCAGATTAACTTTCTTCTGATATGCCGAATGAGTCCATTCGCCGAATGAGTTATCTGTCGAATGAGGCTCATTCGTCGAATGACTCTCATTCGTCGAATGAGGCTTGAGTATGACTTGTCATTCGCCGAATGATCCATTCGTCGAATGAGGACATTCGGCAATATGACAGTTCAAAATTCCTTTTTGTCCAAAGTCTTAAATCAAGCCCAAAAACTTGTTATACTGCACTCAGAAACGACCGATTAGCATATATAATACATGACATTTCGAGTTTTAGGTCCATCTTAACAGATTATTCGTTGGGCGAAATCAAAAACCCTAAAACCCTAAATTTGAATCTGTTAGAGATGATTTCATGGATGGAATTGGCTGAAATTTGATCTCCATATACCTGAGAATGAGAACAATAAGATTATCAGTGGCAAGATCTTTCACAGTCACAAGAAATCGAAAAGGATGAATAAGTGTGTGTTTCGCCGAATGGGTATTCTCTGATATCGCGAAAGAGCAAAAGGTCGAATGACCCTCATTCGGCCGAACCACAGTTATATACTGTGCTCTCATTCGCCGAATGAGCTAAGCGAAAGGTCACCAGGATTCTTTTCCATTCGCCGAATGAATACGGCGAAAGAGTCAATCGATGATCTTCATTCGCCGAATGAGACATTCGAATGAGACATTCGACATTCTTCATTCGTCGAATGAGGTTCATTCTGAGATGCTTATTCGGTCGAATGACTCATTCTCATTCGGCCGAATGAGTTCATTCTGCCTCTCATTCGTACGAATGAGACATGGGCATCTCCAAAATCCAAACTTTCAAGGATTTGACATTTTGTGCATCAAACTTTTAACCAATTATGAAGATATGTCTAGTTGGTTCAGGATTCAGAGATGACAGGCATCCGAATTTACAAATGATCATCTAAAACAAAATTGAAAATAGAAAATCTTTTTGTATTTTTCTGAAACAACTAAACAACTGTACAAACGCAATTTAAAAGCAAATAAACACAAGAAAACACAAGAAAACACATATTTTTGTGAAAAGCCCATTAATAATATAACACAAATCTCTGATCACATCATATAACCTTCAATGAATGCTTTACTTCAATCACAATTTCATTTTGACACGATTACTGATATATTTGTCCATATTTAAACTGAACAATACTCAACTCTTAAACAAACTACATGATCCCTCATATTTTCTGATTGAGTTCCCCAATTCATTTCATCAATTAAGATCAAAATTAGCTCAAAATTCATTTCAGCATATCTTAATACCAGTCATCATGAATTCAATAAGATTCAATCATTCATTATCTTTTTGTGTTTTTCTTGTTCTATCCACATGGATGGCTTCAGCTAGGTCCGTCCCAGCAATATGGCACATGTATGGAATCGAACTTTATTTTTATTTGTTTAAGTTTTTCTCAAGCTTAATACCAGCTTGCGTTAGGTCTTCTTCAAGCTTAATACCAGCTTGTTTTTACTTTTTCTTTATCAAGCTTAATACCAGCTTGTTTTTGATTTTTCTTCAAGCTTAATACCAGCTTGCCTTTATTTTTCTTTGAATGAAAACTCATTTGATTCCATGATGACAGGTGTATGCTTGATTTGAATCAAAAACCATTTCTCACTCAAAAGCCTTAATAAATTGGATCCCACAAATCAGACTTTCTAAGTTCTCATATATTGTTTATTTATTTTGTATAGTCAGCCTATCAGTACATCCCATCATTATTTCCTTGTGATTTTAGATCATGCATTCATTTCTGTTTTTATGACATAATGAAATCAATGTGTTATGTCATTAATCAGGACTATTTCATTTTTCATTTTTCTATTGTTTTTGGATTTTTCAAATTTTCTATTGTTTTTGGTTTTTCAAATTTTCTATTGTTTTTGGTTTTTCAAACTTCTATATCTCCCCCTAAAAACCTAAAAATAGAAAATCTTTTTGTGTTTTTGTTAATAAAAGACAACTATACTAGAGAAAATGAAAATACTAAAAATAAATAAAATAATCTAATTGAAAGTGATGATCATTTGTTAGATTCAGATGAGGATTGAACTTCATCCTTGTGAAAAACACCATTAGCCGATAACAGATATAAAAATCTTGGTTTATCAAAAGCTTTTGTAAACAGATCGGCTTTCTGGTGATCGGTGTGAATTTTAACAACATCGATTAATTTCTTCTCAAAACAATCACGTATGAAGTGATATTTTATGTCGATGTGTTTGGTTTTGGAGTGCTGAACTGGATTTTTAGTGACAGCTATGGCGGCAGTGTTATCAACATAGATAGGAGTGTTAGAAAAATGTAACCCATAGTCCCTGAGTTGCTGTTGAATCCAGATGATTTGAGAACAGCAACTAGCAGCAGCAATATATTCAGCTTCACAGGTTGAAGTAGACACCGACGTCTGCTTCTTGCACTGCCAGGTGACTAAGCGGTTTCCAAAGAACTGACATCCCGCAGATGTTGACTTGAAGTCTCTTTTGCATCCACCATAATCTGAATCACTGTATGCAGTAAGTTCAAATTTATCATCATTAGGGTACCATAAGCCAAGTTCCGGTGTACCCTTCAGATAACGCATAATCCTTTTGACAGCAATCAGGTGAGATACTCTTGGTTTGGATTGGTAACGTGCACACAAGCAAGTGGCAAACATGATATCTGGCCGAGAGGCAGTGAGATACATGAGAGATCCGATCATTCCCCGATACAGAGTGGCATCAATTAACTCCCCCTTTTCATCTGGAGTAATCCCGTGATTAATCGCCAGTGGGGTACCAGCAGGCTTCGCATCAGACATACTGAACCGGCTCAGAATATCACCAACGTATTTGGTTTGATGAATAAAAATCCCTGCCTCAGACTGATCCACCTGTAAACCCAAGAAGAACTTCATTTCTCCCATCGAACTCATTTCAAATTTTTCTTTCATCACAGTCTCAAATTCCTTGCACAGATTATCATTTGTGGATCCAAAGATAATATCATCCACATATACTTGTACCAAGAGTAAATCACTGTCCTTCTCACGGATGAATAAAGTGCAGTCAATGACACCTCTTCTGAACCCGTTGTTCAGAAGGTGAGTGGAAAGTGTCTCGTACCACGCTCTCGGGGCTTGATGTAATCCATACAAAGCTTTGTCTAGCTTGTAGACTTTATCACGATGCAGTGGATCTTCAAATCCGGGAGGTTGATTGACATACACTGTTTCACTGATAACCCCGTGAAGGAACGCGCTCTTTACATCCATCTGATAAACCTTGAACTTTTTGAAGGATGCATAAGCCAGAAAGATACGAATGGCTTCTAATCGAGCGACCGGAGCAAACACCTCGTTGTAATCCAATCCCTCAATCTGTCTGAATCCTTGAACCACTAGACGAGCCTTGTTTCTCACAATTATCCCATGATCATCCTTTTTGCAACGAAGTACCCATCTAGTTCCAATGACTTTTGCACCTTTGGGTTTATCAACTAGTTGCCACACCCCTAACTTCTTGAACTGCAAAAGCTCCTCCTGCATGGCGTCTACCCATGATTCTTCTTTGAGGGCTTCAGTGACAGTACGCGGTTCCACTTGAGATATGAAGCAGGAATGAGCACAAAAGCTTACATCTGCAAAATCAAGAATGTCTGCAAGACCACCTGAAGAAAGTTGACTTCGAGTCTTTACTCCATCTAAAGGACTCCCTATAATGTTGTCTTGAGGATGAATTCGATTAATTCTTCCAACAGGATGAGCAGGAACCTCAACCTCAGGATCTAAGTTATTCAAATTCAAATCCTCAAGACCAGGTACAAGATTATCAACAGCCGGTTCAGGAGCAGTCGGAGGATTGTTATCTGTGTCTGAGCTGTCATCATTTATCTGTGTCGAGGGACCGGATGCAGATGTAGGTTGAAAAGTAGCCTCAGGGGCATTCTGTACATCATACAGCATCTGAACAGCTACATCTTCATCTGAGTACATGGGGGGCATATTGAATGAGTCAAACAGACTGGAATAGTCAAACATCCAATCTGGCCCTTTTCCAGGTGGGGGCATTGAATATTTTTGAACATCCACATGGTACCATTCCTCCACATTATGAGTTGTAGTGTTGTAAACTCGCTTATTTGGAGTGCTATACCCAAGAAAGTAGCCCTCTTCCACCTTTTCATTGAACTTGCCCTGCTCATGTTTCTTAAGCATGGTGCAAGGAGCACCAAATGGTTCTAGATACTTAAGATTTGGCTTTCGATTATGGAGCAGTTCAAAGCAAGTTTTTCCATGTCTCTTCACAATAAGGACCCGGTTCAAAGTGTAACATGCATTGGCAACAGCTTCATTCCAAAATTGAACTGGTAGTGAGGAATCAGCAAGCATAGTCCTAGCAGCCTCAATCAATGTCCTATTCTTTCTTTCAGCAACGCCATTCATTTGTGGAACGTATGGAGCACTAAATTGATGGACAATGCCTTTAGCATTACAGAAATTCTCCATATTATGATTTTTGAACTCCGTTCCATTATCAGTTCTAAATTGACGAATCTTGAGCTTATAAAGGGATTCAAGTTTGGTAACCAGAACTTGAATGCAATCAAAAGTTTCTGATTTTTCTTTCAAAAAGAAGACCCAAGAGTATCTGGAGTACTCATCAGTAATAACCAGGCAGTATTGATCTCCAGCTATACTCTTCCGATTCACTGGACCAAACAAGTCCATGTGAAGAAGCTCAAGAGGAACATTGATTGAGTGATATTTTTTCAGCTTATGAGACTGCTTTGACTGCTTTCCTTTCTTGCATGACACACAGATATCAGACAGCTTAAAATTCTTCAGACTAACTCCCTCAACCAAACTGTTGTGGACAAGATGATTCATCTTGCGTAAACTCAAATGGCCCATCCTCTTATGCCAAAGGATTGAATCTTTCTCAGTTGCCTTTGTCATAAAACATGAAGCTGTGGAGGATGTAGTTGAAGCTGTGGCCATGTTGAGAACATACAAGTCTTGTTTTCTTGGAGCAGACATCAAAATCCAATCTTCAGGTATCTGCACACCTTGCTTGAGAATATAACATTTTGAATCATCAAACAGAACCTTGTACTCTTTGTCACAGATCTGAGAGACTGACAAGAGGTTGTTTTCCAATTGCTTGACATATCTGACATTGTCGAACGAAACCTGTCCATTTGTCAAGATTCCCTCTCCTGTAATAAAACCACCCTTGTCTCCAGCAAAGGCTACATAGCCACCTCGAACTGCATTCACATTGGTGAGCAGCGAAATATCACCAGTCATGTGTCTGGAAGCCCCACTATCAACGATCCAATTGCTGTTCACTCCAGCTTTTGGGGCAACCTGCACAATAAAGAGACTATCAGTTTACATTGGGAACCCAAGCCTTTACGGTCTTGGGTTGACCCATTGAGTCTCGGATCCAAACATCGATCCATTTTCCCTTAGGAATAGGTTTATCTGAAATTTGTGGTACAGACACCTCAGATGACTTAACTTTCCAAATTGCCTTTTTGTCAAAAGAGGTTTTCAGATAAATGGATGATTGTTTTGATTGATTGACTTTAACCTCATTTGGAACAACCAATGTTTCCAACTTTCCCTTACCCTTGTCTGAACCCTTAGGCTGAGTGTGAAATGAAGATTTTGACTGAAAAGATTTAGACACAGATTTGCTAGGTTTTGGTAAAGCAGACTTTAAGGTTTGAAAGGGACAACCTTAGGTCTGATCAATTTAGGACAAAACCTCACAATATGCCCTGGTTCACCACACTCAAAACAGACTTTCACCTTTTTTATGAAAGTGTTTTAAATCAGAAAAAGATTTTTTAGTTGATTTAAAAACATTTGATTTTGACAATCTTGCTCAAAACCCAAACCCTTCCTTCCTTTGTTACCAAACTGAGCTGATTTGGTAGTACAATTAGCTTCAGACTCCTGAGAAGCTTTAACAAAGCAGAGTTCCTTGTAAATCTTTGATTTGGAGATTGGGTCACCTTTCATGACACTAGTAATTTGATTCCGAGGAGTACTCTGCTTTGATGAATACTCTGATTCATCCTCGGAATCAGAAACCCAATCTTCCACAATTCCATCCACCCTTGAATCCTTAGTCTGAGTTGAACTCTGATTTTCACTCAGACTAATTGGATCAACTACTAACGGAGTAGTAACTTGAAAATCCTTTACATCTTTGTCATTTGGAGTGTTGACAAAGGCATTTAGGATTGGTGGAGGACATTTTTGATAATTAACCTGCTCCTTCCCCTGATCAGTACCTCTACTGATCATATGCTCAATGATATAAGAGGAGCTCTCATAGCTCTTGAGCTTCTGTCCCAAAGTCTCATAATCACACTCAACTAATGCTAATTTCTTCTTAATCTCATTTATGGTATTGAGATAAGAAGTAATAGCATCTTGCTTGTTCAGAACAGCGATCTCGGCCTCATGCAGTTGTCTATTCAAAAGATCAATTTTATTTTGAAAATCTTTTTCATTAGATTTTAAAACTTTGTTTGCTTCAATGCACAGGTCGAGATCGGTCATAAGATCACTGTTGTGCTTCTGGTAAGCAAGGACCTTGCTTCTAAGATCAACACAATTGAAACAATCAGATTTAGAAGATGAACAATCAGTGTATACCTGCTCAGAAGAATCAGTAGAAGCAGAAGAGTTTGCCATCAAAGCAAATTGAGTTGAAGAGTCATCAGCTTCTCCATCAGATTCTTGAGTGTCAGAATCTGTCAGAATTTCTGAGTCTGAACTTGATGCTTTGTCATCAGTCACCAACACATCTCCCTGACAGCTTTCTTCAACAATGTCATCAGAAATCTGAATCTCTGCCACACATGCTTTTTCTTGATCATCCTTGTCAGCATTGAATCTGAAGTCCCAATTTACCCCTTCATCTTGTTGAACCATCAAGGCTTTACTACCAGAAGATGAAGATCCAGCTGTTGTAGGAGAATCAATAGGAACTAATCGCCTTTCAGAATTAGCAGGAGCAGACTTCTGATGCTGAAATGGGTTCTTGTTTCCAGCTTTCTTTGGCTGTTTGCATTGTCTAGCAAAGTGTCCTTTCTCACCACAGTTGTAGCATGTAACAGAAGCCATATCAAATCCAAACTTGGACTCCTTGTTTAGATTGATGTCTTTTCCTGTCCTCTTCACAAACTCCTTAGCTCTTCTGACTGCACTAGCCAATGCCCACATGATGTCAATTCTTTCCATATCATCAGGATCAATTTGAGAGTAGTCATCATTGGTCAGATATGGATTGCCGATCTGACCAGCAACCAATCCATCATATGAACTAACCAATGTTGACAGAAGACCCATGTGCTCTTTAGCAATCTCAACTGTGACTTTATCAAAGTTCTCTGTCTTCAAACTTGCGGTAGGCTGATAATGCTCTTGTTGTGAGCTCGATGAAGAAGATGGGCTAAAGTGCATCTGAGCTACAGATGGGGCTTCAGAAGCTTTAGACACAAAGGCAGTTTTCAGAGGAGCATGAGTTGTAGACTTATCAACTGTTGGAGTGGAGTAGTATAGAGAAGGATCTTGAACTTGTGCAACCCTCTTGGCCTTCCATTTGTTCTCTATCTCCTGCTCTTTTAGCTTCTGAATGAAATCATTGATGTCCATATGAGCCATCATCTGATTTTGCTTGAGTACCATCAAGAAGGACTCCCATTTTGGAGGTAGTGCATCTGCCAAACATTGAATCTTCTCTTGAGTTGTGGTTTTGACCTCGTGGTTGAACAGCTCACTCAACAGATGATAAAACCTTGCAATCAACTCATCAAGGGACTCATTTCCCACATACATAAAGCTGTTGAATTCCTTTTTCAAGGCTTTAGACTTAATGCTCTTCAAAGCATCATTACCCTCATATCTTTGCTGCAATGCATCCCACAGAAGCTTAGCCGAAGGAAACTGTCTAAACTGATGGAAGATATCAGTGGCAATGGACTGTGACAAAATAGCATAGGCTTTCTTCTCATAGTCATATAGTTTCCTTTGAGGCTCTGTCATCCGTGTGACCAGCATAGGAGTTCCATCCTCATTTAAAGGCCTCAAGTATCCTCCTTCAATCATCATCCACAGATTTGTATCCACTCCATTGATGTGAATCTCAAATCTATATTTCCAATGAGGATAATCATCCAAAGTCAAAAGCTTAGGAGCTTTGTTTGAGTTTCCAGTTTCATTCTCTGTCAGTAAAAGAGTCTGAATACGATGATTTTGATTAGCCATGAGTGCTAAATCTTCCATTATATCAGAAGGAATGAAATTCAACACTTAGAAAATTTTTCAGAATCAACAGCCGAATGAGTCACAAACTGGCGAATGTCGGGGGCCGAATGAGGTGAAACTGACGAATGAGAGACTGAGTATGAGAACTGGCGAATGGGTGTGTCGAATGACCTATTCGGCGAATGGCAAGTCGAATGGAGTCTTTCGCCGAATGAGAGTTCAGAATGAGGCTGATTCGGCGAATGAAGGTAGTGAAGGAGCTATTCGCCGAATGAGAGCTATTCGGCGAATGGGAGGCTATTCGGCTGAACTTATTCGGCCGCCAGAGTCATTCGGCGATCTGGGGTTTTTGACAACAAAAATCGCTATCTTTCGATTTTGACCAGATCTAACCACCAAATTTTGCACAGAACTTCAAGACATGATTAATAACCAATTGGGAAGGAACTAGATCAAATGAACCACAAAAACACTTGAAATCTCAATGAAATAGTAACTTTGGAAGCAAGAAACTCAGGGTTTTTGGAAGTTACGAAAATCAGGGTTTTGGGTAACTCAAATCTGATGGTTTTGGATGGAAATCGAGTAGAATCAAGAGCCAAAGCTCTGATACCACTTTGTTGGACCGATCGGGAGCTCGGAAACAATCCGAATCCAATGAAAAACTACTCGACAACCTCTGGGATAGTGCGGAATCCTATTCCAGGGTTTTCCAAACGAAACCAACAGAAACCGTGGTGATCCGAGGCTGTAAGAACAACTTGGAAGCAACGATCGAACACCACGGGTTGAGAATCGAACTTGGAAGCACAAGAACCGCTCAAATCTTCAAGGGTTTTGACACTGGAGTGCTAGGGAAGAAGGAGGGCTCTGGAAAGTTTTGTTTGAAATGATTTGAACTTCTATTTATAAGCTGTAGTCATTCGGCCGAATGAGTGGCCGAAGCAACTCATTCGGCGAATGACTAAGCTCGAATGAGCAGTCATTCGAATGAGTCATTCGGCGAATGACTCATTCTGAACTTAGACATTCGATACAACTCTCATTCGCCGAATGACTTCATTCTAGAGTCATTCGGCCGAATGAGCAGTTTTCATACTTAAACATATAATAATCAAATCAAACACTTAGATAAACATTAATAATCAATAATCAATAGACATAAACATGATGAATTAGATACAAAGACAATTTCCATTAATACTTTGAATGATTACATGATAGCCATTTACATAACCGAACTAGGGACAAAACATGTATCTACAACTTTTTTTCTGAAATTTTATATATTTAAAATATATTGATTTATAGAATTTATAATTCAAGTTAAATAGCATTTTTATTCAAATAAAATATTCTTATTCAAACAAAAATATTTCTGAGTTGGTTTCAATCCAAATAACTTATTTAAAAATTTTCAGAATTTTAAATGTTATTTTAGTATTTTTAATAAATTACTTATTCAGTTTTATAAAGCTTTTAAATCAAAATAAATAGTTTTCTGTTATAAAAATTAAAATAAAAATTTTTCCAAGTTTATAAAAGTTCCAGAGAAATTATATAATTTTTTTAAGAACTTTAATAATAGTTTAGTTATTTTTAAAGGATTATTTATGCAGATTATTAACACCTTTAATTTGATTTAAATAGTTTTCCTGCTTAAAAATAATTATAAAAATTTCAGTAGGTTTATCTATGTTCCAGAAGTGTTGTATAATTTTCCTAGAATTTTAAAAATAGTTTTAGGAATTTCTTGTGATTTAAACTTGTATTTATAACCACAAAATATTAATTTTTATCCTTAAATAAAATTTATTTCCTTTTCCAAAATTTTTCTAAGTTTATAATATAATTTTAAAGTTTATATAAAATTTTATAAAATTTTTCAGCTATTTTAATAATTCAAAATGATTTAAGAACAAATTAAAAGGAAAAAGAAAAAAAATGGGTTGAATCCGGGTTTGAACCCGAGACCTCTAATTCGCAAACAAGCGCTCTAACCAGTGAACCAAACACACATTTTATTGCTTGATTTCATATTAAAATAGGTTAAATCTTCAAATTACTAGTTTCCCAAAATTCATACAAACCCTAACTTTCGAATCGATCAATCGACCCATTCAAGATAGAAATTAACAGAGGGTTATTGTTCTACACCAAAAACCGATCCTAATCGTGTATCTACTTACTTGATTTGGCCGAGTCTTGATCGAGTTCGAGTTCCACCAATGATTCGGCCGTTCTTCGTTCGAGTCGCAGTTCTAGATGAATTTTGAGAGGATTTGGATGATAGGGTTAGTTTATTATGATCGAAATGAGGATTAACCCTATGGTTATTCGTTCCAATTCCAGTTGAAGCGTCGTGTTCAATGCGTGTGTTAATGTTCGGTTACGTGAAGATTAAAACCGGATTTAATGTGATAATTATCGTGATTTAATCATATAGTTACGTTAGGAATTTGATTTGAGTCATGGGGGTGTAAAAACCCGATTAAATGGTGCATTAAAAAGGCGTTTTGGGTGTTGGCCGGATGGTTGGCCGGATTCCGGCTTTCTTGGCCGGTGTTCAACCGGAAAAACGGGCAGAAAAGAGTGGGGGGGTTAAGGTTTGGGTTATTTACAACTTGGCCCCTTTAGTTTAAAAATTCAATGTTTTAGGTTTAAAACTTTTCAAAATTTGATTAAACTTTTCAAAATTTGATTATTATTATTATTATTATTAAATATATAATATCACAAAAGTTGTATAATATATATTTACGTATATATATATTATATTTAAATATGTAAATATAGTCATATTTATACTTATACATATATTTATATATGTATATATCATATATATCTATATATATTGTGATAATACTAAATGAATCAAACGTACTCAGATTATTAACGCTCGTTATAATTACAAGTCGGAAAATACCGGATATTACACAAACGGATTAATTAACCCCAGGAAACGTCCAAGATTGGACCTTAATGACCCCCTGGATCCAATAGAAATTAATCTGGAGATGAGGTTAGATTCGCAAGATCTGAACTTCCCCCCAATTAATTAATATGTATATTAAAAGGCAAAAGAGTTATGTGTGGGAGAATTACTTTTCCTTTTTGTCTCACTTTACAAGCTTGAGGTACAACACTCCATAGGGTTTATTCCTCTCCCTCTCTCAAGTCTCAAGCTCCCTATGTCCTCTGTTCTCCCAAACGAGTGAATCACACCGATAATCACAGCCTTCACCAGTCCTCTGCCCACCGTTATTATCCCTCCACCATCCGCCTGTGTCGTGGACATAGCCCTCCAAACCCTCACCGGCCTCCAAGTATCGTAGCTTCTATGTTCTACCTCTCTCCCTTTGGTCTAGGGTTTCTGGTCTAATGACTTCGTTCCCTGACACGTACGATTTTGGGTTGTTGGCAGGGGTACAGACCCCGTCAAGGGTTAAAACCCCTTACTTCGAGTTCAACACCATGCTTACGGATTACTCTTATGTTATACGGGTCATAGATGTTATGCAGACAACGATTTCTAATCTGCATTTGAGGTTTGCCTTCATTAGTTTGCATAATTCTGTTTATAGTTTGAAAGAATTTGTTGTATACCTATGGATATTTCTCTTTACTTTACCATAAAATGTGATCTTTTAGATAGATAATCAGTAATTAGGACTTTCCGAACCACTTAAGTAAGGTTTAAGCATTCACTTGAATTTAGTTATACTTATAAGCTGCAAATTATTATGCTTTTGCTAATAAAAATCAAAACAAATCCTCAAAATTGTTATCTTACACGTCCTCTTTTAAGCGTAAAAGACTAAGAAGTAAGAATTAGAATTGGTATTTCTGTACTACGGAGCATATGAACTTTCTAATTCTATATTGTCATGTATGTGTGGATGAACAATATTTTGTGCATGGATTGTTGTCCATTTGATTAAATGTGTATTTTAACTTCTGTTATTACATTTGACTTTGAAAATATTTCATGTGTTGGTTAAGTACCCTTCGTACCTAGCTATTTGGGAAATCAAGATTTATAGTTTGTGCATAGTTCTGCATTTAAATTTTAGCATGAAAAAGTGGCTTGCTTGAAATATGTTTTTATATCCGCTTTAATTTGCTTTCATAACAGTAAATTTTATACTTTGATAAACTTTTGTTGTTTTGTAACCCTAACATATCTTCATTTAATCAAGTGTAGATGTCTTTAAGAAGTTGAGGAATAGTAGTCTGAACAAAGTGGTGGTAAGTGGTGGTGATGGAGGCTGATCTATGTAGCCGCTTCTCCTCTTCGTCTTCCACATCACTCGGTACTTCATACAATTTTTTGATTCAATTTTAACATAAAGAGTTTTGTAGCATTTAATTATAATTTTGTTTATAGTTTGAAAGAATTTGCGTCTCCGTTTAGTTAATTGTTCTTGGTACATATGGGCTTATTAGGTTTTATTCTGATTGAATTTGCATCAATTTAGCATGTGTGTGTATATGAGTTTCCAAGTTGCAATTTTATGGTTTGTAATAGGATATCTATCTAAAAAAATATGTTTGGCTTTTATTGTCAAATAAGTTGATTGATATCTTGCTTTAACTATATTCTATTTACTACCAGTTACCTACCTCACAACAGCATAATACATGCTTGAATTTTTATGTTCTTTTGAGTATATTATCACAAAGAAATGTGCCAATTAGGCATACAAAGGTTCTGCGATTTGAAATATGATATAATTATCCAATGAAGTACCTTAATCTTGGCTTCGATTTCACTGCATGAATCCATTTTTTAACTTTATGGTGGCATAAACATACATGCTAATTTGGATAATTTGGGTTTTACTATTTGGCACCTTTCTGTGCAAAAATTAGTATAAATACAACTTTAAATTTTAATAATTCGACTTTAAAAAAATAAAAAATTAGCACTTCATGTGTTCATATGAGTATTAATGCAACAATGTATCTTGCTTATTTGAGTTTTCATTTGCACCGTGTCATCACGCTTTCTGATAATTTGTGATATGATTGTTTTCTAGGTGTTTAAACCCATGATGAGACATGGTATTATGCAACATATAGTGTGTCTCATGGTGTGTGCTATTGCATTTCTCTGAGTTTGTATTTTGTTATGATAGCCATAAGTGACGATGCTCCTTGAGTATTTTTTAAAATATGTACCTTTGTTTTATTTAAAAGTTGCCTTTGCTAAATTTATGGAAATTTCGTTGAAAATTTAGCACTTTTATACGCTAAAAGGGTACAAAAGTAACTATGAATTTTGATCATTTGAGTTACAATTTTGGCACTTATATATGCTATAATTATTATAAACAAAGTCACGAATCTGGATCATTTTGGTCCAACATTCAGCACTTAAAAGTGCTAAGATAAGTTGAAAAGCACCTACGAATCTAGGCAAACTTCGCTTTCAAAATCCTATGTTCTACAATGCTAAATTGATGATTAATGTAGCTGTCAATTTGATTAGTAACGCAATTGTGAATCTTGCTTATTTGGGTTTTCTATGAATTGTACCATTACATTGTCTCATGGTTTGTTTTACTTGTATTTTCCAGGTGTTCAAAACTTTTTGCTAAAATGCAAGACTTTGTGCTAAAATGCTAATAAATGTAGCTGGACTTTTGATCAAAAACTAGAAAAAGGAAATCTGACACATCATTTGTTGAAATGAGCATTAATATAGCTGTAAATCTTGCTTATTTGGGTTTTGTATGAATTGTGCACTTGCTTATTTGATAATCTAAATCTAACATTTATTGTGTGATGCAGTTGTCTTACAATCTATTTGTTTAACCTAGGTTAGCCTTTGATTAAGTTATGTAGCATGTAACGGACCCGACGCAACGCGCGGGTCCTAGATCCTAGTTATAAGCAATTCCCAACTTAGGCGCAGAAGGAGAGTTAGATCCCCAGTAAATCGTAATCAAGATCAAGATGCAAACTATGAACAACCAGACAACATATTCAGATTTATGGGTTCGCATGGAAATCAAGTTAATGAGTCCATTACGTTTGGTGTCGATGAGTCTGAAAATTCTCAGACCCAGTTTCTTCAAAAGAAAGTGGAAGCTACAACTGCGGTGGGGTTACAAGTGGGAGTGAATCTTAATGGATTTGAAGAAATCATCAAGGAAGCAATCAGGTGTGAAGGATGCTGGAGACAAAAGACAGTTGTGGGAATCGATTGAGAACCTCATTGGATCCTCTTATGGGTATTGGGTGGTACTTGGTGACTTCAATGAGGTCAGATGTAGCGAAGATCGACTCAATTCAGAATTTAATCACCGGGGAGCGCTGGCTTTCAACGAATTCCTCTACAGATCTAGACTCAAGGAATATAAGATGGGAGGCAGGAAATTCACTTACATGTCAACAGATGGTACAAAATTTAGCAAGATAGATCAGATTTTTGTTTGTGTCAATTATTTCTTAGGTGGCCACAAGCAATAGTTGTTGCTCATCCTAGGAAATGGTCGGATCATTCACCGGTATCATTATCGGTCACAAGTTTAGACTTTGGACCTCCCCCATTTAAATTTTATTCCTCTTGGCTGGCCAAACCGGAAGTAGCAGAAATTGTCGCAAGAGAGGCGTCAAGTGTCAATATATCGGGTCCACCTGACTTAATACTAATGAGTAAGCTCAGGAACATAAAAACCCAATTGAAAGAATGGAAGATATCCCAACAGGTGGCTGAAGATGCCCAATCAAATTCCTTAACTGAAGATTGTAATTATTATGAGACATTGGCTGAACTTGACTTCATTTCTGAGCAAGAAAGAGGAAAATGGTTAGAAAGCTTGAAAACCCTTAAAGAAATAGAAAGTTGCAGGCTCCTTGATTTAAAGCAGAAATCAAGAATAAGATGGGCGGTGGATGGTGATGAAAATACATCCTTCTTTCATGGGATAATCCGTTTTCATGTGGCAGCAAATAGAAGAAATGGTATGCTCATCAATGGGGAATGGTGCTATAATCCCGATGACATAAAAAACAATGCTTGGCAATTTTTTAAAAAATTCAGGGAGCCACTAAGGACAAGGCCTCCAATGAGTCTCCATAATTTAAAAAAACTTGCCAATTGGGAGTCAGAGCTAATATCAGGTCCTTTCACGATTGAAGAGATTAAGAAAGCGGTGTGGGATATTGGAGGAGAGAAAGCACCGGGCCCGGATGGTTTCAACTTTTCTTTTTTCAAACAATATTGGGATATATTCAAAAATGATTTCCAGAAAACTTTACAGCATTTCTATGAGAATGGAGTAATCAGCAAAGAATGTGGCTCTGCCTTTCTCCATTTAATTCCAAAAACAAATGACCACAATCATTCAAGGATTTCCGACCTATCAATTTACTCGGGTGCATTCCAAAGGTAATATCAAAAGTTTTATCTAACCGTATGAGGGTTGTAATTGGCTCGATTATTTCTGACTGCCAAATGGCGTTCTTATCTGGAAGAAATATACTAGACGGGCCTCTAAAAATGATGAGGTCATTGCATGGTCCAAAAAAGTAAAGAAGCAGATGATGTTTTTTAAGATAGATTTTGAAAAGGCTTTCGACACTGATTCATGGAACTTCATAGACTCGTTACTACAACAAATGAATTTCTCATCTAGGTGGCGAATGTGGGTATGGGGCTGCCTAAAATCCTCCCGTGCATCGGTGCTTATTAATGGTGCTCCATCTAAAGAATTTCAATGTTATCGGGGAGTAAGACAAGGTGATCCGTTATCTCCGTTTCTGTTCATCATTGCCATGGAAGCATTCAATTGTATTTTGAACAAGGCAGTGGATGTTGGAATCTTTCAGGGGCTCCAATTACCAAATAGGGGTCCGTATCTATCACACTTAATGTATGCAGATGACTTGTTATTGATAGGGGATTGGTCATTATTAAACATTTCAAATTTGGCCGCATCTTGAGGATTTTTCATTTGTCTTCGGGTCTTAAGGTGAATTTGGGGAAGTGTAGTCTTTATGGACTCAATGTGGAGGATGATGAAGTAACGAATATGGCATATTTATTACACTGCCAAATTGGACAGTTCCCATCAACATACCTTGGAGTGCCAATTGGAAGTAATATGAACCGGATACAAATGTGGAAGCCGGTCATTGATTCATTTGAAAGAAGACTATCCTTGTGGAAAGCTAATACGCTATCAATTGGGGGAAGGTTAGTACTTATTAACTCAATGTTAAATAGTTTACCTTTGTATTACTTTTTATTATATAGGGCACCTTCTGGAGTATTAGAGAAATTGGAGAAAATTATAAGAAATTTTTTCTGGGGAGGCTCATTACAGAAGAACAAAATCCATTGGGTTAAATGGGAAAGTATATCAGCTAGTAAGGAAAATGGGGGGTTAGGTGTTGGAAATCTTAAAGATATGAACACATGTTTACTAGTAAAGTGGTGGTGGCGGTACAAAACAGAACTGGAAAAATTGTGGAGGCGAGTAGTTGATGCCCTTCATTCTTCCATCAGAGTGCCAACTTTCATTCCATGCAAGCTCGTAATTTCAGGCACATGGAAAAATATTGTTAAAATTGACGCTGATCTATCTATGAAGAATATAAATATAAAGAAATTGATTAGAGGTGTTGTGGGGGATGGCAGAAAATTAAAGTTCTGGTTGGATACATGGTCCTCTGATTAACCGTTATGTATTTTATTTCCTAATTTATATAAACTGGAAAGGTTTAAAACATGTTCAGTCAAAGATCGTTTGATTAATAGAGATGGCAGATTTGAATGTGACTAGAATTGGAAGAGAAATCTAAATGGAATCATGGAAACAAAAGAATTGGATGATTGTAAGGAAATGTTACAACAGATACACCTAAAGGAAGAAAAGGATAAATGGGCTTGGGTAGGTGACCCAAATGGATTATTCAATGTTAGATCGATGAGATTGCTATGCTCGGAAAGTGGATATAACCAGGGATCCTTTACTCTACATTGGAGCAAATGGGTTCCCCTCAAGGTGAATATTCTTGCTTGGAGATCACAAAGAAATCGCATCCTAACGCTGGAAGCTCTAGAAAGGAGAGGGATGCTTATTGGTTCAGGTTTATGCAGTTTATGCGGGGAATGTCTGGAAACATCTCTACACCTATTCTCCTCGTGTTATGTAGCGTTGATTGTCTAGCAAATGGTAAATGCATGGTGTAACTGTAACACCCAAACTTTCCACACGATTACACATGTCCCATTTTAGGTCCCAGATTAAACTTTTTCAAAAATTTTGTTCGGAAGCGTACAAATAACATTTCATAAGTTAAACACACTTAATTTCAAATCATTTACATTTATGATTAATAAAACTAGTGTGTTTAAGTTTAATACCATCAGAGAATTTTACATAACGTTTGGTTCTGCTTCATAACATGCCCGATCAGATCGTCCGATGCATATCTATCTTTGACCTGTAACATCACATATAATTCACCATTAGTTCATATGAACTAAGTAAGTAACCCCTCCCCGAGTTCCCACAACTCATTTAACACATCCACATACATATCATATGGATGTTTATCATAATATATTATCCAATACAACTTTATCACCAGCACCTCTGGCTAATTTAAAACGCCATATATATATATATATATATATATATATATATATATATATATATATATATATATATATATATATATTGGCTCAACCAATTACCCACACACCTGTGGTTTCAACAATTTAGTTTCCGGATAAACCGGTTATCCACAGATTTGTGGTATCACAGCAAAATGTAAAAATACATTTTTCACAATCAATACTCAAACTGAGTCATTTCTATTCAAGTTGACTCTCATTATGTAATAATACTTATTACCAATCATCAACTATTGCTCACAATAGTTTAACCAAAATTACACTATGGTGTTCACATTCCTGTACTTCCACCATAGCTATCTGTCAGCACCTCTGACTATCCACACATTTGTGGTATCATAAATATTTCAAGTCTTAAGATGTTCACCCACCGGTACTTCCATCTAGACAATTGCCAGCACCTCTGGCTATCCACCATTGTGGAGTCCTAAATATTAAGTCTAAGATGTTCACCCACCGGTACTTCCATCTAGACAATTGCCAGCACCTCTGGCTATCCACCATTGTGGAGTCCTAAATATTAAGTCTAAGATGTTCACCCACCGGTACTTCTATCTAGACAAATTGTCAGCACCTCTGGCTATCCACCATTTGTGGAGTCCTAAATATTAAGTCTAAGATGTTCACCCACCGGTACCTCCATCTAGACAATTTCCAGCACCTCTGGCTATCCACCATTGTGGAGTCATACAGCAACAATAACCACAATCACGATAACGGCATGTTCACACACCTTGTGAATCATGCAGCAACAATAACCACAATCACGATAACGGCATGTTCACACACCTTGTGAATCATGCAGCAACAATAACCACAATCATGATAATGGCATGTTCACACACCTTGTGAATCATGCATCAACAATAACCACAATCATGATAATGGCATGTTCACACACCTTGTGAATCATGCATCAACAATAACCACAATCACGATAACGGCATGTTCACACACCTTGTGAATCATGCAGCAACAATAACCACAATCATGATAATGGCATGTTCACACACCTTGTGAATCATGCATCAACATTAACCACAATCATGATCATGGCATGTTCACACACCTTGTGAATCATGCAGCAACGATAACCACAATCATTTATATTAACACCAAAATCATATTGATTAATCACCGGTTCATCCGGTTATTCAAATGCAAATATATTGCATACACTTTTCTCATTGAAACACCACAACACAAACTAAAGGATTTCTCATCCATTAGTTTCAATCACATATTCAACATCATTCACATATATCAGGCACACAAGTAGACTCCTTCTACTTCTTATATGTAATGTTACAGTAAGTTGGGTAACTTACCTGGTTCAAACGGTTGTTCACTTGCTACAACCTCTTTTCCACTTCTATAAATTGTCACTTGACGTTCACCACCAACACCTAGTTGCATATTCACACATATACAACTATATTCAATACATATAACACATGCAATCAAGTTCAACTCACCTGACTGATTTGACTTTCTCAAAATCAACTTATCACATAATGGACTCTATCCTACTATTTTGAGTAAGTTGTAGTCAATTATTATAATTAATCATACCATATGCCTCTCTTAGGCATTTCCTCAAATAATTAATGTTCATTGTATTAGTTACGATCTTTAATCATTTTTATTATTCAAAATTCATTTATGATCATAACTGTTAATAATTTTTAACATCAATATATCAAAATCATCATTTAACCCATGGATCATAATCCATATTTCATCTAAAATCATATTCCACCCATTTCTACTAGTTATCACACCATGCTATGGGTTTCATAACAACCGGACATTATCCCGGCTTCAAAACGAAGATTTCACCATCAAATATCAATTTCTTCGTTTCTAACAACCCTTAGTTATCAACTAGGCAATAATCAATACCCATAGTCATAGTAATGCATTCAAAACTAGATTTGATTCACAAACTATTAAACTAGTAAGATAAAACGAATCGTTACCCAATCGAACAAATTTCTACGGGTAAAACCATGATTAGAACTTGTAGATACGATCCCTGGTGCGATCCGGACGTTTAGAAGCTTTCAAAATGGAGTTTGGATGATGAAAATATGATTTGGGGGTGTTTTTGGGCGAAAATGATCGAAAGGAAGAAGAAAAATGAGTTTTCTTCGCATTCTGATCTTAAAAACTCGTTTTTCAGCCGCCATCCACCCCGGGCGCATCGCCCCACCTGGAACGCTGGGTTGGGGCGTACCGCGCGGATGCCGTTTCGTTGAATTTTGATCTTATCTTGTTTTCGCGATTCCGGGAGCATACGAACTCCGTTTTGCGCACGGTTTTCGCCTACGTTCACGATTTTTCGAGCTCTTTCAAATGGTTATAATTTCAAGACCTGAAAAATTCAAAATATATGATCTCTTATTTAACGCTATCTTCAACTCAGCGTATCCTGAAATCAGAGCCTCGTTTCGTGATTCCACAATTAACGATGATTTCAAACATGTTTGATTTATTGAAAACGGGTCGTTACAGTAACATACACTCTTTCTTTGTCTTCTCGGTCCAAGATTTACTCGAAATGCATATGCACTTACATGGAGGGCATCGAAGAAAGGAGGCAATACATGCGGTGATTCTAACCTCAATTTGGTGTATTTGGAAATCAAGAAATGTAAAGATCTTAAATGGAAGGAGAATTTCAATACCAGGTCTCTTGGAGGAGGTCAAGACATCAAGTTACACATAGGTGAAGAATCGAGCTAGATTGGATGGACTAACGTGGAAAGATTGGTGTAGTTTTAGTTTGTAATTTATTTCAATTGGTGGTTGTATTTTTTTTTGTTCTGCTTCTAGCAACTTGCTAGGGCTGTTCTTTTTTTAATGAAAATTCTACTTGAATTTATTTTATTTTTTTTGAGATATTAAGCAATCGAATTGAATTGACTTTTTGATTCAAATTGCCATGCACTATTTGCAAGAATTCAAATTAAAATTTTTTTTAACAGCTAACGTCATGTACTACTGTTTAAATGAGTACATAGACACCACCTTTTAGGATGAAACCATACTTAGAAAACTCCCTTACTCAACCTAAAGCATTTTTTTACTCTAGTCGAGACTTAAATCCAAGACCTTAATTTGAGAAGTCAACGGGTACTATTAGGCTATAAGCCCTTTTGGTTAATTCAAATTTAAATATGAGCTAATACAAACATATACTCTGTTTTAGTGAGTCTGATACACCATTAAATAAAATACCCCATTAGAGTTGTTGTTCTAAACTACTTTAGGTGGAAAGCTTAACGGTTAGTTGTATATAGTACTTGATAACATTATTTATAGACTTATAGGTATATCTAGAATTATAAAATAATGCAAAACCATAAAACCCATGTTCAAAACACATATAACTTGTGTGAAATACGTAATAGTAAAAAAGAAGATTTTGCCTTCGTGGCTACTCAACGTATCATTCAATCTTATAAGTTGTTTATTATTTATAATTTATCTGACTTCAGGTAAAGTTTTATGCTTTTTTTTTAAAAAAAAAATATAATTCATTGAATACACATAGATGGAATAATATAATTGATTAGCTTTTATAAATATATCCTTTTCCTTTTTTTTAGTGATTGATAACGATAGCCACTTTCAAGACCAATGAGAATTGGCATATACACTTTCCAGATTGTCATTAGGCTTTCAATCATTGTATTCGGTCGAGTTTGTTAATTATAAATAAAAAAGTGGTTTAAATATGACTAATCGTTGTTAGTATTTAATTAACATAAGTTTGATTAAAAAACATAAAAATGCAAGGTTAATTGTGTTGAGGAAAACATAAGCCAGTTTTCATACAAATACAATAAAACAAAGCAAAAAAAAAAATTAAAACAAATTAATATGAATATTCCTTGTAATTCACATGACCAAAATGCCCTCGTACCAATCCATCCAATCAAATTTAAACTCCCTACCATATCTGTACACAGCTGTCAAAGAATATCTCAACCACAATGCACCCTAGAAATCATAAAATTACACCAAAATTTTTATTTTTTCAATTAAAAAAAATAACTGGAAAACCCATCGACACCCAAAGATCCAACGGCTGATTGCTGTCGGTGATGATGACGCCTAAACAGATCGTACGGCTCCCACAGACGATCCAACGGACACGGTCTTCCGTCATCAAGTCTCACCCACGGTTTTCCCTTTCCGCTCCAATGCAATAAACTAACCGGACCTGCGTGCAGTTTCCGGCAGCTGCCTTTCACGTTATCACCGCCGAGACCGTGCTGGTTCCACCGGTGATGAATCGGCTCAATATCTCCGGCGAACACTAGTAAAAACGGAGGCAATGAACCCAATTCGTAGATTCGTTTTCTCCTCTGGACTTCCATCCAGTTTTCAATCTTTTTACGGTAGCTTCCGGTTCGCCATTTTTGCATGTCCATCACCATTACGCCGGTATTGAAGTAACATGGTGTTCTTGATCCGAATACACGGGACATTAATGGGTCGGACCAGAATCTGTCGGTGAAATAATGCGTGAAATTGGTGTGGCAATACTCCGGAGCTCCGATAACCCGGTTGTTTTGTAATGTGGTGTTCCATAGTTTTTGTATGTCGTCGACGACGATGATATCGGAGTCGAGGTATATAACCCGATTGACATGCGTGTCAAGTATGTCGCCCAGATAGTTTCGAGCATAGTTCAACGGGTTCTCGAGTGCGATCCGGATGGACGACGAGATCAGATTGATGACTGTGTCTTCACGGAAGATGTACATCTTGAATGTCAGCGACGGAAAAGTGGATCTCACGAGTCGGGTCAAGTCACGTGGGCTAGCTGGGTCGAACTCCGCCGCGATGAAATGAAAGAACACGCTTTCCGGGCACGACGCGTGGCGGAGGACAGAGTGGACGGCGGCAATTGAGCCACGTAAGTACTCCAAATCGATCGTCATTGCGACATGAATGGTGGCAGGTGAACAGCCGGCGCCGTTACGGTACTCCGGTGCTTCAGTAAACCCAGATAAAACATCGGATCTTGATTGAATCTCAGTGTCTCCGGTCACCGGAAAATAACGAATGCCAGAGCACATCAACGAGAAAGATGACAATAACAATAAAAGAACGACAATGTCGTCGTTTAACGATCGATTGCTGAATCGAAAACCAATCATCTTTGATTGACTGAAGATTTGTGGGTCAGATTGGTAATCAATCAGCACTTCATGGGGGAAATCAAGATTTAAAATCAAGAATTTAATGGAGTAGAAGATAGAAGATGAATCAAACACACGATTCTTGAGGATTTATGATTGTAGAGAGGTAAAATCGGGGGAGTGTGGATAGCTTTCACTTTCCCTCTCCCTCTCAATCGCTTTCTTGCTTTATATATAAATAAAAAAAAAACACTAAAAAATATATATGTTGGTGAGATGGCAAATGCATATTTATTTCTCAACTAAATTACAAAAATTAAAGCCTTTATGATTTATAATGGTAAATTCATAAATATATTGGAATTGGGTTGTTTTTTCCCTTAATGTTTCTTTTAAAATTGGGAAGAAATTAAAAAAATAATAATTATATATATGGCATGTATGTTTAGCCATCAATGTGAGTTTTGACTTAACATATATTATATAATTGATTTCCATATTAATGTGCATAAATATATATAATACTAAAAAGTAAACGGATTTTAGAAGTCAATATTTTTTGCTTATTTCGGTTCTATTGGTATACAGTTTATCCCGTTGATAACATTGTGTTGAATTTATTTAATTCATTAATATAAGGTTGTTTATTTTCTTAAAGTTATGTATTTTATTATTAAACCAAGCCTTTTTCAACTCAACCCCATGCGTACAAATTAAAGGATATTGCATATAAAACAAAAGTCTTAGAATTTAATTGAAGAAGAATACATGAAATTTTATTTTAATTAGTTTTTATTTAAAAAAAATTTGAGGTTTACAAAATAAAATTTTAAGGTATGATCGAAAGAAAATAATCAAAGCGAAAAAAAATTAGGAAATATTATAGGATCTTTGATCATAAAATAGATCAATGACCGAAAAAAAAGAAATTGACAACAGCTTATATGATAAATTAGACTTTTTATATTTCAAAAATCAACATGCTTTTATCTTATTATTTATGGATCGATTTTCATTCTTCTTCCTTCAACATAGGTGTTGTCTTCGTCTCCGTTTGCACATTGTCATCATCATAATACATCTTCTTCTCAACCAATATCTACATCTACATAGCCAGAGTGATCCGAACAAACATGAACGAGCCATTGTTCATTTTTGTTCGTTTAAGTTTTAATTTGTTCACGAACAATTAACGAATAAAAAATGTTTTTTGTGTTTGTTTATTAAGGAATTGAACTTGTCCACGAAAACAAATGAACGTATTATTTAAAAAACAAAAGTTAACATTTATATTCTCAAACATTAGATATAATCATTTTACATAAGTATAAAGTTAAACACTTAATATAGGATTTAAAAAATAATTATCATAAAATAACACAAAAGATATAAATAACAATCGTAATTGAGATTACCCTAAATTCATATTTCAAAAATCTTAATGTCAAATTATTATGTTTTTAACAAGCTACACATTTCAAATGACTAAATTTTCTAGTTTAAATGTTTTATTATCAAACAACAAAATAGAAAATTTATGAATATAAAATACATTTAATGAATAAACACAATAAATAAACATAAACGAACACACTAGCAACCATTTACGAATATAAATTAACGAACATGATCTTTGTTTATGTTCATTGATTTATGTAAACGAACAAAATTTCTTATTATTTATTAACGAATAAACATAAACGAACTTCTCATCAAAATTTCGCGGATTATTCGTTGAATGTTCGGCAGCCCAACATGTAGGATTACCAATATTTCATGCATTATATTGAGAATATGTTGTTTTTAGTTTTAACCATGAACTCATAGATGTAAATTATTGTTAGACCAGAATGTTAATTGATGCCTAAATTAGATTAAGATTATTTATTTGTTTGCTTGCTTGTTTTTGAATGGTCTAGTCTAATCCTACTTTATTACAGCTAAATTTATTATGTCCCTTAAGTTTGACTCGACACATAAATTGGAGACATACATCAATGATTGTAGGTTTAAAGTTTTCGACTTGGTAGTTTAGTTTAAGTTAGAGCAATTGGTATGAGTCATTCAAGGTGTTGTGAGTGCACCTACATGGCTCACGATCACGTAAATATCATTCATCTTTACTGTGAACATGTCTTGAATCTTTTACGTGTAACTACTTACGATGTGTGTTTCATCAAATTACAACATTTTCAATTTATCAAGTCGCGACAACGAATATGTTCTGTTTTTCTATTACTTAGCATATAATTTTTTTTTTGTAAATCACATGTGTTCACTGACTTTTTTTTTTTTTTGTAAAAAAGGAAATAAACAATTTTATCTTTCAACATTCTGGTATAAATTTTTCCAATTAAAAAGTTATTTTTAGAAAATAAATTTGGTCTAATAAAGTTTTTTTACATGTGTTTGGTCTTGTAATGGTATATATATATTATGTTTTGTAATTAATTAATTAATTAAATTGTTTAAAATAATCAATAAATAACTTTTAAACCATTCATATATACTTAACACCCTTCACTAATGAAAGGAAATAAGGTGATATCTACATGATAAATAATTTTGCTTATCGCTCTCAAATCATAACCAATGCCCTTAGTTACAATAGGCCCGTTTGGCTTATAGAATTTTCAAGAAATAAAAATGAAATTGGAATTAATTGGTCAAGTTTGGAATGGAACAAACGAGTAAAAAAAAAAACCAAACTTGATTAACACAAAATAATCTTCAAGAACGCCAAATCCTCAAGAATCAAACAAAAAACATCAAGAATCAAAAATAATATAATACTTGGATTCATCCTTAAACTATGTGTCAGGCCATGTGTTATGCGCGCAGCGTGAACCAGGCATGATAGGGCTTGGTGACTCCCTGGCCGCGCCTCACCCTCATTACAGAGGGGCATGAAAGGGCAGGCATGAGGGGCATCACGTGGTGAAAGAAAAATAAAGAGAGTAAAAGGGGGAAAAGGGCCAAAGGGGTGATGATGTGGAGTAATAGGAAAGTGATGGAGGGGGTTATGGATAACATATGTAAAGATGATGTGGAGTGATAAGGGGGTGATGATGTTGGTTAATTATGTGACGCCTACGTGGAGTGAGGGGGTGTGATGCATAACACATTGCCTTATCCATCACTCCCCTCACTCCACGTAGACGCCACGTAGGCGTCACATAATCAACCAACACCATCACCCCTTTATCACTCCACATCATCTTTACCTATGTTACCCATCACTCCACGTCATCACCATATTTTTCTCCATTTCTTCTCCCCTTTGTTCTCCTACACCGCGTGACAGCCCTCACGCCTGCCCTAGTAACGCCTCCCTCACGCCCCTGTATAATGGGGGTGGGGCGCGACCAGGGAGTGACCCAGGAGCATCACGCCTGGATCACGGTAAATAACACATAGCCTTAATACATAGTATTATGAACTTTTGGAAAGCATCTTTAATCTCTACAAAAAGGTCGACAATTGAATTAAGGTTGGAAGCAATGGAGAAAAGAAATAACAGATATATAACCAAACATGATACAAAATTTCACTAGAATAATTTTCACTTTATCTAAAATATAATTTCAATGAAAATTTATATTTCCTTAAAGAAAATTCTGCAACCAAACGGACTTTAACTCATTTAAGAGACTTCAGCTGTTAGTTGAAAAACTTAATTCACTGACTAATTGGTGAAAAATAACTAGGTTGGTTCAAACTTTAATGCAAGAAAATAATTTGTGTATATGTGTTTAATAAGCAAACATGAATACAGTGGTGTAAACAAGTTTTAACTTACTAAGCGACAAACAAACTATGACCCATCCATAATTTCATGTTGTAAACAAAAACAAAATGTGTTTAGTTAACATATCAATTACTCGTAATAAAAACACATGCATGATAATAAACATATAAAACAAACATGATATGTTTAACACGATTAAACATAGTATGTTCGATAACACGACACTACACAAGAAGACCCAACATGTTTAACACTAAATAAGTAAAAAAACCAAAAGATACAAAATTTACAATATATAATATCCTTAAACAACAATTTGTAACATATTAAAAGCAAAAAAAAAAAAAAAAAGAACAAACAAACTGATAAAAGGTTTTTAACATAGATATAATTAATTATTTTAAAAATAAAAAAAGTTTAAAGCATGTCAAAAATAAGCCAGCGATTTAATACATGTTTAGTCATGATTTTAGTCGTGTAATAAGTGTGTCAAACACGAAGCTTATCTTAACTCAAAACCAAACATAACAAATCATGTATAGTAAATTTTATGTATCACATGAGTAACGAATACTTTTGGCATAAATTGAAAACGTAATCTTGTGCATAAAACTAAATCGTGTTGTGAGGGTCGTGTTATCCTGATACTGGACTAATTGGACCTGATCCCGCTCTGACTTTGTACTCTTAACCCATGTATTGAAGGACATTCAAGCTATCGGGAAAGATTTTAGTGGCCTAATTTTTGGAGTTGGAAATATCGTTTGACCTAGAAATTATCTTGCGTATATGTACATAGGGGTGGACTTACCAAGAGGGTATGGGGGTCAACCGACCGTATGAGCTTTATATTTTTAATGTTATATATACGATTAAGTCTCGATTGATGCTCAAGAAATTTTGTCCTCGACCTTCATGAAAATTTGTGGAACACAATGAAACCCAATTTAAAACCATTTTAAACCCAAAAATAATAAAATAATACCCAAATAACGTATTATGCATTACCTGTGTTAAAACTTAGTTGGTAATTAATAATTTAACTCAATACTTGATCACTCATAACCTACTTAAAAAAATCAGACCCAATTAATTTAACAATCAAAATTCATGTTCGATTCCCTACTAAAAAACAAACAAAAGAAATAACTTACTAATATACACCGTTGTCCTACTTCATAACAACCGCAATTTATAGATTGAGTGATTATTGCAAATTTTAAAAGTTGAAACTTATTAACATGATGAGAAACTTAATTGATGTGTGTATAATTTGTATATTAGGTAATATGAAAAAAAAATCATAAAAAAACTTAGATTTTCACATTTTTTAAATCTTGAATTTGTTGATTTAAGTAGTATTCATATGAAGCTTTCCGGAAAAAATAAATAAATTTTATCATATCATTCTAATCAATGAGAGGATAATTTAACGTACTTTTATTATGTATTTGTTATTTAATTTAGTTTTTTAATTTTTGAAAGATTCGACCTTACCTTGTTCGAATTGGTCAAGAAATAAAGTACTTAATGGCAAATAATTACCCAAAAAAAATTCCTGACCTTTATATAAAAATTTCTAAGTCCGTCAATATATATATATATTTTCGAGTAATGTATATGTTATATAAATAATCTCACAATTGTTGAAATAAAAATTGAGAAATATATTGTAGGAAAAACAAGGAGAAATTGTAAGAGCCAGGTTGAAAGATAATGGTGCCAGCTGTATAGAAAGTAAAGTTAGTTGTCTTTTTATATGAATTTAAAATCCAGACAAGTTATTATTCGTAAAAATATGCGCTGTGCTTCAGATGTCGTACGTTGATTTGGTTTAAAAGATTTGAGCTCTGGAAAAATATAAAAAACTGGGGTCGGTATTATGATGTTGACGGCTGAAATATGCCTGGTCACCGCACTTCTTATGGGACCCAGAGTGCCACTTGCCACGTGCTCTCTTTTACAGCACCTCAAAGACAAAAAATTATAATATTTTAAATTCATACCATGTATTTAATTTTTTTTTAATGGCACTATGTATTTATTAAAAAATTTATAATTATAATCTGGCATAGCAAATAAATAATAGGAAAAAAAAAAAAGCATAACCTAAAATAAAAGGGTTCAAGTTTTTTTTCGCAATTATAATATTGTATTAGTTAAAACTTAAAAGTTTAACTTATAAATAGGGTTCGGTCAGTCTAAGTTAAAATAAACTTACTATAATCGTAACCCAATTTTAAATTACTAACATATTTTATGTCTCAAACATATAATTTAATGATAAATGTGTTGGGTCATATATAACCTAATTAATAGTCCTTGTCATAATAATTAACTTAATTATTAATTAAATACGTATGTGAAAAGTTAACAATCTTTCTATTCTAATAAACAACAATAAATTTTGACACTTGTCAACTTCTCATGTGTTTATTGTCATTTGTCATTTTTTACCAACTTATTCAATTTTCAATCATATTAATTATTTAATTAATAATTAATTACATTCTCTCATATTGAATACTTATGATATTAATATGTAACAATATTATTTGTCTTTTTTCATACAAGAAAATAGTTTTAATAAATTAAAAATATAATATTTTTATTAAAAAACCCACTTTAAAAAATTTATAAAATATGATATTTTCTAAAATTTTTTTATAAAAGTAAGAAAAATATTTTAAGGTAGTATTTTTATAAAATAAAAGTTTAATAAAAAATCAATTTTTAAAAAATAAAATAAACCATAAATCATGTTTTCAAATAATGGAATTTTATAAACAAACGATGTTTTTTAACGAAATGCTTAAAAAATATTTACTTCAAACCAAAAATTATAAAAATGTTGGGAAAATAAGCTTTAGTTATTTATGTTTAATGATATTTTCAAATTAAGTCATCTAACTTCAATAATCATATAATTTATAAATTATCTCCTTGATTTGTATCAATTAATTTTTGAGAAAAAAGTAAATGAACTTTTAACATCAATTGGTTTAAAAATCTTTATTCTTACAAAACAAGTATGTTACATATTATTTCTTTAGATATTGAATATCTTAATTATTATGTTATTAGTTAAAATACTCATTAATATGTAATTTAATTAATTTACAACTAAATTTTTTATAATTTTTAATACTACTAATTATTTAATATTTTATATTTAGTCCGTGTAATACACGGGGTAATAATCTAGTGATTTATATTTAAAAATTATTGATATATATATTTATATATATAGGATATAAAATACTAATTATTCTTATTCAGGTTAACCCAAAATCGGTCTTACTTTTAAAATTAAACCTTAAACACGATTTTATTAATCATTCATTCATTCGGGTTGATCACATTGACACAAATAAACAAACATTTTTAACTCAAAATCTCAAATAACATGATCCTATTTTGCTTATCTGGATGCAAGTAGTGTTAGTTAGGTTATGATGCTTCTGACACCCTAAGACCGTAAGACTATAAGGTATGCCAAGTGACCCAATCACTCCACCTATGCGTCATGTAGGCGCCACATAAACACTCACCACAACCACTCACCCCACCATTTTGGTGGAAATGCCCCATTACCCACTCACTCCACGTCATCATTCCTTTTTACATTAAATTGAGATATAATTAATAAAAACAAACTAATAAAAAAATTACAAACTAATAAAAAAATTAATAAAAACGATTTTTCCATAAATGTTCAATCAAATCGGCTTTGAGGTTCGCATGTGTATCCTCGTTGAAGCATTCGACGGTTTGCTTGTTTTTCTTCGTCGTTGATCTCCACATGCTCCAACAAATTCGGATCGTCTTCTTCATAAAATTCACATATCGCTCGACCGTTATCTTCAATTATCATGTTGTGTAGCATCACACATGCGTATAACGCGTTTCGGATCCGACTTGGCTTTCATGCTCTAGCAGGGTGTCGAATCATGCGTCACTTATGTTTTAGAACACCGAATACTCGTTCAATATCATTTATTGCCCCCTCTTGACGATTTTGGAAATACAGACGTTTTTCATCTTCAGTTTGTCGTGATGTAAAGGATTTCACGAAAGTAGCCCATTGTGGATAAATACCATCGACCAAATAATACCCGTATTTGTATGTTGTGTCGTTGCAAATAAACTGCTGACCGGGTGCCTTGCCTTCAATAAGATCGTTGTAAATCGGCGATTGATCTAGAACATTTATATCATTGTTCGATCCCGATGCACCAAAGAAGGCATGCCATATCCAAAGATCTTGAGACGCAACAGCTTCTAGCATAAAACTTGGTCTTGGATGGTCGCCTCGTTGGAATTGACCTCGCCATGCTGTTGGGCAATTGTCTCATTCCCAATGGGTGCAGTCGAGACTACCTAACATACCGGGGAAACCATGAACCTCTTCATGAAACGTATAAAATCTGCTGGATGTTATGGGAATTTGGTTTCCTCAAGTATTTCTTCGCGTACAATCTAATTACGCATTTACAAAATTTATAAATGCATTCCCGCCCCATTCTCTCAGACATCTGTAAATACTCATCAAACGAATCGCTGCAAGTGCCGTAGGCTAGTTGCCGTATTGCAGAAGTACATTTCTGAAGACTGGAAAACCCGATCTTTCATCTTCCGTCACACCGTTGTTGGAAAAAATCATAGTTTTGTTCCAAATCATTACGCACTCGTGAAAAAAGATTCCGACTCATACGAAACCAACGCCGAAATAAATGTTCGGGGTATTTCGGATTTTCTGAAAAATAATCTTCAACAAGACGTGCGTGAGCTTCAAAACGATCTCGATTAATTCGTGCTCTTCTAGTTAGAACATGTCTTTCAATTTGTTGTCGGATGATGTCGAGAGTAAGTTGTGCGGCTTCGATTAAAAAATCTTCTCCTTCGCGAAAATCATCATCTTCCCGTAGAAACTCAATTTTTATAAAAATACTGATTTTTTGTTTGATTTTTTTGTGAGATGTGAATATTTTAGAGAGTAAGATGTGAATATTAGAGAGTGTGTGATGATTTTATATATAGGTTTTATTTATTTTTTTTTAATGTGTCTAACGGTCAAAACCACCAAAACCCACGCCTCACGCCCGTTGCTCGACTCACGCACATGCACCCACGCCCCTATAACGCCCCTAGGGAGGCGGTGTGCCACGCCCTCCCACGCCCCTCCCACGCCCCATTCACGAGGCATACCTGGCAGTCTAAGTAATGGGTAGCGCGCGTCCTCAGCAGGTTCCCATGCTGCAGTGAGGCTAAGCGGGCACACCGGCCCCCTCCCAGGCGACTCCTTTTTCTCGCACTCAGTGGTCCCTGCTCTCAGTTTTTCTCCTTTCACACCATGCTTTCTCCTCTCTATGGATGGTCTCACAATGGGGAAAATTTTCCAGTTAGGTGACTACTACGGGGTTTAAAGGTTTTTAGTAGAATGATGATGTGACAGAAAATTTTGGTGGGAAAGAATTTCAGTGTAGTAGTCATGGAAATGTGTAATTATGGTTTATTTTATGTGGTAGAGACTTGCCTCTTATAATAGAAGGTCATTGGTTCAATTCTATGCAAAGGTGTAATTATGGTGTAATTTATGTGTAGAGTAAGTTTAGTTAATCAAAAAAAACTATTGTGGATATTATCTTCTTGGGAATTTTGAAACAAGTTCTTTAGCAAAAATCACTTTTCATATCGACTCTCATCTCGAAAAGTTATCACAACGGTGGAAGATACGACCAAAACATTCATAAATCCGTCATTAATGTACGTCAGTTACTCAGTTTATAGGGGAAAAAAATAAAAAATACAACCAAAATCATCAATTACGTGACATGTTTTCTAACAAATATGTAAGTATTATTACAATTGTTATTTTTCATTTTTTTTCAATATGTTAAAGTGATTATCTAAATATTTTATATTCCTTTTCCTTTTTTATCATTAACATGTTTGATTATTTTTCTAATACAGATACTAATATATATTCTCAAAAATAATGTAAATATATAATTTACTCGTCATGGTTGATGGGTCTTAATTAGTATTTTAGTTTCAGGAAATGCCAAAATGGCAAGATTCTATATACACAACTAAACAAACAAACAATGTATTAAAATATGTTAATTAATTAATCGTGATAATAAATTTTAAGATCTTTTAAGCGTCATTTTATTAAACAACTATTTTACTTGAGGCGGGGTTGGTTTGGAGTTTCGAAAAGGTCAATTATATTGCCGTTTATGTAAGTGAGTGGTACGCTACAACTACCAATTAATCCTATTTTTTTTTTGAACGGCGAAAATATTATAAAACCAAACTAGCAAGCTGCTAGCAAATAACATACACCAAAATAGACAACAGCCCCCACAAGACAAACACCAAAAATACAAACACCAAGATAGACAACAATCCCAACATGACAAACTCCAAAAAGATAGTAATCAACACCCCCCAAGATGACACATTTATTGTATAAACCTGAAGGACCGCCAATCATTCCAGGTAAAAGACCCCTTGGTCGCCCTATTTTGGATCCACAAAAAGCTTAACCGTTTAACATCCTCAACCAAAGTGCTCATAAGCGGCTGCACATTATTAAAGACCAATTGATTTCTTAACCTCCAAATGCACCAACAACCTGTTAGAATTATAGCATGAATTACCCTTCTCTGGAAGTCCCCAACTGGAAGAAATCTGTATATAGTGAGAAGATCTCGGACCTCAAATGCGTAAATAGGAGGGATTTTACACCATAGAGAAATGGTAGCCCAAAGATCTAAGGCTACCTCGCATCCCGTAAATAAATGATTAGCCGATTCCTCCGATAATTCACACAGGGGGCACACCTTATCTGAGAACGAAGGAATTCTTTTCGCAAGTCCATCTCTCGTGGGCAACCTACCCAATTCAGCCCTCCAAGCAAAAACATTTACTTTAATTGGGACCCATGAACTCCAACAAAAAACGTAATCCGGTGGGGTTATCCTAGATTCAAATAACCTGTTCTTGAGAGCACAAACGGAAAACACTCCATCCTTCGATCCCTGCCAGCTCCACTTGTCATTATTATCATCCAATGCCACCTTCTGCAAAAGTGACTGACATGCTTCAAGTTCCTCCCTTTCCAGAGTATCCAAAGTAGTTCTTTTCCATTGCCAAGAGAATTTAATTTCCCCATTTAAATACGACAACCTGTCTTGAATCTTACAAAACTTGTTTGATTCCAGTTTGAATAATTGAGGGAATTTGAAACATAAGGGTATTTCCCCATACCATAGATCAGACCAAAATGTCAACATGGCGCCATTTCCCAACAAGCCTTTAAACAACAGCCGAAAGTTTATACCTTTTTTGTGAAGCTCTATATCCACTTTAGCAATATTCCCCCACACACCAGACAAGCCTGGTTTAAGGGGAACAATCCCTCCTATCGGCAAGATGTTGTGGATACCCCCAATGACCCTCACCCATAAACTATGAGGTTGGAGCTTAAACCTCCACCACCACTTGGACAGCAAACTCAAGTTAATATCTCTAAGGGATCCAATACCAAGTCCCCCTAAATGCCTTGGAGCAATAATTCTTTCCCAACAAACCCAATGAATTTTCCTTTTGTCACTTCCATCCCCCCATAGGAACGCCTTCCTAATCTTTTCTAGGCATTCCACTACTTTAATAGGGGCCTTATATAATGAAAAATAGTACAGAGGGAGGCTATTAAGAACTGACTTGATAAGAGTAATCTTACCACCGAAGGATAAATGTTTAGCTTTCCATAACGATAACCTTCTTTCAAATATCTTCGTAACCGGTAACCAATTGACCGCCAAATTCATATTAGAACCCACCGTAAGGCCCAAATAAGTGAAAGGCAGCCTCCCCACATTACAATGAATACTGTTAGCCGCATCAAGAATTACACCATCTTCCATATTAAGCCCCACCAGGTTACACTTGCTAAGATTAACTTTCAGACCAGAAACCATATAAAAAATTCTTAGCAGCCTCCTTAGATTAATAATATTATTATTTGACCATTCCCCCATAATTAACGCATCGTCCGCAAATAACAAATGACTTAAAACAGGCCCCCCATTAGGTAACTTTAAGCCCTCAAAAATGCCCAACTCACTAGCCCTCCGAAACATGCAGCTAAAAGCTTCCATCATAATAATAAAAAGGAAGGGAGATAAGGGATCTCCCTGTCTAAGACCACGGGTACAAGGGAATTCAAGGGTTGGGGAGCTATTAACCAAAACCGATGCTCTGGATGACACCAAAATCCCCCTGATCCATTTCCTCCAACGGTCTGGAAACCCCATTTGAAGCAAGATGGAATCAAGGAAGTCCCAAGAAATTGAGTCGAAGGCCTTATCAAAATAAACACCAATTAATCCTATTTATTTATGCAATATTTTGGAAGCCTTAATATATATATATATATATTCACAATTGTCTTTAAATCACGATTAGCCAACCAATGATTTCTTGTCATATGAGACCCAGGTCCTAGGTTTGATTATTGATCCCACCCGGTTTTACCGGCCTTCTACCATCGTGTCTTTGGCGGGTGTTTGGGTCGGATTTTCTCCGGAAATTGGTGGCTGGTGGACTAGGGGCTCCGTCCGTCTGGACTGGTGGCCAGCTTGGGCATCCTTTAGCCATTGGGGGCCGCGTACAAAGTACTCTGCAGTTGATTAGTTAGCCGTTTAAAAAAAATCATAATTAGCTATGATCACACACTACAATAACTAATTTTCTAAGCCATGTTTTCTTAAAAATAAGTGTAAAATGTTTAATATTTTCAATTGATTTCCTTGATACGAGGCAATTTTGTCAATTATAACAAAACAACGAGGTATAATATATTTACTACGAATAAAAATAACAAGTTGATATAATTACATTCGAATGAAAATTATCAAGTCAATAAAATATAATTTAATAAATATAATCATGCTGAATCCCTCTAAAGTTTATATAATCCCACATGCATGAGATTGAGTTTTGAGTCCAACTGGCCTTGTTGAAGAATGATTTTATGTAATTTAAGTTAAAATATGTGTGTGTATAGATACGTTGTTTCATAGCTAAGATTATATTAAATTATTGTTAAGGTGGTAACATAACCATCTTCTTACTTTTTTTTTTTTTGGCTTTCCAATTGAATCACCAATGCATCCATTTCGTACAAGCATTTTACGAGGCTCTTACAATAATGGATCTTTGAAAAAACGATGCACAATAATGTTTCTATCCTAGTACAAGTGAAAAAAACGATGCACAATAATAGATTTTTTTAACACAAACAAGATATTTTTTTGGATATCAAATCTTTTTCTAGTGTTATTGCAGAGTATAAATAAAGAGAGGATAAATTAAGAAAAATTTTCAATCGTGATTATTGTTGGCTTGTTGCAACAATGGAGGTTTTATCATATTTGAGCCGATTGCTTTTATAGATCTCAGTCTTGTTCTCTCTTCAACAATTATGCTTTACTTTTATACATTTTTTTCTTAATTATTCACTGATTCAAACTTATATTGTCTTAGTTGTTTTTAGGGTTATTGACAGTGGCGGAGCTTGACTAACAAATTAGGGGGGGCGAAATAAATTTTTTTTTCGGGGGGGCGAAATAAAGGATTTTAAAAAATTTTACACTACGTATCGGGAAATATACACTACCACACGAAAAAACAGGAGGGGCGGTCGCCCCCCTAGTCCTAACAAAGGTTCGCCCTTGGTTATTGATCTACTTTATTAGTATCATAAATATAGATGTTGTATCATGTGAAAACTTGATATTAAAGATAAAACCTGTAAATCTTATATAAGTTTTTCATTTGGAATTTGGAAAATAAATACGTGGTATACGTTAAAGTTGAATAAACTTTGGGTTGTGAATAAACAAATCAAATTTAATGTGTTTTAACGTGTACCACATATTTTTTTTCATTCTTTCAAATTAAAAGATGAGATAGGGTTTAAGGTTTTCGCTGTAAGGTTGAGTTTTCACATGATATAATTCTTATATATGTAATGTATAACAAGTCTGTTTTTTGTAATATCAAGTGGAAAGAATTTTACATGTCTATAGTGCTTTTTCTTTAATTTTCACAAAGAAAAAACATATTTGTAGTTATATATAATGTTTTCTATTGGTCTCGATAAATATAAAAAATGAGATAAATTTTTCACAACTAGATTAAATAAAAAAAAATTAGTAGTTCAAGTTACCTTTATACTCTTTTAATTAATCTAAGGCACATGTTTGTTTTCAATATAGGTTAAAAAATTTACATTTAATCTATATTAGACATTACTTTTTAGTTATTTAAATGAGTTTATTATTTAACTTTACAAATGAAAATTTTATCAAAAAACAAATAAATAAAATAAATACATAAATACATTTCCCGTCTAAATGATTAAACGTGAAACTAAGCACCAAGACATCACCGTTGCATTGATTGGTACACCCGTGACAAGACGGAGTACAACACCAAAAGCATTTGTCTACAAAGGCCCACGGAGTTCCTGATGGACCTCGTCAACAATATTAATTTGCCCTTTATTAGATATTATTTTTTTATTAGATTTATAAATAAAAAGTAAGATTAAATTACCGAGATGGTTCATATGTTTTGTTATTATTTCACTTCTGGTGTCTAGGTTTTATAAATTAATCATATGGTCCCAAATTTTAAACATTTGTAACACATATAGCCCTTATATAAGGTAAGTTTTTCAGGTATGTGACGGTAATTTGGTGAGTTAAAGACTATATGTATTATAAATATGTAAAATTTAGAACCATATGAGTAATTTATAAAACCTAGGGACTTAGAGTAAAATATTGGCATATCACGGAAACTATATCAGTAATTTACTTTAAAAGATATATATTATTACAAAAGAAACTTTTACAATAGAGTTGAATGTTTAATCTAAGTATATTTGTTGTGATCTGGTGAGCAAGTAAACATTAACCGTATGTAACGTTTAGCAAGTACTACAAAATTGAAACTTTAATTCAACAATATTGATCACAAATTTCATACAAAGTGAAGTGCTTTTATCATTTAAGATGCCTAAGAACATTATGACAAGTCTTGTGAGTCGGTCTTAGTAGTTTCACGTTCAGTAGAAGAAAGTTGTGGCTAAATAAAGGTTCAAAATCAATACCAACCGAACATTCGTGAAGCAGCCCAAAGTTGATCACAAGTTGACTATTCACATATTAATCAGTTTAATCAAGATTGAACATTAAATAATCTAGTCTACTAATTACAAGCATATTTTCAAGAAAAGTGTATCTTCATATACAATTGAATTTAACAATATATTTTCATTTACAAATGTTAGTCTGAAAATATTCAATAAATGCGTTTCTATGGACGCGCAAATAAAGGAGTACCAAAAAAGACAAGAAGGAATGATAAAACGGTTAATAGTGGACCCCATGAGAAGGGAATTGCCCTCATGATCCTAACTAACAGATATTAGCGACCCACTATAATATATATATATATATGTATATATATATATATATATATATGTATATATATATATATATAGGGAATACATAATTTGAAAACCACTTCTTAGTCCGAAAACCTTGAAAACCATGTAAAAATCATGTAAAAAAAACGTTTTTTTTTTTGAAATTTTTTTTACAGGTTTGTAACACTATTGGACACATTTTTATAAAAAAAAAATCAAAAAAGCGCCGACCAGATATTTTTTAAAAAAATATTTTATAAAACCATGTAAAACATACGTAACAAAACATAAAAAAATTTCGTCAGATCTGATGAAGAGTTACGTATGTTTTACATGGTTTTATAAAATATTTTTTTTTTAAAATTTATGGTCGGCGCTTTTTTGATTTTTTTATAAAAATGAGCCCAATAGTGTTATAAACCTGTAAAAAAATTTCAAAAAAAATACGTTTTTTTTACATGATTTTTACATGGTTTTCAAGGTTTTCGCACTAAGAAGTGGTTTTCAAATTATCTATACCCTATATATATATAGGGACAAAGGAAAGGGAGAGAGCTCTCGGTCCCAAACGAAATCACCACGCACACACATACACACAAAATACCCTGAATCATCTTGCCTAACCAGAAAAAGTACATTGACATTACTGAGCTCAACAAGGGATGATGGTATGGAGATCTGTTAATCGTTGTGAATCAGTTTAATCAAGATTGAGCATTAAAGAATCGAGTCTACTAATTACAAGCATATTTTCAAGAAAAGTGTATCTTCATATACAATTGAATTTAACAATATATTGTCGTTTACAATATAAGGAAAAAATAGATTTATTTTTACATAGATTTATGCTTCTTGTAATTTGTCCACAAGTAGAGTGTTCATTTTCGGATATCCAAACTATCTGAAAATTTTCAAAATAGGTATCCGAATCCGAATTTCCTGCTATTCAAACTTTCGGATATTCAAATTACCATATATCCGATTTTTTCGGATATGTCGGATTCTGAGAGTTTTTTTTGAATCACCCTATCCATAAGAGTGAAGAATGAAAGCAACTTGTTTCCGGAAATGGAAAACACAAGAATAAAATTTTAGATCTTATATTGACTTGAAAACTAGATACCTCTAACCAACCGGGGTTTAGGTTTACGTTCCAACATGCAACCCTCTAAGCCCGAACTTGGTATATAAATCTTTCACCTAGGCAATGATTGCACCTCATCAAATCTTACATGTGGTAAAGCTTTAGCTAGAGGGTCAACTCATTATTCAATCCTGGCTATATTCTCCATCATGATCTTGTTGTTATTGATGATTTCTTAGAAAATGGGTACCTTTTGTTGATGTTTTACTACAACCGTGAAATACCAAAGTTTTTGTAAGGGAAATCGCCAACTAGTTATCAACGTATAAGCTCATGATTTGAATCAGCCTCCTTGTTTAAGAAGCTTAAATTGTATCTTATGTGGAGTACATATGTCATGCAACCAATCAAGCTCGCGTAAGTAGTGGGATCTACTGGTTTTCATCCTCGTCGTTAGAAAGTTGCATGCCTAGTTAAGGGACATTTAGTTGGAACACAATTTTTGCTTATTTTGATTTCAGTTTTGCTCTAACACTGATGTAAATTGTAAAATGTCCAAGGTTACTCATTTTGAATTCATCTTTCATTTACTTTTAAACTAAGTGATCTCTTTAATGCTTGAACATGTTAAAATTAAGCCACAAACATAGATTCTAAAAAATTAGAATGTCATTTGGAATAAAGTTTTGTTAAACCACTGTCTTGATTAACCAATGTCGATAAACCACTGTCTTAATAACCACAGTCTCGTGTTGGCATCTTGAGAAGTTTTTTTTAAGACCATATTCCAACTTATAATTTCAATCTTGAGGGGCTTGCTTTAACTAGTAAAGGGCCTTCTTGAGAACATAAGCCCTTGTCTAGGCTCCTTTTTTCTTCAAGAACCCTTGTGGTTGGGTAAGGAACAATTTCATCAAATTCATTAAATAGAAAAACAAATTTGACATTATGGTGATGAATCTCTCACTTTTTTTCAATTACTTAGGCTAATAATAGCCGAACAGTTTTAATTTGAGTCATCTGTCTAAAGACTTCATTGTAATTGACACCAAACCTTTTCAAATACCCTTTAAGCCTGGGTTTAAGCTTTATTTAGAGGGTTAGTTCATTATTTGGTCCCAAGAATTTACTCCATCTTGATCTTACCATTCTCGACGCTTTCCTGTATAAAAGCTCTATGTTTTTATCTAAATCAAACCTACTCATTAATCATAAAAAAAGTAATCATATAAGAAATACTATAAGTGATGTGTGTGTTAATATCTAAATTCAATCCATAAACTAACAACAAAAATGCTACCACTCATCAGAAACTGATATTAATCCACGAAAAACATGCAAAACCCTTTGATTGCACATAATAGATGACAAGCAAAACAAAACTTGTGAATATAAAAGCAGATCTAGACGTCAAGATTCGAGACGTCCTAAGACAAAGATTGACCAAATCTAAAGGTTTAAATTGGGGTTTAAATGGGAACAACCAACTCAAAAGCTCACTAAATCTGAATGTCAGCCTCACAGATCGAAGAGAAAGATCTGAGTGTTGTTGACTTTTTTATCAAACCTAGAACAGTGAATATGAACCGAGGAAGTGAGAATTGATGGCCAATGATTTAGATTATAGGATTTTAAGCAAGAAATAAGTTTATATCAGTTATATATATTTACATATTTTTAGAAGATAAAAAAAATTCAAACAAGTTTAAACAGGTTAACAAGAATTTAACTTATCTAGACTGTTTACGACACAAGGTCAACCGGTCAAGCACAAAACATGTTAAGAGGTACATATAATTATATAAATCAAAAATTGTTGGCCCTATCCAGTATCCACTAATGAGCCCGATCTTCTCATTCAAATCACATGGCTCCCAAATTGAGCATCAAGGATTCCTACTTTTGGTGATCCATAAAAACCTATAATCAGCATACAATTGGAACACAAAACAACACAAAAACAACACAAAAACAGACATTCTGATTATTATTAAACCCTCCAAAATAAAAGGGCAAAACAAAGCCTCATAAAATCAAGCTTCACAGACACAACAGGTATACAAGTCAAAGTACTTGAAAACACCTGGAGCAAAGAAGCATCAGCATAGCATAGCATAGCATATGATACTGGCCAAAACGAATAGTCAAAACTTGTTCTTTTTTTAAAAAAAAAAAATCATAAAATAAACAAAAAATAAAAAACACAAGATATAAATGTTATTTGTTTAATCTTTCTGTTCTCCTTATTGTTGTTTGGTGTGTGGAGAGCAGAGCAAGAGTGAACATGAACATGATGTTTGATGAATATTTGCATTTGCTTTTCAATCAGGGAAGTGTAGCTCTGAGTTCTTTCCTGTCTGTTCCAAATGACTGCATAACAAAATTAAAACGCTTTATTCATCAGAGACTAGCAATTGAAGCGGTAAACCATGATTAATATAACCACCTAGCCGTATCAAGGTGGCCCAACAACAAAGACGTCGTTCAATTCCCAAAACAGAACAAACAGTTAACAAGAATTATAATATACCTCAACCCCAAGCCCTTTACGGTAAACATTGGTAAAGAGTTCAGATTCATCTGGCATTGGGCTTTCCTGCGATTGCAGAGAAAAACAATTGTAAAATTAATGGTAAAAGATTATTAAAAAAAAGTGAATTTTGGCAGGTATGTTACTTTTGCCTGAGCAATGGCTTCATCAACTTCTTTTCTAGCTTGTTTCTCTATGTCCTGAAGAAGGATATTAGAAGCAAAAGAGCACATTAGATTACACTTGACTGCTTAAAAATTGATAAATCCTCGATATTTGTTTTAGGCATTGCAAAATTGATAAGACGAAAGATGAAAATACAACATTTTCCATTTATTTATATAAGAACAGATTAGGACAAAAATGGAGCTTGAAGAATGACTAAAAATTATATGAATAAATTGATTCATGAATGAAAATCTATATCACCTTTAGTTCTTTTTCTGTGGCAAGATCATGAGCAAGTATCAACTTTCTTACTCTTTCGATAGGGTCACGTTCCTGAAATTGGTAACATTACACATTATTGTTGTAAAAGAAAATGATCAGTTATTCTAAGATTTCTATGCTTGGTTGCGAGAGGGGGATTGGAGGGTTACATGAAAATTGTTGGTTTTGATTGTTTAAGGATACTTCTGACTTTATATCATGCCCTAAAGGGTCATAGTTTAAAAAGGCGTCGTGAGGCGCGCCTGGAGGCGTACGCCTCGGCTGAGGCGGCCAAAAAACGTCTTTGAGGCGTAGCCTCAGGTGGGTGATTTGGAACTTAAGCCTCGGTTGTGTCGAGGCGGGCCGAGGCGTAGAGGCGAGGCGGTGAGGCTTAAGCCTCACCACAGACATTTTTTTTGACCTGTTAATTTGACCTTTTTGGTATTTTTTTTACCCTTTTTTGACCTTTTAAGTAAATTTATAATCTGAAAACCCTATTTTGCTCTCAATCGCTCACGTAATTCACTTCCAATCTCACAAAAACGGCAGTAGGCGCTCGGTGCTCGGTGGTCTTCGGCGGTCTTCGGTGGTTCTTTGGTGGAAGATGATTTTTTTAACATTCGAAGTTCAAAACATTATTAACTTTGCTTGTTGGAGTATATTGATGTTTAAATTGTGACACTTTTATTGTTTGTTTTATGTTAAATTGCACCTTTTATTAAATATATTTGTAATTTTAATTATATATCAATATAGTTTTGAGGCTTACGCCTTGGTCCGCCTCGAGGCTCGTTTCCGCTTTTTTAAACCTTGTAAATGGTTATGTGCTTATTTGTTTCAATAGAACGATTGTGTTACATGATTGTGTGATCATGTGTTTATTGTTAATTTTTATATTCTAATTAAAGCTGTTGTATGTATATGTAAAAAAAATCATAACAAAAATAAATAAATAAATAAAATATTTTATATATATATATAAAATAAAAAGGCGGAGCTTTGAGGCGTAAGGTGTGTCTTTATTTCTCCCTCCCCCAACCCTACTCAAAATGGAATTTTAACTAGGTATGCTTGTTATTGTTGTGGTAAAAGAAATTGTTTGACAAAATATGAAATAAATAAAAACCTGTCTGACGCCACTAATTTCATCACGAGTACGGTAGGTGCTACCAGGATCAGACATAGAGTGACCATGATACCTGTAAGTATCCATTTCCAAAATCTGAAAATACAATTAATCAAAGGATTGTTAATTCGAAATTAATAGTAGCTTTAAACACGCTTTAATGTTTTATATAAACTAAAAAGAAAAAAAGAAACAGAAACCAAGACTCTCGAATAAAAGACGAATTTCAGACACAGCTACTACAACAAAGAAACAAATGCAGTTTTCATCATGGGGATTTCAATGACGTGAAAACCATACAAAAGTTTGATTACTTACAATAGGCCCGTTCTTCAAAGCATGTTCCTTAGCAAATTTGCAAGCTTGTTTGACAGCAAGAGCATCCATACCATCAACCTACACAAGGAAATGGATTAAGATCATCAATATATAGTCATCTGAAAGGTTTGACATCAACATTTAGATATCTATCTTTCCAGAATAGATTGTAGCCTTCATTTTTAATATAATACATCAATAAGCAGGAACATAGTAAGGCTTTATTACCATCAAAATATACAGAGACTAGACTCACCTTCAATCCGGGAACATAATCCCCTCGCTTGTAATAAGCGGGGCTCTTTGCAGCTCTCCATTCAGCTGTACCCATACCATCTGCAACCCAATCCAAGAACCTCAATAACAAACAATTTTTATGCATAAAGTTGTCTACAAGTTAAACGAGCATCCTAAAAATGTACACTTTTAGCTTTCCTATTCCAAGCTGCTAATTATGAAGACACAAACACACTCCCACGATGCTTTTATATTTTCCTGAAACAGGCTTCCGTCCTAATTTAAATGGTTGATTGCTACTTTGCTAGACATTACGCTTTGGAATTAGAACTTCCAAAAAAAAAACACTTACTCCAGTTCCGGGTGCTTCAATTCCAACTTCTCGCCAAATAATAAAGCAATAAATTTTATATATAATTCAACGCAGTTGACTAACTTCATAAGTAATTATGTAAATTTCCAACTTTAATCACTCTTTGAAAGACAAATAAATAAAAAGAAGAGAAGAAGACCTAACTAAGCCATTCAGTTACGTGTTAGAAAGTAAGGGGTGCGTTTCTTTATTTCTCCTATTTTGTTTGATTCGCTAATTTCTTGGTTGGCTTCTCATGTTTAGAATTTAATACCAAAAAATTTGTGGACTTCTGGACAATTCAATGGCCAAATAATTGAATGCTTCTGTATTCCAATCCAACCAACTGATCCAATAAGTTATCTCACATGAAGTACATATCCTGGTTTCCACATGCTTGACATAACTATATCCCACATCACATATTCATATTATCATATATATCTGCAAACTACAAGCATCACATCCTAAGTCTAAAAATGATGTTTAAAAATGCTTAAATTAATTCCAATTCCAAAACATGTGTACCAAACCAGCATATAATAAAGTCCCAAAGAGCAGATCAACACAATCAATCATGAATTAAGGACTTACAGTGATTGTTCTCGCATACCAAAATGGCAGGCAAATCCCAAAGAGCAGCCATGTTGAGGGCTTCAAAAAGCTGTCCTTGATTAGCAGCACCATCACCATACATGGCAAAAGTAACATGATCTTCCTTCCTATACTTCTGAGCGAACGCCAATCCACATCCTAACGGAACCTGAGCTCCAACAATCCCATGTCCTCCGAAGAAACACGCATCCTTCTTATAAAAATGCATCGAACCTCCTTTCCCCCTCGAGCAACCCGCTTGTCGCCCCATAAGCTCAGCAAAACTCTCCAACAGCGTCCCACCGCGCCCTAGGAAGATCCCATGATCACGATACGCGGTAATTATGCAGTCCCGCTTCGTAATCGCGGCCTCCATCCCTATGCTCACGGCTTCCTGTCCGTCGTATAGATGGCAAAACCCTCGGATCAACTTCGATTTGTAGAGAGAGTCAGCAGCGATCTCCATACGCCGCATGAGTGCCATATCGGTGAAGAAGTTCATAAGCTCTTTGGGAGTGGTGTCAACGGATCTCGACGGAGGATCGCATTTGTGGCCGGTGAAGGGAACGCTGGTTTCGACGGTGATGGTGGTGGTGTCGTCGGTTGAGAAGGGGCGGCGGTGGAGGAGTGGGGCCGAGGAGGCAGTGGTGAGAGGCTTGAGGAGGCCGGAGCTCCGGCGAGCAAGAACCATATCGCCGGCGGTGGTGGGTTTTGGCTGTTGGATGGATCGAAGCGTCAGGTTTGGTGAAGGGATGGAGAAGAACAGGAAAAAGGAACAAATTGATAAATATTTGTATAGCGCACTGAGGGAGAATATTATACGGTGAGGTTTTGAAAACTCAAAGGTCAAATTTAACTAAAACAATATCTCAAAGTAAATTACAAGTTCCGTCCTTCATGTTATACCAAATTATAAATCAAGTCCAAAACATTTCGATTGTAGTAATCTCACCTACATTTTGTTTGTAAAGGGTTTATACCAATTTGCTGGATCAAAAGAAGTTTTTGTTTGTAAAGGAAAAAAATGTTTACTGAAATATGTATAAACTCATGTTTGTTAGGTATTATATTATTTTTCTTAAAGTTTTACGTTTAGTACAAACAACGGTAACTAATTGTTTTGGTTCTAAAATCCTTAGACTAAAGCATGCGTTTAAATTGGTTATAAATTTGCACTTTAAACGTATTTTTTCATAGTAAAAAACTCTGATATAAATAATATAATATGTTTTTTTCTATATTCTCATAAAACCATATAAACATATTATATATAAATATATTACAGTGAAAAACACCACGTCCTTTTCAAGCACTTAAAAATTCGAATCCAATTTCGATGAAGAAATAAAGCCAGTAACTATGGGTGTTCAAAATAGTCCGTATCCGAATCCAAAGTATCCGCAAATCTGAACACAAAAATATCCGGAAGTTCGGATATCTAGAAGTTCAGTTTTCTGGAAATTCGGATTCGGAAAGTTAATTTGAAAACTTTCAAGTAGTTCAGATATCCATATCCGAGATAGATTTTTTTTTCGAATATTTCAAATACTATGGCTTAATTACCGTTGGAATATACGTAGACCAAACTCACTTTCAATCCATGAACATAATCCCCTCGTTTGTGATAAGCATAGCTCTCTGCAAGCTCTCCATTCAATTGTCCTCATTATTACACCCCAACCGACGGCAGAATACGTCAGGACGTGATGTGTCATTATTCAAAAGCCCATTGTGTTACTTTAAAGTTTAAGTATTTAAGACATCCAAATTTTTTATTTCACCTCTATCATTAGATACAATAAAACGTTTCAAAATAATTATCCAATTTCAATACATTACGTAAAGGAAACATAACATTATTTGACTTAATTAACTAGGTCAACTAATCGTATCTTAGTCTTCAACAAGTCTTCACTTTACATGTTATATATGTAAAATAATAGCTTGTTAACTATTTGCATAGTTGGTGAGTCTCAGACAAGTTTTAGTATATAAGTGTAGGATATAAGATATGCAAACCTAGTCTAAATATTATTGAATTAAAAATAATATATTCAACAAGTTTGCTATAAAAATTTGACAATTGGGGTGTTTCACTATTTGCTCTCGTTCCATATTGGTAATAAGCTTTAAGTCTCAGCACCCAACTTTTTCAGATAAACCCCAATCAATCCCTTGTTCAAATTTGATTATTGAATTGTTTGTGAGTTCTTGATTCCCATGTTTTGAAAACCGGACTAGACCGGCCGGTTGGACCGGTGGTCCGACTCGGGGGGTTCTGGACCGTTTTGGGCGAACCGGTGGTCGAATAGGTGGTTGAACTGGTTTTTTCTATTTTTTTAATATATATATATTTATAAAATGTTTATAAAATCATCCGGTTCTTAAATCAGGCATGACCGATCCAACCGGTGGGACCTCTGATCGGTAAGGAGACCGGTTCGACGACCGGTTCTGAAAATATTGCTTGATTCAATAGGGCTTTCGTACCCTATATAAAAACGAGTAGGAAGATGCAATTATTTACCTGGAATGAAATAGGATTGATAGGAAATTGAGTTCAAGTCGGTCTCGTCTTGTTCTTGGATCGGATTCCCGATCTAGAGTGTTGTTGATAGGGTATATGTTATTATTAGTATGAGAGAAATGTCGAAAAGATGTTTACGAGTTCAATTTAAGTTATCATCTATTATTGTGTTTTCATAGAGTTTAAATTTGAATTTCGAAACGTTCCTTACTCAAAACCTCACTTTCAGCAATTTACAGTTCTAACTCTTCTATTTTTAAGTGTTATTGTTTTATGTCAAAGCTTTTGAATAGTGTTTATAAAATAATTTTCTTATATATTTATAAACTTAAAAATTATATAAAACTTTATAAATTTTTGTATTTTCTTACAACTGTTTTATTTCAAATAAGTTTTAAATTTAGTTTTCATTTTAACCAATTAAACTAGTTTTATACCCGTCTGGTGGTCGGGTACGTTAATACAACAGCAGAAGATTACCTTTTATTATGAAAAAGTCAGCATGTTAATGACCTTTTATAATTTCTCAAAAGATTCAGCTCTAAAGCGAATATTACCTTAATAGAATTGAGCTTGATGAGCAGATCCAAACGTGGGAAATGTTGTAATTATTTTATTGTCTTTGAGTTCTCTATACAAGTAATTTTATTTAAAATAAATAAAAGAAAAGGAATATGTTTACATATCTTACATAAAAATAAGATAAACAATATATGCATCAGTTGACCCGTTTTGATAGGATGAACTAAGATCAAATAATCTTGTGGCTCATAGTCTTTTTGAGCCCTGTTTCTTGTAAGGTAAATAACTTCATAGATAATTCTCATTGTGTTATGCTACAAAAATGAATATATTTGACCAACAAATTACCTATAACTATAAATTGTAAAGATATTGTATCAAGATGCGTAATAATATGAATCAACCTATGATTAACATAATTTGTTGAGTAGTAGACTAGTAGTTGGATTACCCACATGCGACATTGTAATCGCCGGCCTGGATAAGGGTCTTCATTTATTTTGAAGAACTGTATATCTTTTGATACTGTAATTTATGAATAACCTTTAAGAATCCATATAATTAGTGCAGATGAAATAATTATACATTGTAGTAAAGAAAAACATATGGACACGTTACCTATAAAATATAAAGAAACTTATGATTAGAGTGGTTATTACTTGAGGCTGAATTTGCAAAAAATGGTACCATTTAAAAAACATTCAAACAAAAATTGATTCATTGACATTTTTTTTACTATAACCGATAGAAAGAATCACTATGAGAGGTTAAGTCACTACTTATATTTCCATTTACAACATCCTTTCAATGTTAGCCGACAATAATGAAATCCACATAATATTTAACTTGTAAAACAGAAACTTGATTCAACATCTATGCATTTTAACGTAGCGATTGGTGACATGGAAGAAAGCATTTACACTTTTTTTTTTTATGAAAATCAGTTTGTTCATCAACGTGGAAACCAAAGAGCAATTGAGATGATGAACTCAAAATCACTCCTTGACCATATTAAAAAAAAGAGTAAACTTCTCTTTTGCTCCCTATGGTTTGACAAAAGTAACCATTTTCATCCAAATTTTGAAATTTTGCAATTTTCCTCCATTAGTTTCAGAAAATTAACCATTTTAGTCCATTTGGTTTGACAAAAGTAACCATTTTCATCCAAAGTTTAAATGGACTTTGGATGAAAATGGTTAATTTTCTGAAACTAATGGAGGAAAATTGCAAAATTTCAAAATTTGGATGAAAATGGTTACTTTTGTCAAACCACAGGGAGCAAAAGAGAAGTTTACTCTAAAAAAAAAGTAATCAAATATTGTGAGGATGAAATGGAAATAAACTACAAATTCGATCTAAATCGCCCATACATACACATACCGTGATATCCATCCTTTGCTTTCCGTCTTCTCGTCTTGCCACCTGGTTCATCATTTTGATTTAATGTTTTGAGCCGGATTTTTGATCGGGAACAGAGGGATGAGAAATGAGAGGTGTTCGATCGGTGAAGGCATGCATCTTCGTTGATAATTGATAACGCTATATTATTTGAGGCTAAAACCTATTGGTGGCAAAATGGACAGGTTGGGTCGGGTTTAATAATAGGTCATAACGGGTTCGGGTCAGGATGAGTGCGGGTCAGAACAGATTTTAAGCAAAATCAGTTCGGGTCTAAATGGATTGTTCTTCAAAAACATCAATTTAGTTTAACTTAAGATTTGTTATAAGTAAACAAATAGTCCATTTGGATAATTTTTAGTGATTTTCTAATCAAATATGTTATTAATCATTTTTAAATGTTTGAATTCATTGTATTTACATATTTTTTTGGTTACCCGTCTTGACCGCATTGTGTTTAAGTGCTACCCATCTCAACCCATTCAATATTATGATGTTATCTATTTCAACTCATTATACTACAATTGTTTACCCATATCAACCAATTTCCTTTGACATGGGTACAAATTGCCACCTCTACTAAAACCTAGAAAATAGGGAGTGGAATCGTGATGCAGTCGGAGAAAATCACCGGCAGTTAAAAAAAACGTGGAGGTTTTGAGAGGACCAGGTGACACGTATCTATTCCGGTAGGTTCCACTAAACCTGATAGGAACTGATGCATTACTGGTGTAACCGCCTATTTTATACGGCTGAGATCAAATCTTGGAGAATTTAAACGGCTCAGATTTGTTTTAAAGACAGTTAAAACGACCGACGTCTGTATATATATATATATATATATATATATATATAATTTCTTATTAATATTTATTTAAAACTTTTCCCTAACATACATCATACATACATACACACATAAATCAATATTATTAACATCTTAATTAAAAATTAAATTGATTTTTTATTAAATTAGATTAATTTTTTATAACATTTATGCTGTATAAATAAAGTTAAAATATTTCCCCATAACTTTCGTTATTTGAGAATTAGTTTTTTATAAAAATACACTAAAAGTTACACCCATACCACATTTGCAACCCAAACCTCATTTTACTCAAAATTCTTTTTTTTTTTAATTTATGTACTCAACTTAAATATAATACGCCAATCCAATATATTTTACGTATTTAACATATTAAAGTGTTGACGTGCTTCTTTTAATTTTTTTTATTGGTATATATATATATACACACACACATACTTCTATATACATCCTACTCTAATAAATATGTACATTCATGAGACACATTTTTTTGTATTTTTGGCACATATTATTTAACATGGGGATGAAATAACAATTATATTAAAACCGCTCCCGCCCTATGTCTTAAATACTTGTTTGAAATTTTTAGTAAAAATTGTGTTAAACTGTCAATAACCATTGATTTGAAAAATGTTCACACTTTGTTCTCAAATCTTGTTTAAATAGCCAAAAGAGTGTAAAACCATCGTTTAATAGGAGATAGAACACATAACACTACACCAAATTCACTCTATAGCGTCGACGGTCGACCACTATAACAATGACAAAAGTTGTCCCTAGAAAGAAGCCTATAGGCTATAGCTACAACAATTAGTCACTATAGAGTGAGTTCTGAAAAAACTTTTTAAGCTATTGCGACGACAAGTCGAGAAAGTAGGCGCCAATGAAAACCATATAGCGACGAAATGTCGTCACTATGGGTAAATTTTATTTTTTTTCTTTATTTTTAATAAATGGAAATTATTTTTTTGCAGAAGAAAAAATTGAAAATTAAAAATTAAAAGAAGGGTTGCGACAACAAGTCGTTGATATAGGGTAGAATTTTTTCGAGATTAAAAGATGAGGACTTTAAAGGGCTAAGATCTTTTAAAATTTAGGTTACAATGGTTTAGAACCACACATGCGCGCACACACGTACACATATATTGGGAGAAGTTCATCTTGCCTAAGATGGACAAAAAATATTTTAAGAATTGAAAACGACCCAGACAAATTCCGAATGAACTCATTTTTGCGTCATTGGAATCGGCTTGTCAAGCCCTAAACATTAAACGTAAACCCCAAACCATAAACCGTAATACTAAACCTAAACATTAAAACTAAACATTAAAGACTAATATTAAATCTAAAAGTTAAAATCAAACACTTAAAGCTAAACTCTATAGGTAAACGTTAAAACTCAAACATAAAGTTAATATTGTAAAATTCAACGATATGGTTGTAACATCGTCGGAAAGAGTTTAATCGGAGTTCGTTTGAGACAATTTTGGAGGCTCTAAAAACCTTTCTAGTATTATTAGGAAAAAATCATTTTTTATTTGATTTTATCCCTATATATGTATAATGTTTAAACAAACATAATAATGTTAAAAAAAAATGCATGATTTTGTTTCAGTGTTTCAATGTTTGGATTTTAGCTGGTAAAAAACGCATAATACCGGTCCGACTAATAAACTGGCTCAAGTGGTCGGTTTGTTTGAGAGCGATTAACATGAATAAATAGTTTTTTTTATTAAATTAACATTAATAATAATAATAATAATGTTATTATTATTATTGTTATTGTTATTAAGATCCTTTTTATTGTTTTTAAGTTGATTATATATTCTATAAGATCTATTAATTTTTAAACAATTTTATAAGCGTAATTTATTAAGAAACTTAAATTTTTTTTTAAAAAAAAAATGGACAAACAGATTTTTTATTAAATTATTAATATGATAATTATAATTTTTATTATTAATATTTTTGGTTGTTTTTAAATGTTAGTAAAATTTACTAATTTAAAAAAAATTATAAACGTGATTATTATAACATAATTCTTTTTCAAAAAATCAAATTAATAATTGATTTTTTATTAATTTATTATTCCAAATTTGTTGTAATTATTTAATTGAAAAGTACAAGAATCTTTTTTCATGGATATATAGTACTACTAGTCAGATGCTCGCACGATACGGCGGAGAACATAACACTTAAGTTGATGATTTTAAATGTTTAGATTGTTCGTTTTTGAGTCATAACCACAATAAAAACAATTTTTTTAACTTATTAACTAAAAATGACTTTAACTTCTAACATAAAAGGGCTAAATGTGCCAAAAATGTCAAGATGTGATTAATTTGTTTTGAGGAGTTTTCTTTTATAATCACTCTATTTCACATAAATTATTATAAGCTACCAATGTGGGACAAAGTGAAAGTAGAAAAAACTTTTAGATTAGATTTAAAAAGTTGTACCATATGCTATAAGAGTTGTAAAACTCTTAATTTTAAGAGATTTGAGTAAATTACTCTTTTTACTTTCTATATGTATTATATAGTAGTATAGATATAGATAACTTGCCTCTCTCTTCCCTCATAACTATATACATATGCATGTATTTATCGTCACTCACAGTCACATATATATTACAGTCACATACGTTATATATATATATATATACTAGTCGAAAGCCCGCGCGATGCGGTGGAGTTGACAACTGACAATGTGGTACTTGTTTTTTGTTAACTGATCAATGTCAAGAGCCTTACAAACCTATCAACTAATGTATAAAATATAGATTATAGATACCAAAATACAATTGTGTATTCAGGTGCGTCTTTGTTCTATATTAGGTACTATTATGATTAATGTAAGTTAAAGTAATCGTCTTGTCAAAATTATTTAAAAGACCTTTGATTAGTTCATGTGTCCCATTTAGGGGTATCCTCGACTCGGTTCGGTTATTCGGTTTTTTTCGGTGTCGAGTCGGGTTTGGATTTTTTTTTTGAAGAGAAGCATAATTGAAGTGTAAACATCAAATTTGGTGATAGATAATGCATAGGTAAAGTCCATCTATTCCCAATCTTCATCATCTCTAATAATCGAGTTTTTATATGTAGTCTTCCCATTTAACAAATCTAAAGTTGACAAACATATTTTATTAGTTAAACAATGTTTGAAAATTTTAATCAAGCAAGACGAAGGTAAAACATAAGGAACAATGATGGTGCCTGTGTGTACAAATGGATGATGGGTTGATGAAGTTGACAATGGAACCTGTGTTGTGATGTTCATCACAAAAATACTCTATCATGTCTTACATTAAATAAATACCAAAAAAATATCTAACGGTTCACAAAAACACCGAGGAACTTAAACAAATACATTTTCGCTTTAATGAATTAATTTTGTATAAATATCGCAATAAACTATCAAACACGCCTGCTAGATATTGAAGGGCTGCAGAAATACAGCATATGGAAAGAATTGCATACAGACTCTGGCACCAGCTCTTGCAATCAAAAGGGAGCACTTTTTTGAACAACAGCCACTACGTCAAGTCCAGTTAAACTAATGGAACCCATAGACTCCAAAAGTTCCTGGTATTGAATACTTGATTAAGATGATAACCATAATAACATATTAATATTACATTGACCGCCTTGATATACAGTTGTCACACCCCCAAATTCCCACTTGTGGCAAATGTCCACGTGGATGTGACGTGTCCAGAATCACAGCTCAAGGTCATATAGAACACCTCTATATGCGTTTACAAATCCAGTGTTTGACACATACACAGAATAAAATAGTTTGCAGCGGAATAATGGTTGTCACAATATATTGCAGCGGAAAATAAAGTGTTTGACATAATGCAGCGGAAATAATTAATTGTTGACATAACATTGTTTAATACATAAACCAAACAAAATAGTTTTCAAAAGTTAAGCAAAAACAGGAATGCATGATGGCCCTAATGCTCGTTCCCCTATGGTGCATCTCTGAATGTCCATCAACTCCTCAGTTACCTGAGAATACAAGTTAGAAAAGTGTCAACACAATGGTTGGTGAGTTCACAGGTTTTGATATACATATAGTAATGAAAGTGTGTCATGCTGTTTATCAAATGTTAGTACCGAGCCCTAGGCCCAAAGTGTCAGTGCGTCACTACCGAACTAGACTTGTTTGTCCTTGCCTCCGCTATGCCTCGTATGCATAGCAAGTTAGGTCAGAATTTGCACGGGTTATGACATCCAGTCAACATAGTGCCCCGTGGGGTTAGTCATTCCCTAATGGATCCATCCAAATCTACCACGTTGTTCGTACATTAACGGTAAGACTTTGTGAGGGCTTAATACGAGTTCAACACTTAATGTTTGTCCAATAAACCAGCATACACAAAAATGTTTGTACAGTAATAGATGTTTGACTCGATGCAACTAGTATTCTCCCCCTATTTAAAAGCGTTTGAAAAAGAGTAAAGAGGGGCCGTAAACTCACCTTAGTGATAAAGTAGTGTGTAAGCGTAAGCTCCTGAACGTCAAGTAGCACGTCTCGGTCACCGGCAACCTATATCGTATACCGTATGTGAGTTCGTGTAAGTGACCGTGCTAGTGTTCGTGTTAGTGCTCATGTTTGTGTCCAACAACCCTTGGTTGTTCATGTTTGTCCGTGTCAGTCCACAATGACCGTGTTTGCTCGTGTTGGTCCACATTGACTGTGTTTGACCATGTTTGACCGAAGTTGACCGTGTTTGACCAAAGTTGACCGTGTCAAGTCAACGACCCGTTGGTGAACCGTGTGACGGTTTGTGACTCGTGTAGCAATCGTGTAAGTGTTTGTCGTGTGCAAAACGCGTAGGTTGCGTTTATGGACAACTTACTATTTATAGTAAGTTTCCATTTTTAGAAAGTTCACAAAGCATGACGGTTTTATAGTTCTAGCATGTTCAATAGTCCTACGGGGTCATGTTAACACATAGCACATTATCATACAAGTTCATATATGCCGTTTATAACATGTTAGTGCACAAAAGTTTCCTAAAATGGAAAGTTTCCATTTTTAGCATACGTGACATCGGAAACCATCTAACTTAGCATCTATTATGCATATCATAACATAATAAGTCATTTAGCATGCTCAAATAACACAACACGTTGACAAGTCGGTTTTTCTAAAAATAAAGTTACTATAAATAGTAACTTTGTGGTTTTTGCATAAAAATGACCACTTAACATTTCTAAGCAATTTTTATATCACTAATCATCATAATAAACCACTTAACACCATTTAATCATGTCATCTCATCCCAAATTATCATTTAACAACATTCTAACTAGAAAAGTTACTAAAAATAGTAACAATGACAAGTATGACTACAAACACCATCAAAACCACTTTCTAACAAATCAAATCATCATATTATCATTCTAACAACAATTCTACATACATGCATGCTCATTATTTTCACCAAATCACCAACTTGTAACTAAAAAGTTTCTAAATATAGTAAGGTCCTTACAAATCATGTTTTTAACCATTTCCAACATCATCTAACATGTAATCATCATCCAATATCATCAAGAAACATGCTTAACTACTGAAAATCATTCTAGCTATCATCGATCGTACATGCATGTGGTTAAATCACCCATTTGTGACCAAATCATGAAGTACTCATAAACATATCATCATGGATCGTCATGAAACACCATTTAAACATCATAGATCATCATAAAACTCATTAAAATCAACAAACCCAGATCAAAACCTCGTGCATGTGCATTCAAAGTGCTTGCATGTGTGATTCAAGTCTTGCATGTGTGTGTAGAAGTGAGAATAATGCATTTTAAACTACAAGGGGCATTGAACTACCTTTCTAAGCTCTGTAGATTGCTGAGATGATGCTCTAGCAACTCTAAAACCTTCTGGTTCGTTGGACTCGAAAGAAATCAAGATGGTGGTGGTGGTGGATGCTCCTTAGAGGTCTTCTTCCAATGATCTCAAGCTTCCAAGGGGTGTAAAAATGGCTTCCAATAGAGGAGAGTGGTTGTAACAGAGGGTTGGGGATGAAGATGGTCGAGAGGTTGAGTATGAGGTCGGGTATAATGAGTGAAAGGAGTAGTGTAGGCAAAATGATGACATTGGGAGCTTAAAAAGCTGTTTGGCGACTGGGGCGCCCCAGGCGTATCGCCTGACGTGGGCGAACCTCGCCTGTCGTTACGCGCGGGTCTGGTCGGACGAGGCGCTCAATTTCCCCCCCGCGCGCATCGCCTGTCGCGGCTTCCCGGGTCAGGCGTACCGCCTGGCCTGTTTTTCAAGCCCAATAAGCTTGTTTTTGTTGTTCTGGCCCGATCTTGCCCGTTTCTCGATCATAGAACGTCGTTCGAGCGTCGTTTGGACTCTATTGATCAATTATTAGTCATAATTGACTTGTGACAGTGTTTCGTGAAGTTTCGAGTGTTGTGCTACACAATGTGTTAGACGTTCACCAACGTTCGTGTGTTTTGACACGTGTGTGCTGTTTGCCGATAATTCCACGAATTATCTAGTCATGAGTCAGTGTTCGTACTGTCGTGCCACGTGTCACACTAAATTAATCTAACTCTAGTGCCACGTGTACATAATGCATTTAAATAATCATTTAAATATATAAGATGCTGACCTGGAAATTACGGGGTGTCACATCCTCCCCATGTTAGAAAGAATTTCGTCCCGAAATTCAACTCGTGTTGCTAGTGTTTGTCTGTTCCGCGAACAGGTGTGGGTACTTTTGTTTCATCTGGTCCTCACGTTCCCACGTGAATTCCGGTCCTCGTCGCGAATTCCATCGCACTTTCACTATTGGAATCTTGCTGAGTTTGAGCTTCTTGGTTTCCCGGTCCATAATCTCCACCGGTTCCTCAACGAAGTTCAATTGTTCGTCGATTTGTATTTCCTCGAGAGGAATAACAAGTGTTTCATCAGATAGGCACTTCTTGAGATTCGAGATGTGGAATACGTTGTGTACACTGCTCAGTTCAACTGGCAGGTTCAGTTCATAGGCTACAGGGCCTATTCGCTTTGTAATCTCGAAAGGTCCAATGTAACGAGGGTTCAACTTTCCTCGTTTGCCAAACCGAATGACACCTTTCCAGGGCGAGACCTTGAGTAACACTCTGTCCCCCACCTGGAACTCCAACGGTTTGCGTCGCTTGTCGGCATAGCTTTTCTGTCTGTCCCGAGCTGCTGCCATTCGCTTGCGTATTTGCACGATCTTCTCAGTTGTCTCGTGCACCATTTCTGGACCAGTCAGTTGGCTGTCTCCAACTTCCGCCCAGCAGATGGGTGATCGACACTTACGTCCGTAAAGTGCCTCGAATGGTGCAGCTTGAATGCTAGTGTGGTAGCTATTGTTATATGAGAACTCCACTAACGGTAGATGAGATTCCCAGCTACTACCAAAGTCAATGACACATGCCCGGAGCATGTCTTCCAGTGTCTGTATCGTTCGCTCACTTTGCCCGTCCGTCTGCGGGTGGTAAGCAGTACTCATGTCCAATCTCGTGCCCAAAGCCTTATGCAAGGACTTCCAGAAATGCGACGTGAATCGACTGTCGCGATCAGATATGATGGAGATTGGCACTCCATGTCGAGTGACCACTTCCTTCAAATAAATCCGAGTGAGTTTGTCTAGCTTGTCAGTCTCTTTAATGGGTAGGAAATGAGCAGACTTCGTCAGTCGGTCTACGATAACCCAGATGGTATCGCAACCACTTGCCGTCTTAGGCAGTTTAGTTATGAAGTCCATGGAAATTTGCTCCCATTTCCACATTGGTAATTCCGGTTGTTGAAGTAACCCTGATGGCTTCTGGTACTCAACTTTGACTTTTGAGCACGTTAGGCATTTACTCACGTATGCTGCTATCTCAGCTTTCATGTTTGGCCACCAATAGGTTGTCTTCAAATCGTGATACATCTTATCAGAGCCTGGGTGTACGGAATACCGGCTCTTGTGAGCTTCATCCATCACTACTTCTCTCAATCCTCCGTAGCGTGGAATCCAGATTCGATCCATTAAATAGTAAGCTCCGTCGTCTTTTGCCTTTATTTGCTTATCCATGCCACGCATGGCTTCAAGAGTGAGGTTTTCAGTTTTCAGAGCTTCCTGTTGTGCTATCCGAATTTGATTCGGCAGTTCGGAATGGATCGTAAGTTGTAGTGCGCGCACGCGTTTTGTTGTTTCTTTTCGGCTCAACGCGTCGGCCACTACGTTGGCTTTACCGGGATGATACTTGATGGCGCAATCATAATCACCTATGAGTTCAACCCATCTTCGTTGTCTCATGTTCAACTCTTTCTGGTCGAAGATGTGTTGTAGGCTCTTATGATCGGTAAAGATTGTACATTTCGTGCCGTACAAGTAGTGTCGCCAGATCTTCAAGGCAAACACCACGGCTCCCAACTCAAGGTCATGAGTCGTGTAGTTCTTCTCATGCACCTTCAGTTGACGTGAAGCGTATGCTATCACTTTCTCGCGTTGCATCAGCACGCAACCGAGTCCTTGTTTCGAAGCGTCGCAATACACCACGAAGTCATCACATCCTTCCGGTAGGGATAGGATGGGTGCAGTGCATAGTTTCTGCTTCAACAGGTTGAAAGCAGCTTCTTGTTTGTCTCCCCAATCGAACTTTTTGTCTTTATGGGTCAGGGACGTCAATGATTGGGCAATCTTCGAGAATCCTTCAATGAATCTCCGGTAGTACCCGGCCAGTCCAAGGAATTGCCGCACCTCAGTTGGAGTCTTGGGTGCTTCCCAGTTTTTGATGGCTTCGATCTTGGCTGGGTCTACGTGAATTCCCTGCTCATTAACCACGTGTCCAAGGAATTGGACTTCGCGAATCCAAAAGTCGCATTTTGAAAATTTCGCGTACAGTTGCTCTTTCTTCAGTAGTTCCAAGACTAACCTTAGATGTTCGGCATGCTCTTCCTGATTCTTAGAGTAAATCAGGATGTCGTCAATGAACACTATCACGAATTTGTCAAGATAAGGTTTGCACACTCTATTCATGAGATCCATGAACACGGCTGGTGCATTGGTCAGTCCAAAGGGCATAACCAAGAATTCGTAGTGTCCGTATCGAGTTCTAAAGGCAGTCTTAGGGATATCGTTTTCCTGTATCCTTAGTTGGTGGTAACCCGATCTTAAATCGATCTTCGAATAGTAGCTTGACCCTTGCAACTGATCAAACAGATCGTCTATTCGCGGTAAGGGATATCGATTCTTGATCGTCACCTTGTTCAGCTCTCTGTAGTCGATACACATACGGAATGATCCGTCTTTCTTCTTTACGAACAAGACCGGTGCTCCCCAAGGTGAGAAGCTCGGTCTGATGAATCCCTTGTCTAACAGTTCTTGCAACTGGTTAGACAGTTCCTGCATCTCCGTTGGTGCTAGTCGGTATGGAGCCTTAGCAATCGGTGCCGCTCCTGGTGTAAGGTCTATCTGAAACTCGACTTGTCGTTTCGGAGGTAGTCCAGGTAGGTCTTCGGGAAACACTTCGGGAAAATCGCGGACTACGGCGATGTCCTCAATCTTCCTCTCTTTCTTGGGTTGTTCTGCGATGAGGGCTAGTATGGCAGTGTATCCCTTTTGCAGGTACTTGTTCGCCTTCATGCATGACATGATGTTCAGAGGTACTCCCCGTCTTTCCCCCTGAATCGAGATCTGTTCTCCGTTCTGCAACGTCACTCGTACGATCTTCTCGTTGCATACGATCTCGGCCTGGTTAGTGGATAACCAATCCATTCCTACGACTACATCAAAGCTTCCGAGAGTCACCGGCATCAAATCGATTTCGAGTTCGTGATTCGCCAAAACCATGACGCATCCTCGGAAGATGTGTTGTGTTTCAATCAGTTTGCCGTCAGCTAACTCTACAGTATACTTGTAGTCTAGTGGCGTTGGGGTAATATCTAGTAATTTGCTAAACTCACTAGATATAAAGCTCCTATCGGCACCGGTATCAAATAATATGCTAGCATAGACATCATTTAAAAGAAACGTACCGGTTACGATGTTTGGGTCATCCTTGGCTTCTCCCGAGCCAATCACAAATGCTCTTCCTTTGGCCGCTCCTCCTCCGGCCTTCTTCAATTGAGGGCAATCCCTCCTCATGTGGCCTGGTTTTCCACATTCATAACACCCTCTGGAGGTGTTCTGGTTGTTGTTCTGGTTGTGGTTAGGGTTGTTGTTACTGGGAAATTTGGATCTGCAGTCTTTGGCCATGTGGCCATGTCGTCCACACTTCAAGCAACGATATCGTTCGCATTGCCCGAAGTGGTGATAAGAGCATCGGTTACACAAGGGGTATTTCCCTTGGTACACACCCTTCCCCTTGTCGTTGGGTTGGGTGGCAGTAAAGGCTCTGGCTGGTGCAGATCTTTGTTGTTGTTGAGGTTGATGAGATTGGTGGTGGCTGGGTTCCCACTTCCTCTTTTGGCTTTCTTGAGGCTTCAGATGTTCGCCTCGTTTGGGTAGCTTGCCTTGTGCTACCGCTTGGTCGGTTAGTTTGTGAGCCAGCCTGATCAGAGGTTGGATAGTGGTGAGGTCAGACGCAGTCACCATGCTCTGAATTTGTTCGGGCAGCCCACTGATGAACTGCTCGACTTTCTTGTACTCCGGCGTCACCATAGCCGGACATAGCTTACACAGCTCATGGAATCGAGTACAGTATTGCTCGATCTCAGAGCCCACCATCTTCAGTACCCAGAACTCAGCCTCTAGCTTTCTGATCTCATCACGAGGACAGTATTCCTCTTGCAGTAGTCGGGTGAAATCAGCCCATGGCATGGAGTTGGCACCGTCCAACCCCAGGGTTTGTACATGGGTATTCCACCATGTGAGTGCTGGTCCTTCCAGTGTACCAGTTGCGAACTTCACCCGGTTCTCTTCAGTACATTCGCACATAGCGAATACAGACTCCACTTTCTCCACCCAGCGGAGCATTCCCACGGCTCCCTCAGTCCCCTTGAATTTGTGTGGGTGGCAGTTCAGGAAGGATTTAAAAGAACATCCTTTGTTGTTGTTGCCTTGTGATCCTGTCAGTCAGAAACCAATGTCGTAGGTCAGAGCGTGTTAGCTATACTATGTTAGTCATGTTAGGCGAGTGTTAGTACCGTTGTTCGAGCCACTGGTTTCACTAGCAAGGCGGTGTGCCTCGTGCTCTGCCAGTATCTTGTTAACCCGTCTGTCAACCATCATCTTAATGACGGCTGCGTCCAGTGTTCGTCTAGGAGGGCGTGCATGTGGTCCTCTTCCCGCCATAGATATTTTCTATACGGAAGGGATAGAATGTTAGTAAGTCAGAATGTTAGTCAGATGTTGTGTCGGAAGTCAGATCATATGTCATGTTAGTTGTCAAGTCAAAGCAATCATGGTCAACATGTAATAAGTAAGACAAAACATAATTCTCATTAATATTAAATTGGAAGTACAATAATTTCAAAAGGAAATACATAATAAGTTCTTCGAGCACATCCCGCTCGTCTAGGCCAAAATAAAGAAGATACAAAATACAATAGTCCTCTAATCCGAATCCATAGAGACGTGTGAGATATCGCTAGCAGCGTCCCCGTCATCATCATCCTCCTCCGGATCCTCATTAGGATCCTCATCAAGGTCCTCATCTTCGAGGTCCTCGGCCTCGAATTCAGGACCATCCTCCTGAGGTGGCTCCTCAATAAACTGTGCAGCCCATGCATTAAGCATGGCATCACTGGCCTGCACCATGGCCTGAGTCTCGGTGATGTCTGTCCGATTCTCGGTTATACGCACGTCGTGTTCCTGCACGACATCGACGACCTGTCCATGCTCGGTCAGTAGTTGGGACATTTGGAGTCGTAGGGCCTCCATCTGAGCTTCCAGTCTGTTGTTGCGCTCCTCCAGTCTCTCGTTCTGCCTCTCCAATCGATCGCTCTTCTCGCGAAGAACTCGGACCTCGTCTGTTAGCTCCCTACCCCTCCAGACTTCCCGTCGTGTGCAAGCAACATGTGCCGCGAAGGCCTGCTCCATCGGCACTCCGAACGGTGGTAGTCGGTGTCCTGGAGTGGTGTCGCCGGGATATCGATATGGAGGTACTCTCTCCTCGACGATCCAACTCTGGAGTATGGTGGGAAGCCATCCCCAATGTCTGGCCCGTGCTGCGTCCCTCACCCGCCGGTCCATTTCGGCGTCAACCTGTGATACTATGTCGTGGATCCGGCGTCGGCTCTCTGCGGCCATGTCATCAGTGGTCGGGTGTCGGTCTGCGTTCCTGCCGGTACTGTCATTGTTGGCCATCCTGTAAGTTTTAAGTTAGTAAGCAATAGTTCAATATAAGCAAAAACATCATCAATGTGCAAGTTCTACGTGTAGTGTCTAAAGTTGAGCAAAGGCTATAGTCTAAGCTTACTATATGCAAACCTAGTTCTCTATAACCAAGGCTCTGATACCAGTCTGTCACACCCCCAAATTCCCACTTGTGGCAAATGTCCACGTGGATGTGACGTGTCCAGAATCACAGCTCAAGGTCATATAGAACACCTCTATATGCGTTTACAAATCCAGTGTTTGACACATACACAGAATAAAATAGTTTGCAGCGGAATAATGGTTGTCACAATATATTGCAGCGGAAAATAAAGTGTTTGACATAATGCAGCGGAAATAATTAATTGTTGACATAACATTGTTTAATACATAAACCAAACAAAATAGTTTTCAAAAGTTAAGCAAAAACAGGAATGCATGATGGCCCTAATGCTCGTTCCCCTATGGTGCATCTCTGAATGTCCATCAACTCCTCAGTTACCTGAGAATACAAGTTAGAAAAGTGTCAACACAATGGTTGGTGAGTTCACAGGTTTTGATATACATATAGTAATGAAAGTGTGTCATGCTGTTTATCAAATGTTAGTACCGAGCCCTAGGCCCAAAGTGTCAGTGCGTCACTACCGAACTAGACTTGTTTGTCCTTGCCTCCGCTATGCCTCGTATGCATAGCAAGTTAGGTCAGAATTTGCACGGGTTATGACATCCAGTCAACATAGTGCCCCGTGGGGTTAGTCATTCCCTAATGGATCCATCCAAATCTACCACGTTGTTCGTACATTAACGGTAAGACTTTGTGAGGGCTTAATACGAGTTCAACACTTAATGTTTGTCCAATAAACCAGCATACACAAAAATGTTTGTACAGTAATAGATGTTTGACTCGATGCAACTAGTATTCTCCCCCTATTTAAAAGCGTTTGAAAAAGAGTAAAGAGGGGCCGTAAACTCACCTTAGTGATAAAGTAGTGTGTAAGCGTAAGCTCCTGAACGTCAAGTAGCACGTCTCGGTCACCGGCAACCTATATCGTATACCGTATGTGAGTTCGTGTAAGTGACCGTGCTAGTGTTCGTGTTAGTGCTCATGTTTGTGTCCAACAACCCTTGGTTGTTCATGTTTGTCCGTGTCAGTCCACAATGACCGTGTTTGCTCGTGTTGGTCCACATTGACTGTGTTTGACCATGTTTGACCGAAGTTGACCGTGTTTGACCAAAGTTGACCGTGTCAAGTCAACGACCCGTTGGTGAACCGTGTGACGGTTTGTGACTCGTGTAGCAATCGTGTAAGTGTTTGTCGTGTGCAAAACGCGTAGGTTGCGTTTATGGACAACTTACTATTTATAGTAAGTTTCCATTTTTAGAAAGTTCACAAAGCATGACGGTTTTATAGTTCTAGCATGTTCAATAGTCCTACGGGGTCATGTTAACACATAGCACATTATCATACAAGTTCATATATGCCGTTTATAACATGTTAGTGCACAAAAGTTTCCTAAAATGGAAAGTTTCCATTTTTAGCATACGTGACATCGGAAACCATCTAACTTAGCATCTATTATGCATATCATAACATAATAAGTCATTTAGCATGCTCAAATAACACAACACGTTGACAAGTCGGTTTTTCTAAAAATAAAGTTACTATAAATAGTAACTTTGTGGTTTTTGCATAAAAATGACCACTTAACATTTCTAAGCAATTTTTATATCACTAATCATCATAATAAACCACTTAACACCATTTAATCATGTCATCTCATCCCAAATTATCATTTAACAACATTCTAACTAGAAAAGTTACTAAAAATAGTAACAATGACAAGTATGACTACAAACACCATCAAAACCACTTTCTAACAAATCAAATCATCATATTATCATTCTAACAACAATTCTACATACATGCATGCTCATTATTTTCACCAAATCACCAACTTGTAACTAAAAAGTTTCTAAATATAGTAAGGTCCTTACAAATCATGTTTTTAACCATTTCCAACATCATCTAACATGTAATCATCATCCAATATCATCAAGAAACATGCTTAACTACTGAAAATCATTCTAGCTATCATCGATCGTACATGCATGTGGTTAAATCACCCATTTGTGACCAAATCATGAAGTACTCATAAACATATCATCATGGATCGTCATGAAACACCATTTAAACATCATAGATCATCATAAAACTCATTAAAATCAACAAACCCAGATCAAAACCTCGTGCATGTGCATTCAAAGTGCTTGCATGTGTGATTCAAGTCTTGCATGTGTGTGTAGAAGTGAGAATAATGCATTTTAAACTACAAGGGGCATTGAACTACCTTTCTAAGCTCTGTAGATTGCTGAGATGATGCTCTAGCAACTCTAAAACCTTCTGGTTCGTTGGACTCGAAAGAAATCAAGATGGTGGTGGTGGTGGATGCTCCTTAGAGGTCTTCTTCCAATGATCTCAAGCTTCCAAGGGGTGTAAAAATGGCTTCCAATAGAGGAGAGTGGTTGTAACAGAGGGTTGGGGATGAAGATGGTCGAGAGGTTGAGTATGAGGTCGGGTATAATGAGTGAAAGGAGTAGTGTAGGCAAAATGATGACATTGGGAGCTTAAAAAGCTGTTTGGCGACTGGGGCGCCCCAGGCGTATCGCCTGACGTGGGCGAACCTCGCCTGTCGTTACGCGCGGGTCTGGTCGGACGAGGCGCTCAATTTCCCCCCCGCGCGCATCGCCTGTCGCGGCTTCCCGGGTCAGGCGTACCGCCTGGCCTGTTTTTCAAGCCCAATAAGCTTGTTTTTGTTGTTCTGGCCCGATCTTGCCCGTTTCTCGATCATAGAACGTCGTTCGAGCGTCGTTTGGACTCTATTGATCAATTATTAGTCATAATTGACTTGTGACAGTGTTTCGTGAAGTTTCGAGTGTTGTGCTACACAATGTGTTAGACGTTCACCAACGTTCGTGTGTTTTGACACGTGTGTGCTGTTTGCCGATAATTCCACGAATTATCTAGTCATGAGTCAGTGTTCGTACTGTCGTGCCACGTGTCACACTAAATTAATCTAACTCTAGTGCCACGTGTACATAATGCATTTAAATAATCATTTAAATATATAAGATGCTGACCTGGAAATTACGGGGTGTCACAACAGTTCACATAACTACAATGAAAAAATTGAAGAATAATATGCATGCACGCTATCTATTTTATTTTTTGTTTAATATTTATAATTCTTGATGATTGACTACTTTATTACAAGATTATATCATCCGACATCATAGCTCACCTCTCATAACTAAATGAAAATCTAAAAAAATAACCTTTTTCTGAAGTGGGAATACATACAAAACAAAGCACACTACATCTATCAAATACGTTTTAAGTACTTATATAAGTAAAAATTGTAATGCACCTACACAATATGCATAACTAACTGTCTAACGAAATCATATAAAAAAACAAATATATTGTTAAGTTATCTTTAACATGATAATATAATATCCAACTCTTGATCATATAAGAAAAAAAATACCCTGGAATTTAACATGAATGCATTCTAAGAATTAGGATTTGATTGTGTATCTAACATAATGTTATTCTATTTACAAGTTTTATGTTCTGGAACAAAATTCACAAAATTCATATCTGGGTAAACTATATTGAAAAGAAAAAAAATTAAGAAAATCTTACTAATCGCAATCGATAACACATTACCAAGAAGAATATCCTCAAAATGCCAACAAAACGTCTGAGATAGTACCATCTGCATGAATTGTAGAATGCACTCCCGATCTTAGCTCACCACTACCAAATCGCCAGTTCCGTCACTGTTGGAGAGGCAAACGCAAAAGAAGCTGATGTAGGAGCCATGGGTGTTTGATTAAAGAGAAGCAACCCTTTTTAATTCCGAGTTTGAAAATTTCAAATGTGGAGCCATTTCTCGATTTCTCTTTTCGTGTATAATTGGTTCAGAAGTGCATAAACCATGAAAACACAGATACTCTTTCGTCCTCCTGATCAGAAGCGAAGAGATCGATAAAGCATGGTTCATTTGAATTCTAGGTTTGAGAAATCCCATCTGGTTGAGATATATTGCCTAGAATGGTATAGCATTTTTTGAGAGAAGAAAAGTAAAAACCTGGCTTTCAATTAGAAATTAAGAACAAATTCATTAGGTTGTGAAGTGAAGCTTAAATTGGTTGTACCACAAGTTTTAGAGGTTGTATTTTTCTTAAATTTAAGACTCTTGCTTTTTCTCACACCAATACTCATTATAAAGGAGTATAGATATAGATATAGATATATATATATATATATATATATATATATATATATATATATAGGGATTTATTCCATTGAGAACCACTAAATATAAAAGAACCAAAGGCACTAATTTTGAACCATATGTTATTAGGGGTATAAAGGTAATTTAACCTTAAAATATGAGAAGTTACTATTTTACCCTTTTTAATAACCACTCTATGTACAAAACTTAAAGCATAATGTACAAGTATATTATGCAGTTCTCAAGTTCCTAACATAAAAGTAGTTCTTAATGGAATATCTCCCTATATATATATATATCCTCTTAAAATGAGAGGTCACATATTCTATCCCATGCAATGTTATAATTAATTTGGAGTTGTTTAAGGGAGATAATATTTGCTATTCAAATTAAATAAATAAATAAATAAAATAAAATGCAATAATTAATAAAGATATCAATCTTTGTTGAAACTACAATTGAGATTCTTTCATTCTCAAAAAGCCTGCGTCTTATACAAAAGTCAACTCTACAACCGAGATGATTTATTGGAAATCACACTTTTATTCAAAACCATTTTACAACTATTAACTCTTCTCACTTCATTTTCTGTTATTGAAAGCTGCTTCACTCGTGAATCACTGTTAACAAACTTTGAGTCTGTTTCAAAGAATCGTCACTCCGGCCATGCATCTCTTGGAAGGCATCATAGGATGTTTGTTCTTTCAAAGTATGTGTTATCTGTTTGAAGCAATTTTTTATGCTTCTTCAACGTCTAGACACGAAAACAATGATTGCAGCACAAATAACACATACTTTGAAATTAAGTATATGTGTGTTATCTCTAGAACTGAGATTGTGTGAGGCTGTGAGCAGGAGTCCTTCCATGGTAAGCCTAAATGGTTTATCAATCTTCACATACAAACTGCCAGTCTTGGTGCAAAAGTCTTGATGGATTTATACAAGACTACAATAATCAGTAATATCCATGAAGCTTTTCCTAGCCTGTTGCTAATAACAAAGGCTTTGGGTGGGAAGAAAAGTTGGCTTCAGGTTATCGGAATGGTTTTACTGGCTATAGGGATTGGTCTCGTTGTTCAACACATAGAGAAGAAACTCGGATAGATTTACAAATACCGGTTAACTGTTGACTTGGCATATTTGTTTTTCTTTGTATCTTTTTTTTTTGAACAGCCAAACATAACTTTCTGTTTTTTTTACAAACTCATGTGATGAGATAGTTGTTGTTGCTTTAGTTTTTTTTACACAGTAGTTTCTTTCCCAGAAGATGTATTGTTTTTGATTAGAAGAGAAATCCCAGAAAATTTTCCCGGCCATTCGTTGTGGGTTTCTCAGTTCATACTCGTGAATTAGTTGCATAGATACCAACAGTATTGAGGGTTTTCGTGGGATGATTTGTTGATCCATTACTTTTTATGCAAAAGGATTGCTTCTTAGTTTTTATGCAAAATTATTCCAATGCTTGTCAGTTAGTTTTATTATATCGGATCTAATATATATAATTGCTGAAATATGGAGTTAGATAGTGAAATTATTGTGTTAATTCCGTGTATGAACATGACCTGGGTATTATATTACGTACGGTTCAAATAAGCAATTGGAATTCTGATTCCATATACAACAGGTTTGGGAACCAATTGGAGTGTATTGGCTTTAAGAAACATTATTTTCTCAAATCTGTTGAATTAATATCATATCAGTTGCTAATTGTTATAAATACCTTCTTCGTCCATTACATTCGTGAACCCAGAAAGATCTCTATTGTTATAAATCGGTTTATAACTTTATATTATGGCCGAAACCAAAGTTTTTTTTTTTTTTTGACTAATTAGTAGGAAGGGAAACAAACACGTGTACATGCATGTGTACGTAGAGACCTCAAAATATAACAAACATTTAAAAAAGATTCCTTAAAAAATAACCATTCAAATGTGTATGCATGTTCTCATAGTAAAATTAATTAATTAATAATCCTATCTAGCTAGACCGGCCACGCAATTTACCATATATATGGGATGCAGTGTTCCTACGCATGCAAGCTTGACTCTCGTTTTCATCTTCTGCTTTATGAAATGAGGCTGTTTATCACCCTTCGCAGCTAAATATTTGAATAAATATTATAAATAAATTAGTATGCATGATATATAAATATATTATATATTATGAGAGCGTATCGATCTGTAATGTAAATTAAAGGAGGTGATCGAATATAAATATGTTTATGTAGTTATATTAGCAACTTACATGATCGGTAACCTTAGACATCAAACCAAACACGAGTGCACAGATGAAACCAATAATCGGTAATATAATAGGACTCCTCATACCGGCAACCAACGAGTACATGACTGTTGTAACAAAACTAGCCACCATACTGCAAAAAATATTGATCATCGAATACACGTACGTACGAGGAATAACTTAAATAATTAAATAGTCACATAAACATCCGGTGAAGTTTAACTACATAAATATTTCTGATAACAAAAATGCAGTCTTTTATATTAATTAATTAGTAAAACTGTAGGGTCATGATGCATGTATAAATTTTTTAAAAATTGAATATGTTATCAAGGTACCTAAAACTTAAAATATCATATTATGTATATAATTGCTAAATATTAAGTAATTATTTTTTTCATTTATTTAAATAGGGTAAAACACGGACTTTTAGCCTAGGTACGTAGTATATAAATACACGTACATATATGCATGCATGAATATATAACTACGCAAGCGTGTGTTTGTGCATGCATGTGTTAAACATATATATTCAAGGAAAAAATATTATGTTTTTTTTCTTATATATCTTACGTTGTTAATATATCGTGTTCCTTGTTTCTCCATCTTTTCATGACATAAGCCGTTCCATAGGCAGAACCGTTGATAACAGCATAACTACGAGCCACTAGGAAGGGACTTCCTATAAAAGACAATACCAAAGGATAGTAGATTCCTAAATGAGGCCTCGCCATCTGAAAATTAATTAATTAAGAATCTATAATATTAAAATAAAAATATATAACTAATCAATTGCTGCAAATATTAAAATAATTAATAATTCAATAACATACTTGTTCTATTTCAGATACCGGCAAATCAATGACGTAACGGTTGACCATAAGTTTCCAGCCGTAACCAAAGACGCCACTTTTGAAGGCTTCGACAGCAATGTAGACTGCAGCCCCGAGGGGTAAAGACTGTTTGTCACACCATTTGTCTATGTCGGCCCTAATTTGCTTGTATGTTCGATACGGTGAACCAGCTGGGTCGAATGAACATTGAACCGGATGCATGGTCATGAAAAGTGGTCGGGGCACAAGCGGTAAACGGTTAACACGAAGGAATCGACGACTGCTGGGTGTATTGTAGCGGACATTAATGATGGGACGACGAGGGGTATAACGAGCTTTCGTGACAGGTGAGGGGAGAGGGACGCTGGGTTTCAAAGATTGGAGTGCCGCCATGGAGAAACTTAACCTTAACCTACGTGCCGGGTGTTAGGTAAATTAAGAGACGTATAAATAGGCCGTAGGTGATAACAATATACATACATATATGGGATTTGAAATTTGAAACAGATGCTAATTAATTAATCATATGTATATCATATCAGATAAGTTTCAATCAAAAACTAAACTACTTTGATCCGATGTTTTCAAACCTGGACCAGAATTCGGTACTAAAGGCAGGCCGGTTTAGTGCTTAAAACCGTTTCTAAAGGAACCGTCCGGTCGAACTGGTGAGCGGGCGGTCGGACCGGGAAACCGGGCCGTCGAACAGGTTTTTTAAATAAATTTTATATTATATATATTTATATATAATGTGTCTATTTATTATATAAATATTTATGACGTCATCCGGTTATTCTTAAATCCGGTTCGATCGGTCTGACCGCTGACCAGTACCGAGGCCGATTCGACGTCCGATCAGGTTTTAAAAACATTGCTTTGAACCATGGAATTGAACTTATCTCTCTAGATCGAAAAATGAAAAATTCCCACAAATTATATACGATGATCAATTGATCATTTGTTACGTCCTATATATATATATCATGAAATAAAAAGCATCAATGTTATCTCATCACATAACGGTGGTTGCGGATTGCATGTATATCGATCTACTTCATGCACATACATAATATTACTTTATAATTATCCTCGCTGTAATCTAGATAGAGATAAGCCCCAATGTATTGTATTTGAATTTTGAACTAACAAGTTATTATATTTCAAATCAATATATAGTTTGGGTGGGTTATTAGGCCAATACCATACAATTTATATGCGTGATTCTTATAAAAAAGTCGGTTTTTTATAATAAAATAATAATAGGTTTTTTACTAATATTTTTATTATCAATATGTTTTTTATTGTTTTTAAATATTTTTATTTAAATTTTGTAAAATATATTAATTTGTAAATAATTTATAAACGTGATTTATGTTAGAAACATAATTTATTAAAAAAACAGGGAATAAATAGGTTTTTTTTTTATTAAATTATTACTTTGATTATTAATATCTAAATCATTAGAATGCTTTTTCTTGTTTTTAAATTTTATCAAATAAATGTTTATAAAATCTACTAAATTATAAACAATTTTATCAACTTGATTTATGTAAGAAACTTAAATTTTCAAAAAAAATTTTTCAAATAATAAATAGTTTTTTGTTAAATTATAAATATGATTATTATAATTTTTACAATCAATATATTTTTGTTGTTTTTAAATTTTATTATTTAAATGTTAATAAAATCTACAAATTTTAAACAAATTTATAAACATGATTATTATAACATAATTACTTTTTTTTTGTAAAATCAATTAATAATAGATTTTTATTAAATTACTACTATCATTATTATTACTACTATTATTAATATGTTTTTATTGTTATTAATTTTTATCATTTAAATTTTTATAAAATGCAGTAATTTTTTAACAAGTTTATAAGTGTGTTGCAAGTTTGTAACATCTTTGGCTGTCAAATAGTATCGCATACGTGGCAAAATTCTGTTGAGGTGTCAAGATTTTATCGCTTACATGGCCATCTGTTGCGGCCGGATCGCCCGGTTTTTTGAAAAAGGTTGTATGCACATAATATGTTTCTTCTTCCTCATGCACGCCAAGTCACCAACTACAAAACTCCATTTTTAAAATATTTCTTCTAACCTGTCTATTTTCTTAAAACTTACTTTTGTTCAATTAAATTAATAAAAGATCACCGTTTGATTCACTATAAAAATCAAAAACTTGATCGTATAAACAGCACAAAATCGATATCATATCATTTTAACCTCTCTCACAAAACTCAACTAATCAACTATTATGCATCATGTAATTCCAACATAATAGATACTTAATAACTATAAGGAGAATTTTTTTTAAAAAATGGGTCTCATTTTAAGAAATTGGTTACAAATGGGGTTGGAATTTTTTTTTTCGCAAATGGGGTTATCTCCATTGATAATGGCGAAATTGAGGCGAGATAAAATGGGGTTGTAGGGGTGTAAGAAGCCAGTACAATGGATATTTTCGCCAACAATATTAAAGTTTTCACCACTATGAGTGGCAAAAAAAGACACCGGTACAAGCTTTTATCAATTTCGCCACTAGGAGTGACAAAAATGGGTATTTTCGCCACTAAAAGTGGCAAAGTTGTACAACCTATAGCTATTTTCGCTACTAGGAGTGACAAAAATGAGGTTCGTTTGATTTTTTATTGCTGACAATTCACAATTGTACTGACTTCTTACACCCCTACAACCCCATTTTATCTCTCCTCAATTTCGCCACTACCAATGAAGATAACCCCATTTGTGAAAAAAAATACAACCCCATTTGAACCAATTTATTAAAATGAAACCCATTTTTTAAAAAAATCCCTAGAAGGAGGGTGTTCCCGTATTTGACCATCAAAACCCACATATTTCAGCCGCTCATAACCCCATTTGTAAAAAAAAAAAATACAACCCCATTTGTAACGAATTTATTAAAATGAAACCCATTTTTAAATCCCCCCTAACCAAGGGCTTCTAACCTAATGGTTATCCTTTTGGCTTCCCTGTGGGAGGTCACGGGTTCAAATCCCTTCCAATGCGAAATATGGGTCCTTGGGAGGTCAGGGGGTTTTCCGGTGCGGTTTCCTCCTGGGGGTGGTGGGGTCTCAACGGAGGTCATGGTAACTAGACCTAGGTGACTTTGGCCAGAAAATCAGTGGTTCACACGTTGAGATCAAATGCCGTTAAAAAAAAACATACAAGCCCCTGACCTTTTATTTTAATTCAACTAGAAGTGGCAAAGTTGTACAACCTATAGCTATTTTCGCTACTAGGAGTGGCAAAAATGAGGTTCATTTGATTTTGTATTGCTGACAATTCACAATTGTACTGACTTCTTACACCCCTACAACCCCATTTTATCTCTCCTCAATTTCGCCACTACCAATGAAGATAACCCCATTTGTGAAAAAAAAATACAACCCCATTTGTAACCAATTTATTAAAATGAAACCCATTTTTAAATCCCCCCTAACCAAGGGCTTCTAGCCTAATGGTTATCCCTTTGGCTTCCCTGTGGGAGGTCACGGGTTCAAATCCCTCCCAATGCGAAATATGGGTCCTTGGGAGGTCAGGAGGTTTTCCGGTGCGGTTTCCTCCTGGGGGTGGTGGGGTCTCAACGGAGGTCATGGTAACTAGACCTTGGTGACGTGGCCAGAAAATCAGTGGTTCACACGTTGAGATCAAATGCCGTTCAAAAAAAAACATACAAGCCCCTGACCTTTTATTTTAATTCAACTAGAAGTGGCAAAGTTGTACAACCTATAGCTATTTTCACTACTAGGAGTGGCAAAAATGAGGTTCATTTGATTTTTTATTGCTGACAATTCACAATTGTACTGACTTCTTACACCCCTACAACCCCATTTTATCTCTCCTCAATTTCGCCACTACCAATGAAGATAACCCCATTTGTGAAAAAAAAAATAAAAAATACAACCCCATTTGTAACCAATTTATTAAAATGAAACCCATTTTTAAAAAAAATTCCTATAAGGAGGGTGTTCCCGTATTTGACCATCAAAACCCACAGATTTCAGCCGCTCAGTCAACCCTAGTTACATACAAGCCCCTGACCTTTTATTTTAATTCAACTAGTCACCTAACTAGTACAATTACTTATCGAACTAAAAATAAGTAAGTACGGATAAAAACTAGAAATTTATTTTATTGCTCAAACTTGTTAAATGCACCAAAAATCAGATTTCTAACTTGGGAAGTAAGAATTACAGGAACACAATAATAAAGATATAACAAACCAATTGTTGGTGTCTATAATCACTGATGGGTGCATTCAACACCAACAGTAACAATCCCATCCAAACAAAACAACGATGTTAACAAAATCTACAAGGATTACAAGAAAAACAACTCCATTTGAATCAGGGTCCATCCATGTGCTTACAAAAAATAATCTGGTGTTTTGCGGGTAGTATCTGGTTCAACCTGCCTTGGTGCTGGATCAAATTGAAGAAAATTTTGCTCCATGTTTTCCCCTATTTCAAGAATCGCAGCCATGTTTCCACACCGATAACAATAATTTGGAGCGCTAAATACTGTCACCACGTTCTTTTCCTGACACCACCATATGCAAGTACAAGTTTAGCAAGATCCATTATGTGTGTTTGTTTTTTTTTTGTTTGGTATGAGGATGATTATTGACTAACCTGGCACCAGTTAAAACCCTCCATGACAAGCTGGTGAGCCCTTGATATGAGAGTGAGTCCATTTGTGTGGTTAAACTGAGATGCTATATCTTGTCCAAATGTGTAGCCGGCTCCACGTGGAGATATGCCCCACCCACATCTGTCATCTGGATCGGACCATAACAGATCACACATTGGTCCTTCATGTGGGACCTACACAAAAAAGAAAAAAAAGAAGATAAAACTAAAATCCAAAAGGCAGTTTCTGCAGAATTAATAGATGAAATAGAAAGTACCTCCTGTATGCGGTCCAATGCTCGGATATTGTCTAGGGTATCCAATGATGGTGAAAGTCCTCCATGCAAGCAAAAAATCTACAACGCAAAAAAGACTGTTAAAATTTAGCACATGATAAATATACCAGTGATACACATGAAATTAGTTATTTAATTTTAACCTGGCTCTCAATAAGTGCTGTAAGAGGCAGGTAATCGAAAAGATCGGTAAAATGCTTCCATACATTAGCATTTCCATACTTTCTCAAACATTCATCATAAAATCCGTATCTGAGTTGACCACAAAGGTTACATCAGGAGAACAAATTGAAGGAAGCTTAATATAAAAGTTCATTTATAGCTGTATATGCAAGAAACAACAAAAGGGGTCATCAAATATAAATGTGTATCTAATTCTCCTCTGTTAAATAAGAAAGTAAAGGTGTTACACTTGAGTGATCTGACGGCTTTCGTGATTTCCTCTGAGAATTGTAAGTCTGTCTCTATAACGAACTTTGAGAGCTACCAATAGTGTGACAGTCTCCACTGAATAGTACCCACGATCTGTGAAAATAGTCTGATTAGGACAGTATTAAAAAAGTATTTAATTGCTCAAAGTAGCACACTGTAGTAATAATCTGATTAGAACAGTCATAAACAAAATATTTAATTGCCTGAAATAAGAACAAAATAAATAAAAACGGTATTTGTTAAGGGATAAGCAGATAACAAAATTTATTTACGATATATGATATTATATGATAGAGTTATCATCATCATACTCAGTATATCCCACCATTAGCAAAACTAAAGTAGGGTCTGAGGTGAGTAAGATGTAGACAACCTTACCTCAATCCTTTAGGAATAGAAAGATTGCTTCCAATAAGAAGCTCGGCTCACGATGCCTGATAACCGACCAACCCAACGCTTTTAATGTTATTTTCACAAAAAATTAAGTAAAATAACGTTAAAATTGATGCAATTTAACTTTTGCCCCTCAAGGACCGACACACATCTATATTATATGTGCACACCGCAAACAGGGCCGATAATAAGTGATAAACTCAAAACTTACACTTAAAAGTGTGTAGGCCATTCCATTTACAACTGCTAATAAGAATTAACAAGGACCCAAGAAAAGACAGTTGTTGAAAGAGGATCTAACACATAATTATAGTAGCAACTATGTTACTCAACCACAATATATGCTTATTTTCACCATTTTCAATTGACATAGTTTTGGTTTATTTGGCAACATGATGAAATGTGTTGCCTTGTTAGACTTCAATATTGAACTATACATCAAAAGTTCTTAAACTGTATATATTATAGTTTTACCATAAACCCATCTTAAGACATCAAGATTGCAGAAAACCCACTTTCTCAGCTTCTTACATATTTTCCTAACACCATATCCGATTTAATTTCATATAACTTGAGCATTCATGTTGACGGTGATCTGCTCAAGATATTAGCTGCATCATGACAGCTATATGATTAGAGGTATGCACATAACATTAAAGGGAAAAATAGAAGTCCTATGTTTCAGTTAATTTCACATCCACAAAGACACCAATTCACGAGTGTCCAAGCATATGCTTTAATATTCATGTGGATGGTTATCTACTCAATGTCTAATTGTCTATTAGCTGAATCATGACAGCTAGATGACTTGAAGCATGCACCTAATATTAAAGAGACAAATAGAAGTCCTAAATTTCAGTTAATTTCACATCGACAAAGATAATAATTCACGAGTGTCCAAACTCCAAGTATATACTTTGATATTCATGTTGATGGTCATCAGTGATCTACTCAATGTCTAATTGTCTATTAGCTGCATTATACCAGTTATATGATTTTAAGCATGCACCTAATACTAAAGAGACTAATATAAGTCCTAAATTCTCATTATATAACATATCATGCTTACAGAAGAAGCATTTTGTGAAAGGAAAACACAAGCACAGAGAATGATGTGTGTAACCTAATCTATGATTGTAAAAATCGGCCTAGTTGGCTGATTAATCGTTAGTCGGCTAGGTGCCAATTAATTTTCTGGTAATCGGTCGAAAAATTGGTAGCCGATCAAAGTCGGAGCTAGTTGGCCTAGTTGGAGCTAATCAGACGAATCGGTCAAAATTAAAAAAATCTGTCAAAACCCAAAAAATTGGGGTTTTACGGCCCTTTCACGAGATTCTCACTCTCATGATCGACCAAATCCAACTCTTTAATCGTGAAATCGATCTACAAATCAGAAATATAGCAAGCCGATCTACAATTAATCAGTCTTTGACGAGTAATTTCTAATTCATGGTCTAATGCTCTAATCGAGTTATCAAGTAATTGACCGAATCAACCATTGATGCTACGACCGAATCAACCATTGATGCTTCGACCGAATCCAATGATACTTTAATTTACAGATTAATTGGTTAATGTGTTGACTAAGTGGTTATGAGCTATAATTGGTTAATACTTTAACCAAATCACCCATTAATCAGTTATGAGCATTTGTGATTTTGTGTTGAGTTGTTGACTGTTTACACTTTGGCCGAATCCTATGTGGTTCTCAGCTTCTGTTGATGAATTGTTCATGATTTTGTGTTTAGCAAAATTGTTATTTTCAGATTTTGTAGGCTGTAGAATAGCACCAATTATGTTGAAGTATAATTTATAAGTATTTGAAGTGTTATATTTATATTGATATGTGTGTATACGATTTTGAAAAATTATATATAAAAATTCCAATGTGATTAATCCTGATTAATCTCTAGTCCCTACCTAACCATCCGACTAGTGCCTAGCAATTCCTACAACACTGACCTAATCATAATGACAACAAGTTGAAGTGTTGATCTATAAACTAATATGTATGCTCCGAGTAATATGCGAGCAAGAAACACCCATGATTCCACACATATAATCTCCTATTGTACATGAAAATCATGTCTTCTTCCAACAAGACCCATGGTATTATGTGCACTGGCACATAGAGATTGGCATTTGTAAGCAACAAACTTGAACAAGCCACAGCTATTCTTCCTCATTTCAATTTATCAATCAAGTAAAAATACACTGCCTCTGATAAAGTGAATGTTTCCGTTAAACGTGTCCAATTAACATCCATTTGAGTAAATAACTATAACCATGGAAGGAATTCGAATAAACATAACCATGTTAACCTCATATAGTTTGTTCCTAGACAATAGCTGGCCCATTAGGACTAGCCATTCATGAATCATGATCAACAATGCAGAAACATATTCTTATCACAAAATTTGATGTGTCAAGAAAATGTTCTGATTTTTATTACATTAAATGCCTAATGATGCAACAATCTCTAAAAAACAACATCATGTGTTGTGCAGCTCCTTTAGCTTTTTCAATGGAAAAATCCAGCCATACTTGTACAGATCTCCACAGGTACAGCAATAAGCACAATTTACAAAGGCATAAAATTTCCATAGTCTGAGAAACTGAATTAAGCGATCCTAAAGTTAATCACCATGAAATCATCGGCCCCAAAAAAACAGTTCATCTAGCCCTAATTTTTCAACACCTCTCTAGCTTATAACAAACAAAAAAACAATTACAAAGCACAAAATCATAAACAAAAATTCTTACCAACGTAATCACCCATGAAGAGATAATTGGTATCCGGTGGATTGCCACCAATCCGGAACAGCTCAACCAGATCGTAAAACTGACCATGAATATCACCACAAACGGTGACCGGACACTTTACAGGCTGCACATTCCATTCCTCTACAAGTATGGCCCTAGCTTGATCACAAAGCGTTTTCACCTCCGATTCCGTCAACGGTTTGCAATCCATCAATTGCTCTATCTGCCGATCTATATCCGCGTGCGACGGCATTTTATCCTTTCCTTTCCCGATCAAATACCAACAGATCGAAGACCGGAAGAACAAATATACCAGATCTATACAAATCGATGATTTTACAAAGCAAAGTTCAAATCCGATCTAAATTAACACATCAAGAACGCTAGCGTTTGATTTCATTATCGTTTCCGGGCATAATACAGATTCGTTTCTATTGACTTCAAATTTCTCTCTCTAGAATTTGCGAAAAAGGAGAGCTCAGAAGTTTTTCGTGTGTATATGCATCAGGAAAGCAAAAAATATCATTTTAGTGCTTGCACTTTTGTTTTTTGTCAGTTTTAACACGTTAGTTTGGGTTTTCACAATTGGTTATATTTTCCTACTTTCTATGACATGCTTCTGTTTGTGTATGTGTTAAGGGATAACATTTTGCACTATAAGAGTTAGCAACATCAATAGATTTGTTAATGGTTTCATGTTTTACTAATTGTTAGGGAACCAAACAGGGTTACAAGTTAAAAGAAAACAGTTTTATTATAATACGATATTTGTTTAGACCAAAACAAATTTTGAATTAAAGGTACTCAACCATTTAAACAATAAGATAAAAAGACGTAAAAAAATTTCGTTGGTTATATTTGTTTTTATGACGACTGGCGTGGTTATTGTAATCGCTTTTGAGGCTACTTCAATCCAAATCCATTGACGCTCAAAGAAAATAAGAAGCATGATCTTGATTTTAAAGAAGAAAACTTAATAATTTGCATTCTAGTTCATTGCTTTATTCATATGTTGATTGTCTTTTCTATGAATGTTAGCACATTGGTTCAAGACTGTTACCCACATTGTTTTGATCTACATGATTTGGTCTTCACCCAGTCTTACTATATTAGTAACCGAAGACTAAGCAAGCCCATGCTGGTCTGGTCCTCCTGTTTCATTTTCTAAAAGGTTCTGTTTCAACCTCGAGCCAGCCAATGTCCGTTGTTAAGAGACCGAATTTTGATTTATTGAAGAAGGGAATTCAATTAAATATAGTTACATAAATTTTGAGTAAAATTAGGTAAGTATGTAAATGATAAAAATTATAAGTTATTTATATCTAAATTTATTGAATTGTATTTGTATGTAATAAGGTTAAATTGAATGAGGTTTTATTCAGGAAAAGGTTAAGAAATTGCATGAAATATTATATGATAAATAAATATAAAAAATATAATTTTTAATATATTAAAATTATAAATAAAAATAGATTTACAATTCATTATAAAGAATTTTCAGAAATTCTGTTAAATATAAGTTTTATTTAATTTCAAAAAATTTTGTCATACGAAAGTGAATAGAAGTATTTTATTAAATAAAATTAATTTAATTATAGTAATATTTGTTGGATTATAAAAATACAAAATCTAGTATCCCAAGAAAAATGAATTAGTTTTTAATGATGTGTGTATATGTGTGCTAAGAAAGTAACAAACTTCAAAATATTAAATTATAATAAAAAAAACAATGACTTATTTTTAAATCAATATGCTAAAAGTTATCAAAGTAATCCGAGGAAAAATTAAGAATAAAACTTTTTATTTTTTAAAATATAATTTGGCTTATGTGAATAATGAGTTTAGATTAAGTCATTATGTGAATGACATGTGACAAAATAAATAAGAAATTTTTGTGGTGATGACACGTATGTAAAAGTTATCCTTCTTTTGTTATAAAGTATAGGCCTGAGTGAGTTAATGCCTTCTAATTATATATAAACTTTGCCTTTTGGAGTATATCATAAAATATAGACCACATATTCAAATTCAACTTCAAACCTATGCAATATTCAGTGTATTTATCCGTAAAATGGATACACCAATGGCCCTATTATGCCAATGCATTTGCAAAACATGTCTACTCGATGCTTAGGTATGGCGCATTGAATAAGACCAACAACACATCCATTATATAATGTACATTGCATTTATATCTTTTCATTATTGTTTCCAAAATGTTTTAGGATATTTAAAGTAACAACATCTTGTCACTTCAAATATCGAATGGAAGTATATAAAATAAATTTCAACTTTTACTTTCATGTTTATTTTATTGTTGATATGAAAGAAATAATAGTTCAAGTATACCTTTTGATGATGAGATCTTAAGACGATTTTCAACCTAAGACTTCAAAAGCACTTATCATTACATATATAAATTTTATGTTGCATTTTCGTACTAACATAAATTTATTCATGGCTTCAGTTATATATGATGCATGTGCAATAAAAAAATCAAATACTTGATAAAAAAAAATTAAAATATTAAAGAAACTATCTAAGTAAGGTCACAATAAAATAAAATATTTTTTTGGACGATAAAAGAATATTGTAATTGAAGAGATCACTCTTGACCGTAAAATGAAATTCTTTAAAAGTAAAGAAGCCATCGATAAAATCAAGAGGTTCTCAATCGTAAGGTTCCTCATTAGGTGGACTCAAGCGAGGATTTCAGAGGGTCAAATGCAAATTGACGGTGGAAATTACATCTGTAGTGTAATATGTGCTCCAATGGGTTAATAAAAATTCGATATAACATAAACTAGGGTGAGGTTCCCCTAAAAAGTCTATTTTGCCTAAGAATGCTAAGAAGGATTTTCAAAAACTCGAAAACCGACTCAAACAAACCCCGATTGAATTCATTTTTGCATCATTGGAACCGGCTTGTCGAACCCTAAAACCCAAACCTTAAATCATAAACAATAAACCTTAATACTAAAACCAAAACTTTAAAAACAAATCTTTGTCATAAAGATAAAACTTAAAAGCTAAAAATCAAGCCCTAAAACCTAAAATCTAAATCTAGTTGTTAAAACGAAAACTTAAAAGCTAATATTGTAGGGTTCGATAAGACGGTTCCAATGCCATCGAAATGAGTTCAATCGGAGTTCGTTTGAGTTGGTTTTAAAGATTTTAAAAATCCTTCTTAGTCTTCTTAGACAAAATATACTTTTTATTTGATCTTTATATCCAGATTACTTTTTTCTACTTGGGTCCACCCAGGGTCATACATATGCACCACTCTCAACGAAAACCACAACATATAATGATAGTTTGGGATACTCGTACCCGACAAACTAATTCTAGGGGTAAAATGGATCGTACTTTATTTAACCGACTCTTCATCTGCTTGGTACACCAGTACCTTCTTTCAATACAAATAAAGTCTGCAAGTAAAAACACATGCTCTACGATATGTGTGAGCAACAATAGTACGTACGTACGTAAATACATACATAAGTTCATCATGTAACACAAACATATGGATATAGATATAGTTTTCAATGAGGTATGATCATCTCCTTTCCCGAGTCTTTTGGTCATTATCCCTATCAAAGTTTGCTCTTTTCATGTGCATATTTTAGCTAGAACTTATGACCAATCATAATAAATGAATCATTATAAAATCATGTTGATCTTTCAAAGCTACCACCAATTTGCATGTGCAACCATTCTGGTGATGATCCCCTGCTGAATTCCCTTGTGGGTTGTGATCCAAATGGCACCCCAGCCATGTCAAATGCTTGTTGACCAAACTGAAACACCAGCATTGACTTTTTATATAAGAGGTCATATGAATCACATCATCATCAAAAAGACATAAAATTACGTACTTAGTTACTTACATCTTTTGAAGGAAATCCTTGTGGACTTGGGTGTGATCTTGAAGTGACAGCTTCAAGCTTCATTGATAAGAACTGTCATGCTCAACTTAATTAGCATACCGATCGTTGTAATTTTAAAAATGAAAAAACACGGGTCATGATGCAAAAAACGAAACGTATATATGCTTACTTCGACCTGTTGCTGTAGCGATTGAATGTAATTAATTATCTCATCAAGGACCAATGCTTTCCCGATAACCTGAGATCACATAATTGGTAGTTTATATACAAGCTTCTGAAACAAGTTCTGCATCTGCCTTTTTGCTCAAACACTAATTTTGAATCAATTAACTGTAATAACTTAATAACAGATAAACGAAAAGAAAGAATAAATTAAACCTTATTACATCCAGGGACCAAATCTTGGAGAATTTTCATCCTTTCACTTATCTTTTCTCTTCTAGCCTGACCATAAAATCAAATAAATATACAGCAAAATTAAAAAACAATAATAATATTAATAGTAATAATAATAAATTTAAGTAGAAGCTGAAAAGGATGGAAAGATTACTCTTTCTGCAAGACTGTGGCTATCAGTGGCTTGACCTCTTCTTGCTCTAACATGAATATAATCTTGTTTGGGTGGTTCAGATGGTTCTGTTTTCTTGCCTGAACTTCTTTCAGCTTCTGGTTTAGATTCCGGGTTTTCATTTTCAAGCGCCAATGTTTTCAATCGTTTACCATCACCATCAAGCTGACCCAAATTAACAATTTTTAATAAAAAGAAAGACTAAAAAACCTGTTCTATTTTAAACTGGAATACCAAAAGTATTACTAATCTTCATGAAATAAACAATTAATCAACAAAAAGAATCTGAATTCAGAAAGTACAGCAGGAAATGAACTGAAACTGTTTCTCTGGTGTGAATTCAATCGAATACAAACAGAAGGGTTGGTGAGATTTAAGAAATGTTCCCAATTAAAAAAGATTCATATTGTTCAATACAAGCTTGTTTGAATATCAAATTTGAAAAAATTGGTACCAATATAATCCAAATTGGAGCATAAAGCTCTCCAGATGAATAAAAAACAATAAAAATCAGGACACCAGATTAGATTTCAATAAGAAATTCACATCAAGTGTTGCTAAAAAGTTATCATACACATGTTGAGAATCACGAGAATAGTGCAAGTACTGTTGATTGATTACCATGCTATTGCCATTGCTACGGCTGCTTGTGGAAACACCTTTAGACGAATCATCATCTTCACGTCGCTTCTTACTAGTCCCTCTCTGGTCCACAACCATTGGATCATCCATCGGATTATCCACGAACGCACCGCCATCATTACCTATTTGCCCCATTCCAAATGACGACGCATTGCCGCCACTGCCACCGCCAAGATTCATCGGAAATGGCCAGATCTCAGTCAAATTACACAACGAAGACCCCGTATTACCTGACCGGAAACCACCGCCGTTCATCATCACCGGCGGATCCATTAAACAACACTATAATAATCAATCGAATCAGACAGATTCAAATCCTTAAAACCCTAGATTTCTTCAAAGAAACTCCAGCTTGTGAGTGCCAAATCAGCTAGATGATACAGAGTGAATGTATATGTATATTATGTATGTGTAGAGAGAGAAGGGGTGGGGGGTGGGGGTTGATAAAGCAGCGTGTGATCTCCTTTGACAGTGGAGGGAGGGTAGTTGGGTGCGTACTGTACCCACCACCAGTGTACGTTAGCGAGTTGGACCTCGGGAGTTGAAAAGAAGTGACTTCTGAAAGAGGGAGGATTCTCGGAGTGTCAAGCGTTTTGTTGTCCACCGCCTTTTTAAATAATCACAAACCAGTAACTTTTTCTCAGCCATACGATTAACCATATATATATTTTTTTAAATCGAAAACAATAGTTCAACGACGTGTTTTTTTTCTTAGTTTTAATAGATTTTCAGACACAGCTTATACGTTGCGATTACAGTCTGTTACCAACTTCTCAGTAGCTGACGTCCAAGTATTGGGAAGTGCTGAACTGAGCAAATTCACATTCTCTTCAGAAGAAAACCCACGATATGGTAAACCTCTTAGATCACTCCCATCCATGAAAAATTACTCTGATTCTTCGGCAAAAGATAAAAAAAAAATGATTACTCAGAAACCCACAACCAAGTTACCCCACCAACTATTGATTGGTTATTATAATATTATTAAACAAGATTTTCTATACTACATGTATTTTTGTTATTGGTTAATTTTATTAGGTTGAGTTGGTTGTGAATAAGAGTGAAAAAAATATGTTTGATTGGTTGTATATATAGAACGGAGAGAAATTAATATTTTATGAAAGAATTTTGGATGGTTGTTTGTAAATAAAAGTGGTCTTAGTGGCCTTTTTAACCAGGATTTAAACTCATGACCACAAAAAACTATTCTGTCCTAGAATCTCTTTGTTACGATTAACCATATATGACTATTTACTCTCCGCTACACTCTGAAGCTATATTATAATATACATTTACTAGTTTTATCGTTTTCTCACTCTCGGTGGAGGATGGAACACCATGAACTTAAAACATTTATAAATTAAATAAATTAAAATATATAATTTATTTTTACTTAAAAAATATTCTAAATATAATAAGCGTAAGACAAAGCTACTCTATCCATTTTGGTATCTTTGGGTTTTGATGGCTGCGGCCTGAGATTCCCCCCTGAGAAAGCAAGCCACGACACTTGCAGTGGTGTTTCTGATTTACGAGCACCCAAAGCAACCCAATCCCTCAACGTGAAACCAGCCGTTCCACCCTCTCATCAACTAATCGCGTAATGGTCAAAGAGCTAGTAGCTCAACTGACACTTTATGATTCTCGTAAAGATTAGGCTTTGTGAAGTCATGACTTCAAATCCTTGCTAAAGTGATCAGTTGGTAGTTTTACCACATCATGGGTTTCCTCATGAGCAACATGTGGATTTGCTCGATTCAACGCTGGCCAACATTACAAACATCAAGCATTATTAAAGGAGGCAAATGATCACCACTACAAACTCATATCATTATGCATTACGACACTTCTGTCACTCCCAATGTATGTCATCGAGGCTAGGAAAGTTGTATTTAGCTTCATGTTATTGGTCTATTTGTTGAATGTCGCTTGACAACAGTTTTCAAAAATACCTCATGTGACAGTGAATTAAAGAATTTGTATATACACAACATTACGCCCCATTTGCGGTGCACACATATAATGTATATATGTGTAGCTCTTAAGGAGTAAAAGTAAAAATGCACTAATTTTAACGTTATTTTAATTATTTTGTGAAAATAACGTTAAAATCGTTGGGATGATCAATTTCAAACGATAACTTTGAGCCAGGGACTCTTTCGGAGCAGCCTCTCTATCACAATTAGGATAAGGGTAAGGTTTGTATCTATCATTCCCTCTCAGACCCTACTGAAAAGTGGGAATATACTGGGTAAGGTTGTTGTTGTATACACTCAACATGTTTGTTCGTCCTTACATCTTTTAAGTATTTGTCGAACATATCACTTGTGATTTCGTAAATCCCATCCGCCGAATTACGATGATGCACTTTTGCAAGGTGGTAAATCCAATTCTACCTCTCGCGTATTCCATTTGATGAAACCATGACACCTCTCAATTTGAATATTGTATTGTTTTTTAAAAATAGTTCTTTCCTCATTTGAAACCAATGTCTAAACACGTCGGACGGATTATAGGATTTTCAAAAGAAATTAATCATCTTGTGAATTCTTGTTAGTAAGATAGCCATTACGGTTGAGAACATTGTTGAGCATCAAAAATTACCCGGACTATTTCAGGATCGAGGATATTTAAGGATATAATTATGTCTGACTCATATCTCTATTTATATTTGACTTAATGTTGAGATTGTTGGTCAAACAGGTCTACAACTTACCAAGCAATAATTACGGAGAAATCAGCAAGCATTCGAGTTAAAGATCAGGGACTACAAGGACTGCGAGGACTTAGTGGCACGATTTTTGAATAAGTAATCCACAAAAGGAATGATGTCGAAATAACCGGAACGGATATAATGACCGTTTGTTGTAAACTTAAAGTATAAATATCGAGACAATGATCGATAATATGGACACAACACACTTAGCAACTACACAAGATTACATACACGACTAAAATCGATCTCATTGCGCTCTTTCTTAGTATTTCATTTACATTTGCATTAATAAACTAGGCAGAGTGACATTTGTCACCTCCCGAGGTTTTTATGCCGGCAATCCTAAGGGATTAAGGGCTTTTACTCGTCTAAATCTCGTGTGTTTAGCTATTTTTCTGTTTCATATTCTCAAATATCTTTAAGGATCCTCGAGAACATTTTTATTATAAACTGTGCATAATTGATATTTCTGATTGTAAAACACAAAACCCCACTTTTATTAATTTGGTTTTGCTAAAATTAGACTTGTTAATTTTACCCCAAACAAATATAATGGAAAAAATTCGTCAGTCAAGTTGGATAAAGTTGAAGAAAGCATGTTTTTAAAATAATTGTGTGCGTGTTAGTTAAATTATTTTGAATATGTTTAAAATGTTATATTGGTTACAGATGTTATTCAATTGAATATATTTTTAATATTTGAGACAACAGTAGCTTTGATAAAAGAAAATAAGAAACAAAGAAGAAAAGAAGCTGTCAGCAGACTCATGCAGGTTGGGTCAGATTGGGTAACGACTCAGAACGGGTTCAGGTCAAAATGAGTGAGGGTTAGAGCTGGTTTTAAACAAAATCAGCTTTGATTAAAATGAATTGTTTTAAAAAAACACCAATTTGGTTTAAGTTAAAATGTGTTAGAATTACAAATAGTTCATTAAGATAATTTTTAGTGATTTTCTTATCAAATATGTTATTAATAATTTTTAAAGGTTTAAATCTATTACATTACATAGTTTTAAGTTACTCATCTTAACTTGTATTATGATAAAGAGTTACACATATCAACATATTTCATGTTATGATATTATCCATTTTCATTATACAATGATTGTTTATCCATTTTCATTATACTAATTCAGTTTAGAAGGGTTATTATATTGATTTATAAAATCTAATGTACCAAATTGAATTTAAGCAAAACTAAACAAGAAAAAAATAGCTAATTTTGGTGGCACTCGTGAGTGATGTGTCAATGTTGTGAGTTTTAGATTCTTTTAAGCTAAACTAAACATAGAAAAAGTCAATCAATTGGGTGACACTACTAAGTAATATCTCACACAACCAAAAAGCTGCAACTTTTTTTTTCCCTTGTTTAAGCAAAACTTAACACACAAAAATTTAGATATTGATGTTATTATGTTAACAACAATTTAACTAATTTAGTTTAAGAGGGATTTTATATTGATTTATAAAATCTAATGTACCAAATTGAAAATGAATTATAAATTTATCCTTCATTTGTATATGGTGAATAAATGAAGAGTTGAAGATAATACAAGCAGCAAACTAGTGAATATCAGGGCCAAAATATTTGTATAGTTCATCATCAAAGATAAAGAAAAAAGAAAATAGAAAAAGAATACAGCTGTTTAATATAATGGACCCAACAAGTTTGGTGTAGGATGAGAAATTATTAAATATTAGACGAGTGATGGTGAAGGAGATGAAATGCACTTTAAAAGACAAGCCATTACAAACTTTGCCTAATATTTATCTATTTCAGTTAGACATCTATTATCAAAATAAAGGGCCTTTACCCTTTTCCTTCTCCAACTTCACCTAACCTAAAATTCCTACACATCCAATATATATATGTTAATTATATTATTATGTATACATTCCAAGTCAATATAACAGTATATAATATTTACATACATATAACTTTTCGTGTTACAATCTCAAAATACTTACAAATTTTAATCATGGTTAATATTTACTAATGTTTGTATGTATGTATACAACGATTCTATCCAATTATAACCATTAAGTTTTTTTCATATTCACTCATTTTAAATCACCAAAAAGAATGTGTGATATACATTAGATTATATCACAAAATATGTATAGAATAACATAATCAACTTTAAATTGTTTTAATATGTATCACACATTTTTTTCATGATTTAAAATGAGTGGCTATTTATTTATAAGTTGTCTTTTTAACATTGAGTTATCACATGATACGATACATCTCTCTCTCCCTATATATATAGTATTGTATTTCAGTAAAAAAAGACTAAGTGGTATATAGGTTTGACACATGTTACCCTCTTAACTTTTTTTTAAAAAAACATCATAATCATAGTGTTTTACGTTTTCACTTATTTCATATATTTTTGTCATTCTTTTTATGTATAAGATAAATTTATTTTTATTTTATCATTATATTTTACATATTAATAGTATACAATATTATTTTATCATTTTATTTTTCAGAACTTTTCATTTTTAAAGACATACATATTAGAATATTGTGTTATATATATGTATGAACAAATGTGTTTTACAATATAGATCATTTCATGATATTTTTTATTTTTATATTAAATAAACTTGTAATTTTATTATTGGGTATTATATGTTAGAATTTTACAATAGTGTTATTTCACCATTGTGTTATATTTAGGTTATCGTGCAACCGTGTTTTACGTTTTCAAAATTTTACATTATTTCCTTCAGTGACGGAGCTTGATCAAAGCTTTAGAGGGGGCGAAATAAATTTTTTTTTTCAAGGGGGCTAAATAAAGCTTTTAAAAAAAATACAATACAGCATTAAAAAATATAAGAGGATGTAAAACGTAAAATTTTTATATAATAATGCTTATTTAATATAAAATGTTTGTTTTTATGACGATTCTTTAAATAATATTAAGTTTATAAAATTTAATAAAAAATTAAGGACCTTAATATAAAGTCAATAGAAATAGTCATGCTCTCAGTCATTAATTATAATTGAGTAAAATGTCATTTTATTTCCATTAGTTTGGCAACTTTTTTCATTTTAGAACAATAGTTTAAATTTTGTCATTTTGGTCATTATGGTTTCATTTTATTGTTATTTGCGTCCCTGTAGTTTGATAATTTTTGTCATTTTAGTCCAAAAGTTTAAATTTAATTAGACTAAATTGGCAATAAAAGGGAAACCATAATGACCAAAATAACAATAAAATGAAACCATAATGACCAAAATTCCAAAATTTAAACTATTGGATTAAAGTTAAACCATAGGGACTAAAATTTTACTCATTATAATTTAATAATCTTAAATATTTCTTAAACCCAACCATATGTGTGTAAAGAAAGCAATTACTACGGTTATTTTGATCTTTTAATACGGTCCCTCAACTTCTGTAAATGTATGTTAAAAAAGTAGAAAAGATATAAGAGCAGTTTTAAAAGAGTCAAAAATTAAATGTTAGACTACCCGCAATGCAAGCGGATGCATTTAACACATGCATCCTAATCATCACTGCCACATCAGCTTTTTAACCATTATTTTCACATGCATTCTCTCTCCTGTTTTTAACCCCAACCCATCCTTCCCACATGCATCCTCTCTTTTTTACATTATCCTTTCTTTTTCTATTTTTTTTAAACAAATATAATTTTTTTTAAATAGTTAGTATGAAAAAAAGAAAACTTTTTTTAAAAAAAAACAGATTTTTTTTTTTATTTTGCCAAAGAGCCTACTTTTTTTTTTAAATTGATTTTTATTGTTTGGGCCCCACATAGGTTGCATGTTGATGCACTTCCTCAAGTGCAAAAGCTCTCCTCAACTCCCTCTCCATTGTGCACTCCCCACATGCACCATCCATGTCATCAAGTGCATTCTCAAATGCACTCCTATTGTGGGTAGTCTTAAACACTTTATTTTTATTGAACAACTTCTATTCTAGTGGTGGCTCTTAACTTTTCTTATAAAAGATATTGGTTTAGAGTTTCACATAAAGGAAATATTGCTCAGAATTCAGTTAGGGGTTTTTATAGTTGTAGGTTTCCTCATGTGCGGGTGTGCCATGTGTAACAACCGATTTTTAATAATGAATGTTTTGTGAATAAATGTTAATCAAACGATTGTGATTGTTGTGATTTGAAAATATGTAAGAATTACGTCATTAATGGCAAGAGCACATTTGGTTGTGCTTGAAATCCACGAGGATTTAGTAACTTTTGTTATTGGGGATTGATAGTATGTGAAAAATGATGAACGTGGGCGAAAACCGTGCGCAAAACGGAGTTCGTATGCTCCCGGAATCGCGAAACGAAGTTAAAAATCAAAAATGATGACGCTGGTGACATGGGGCGGTACGCCTGGCGCGGTGCACCCAGTTGGGGCGATGCGCCCCAGGACCTATGTCGGCTAAAATTGTGTTAAAGTGATCAGAACGCATAGAAACTCTCAAAACTTCATTCTCTCGACCATAAGCGACCATCAGACGAAAATTTAGCCTTCTTAATCCTCAAATCTTCATTACAAAGGCTTTTAATCATCCAGATCGCGTATAGGAACGTGTTTTCAAGTCCTGATCGTTGTTGTAACCATAGAAATCCGTCAGATCAGGTAACGGTTTGTTTTATCCTACTAGTTTAATATTGTGTGGATTAAATCTAGTTTTGATTGTAATAATATGATTATGGGTATTGATTATTGCCTAGTTGATAACTAGGGATTGTTAGAAACGAAGAACTTGATATTTTGACGGTGAAATCTTCGTTTTGAAGCCGGGATAATGTCAGGTTGTTATGAAACCCATATCATGGTAGGATAACTAACAGGATGGGTTGAATATGATTTTAAATAAATTATGGATTATAATCCATAGATTAAATGATGATTTTGATGAATTGATGTTAAAATTATTAATAGTTATGATCTTAAAATAAAAATTGAATAATAAAAATAGTTAAAGATCGTAACTAATATAATGAACATCAATTATTTGATAAATTGTGTAAAGACTAATAAAGGCTAATGCTCACCAAACTTCTTATTTTGTCTAAGTATAGGAACCTCTTTGAATAAAACCTTCAGAAGGAAGAAGTGATTCTTCGGAAGCAGCATTGCTTCCGAAGGATAACTGGTTCCTGCCGAAGGTTATACAAGACAACTGCTTCCGAGGAATCCTCACATGCATTGAAGACAAAGACTTCCGAGGAATCCTCTCTTGTATTGAAGAAAAAGACTTCCGAGGTTTATCCTCTGACAAAGACTGTAGCAGCTTACTCTCATAGTACAAAAGGTACTGACACAAGACATGCTGGTCTGAGTAAAGACAAAGACAACATGTAATGAGTCAGATAAAGCGCCTTACCTCTCCCATGCTGCATTAAATGCAAAAGATCATCTGAAGCCTTGAAGATCAACAACATTAAATGTCTTTTGTATTTAATAGTCCTTTGTAAAGTCAATGTCTATTAATGTAATGATCATGACTGAGTGTCTTAGCCTGTTAAGACACTCAACATACTAGAATAAGCTTTACTTTATGTACTTGTCTAGTATACCCAACTTGTATTCCTAAGTGTATACGGTTGTAGCCTCGGCTATATAACCTCCCAATGTATGGTTGCTTGAAGTGTGCTTGCTTGTATACTTCCACTTTGAGAGAAATATATCCTTGAGCTTGAATTATTCTTGTGTTCTTATTATTGTTCAAAGATTATTACTGTGTCATTTTGAGTGTAATTGTGAGATCATTCTAACAGAACATTCCGCATCTGTTAGAGTTAAGTAAGAAATACTTGTGAAGTGTTGTTTAGACTTAACAACCCGATCCTACAAGTGGTATCAGAGCTTTGGCTCTTGAACTTGACTGACTAATTATCATCAAGTTACCAGTTCTATTTCTTATAAAATCTCATCGTCTTAACACTCATATTTTCTGTGTCTGTCTAAGATGGCTGCTTAAAACAAACATGATACAGAAAATGGCACTCTCAACAAGCCACCAATGTTTACACCTGAAGATTTTGACACCTGGAAAGTCAGAATGGAAGGATTCATCAGGAATCAAGACTTCAAGCTTTGGAAATCTATTCTTGAAGGTCCTTACGTTCCCACAATTGCTGCGGCTGGAGCTGGAGGACCTGCAGTACCAAAAGATCCATCTATGTATTCAGACGAAGATTACAAGAAGATGGAAGTTGACTCTAAAGCTCTCTGGCTCATTCAGATGTCAATACCTAACTCTATTATACATGCATTCAAGAAATGCAAATCTGCTCAAGAACTGTGGAACTCCTTGAAGCAGATGTATGAAGGTTCAGATGATGTCAAAGAGAACAAGAAGGATATGCTGAAACAAAAGTTTGAGAACTTTTGTCAACAAAACAATGAAAATATGTCTTCACAGTACCTAAGGTATGTCCAACTTGTGAATGATTTGGCATCTGCAGGTGTAACTCTGGATAATCAAGACGTGCTCAGAAAATTTCTGAGATCTCTTCCAAAGGCATGGAACATTTACTCGGTAACAATCAGAAGAACAGAAAATCTGAAGACTCTAACTCTGGGAGAGTTGTTCGGTATTCTCAGTGCCTATCAGATGGAACCGGATGTCCAAGAATCTAAAGCCTTCCATTCACCATCAGGTTCAGCTGCTCTTCATGCACCCATCAACAATTCTCCATATCAAAGTTTCCAACCCATCTACCATCCTACATCCATACCCAATGTCACACTTCCTGAAACCTTAACTTTATCAAACTCACTCCCAAATCATCTCTCAAACCCAACTTCACTACCAACGTCTGGGCAAGGAGCTTTAGTAACTGAAGAAACAAACTACTTTCAGTTATGTCAAGAAGATCTGGAAGGAATCCCTGCTGATGATTTAGAAGAAATGGACATAAATTATCAGATGGCCATGATTTCTTTCAGAGCAAAGAAATTTTATCAGAGAACAGGGAGGCAGTTCAAGAAACATAACATGAAAACAGGTTTTGGACTGGATAAATCCAAAATCAGATGCTACAACTGTCAGCAGCTTGGTCACTTTGCAAGAGAATGCAAAGCACCAAGGAATCAGCCAGCAACAGGAGAGAGGCAAATTAACCAGCAAGCAACAAATCAAACCTTCAATGCAAATATTGCTGAGCATCATGATTTCTCAGACTGGAGTTTTCAAGCAGAAGATGCCTCCATTTCCAACAGTGCTTTGATGGCAGATGACTCATCCTCCTCAAACAAGGTAAATAATAAAATGTGCTCACCTGAATGCTCAGAAACATTAACTATTTATAAAAAGATAAATTCTCAACTCTGTAATGAGCTTGAGTCTTTACAAGTTGTCAAGGCAAATTTCTTTGAGGTTGAAAGAAATTACAAAGAAAAGATTGATGAAATGGAGAAAACTATTTCAAGTTTAAAACATGAAGACACTAATAAACAGTGTCAGATTAAAAATCTTTTAGAAAGACTAACCACTGCCAAGACTGAACTTGTATTGGCTGAGTCTTACAGAGACAAATTTCTAAGCCAAGGTGAAAAATATGAAAAACTTTTCAGGATGAGCAGCACAACTGAATTGGTAAATAAACATAGGGAGGGTTTGGGATATAACAAAGTAGAACCTCCATCTGCTTATACTTCCATAGCAGATGTTAGGTGTAAACCACTAGTTGATCTTGTGTATAATGAGGTATTGGATATACACAAGGTGGTTCAAACGGATAATCTTTCTAATCCAAGTACCTCAACATGCTCAGATGAGGATGATATTTCTATTAAACCAGTAAAAGAAAAACAAGCTTTGAAAATTAAGAAACAAAATAAGAAAACTAAGAAACATTCAACAGTTTTTATCAAAGCTAAGACCACAGAAAATATCTCCTCAGATGAGTATGTGACTTGCCCGTCTGACAAGTCAAAAAGAGGTAGATCAATGGAGAGAAATATCAATTCTCCAGGGAAACAGGCAAAGTCTAAGACTAACAAGTATGTTGGAACATCCAAATCATCACTCTCTGAGGATCAAAGCTCAGACTTCGTTAAAGGGAATAAGAAGCCAAACTCTCAAAACAATCAAATTATATGTCTGATGTGCGGTGAAAAGAATCATTTTGCTGCTGATTGCTTCTATAATCCAAGAAGCAGAATTTCCTCAAAATCACAGGGAATAGGAAGAAAGAATAGTTGGAGTAAGTCATCTACTTCCTCGGAAGAACAGAGAAGAAATCCAGTCAAGAAGGTATCGGAAGCAAGTACATCCAATAACAGGAAGAAACAAAACAAAAAGGCTTCCGAAAAGAATGCATTTGAAGCAAAGAAAAAGGAAGCTTCCGAAAGAAAAGGAACCTCGGAAGCTCATCAAAGGAATGCTTTCAACAAACAAAAGAAATCATCTTTCTTCGGAAGAAGAGCATCGGAAGCAAAGAAAAGGGAAGCTTCCGATAGAAAAGGAAAAGTAGCTTCCGATGACTATCAAAAGAAACAAAGTCTTCCGACAACTCAAAAGACAAAACAAGCATGGAAGAAGAAGGAATCAACTGATAAGCCATCACCCACATCAGAAGCAGCCACATCATCTGTCCCACCTAGGATGATGTCAAAGAAATTTACTTACAATGATGCAAATGGTAAACCCAAGACCACATGGGCTTGGGTTCCCATCAGAAACTAACTCACTTCTGGTCATGTGCAGGGACAGCAGGAATCAAAAGGCAACTTGTGGGTAGTTGACAGTGGCTGCTCCAGGCACATGACAGGCAACAAGACCCTCTTGCACAAATATGAACCATTCTTTGGCGGGTCTGTTGCTTTTGGAAGTGATCCAGTAGGAGGTTACATAACAGGTAGAGTCACAATCACAAATGGTAAGGTAAGCTTTGAGAATGTACATTTTGTAAAAGAACTTAACTACAATTTACTAAGTGTATCACAGGTGTGTGATCAAAAGCATAACATGTTGTTTACTGAGCATGAATGCATTGTCCTGAAACCAGGATTTGTGATACCAAATGATCAAATTCTACTCAGAGCTCCAAGAAGAAATAACATGTATATGCTAGATATGAGCACAGCTGCACCTCTTAGTAATATAAGCTGCTTTGTCTCAAAAGCTTCACTTGATGAATCATCACTTTGGCATAGAAGACTTTGTCATGTAAACCTCAAAAATATGAATAAACTGGTCAAAAATAATTTAGTAACTGGTTTACCAACAAAAGAATTCACATGTGTTGATAAATGTGTTGCATGCTTAAAGGGTAAGCAGCACAAGTCATCTCATTATGCCAAAGAGATAAATTCAATTACCACAGTCCTTCATTTACTACATATGGACTTGTTTGGTCCCACAAGTGTTAAAAGTCTTGGTAGAAAATCATACTGCTTGGTGGTTACTGATGATTTCTCTCGGTATACCTGGGTGTTTTTCTTAAATACCAAGGATGAAACTGCCGAAATCCTAAAGTCATTTATACTCAGGGTGGAGAATGAAAGTGACCATCATGTAAAAATAATCAGGTCAGATCAAGGAACAGAATTCAAGAATCATGTTTTAAATTCTTTTTGTGAATCTAAAGGTATCACAAGACAATTTAGTGCTCCTAGAACTCCACAACAAAATGGTGTCGCTGAGAGAAGGGATAGGACACTAATTGAGGCTGCAAGAACCATGTTGTCTGATGCCAAACTTCCAATAACTTTTTGGGCAGAAGCAGTCAACACTGCCTGTTATGTCCAAAATAGAATATTGGTAGTTAAGTCACATGGCATGACTCCTTATGAAATTTGGCATAAGAGAAAGCCATTCATTGGATTTCTCAAACCATTTGGATGTCAATGCACCATCTTGAATACTAAAGATTACTTAGCCAAGTTTGCTGAGAAATCAGCAGAGGGCTACTTTGTTGGGTACTCTTCAAATGCTAAAGCGTATAGAGTATACATCAAAGCATCCAGAGTTATTGAAGAGTCTGCAAATGTTCAGTTCAATGAACATACTCTCAATAAACCTGGAACCGGCCCTGATTGGTTGTTTGATCTTGATAGTTTTACATCTGCATTTAATCTGGTGAAAGAGTATGTTCCAGTTTCACATTCAGCTACCACAGACACCTCCAAAGGCTCAAGAGAAGATGACTTTCGTGTTGAACTGCCAATAGCTTCAAGACAAAACTTGGCAGAATCCACTTCAACACAAAATGATGTGTCACAGTCTGAGACAATTAATACATCTCAGGCAGGTCCCTCAATTGAAGCTGCTTCTAATTCACAACATCAAGAAGAAGTAGGAAGTCCTTCAGCAGAGGAAAATTCTCTGGAAACCACTACTCCCAGAGAAAACCAACCCACAACAGTCCAAACTTTGAATCCACATGATCTGCCAGAGATCCATCTTGAGGTAGTATTGCCTAATCTTGAGTCACTAAACATGGATGAAGCTTCTCAACTGGATGTGATTCCAAGAACTCGAATTCACAACACTCATCCAGTTGAGAATATCATTGGCAATGTAGATGTGACAATCCGACTTTTCAAGTTAACCTTGTTAACCTCCGTAGGCCCAACAAGGCCAATGAAGGCCCAACAAGGCCAATGAAGGCCCAACAAGGCCAATGAAGGCCCAACAAGGCCAATGAAGGCCCAACAAGGCCAATGAAGGCCCAATAAGGTCCATGAAGGCCCAGTAAAGCCAAAGAAGATCCAGTGAAGTCAAGGAAGACCCAACAAGACAAATCAGTTCCAATAAAGTCTATGAAGGCCCAACAGAACTAAGTTAGGCCAATAGGGGCAAATGAGGCCCAATGTAAACAAATTAAGGCCCAATAAGGCCCTGGGAGGCCCAATGAAATCTAGGAAGGCCCAGTAAAGTTTAGATAGGCCCAATGGTATTTTGAGGCCCAATTAGTTTAATTTAGGCCAACAATGATTAAAAGAAGCCGATTAGTAACAATTAGGGATTTTAAGCTCAACTTTGTTAATCGAATTATTATGCAATAGAGTTAAACCATATCTAAAGGATGTAATTTTGTAGAAATCAGTCTCAAATTGTTCTAATTGCTGAATTAAGACTTATAATTAAGTTAAAAGTTCAATTTTGACTTTATAAGTCAAAATTCGTTTAGAAAATAGGAAATAAATTCGAAATGTAGTAAATTCGAGGTTGTAATTGCAAATTTATCATCCATAATCATTGTAATAATGATTATGAACCGTTTACATACGTTTTTACCTGTTAGAATTCGAATTGAATGAAATTAAGGGCTCAAATGTTGTAACCGTTACATGACTACATCAAAAGCATGAAATTTGATTTCTATCCTCACAATTGCGTATCCTTACACCACAATCGGCACCCTCAGAACCTTCTTCAACCGCCAATTCAATTTTAGAAGCCACGAGAAGAAGGGTTGATTCAAAGATTTGGCCGAAGAACACCCAATAGTCGACTGACATCAATTCGAGATCAATTCAGGTAATCCTTGATTCCTACACTTTCTAAACATGCCGAATAAGGTTTAACCCAAATCAATTTCGGTTGATAATATCGAATTATAAGAGTTCAAGTATTTAGGGTTCTTGTCAAAGTCGTTTTGGGGATTTTTATACAAATGAGTTCTGGAATTGAATTGAATGTTATAGGAAGCTTCATAATGTGCCGATTAAGCTTAAACACAAAACAATTTCTGGTTTTAATATCGGATTAATAGAAATCGAATTCTAGGGTTCTTATTAGGAAACGATTTGGGGGTTTCCATAAAAATCAGTTGCAGAACCAAATTAAATGATATGATAAGCTTCATAAGGTTCCGATCAAACAGTTTATCATAACAATTTCATTTAGAAACATCGAATTCTATAATTTCGATATTAGAGTTTATGTTAAGAAACTGTTTTAGGGATTTCGTATCAAACGAATTGTAGAATCAAATTAAAGGTTATATATAGCTTCAGAGGGTATCGATTAAGATTAAACCTAAGTTAATTGTGTCTGATAACATCGAATTTTAAGAGATTTGGCATCTAGGGTTCGTGAATCGAACGGCTATGAGATTTTGATCTAAATTGGTTTAATAATCGAATTGGATCAGTCCCTAGACTCGAATAGATCACAGTAACAAACCTCTAAGAGATTAGGATTGATCGGATTCGGGTTGAGGGTCAATTGGTTGGTTTTGGGTTCGGTTGAGAAGCATAGGGGAACCGATCAAGTGTTGTTTAAAACAATTAATTTGAGATGGCTTTTGCGAAACCCTAGCGGGCTTGACTGGTTAAAGGCGTGTGTGTTGGAGTTGAGGGTCGCGGGTTCGAGTCCCGGCCCAACCATTTTTGGGTTTTTTTTATGCTAATTTAGTATTTCAACCATATTTTATTCGTTTTAACTCCGTTTTAATCCGTTCGAGTTGCGTTGGAACCGTAACGGGAATACGAACGTATTAGAATAGAAAAATCCATATTTTAATCCGAACACGAAATCGCGTATAATTACGTTAAATTAAATAAAATCGTGTAGGATTTTATTTAAACGATTTCAAAAGCACGCGTAATTCCGTATGCATAATTCTCACACTCTAACATACGTATGTTGATACGTATGTGATTTCAAGCACAAAACGACATTCCGAATAACTGTAGGTTAATGTTTAAATCACAGATTCTTCGTAGAGGATTTCTACGCAAGTTCACACGTATTTGATCATTCTGCTATTATCAAAGGTGCGTACACGGCCCCTTTCTTATTTTAAACTGTTTTGGGGGAGAAAACATGTGCAACAAACTGTTTTTAGATACATATCACTTGCATGAGTTAGCTGTTTACATTATGTGACAACATATCAACTTGAAAGTCCTTACACACCTCGAACCGTTTAGTTTGCTGTAATGCAAAGCGTGGTAGTTGGAAATAGATCTATTAGGTTTGACAAACCTCACCTGGTAGATGGGATCTACGCAGGTGTTTGACTGACCAAACACAATTTTACTATTGTTGTGATAGACAATAGTGGCAAGGCGAAAACATGCTATAGCATGGCAATCCGTCAGCTTCGGTGTCGAACACGTATGTAAATAGTTTATATGACTAGCTATAATGACTGTGCATGTGTGATTATGTTATCTACAATCTTGTTATTCAAACTGTTGTTTTGAACATTGTGATTACTTAAAACCTGTGTTATGCACCAACCTTTGTGTTGACTTGATTTGCATGTTTTCTCAGGACGCTAAGGCGCGCATTAAAGATGGCATGGACTAGGAGATAGAGTCGCATGCATTTTTGAACATTTTAAATATTTGGATTTAAACATTTGGAACTTTGTATTGTAATTTACATCTTTCAACTGTTTATGGTTTTTAAACGCTTCCGCAACTTTTGTAAACTCTGAATGTTATGTTTTAAAGACCAAAGTATGTTTTGAAATTCATATAGAGGTCTTCGCTATGTCTAATGATCTGAGATCCTGGTTTGTCACGTTCCCAAACGGTGTGATTCCGTTAATTGAAATCTGGGGGTGTGGCAGATTGGTATCAGAGCCTTTGGTTATAGCGAACTAGGTTTGCATTTATAGGCCTAGACTATGACTGTTAGACATTAGACACACATGTTTACACATACTGCCTAGAAATTACATATGACATTATGTAATTGACTTGTTTACACATTCTATGACACTGCACTTACATATGATATTATGTAACAGGCATGGCTTCATCATCAGTTCCTTATGTTATCATTGATGATTCCGAGGACGAGGAGCCGATAGTTCCGGCACCACCATTATCACCACCACCACCTATTCCATCACCTCCACCATATGAGCAGGATGACTCAGATCCGGAGGAGGATCCGGAGGAGGATCCAGACGAGGATCCAGAGGAGGATCCATACGAGGACCCGGATGAGGATCCGGAAGAGGAGCCTGAGGAGGGCACTCAGCAGATCCCTGCTGAGGGACCTTCTACACATTCCCCACCAGCACTAGATGCTCCTGAGCCTAAGAGGCAAAGGACAGACGCCGTGGAGATCGCCAAATTGCGCGAGGATCTGGAGGTAGCAGAAGATAGGATAGCACAGAGATCTCAGGAGTTATGGGATGCTATTGAGAGGCAGGATGATCTTACCCATCTTGTTCACGATATGCGGGATGAGATGATCAATTTGATTGGTCGTCTAGAAGAGTCAGAGAACCGAGAGGAGATTTTGGCGGGCAGGATTGAAGCTTTGGAGGACTTAGTGGTAGTTGAGAATGAGGAACAGGATGAGGATGAGGAGGAAGAACCAGCACCACTTGCTGAGTCCGATCCTGAATCCACCGTTGAGGACGACTGATTATTTTTCATTTCTTCCTTGTTTTATTTAAACTTATTAGGAACGGGTTGTGTTCCTACATTGGTAGTTTGAAAACTTGTATTTCATTTCAAAAGTATTGTACTCAAAGAAAGTTTCTATCTATTAAAGAGTTATCTTTTATTTCCAACAACTGTGTTGATTTATATTACAAGATGTGTTTGTTGTTTTACTTACACATGTTACATTTGATTTTGACTTCGTGCTAACACTTCTTATAAATAGGAAATTAATGGCTGAGGGAAACGTACATATGACTGTTGCTGAGCTCAATGAGCTAATCAAAAACAGAGTTGCAGAGGCAATCGCACAGTATGCTCAGACTCACAACACAGGGCCACAGGGTCCAGCTGGGGGATTGGTTAACCCACAAGTCTGCACGTTCAAGATGTTCTTGGACTGCAAACCTCACAATTTCAAAGGGTCGGAGGGGGCTATTGGACTCCTTCGGTGGATTGAAAAGGCTGAGTCTGTGTTCGAAATGTGCAACTGCCCCGATGAAAGCAAGGTGAAATTTGCTACTGGAACATTGGAGGGTCCAGCACTGACTTGGTGGAACTCCAATGTTCAGACTCTGGGGTTGGGAGAAGCAAATGCGTTGACCTGGAACAACTTCAAAACTTTGCTACAAGAGGAGTATTGTCCTCGTAGTGAAATGCAGAAGTTGGAGGAGGAGTATTGGCACCTCAAGATGGAGGGGTCAAATATTGAGGAGTACACGACCAGATCGCATGAACTGGCCAGACTGCTACCACATATGGCTACTCCAGTTAGCAAGTGGATTGAGAGGTACATTGGAGGACTAGTGCCTCAGATTCAAGGGATGGTTACTTCAGCAAATCCCACCACCATCCAACAAGCTGTTCGTCTAGCACATCAGCTTACTGACCAGGCAGTGTTACAGGGAACCCTGCCTAAGCGAACATCTGCTACCAAGGTAGGAGATCACAAGAGAAAGTGGGAAAGTAACAACTTCAAGGGTAACAACCAACAGCAGAACAGGAAGCAGGACTCAAACAAGTCCTATCATAATTCCAACAGTGGTCAGCAATCATCATCATCGGGGGGCTATATTGGTAAGCACCCCAAGTGCAACAGGTGTGGTTATCATCATACGGGTAACCAGTGTGACAGAGCTAAGTGCCAGAGGTGTGGCAAGATTGGGCATGCGGCTAAAGATTGTCGCGGAGAACTACAGAACAACAATAACCAGAACAATAACCAGAACAACGCTCAGAAAGGTTGTTTTGAGTGTGGCAAAATGGGGCATTTTAAGAAGGATTGCCCACAGCTCAAGAAAGGCGGGGACAATAATGCCAATGGTAATGGAAATGGCAACGGTAATGGAAATGGCACCAACAACAACAACAACAATAACAACAACAACAACAATGGTGCTAGAGGCAGGGCATTTGTGATAGGAGGACGTCAAGCGCGGGAGGATCCCAACATTGTTACGGGTACGTTCCTCTTAAATAATCACTATGCCTCTATGTTATTTGACACCGGTGCCGACCGGAGTTTTGTATCTAGTTCACTTGCTAAGTTGCTAAATGTTAGTCCCACTGCCTTAGATAGTCCATACACTGTGGAATTAGCTGATGGTAAGTTAATAGTAGTGGAAAATATCTTTAAGGGATGTATCCTTGATTTGATGGGTCAAACATTAGAGATTGATCTTATGCCTATTGCCTTAGGCAGTTTTGATGTAGTTATTGGCATGGACTGGTTGTCCAAGAACCAGGCTGAAATTGTATGCCATGAAAAGATTGTTCGCATACCTCTTCCGCAGGGAGAGACATTATATGTACAAGGTGAGAAGAGCAGTACGCCACTGCGTCTCATATCTTGTATGAAAGCACACAAATGTTTGCGGAAAGGTCATACGGCAGTTATAGCACTCATAACTGAAAAGCCGGTAGCTGAGAAGAAGCTTGAAGATATACCAATAGTTTGTGAATTTCCAGAGGTATTTCCAGAAGACTTGCCGGGATTACCGCCTATCAGGCAGGTGGAATTCCGAATTGACCTTACACCAGACGCAGCACCGATAGCTAGGGCGCCTTATCGACTTGCACCGTCTGAGATGCAAGAGTTATCCACACAATTGCAAGAATTGTTGGATAAGGGTTTCATACGACCTAGTTTTTCACCATGGGGAGCTCCAGTATTGTTTGTAAAGAAGAAGGACGGGACTTTCCGTATGTGTATCGATTACCGGGAATTGAATAAGGTTACCATCAAGAACCGGTATCCGTTACCCAGGATTGACGATCTGTTCGATCAATTGCAAGGTTCGAGTTACTACTCGAAGATTGATCTCAGGTCGGGTTATCATCAATTAAGAGTTCAGGAGGAGGATATTCCGAAGACAGCATTTAGGACAAGATATGGTCATTATGAGTTCTTAGTTATGCCATTTGGGTTGACAAACGCTCCAGCTGTATTCATGGATCTCATGAATCGTGTTTGTAAACCTTATCTTGATAAGTTTGTCATTGTTTTCATTGATGACATTCTCATCTATTCACAGTCTGAGGAGGAACACGCTGAACATCTTCGACTATTATTGGAATTATTGAAACAGGAACAACTGTACGCTAAGTTCTCGAAATGTGATTTTTGGATGCGAGAAGTACAGTTCTTGGGGCATATAGTTAATGAAAAGGGCATACATGTTGATCCGGCGAAGATTGAAGCGATTAAGAATTGGGAAGCGCCAAAGACCCCTACCGAGGTACGACAATTCCTTGGTTTGGCGGGTTATTATCGACGATTCATTGAGGGTTTCTCAAAGATCGCTCAACCACTTACAGCTCTTACGCACAAGGGAACAAAGTATAACTGGACTGATAAACAGGAAGCTGCATTTCAGTTATTGAAACAGAAACTCTGCAGTGCACCGATTCTGTCCCTACCGGAAGGAACGAAAGACTTTGCGGTGTATTGTGATGCATCTGGACAGGGTTTAGGATGTGTGTTGATGCAACGTGATAAAGTGATCGCTTATGCTTCCAGACAACTAAGGACGCACGAAAAGAATTACACTACTCATGACTTGGAGTTAGGAGCAGTGGTTTTTGCTTTAAAGATTTGGAGGCATTACTTGTATGGAACTAAGTGTACTATTTACACTGATCATAAGAGTTTACAACATATCTTTGATCAGAAGGAACTCAATATGAGACAACGACGATGGGTTGAGTTGTTGAACGATTATGAGTGTGCGATTAAGTATCACCCGGGAAAGGCTAATGTCGTAGCCGATGCTTTGAGCAGAAAAGATACAACGGGAACAAGACGGGTTCGCGCACTTATGATGATGATACATACCGACTTACCTGACAAAGTACACAGTGCTCAGATTGAGGCCTTGAAAACGGAAAACTTAGTACCGGAATCTTTACGAGGAATGGAAGAACAATTGAATGTTAAACCTGATGGAATTCGTTATTTCATTGATCGAATGTGGATACCTTTATATGGAGGTTTAAGGGAACTCGTGATGGACGAAGCACACAAGTCTAGATATTCAGTCCATCCGGGATCAGACAAGATGTATCATGATTTGAAGGCACTGTATTGGTGGCCTCATATGAAAGCTGATATTGCTAAGTACGTTAGCAAATGTTTGACTTGTTCGAAAGTCAAAGTTGAATATCAGAAGCCATCTGGTTTACTACAACAACCAGAGATACCGATGTGGAAATGGGAACAGATTTCGATGGATTTTATTACTAAGTTACCCCGTACACCGAGTGGTTGTGATACGATATGGGTAATTGTCGATCGATTAACGAAATCTGCACACTTCTTAGCAATAAAGGAAACTGATAAGATGGAGAAACTGACTCGCATTTACATCAAGGAAGTAGTAGCACGGCATGGCGTGCCAATCTCTATCATATCAGATCGGGATGCCCGGTTTACTTCCAATTTTTGGAAATCTCTTCATAAGTCATTGGGGACTCGCTTGGATATGAGTACCGCTTATCATCCACAGACCGACGGTCAAAGTGAACGAACGATTCAAACGCTCGAGGATATGTTACGAGCTTGTGTAATTGACTTTGGTGATAGCTGGGAGAATCATTTACCGTTGGTGGAATTCTCTTACAACAATAGTTATCACACAAGTATTCAAGCAGCACCGTTTGAAGCTTTGTATGGTCGCAAATGTCGTTCACCAGTTTGTTGGGCTGAGATTGGAGACAGTCAGTTAACAGGTCCTGAACTGGTGCACGAAACGACAGAGAAAATAGTTCAAATCCGGAACCGTATGGCAGCGGCTCGGGATCGACAGAAGAGTTATGCAGACAAACGTCGCAAGCCGTTGGAATTTCAAGTAGGAGATCGAGTTCTTCTAAAAGTATCACCTTGGAAAGGTGTGATACGATTCGGCAAGCGCGGAAAGCTTAGTCCACGTTACGTAGGACCTTTTGAGATTCTGAAAAGGATTGGTCCGGTTGCGTACCAACTCAAACTACCGGATGAACTCAGTGGAGTTCATGATGTCTTTCATGTATCAAACTTAAAGAAATGTCTTTCTGACGAGACATTGATTGTACCGTTGGAAGAAATACAAGTAGATGAACAGTTACGATTCATTGAAGAACCAGCAGAAATCATGGACCGAGAGGTCAAACAACTAAAGCAAAGCAAGATTCCGATAGTCAAAGTCCGATGGAATTCAAGACGTGGTCCTGAATTCACATGGGAACGGGAAGACCAAATGATGAAGAAATATCCTCATCTATTCAAAACAGCTACTACTAACACTGAGAGCGCATGTTAAATTTCGGGACGAAATTTCCTTCAACAAGGGGATGACGTGATGCTTTCACACATCAACACTGCAAATTTCAAACTGTAAGCACAAACATTTTATTCAATTGATTTTGTTACAAACATTTGTGCTACATTACATTCTATATATTTTATGTGTTACATTCTATATATTTTATGTGCTACATTTCATATGTTACATGTTATGGTAGTACATACGTGATTAATTACACATATTTTTGCTATGTGCGGGGTTGCATAGTACAAACAGTTTCAGACACTCACTATGTGTGAGGTTACACAACACAGTACGATGATCAAACACAAACAGTCACAGTTAGGTGAACTAACTAGTGTACACTCAAACAGTCGCATTGAACGATCACATTGAATTGTGATGTTGCAAGCATTAGACTTTGTGTGTGAGTACACACAAGCACACAGAATGATCAAATCACACTAACACGTACGATTTAAACTCGTAAGTAGTTTCCTAACTACTCTTAACACTTGCTAATTTTCGGGACGAAAATTCCTTCAACAAGGGGATGATGTGACAATCCGACTTTTCAAGTTAACCTTGTTAACCTCCGTAGGCCCAACAAGGCCAATGAAGGCCCAACAAGGCCAATGAAGGCCCAACAAGGCCAATGAAGGCCCAACAAGGCCAATGAAGGCCCAATAAGGTCCATGAAGGCCCAGTAAAGCCAAAGAAGATCCAGTGAAGTCAAGGAAGACCCAACAAGACAAATCAGTTCCAATAAAGTCTATGAAGGCCCAACAGAACTAAGTTAGGCCAATAGGGGCAAATGAGGCCCAATGTAAACAAATTAAGGCCCAATAAGGCCCAGGGAGGCCCAATGAAATCTAGGAAGGCCCAGTAAAGTTTAGATAGGCCCAATGGTATTTTGAGGCCCAATTAGTTTAATTTAGGCCAACAATGATTAAAAGAAGCCGATTAGTAACAATTAGGGATTTTAAGCTCAACTTTGTTAATCGAATTATTATGCAATAGAGTTAAACCATATCTAAAGGATGTAATTTTGTAGAAATCAGTCTCAAATTGTTCTAATTGCTGAATTAAGACTTATAATTAAGTTAAAAGTTCAATTTTGACTTTATAAGTCAAAATTCGTTTAGAAAATAGGAAATAAATTCGAAATGTAGTAAATTCGAGGTTGTAATTGCAAATTTATCATCCATAATCATTGTAATAATGATTATGAACCGTTTACATACGTTTTTACCTGTTAGAATTCGAATTGAATGAAATTAAGGGCTCAAATGTTGTAACCGTTACATGACTACATCAAAAGCATGAAATTTGATTTCTATCCTCACAATTGCGTATCCTTACACCACAATCGGCACCCTCAGAACCTTCTTCAACCGCCAATTCAATTTTAGAAGCCACGAGAAGAAGGGTTGATTCAAAGATTTGGCCGAAGAACACCCAATAGTCGACTGACATCAATTCGAGATCAATTCAGGTAATCCTTGATTCCTACACTTTCTAAACATGCCGAATAAGGTTTAACCCAAATCAATTTCGGTTGATAATATCGAATTATAAGAGTTCAAGTATTTAGGGTTCTTGTCAAAGTCGTTTTGGGGATTTTTATACAAATGAGTTCTGGAATTGAATTGAATGTTATAGGAAGCTTCATAATGTGCCGATTAAGCTTAAACACAAAACAATTTCTGGTTTTAATATCGGATTAATAGAAATCGAATTCTAGGGTTCTTATTAGGAAACGATTTGGGGGTTTCCATAAAAATCAGTTGCAGAACCAAATTAAATGATATGATAAGCTTCATAAGGTTCCGATCAAACAGTTTATCATAACAATTTCATTTAGAAACATCGAATTCTATAATTTCGATATTAGAGTTTATGTTAAGAAACTGTTTTAGGGATTTCGTATCAAAACGAATTGTAGAATCAAATTAAAGGTTATATATAGCTTCAGAGGGTATCGATTAAGATTAAACCTAAGTTAATTGTGTCTGATAACATCGAATTTTAAGAGATTTGGCATCTAGGGTTCGTGAATCGAACGGCTATGAGATTTTGATCTAAATTGGTTTAATAATCGAATTGGATCAGTCCCTAGACTCGAATAGATCACAGTAACAAACCTCTAAGAGATTAGGATTGATCGGATTCGGGTTGAGGGTCAATTGGTTGGTTTTGGGTTCGGTTGAGAAGCATAGGGGAACCGATCAAGTGTTGTTTAAAACAATTAATTTGAGATGGCTTTTGCGAAACCCTAGCGGGCTTGACTGGTTAAAGGCGTGTGTGTTGGAGTTGAGGGTCGCGGGTTCGAGTCCCGGCCCAACCATTTTTGGGTTTTTTTTATGCTAATTTAGTATTCAACCATATTTTATTCGTTTTAACTCCGTTTTAATCCGTTCGAGTTGCGTTGGAACCGTAACGGGAATACGAACGTATTAGAATAGAAAAATCCATATTTTAATCCGAACACGAAATCGCGTATAATTACGTTAAATTAAATAAATCGTGTAGGATTTTATTAAACGATTTCAAAAGCACGCGTAATTCCGTATGCATAATTCTCACACTCTAACATACGTATGTTGATACGTATGTGATTTCAAGCACAAAACGACATTCCGAATAACTGTAGGTTAATGTTTAAATCACAGATTCTTCGTAGAGGATTTCTACGCAAGTTCACACGTATTTGATCATTCTGCTATTATCAAAGGTGCGTACACGGCCCCTTTCTTATTTTAAACTGTTTTGGGGGAGAAAACATGTGCAACAAACTGTTTTTAGATACATATCACTTGCATGAGTTAGCTGTTTACATTATGTGACAACATATCAACTTGAAAGTCCTTACACACCTCGAACCGTTTAGTTTGCTGTAATGCAAAGCGTGGTAGTTGGAAATAGATCTATTAGGTTTGACAAACCTCACCTGGTAGATGGGATCTACGCAGGTGTTTGACTGACCAAACACAATTTTACTATTGTTGTGATAGACAATAGTGGCAAGGCGAAAACATGATATAGCATGGCAATCCGTCAGCTTCGGTGTCGAACACGTATGTAAATAGTTTATATGACTAGCTATCATGACTGTGCATGTGTGATTATGTTATCTACAATCTTGTTATTCAAACTGTTGTTTTGAACATTGTGATTACTTAAAACCTGTGTTATGCACCAACCTTTGTGTTGACTTGATTTGCATGTTTTCTCAGGACGCTAAGGCGCGCATTAAAGATGGCATGGACTAGGAGATAGAGTCGCATGCATTTTTGAACATTTTAAATATTTGGATTTAAACATTTGGAACTTTGTTTTGGTAATTTACATCTTTCAACTGTTTATGGTTTTTAAACGCTTCCGCAACTTTTGTAAACTCTGAATGTTATGTAAAGACCAAAGTATGTTTTGAAATTCATATAGAGGTCTTCGCTATGTCTAATGATCTGAGATCCTGGTTTGTCACGTTCCCAAACGGTGTGATTCCGTTAGTTGAAATCTGGGGGTGTGACAGTAGAAGAGGGTGTAAGAACTAGAAGTTCTATGCATGAAGCAAATGTTTGCTTGTTCTCCTGTTTTCTATCCCAAATAGAACCTAAGAAGGTTGCAGAGGCATTAAAAGATAACAGTTGGGTAGAAGCTATGCAAGAAGAACTTCTTCAGTTTCAAAGACAAGGAGTTTGGAAGACCATGCCTTTGCCTAAAAAGTATGCCATTGGAACCAAATGGGGAGTTTAGAAACAAGAAGGATGACAAATCTGTTGTCTTCAAGAACAAAGCAAGATTGCGCTGTTCAGGGATACTCTCAAGAGGAAGGCATTTGACTATGATGAGGTCTTTGCAATGGTCGCCAGAATTGAAGCTATCAGAATATTTTTGGCATTTGCAGCTGCAAAAGATTTCAAAGTATTTCACATGGATGAGGTGCATTGACTTTCATGGAAATTGATGAAGAAGTATATGTGTGTCAACCTCCAGGATTTGAAGATCCAAAGTTTCCTGATTATGTCTGTACCTTGATACAGGCTCTTTATGGGTTACATTGTCTTTCAAATAAATCTGGTGGTTGGGACCAAGTTCCATCTGATTTAGCTTCGGCTATTCATGGCTTGGTTTCTAATCAACTGTTTAACTTTTCTGCTTTTATTTTTAATAATTTGGTTGACAACATCACGTCACCAAAGAAATTTTGTATGTATCCCAGGTTTTTGCAACACATTTTTAATGAAGAGTTGGGAACTTCCCTTTCTCTAACTGGGAATACTTACAAAATGCCCTTGGTCTCTTCAAGGTTTTTGTGCAACTCAAGAAGAAGAGTGCTCAGTTCTCTGGGACATTCACTCCTCTTCTTCCCTCTATGGAGTCCACTGCTCCAGAAGGTGACAGCTCTGTTAACCCCACAGATGCTGAACCCACACCTTCCACTTTTGTCCCCACCCCATAAAAGTCACTTACAAACGCAAACGAAACCCTGTGCAACTCTCTACAGTTGCTCAGGCTCCTTCTACTGAACCCACAAAGAAAAAGGTTAAAAGAACTGCTCAGGGCACAGTTCCACCTAAGGTGCAAGCCACACATGTTGTCTTTCCACAGGTTCTTCCTCTGGAACCTGTGGCTGCCCTTAACCAGCCTGAAAGCACTCAGAATATGTCACCACACATATCTGAGAATATTCAAAGGGATGCACCCATAGTTGAGTCTGCTTCTCATGAAGCAACTTCATTAGATCAGAGACTGTCTCCCAAGTCTCCAGGTTTGTATCATCCAGAAATGCCCCCCACCCATACTATTACCCAGGCTCTTGGAACTTCTGCCGTACCTGTGGAGGAACCACTCTCTCCCACTACCCAAACTTTAATGAGAGTGGTGACACAGTTACAGGCAAGGTTTCCTGACCCAGAGCCTATCATATCAGAGGTTGGCCCCAGTAGTTTTGAAGGGGTCAATGCAGGTGAGGCTGCCACTACTGTTGATCTTAATCAAGATCCACAGGACAGTGGTACAGGCACTAGGACCTCACCTGCGGCAACCTATGTTGGGGAGGACTTCTTTGAGGTTCTTCTCAATGAAGGGAATCCAGGGTGCCAAGAAACCACATCTGGTGGTGGAGGTGCAGGAGCTCGGCTCAGTACTCCATCGCCCCATGACTCTACTCCGGTAAAAGAGGGCACAACCACACAGGAATTGACGGCTACAATAACTTCCCTCCAAGCCAGGGTAGCTCACTTAGAAGCTGAGGTGGCTACCCTGCGGCTTGAGATCCAGACCAAAGAAGCAACCATTCTGGATCTCAGGAGGCGTCCACCTGTTATTCTACATCCTTTTCATCCTGATCCTGCTACTTTGTAACACCCAAACTTTACACACGATTACACGTGTCCCATTTTTAGGTCCCAAATTAAACTTTATCAAAAATCATGTTCGGAAGCGTGAAATTAACATTTCATAATTTAAACACACTTAATTTCATAATATTTACATTTATGATTAATAAAACTAGTGTGTTTAAGTTTAATACCACCAAAGATTTTACATAACGTTTGGTTCTGCTTCACAACGTGCCCAATCTGATCGCCTGATGCATATCTATCTTTAACCTGTAACATCACATATAAGGTCACAATTAGTTCGTTAGAACTAAGTAAGTAACCCCTCCCAAATTCCCAAATCTCATTTAAACCCATCCACATACATATCATATGGATGTTAATCAATTTAGATAATAACATATCATATTCCAACATCAACTTGCACACAACACACATTGTGCATTTATTTCCCTTAATGGGACATTTCACATTTATGATTATATTATCTAATCCCACTTTACCACCAGCACCTCTGGCTAAATTAAAACACCATACATATATAAATATATAATTATTGGGTCAACCAATTACCCACACACCTGTGGTTTCAACAATTTAGTTTCCGGATTAACCGGTTATCCACACATTTGTGGTATCATACATATATTTTTAAGTCTTAAGATGTTCACCCACCGGTCCTTCCATCTAAGACAATTGCTAGCACCTCTAGCTATCCATCATTGTGGAGTCAAAATATTGAGTCTAAGATGTTCACCACCGGTACTTCCATCTAGACAATTGCCAGCACCTCTGGCTATCCACCATTGTGGAGTCAAATATTAAGTCTAAGATGTTCACCCACCGGTACTTCCATCTAGACAATTGCTAGCACCTCTAGCTATCCACCATTGTGGAGTCAAATATTAAGTCTAAGATGTTCACCCACCGGTACTTCCATCTAGACAATTGCCAGCACCTCTGGCTATCCACCATTGTGGAGTCAAATATTAAGTCTAAGATGTTCACCCACCGGTACTTCCATCTAGACAATTGCTAGCACCTCTAGCTATCCACCATTGTGGAGTCAAATATTAAGTCTAAGATGTTCACCCACCGGTACTTCCATCTAGACAATTGCTAGCACCTCTAGCTATCCACCATTGTGGAGTCAAATATTAAGTCTAAGATGTTCACCCACCGGTACTTCCATCTAGACAATTGCTAGCACCTCTAGCTATCCACCATTGTGGAGTCATAACATCAAAATGTAAAAATACATTTTTCACAATCAAAATTTAAGCTGAGTCATTTCTATTCGAATTGACTCTCACAATGTAATAATATCACATTACCAATCATCAACTATTAATCACAATAGTTTAATCAAAATTACACTATGGTGTTCACATTTCTGTACTTCCACCATAGCTATTTGTCAGCACCTCTGACTATTCACACATTTGTGATATCATACTCAAACACCGACTCATCCGGCTATTATTATGCAATCTGTGTTGCATACTTAATTCAATCGTAACATAAACACATTGGAACTTAACATATGTACTTTAGAGTCTATTAACTCAATTAGTTCCAATCTAGTTATGCACATTTATTCAAATGAATCAATAAATATATATCACAATCAAGTAGACTCTGTCTACTACTTATATGTAATGTTACAGTAAGTTGGGTAACTTACCTGGTTCAAGCGGTTGTTCACTTCCTACAACCTCGTTTCCACTCCTGTGAATCGTCCTTTGACTTTCACCACCAATACCTAGTTGTATTCACATATATACAACTAGTTTCAATACATATAGCACATACAATCAAGTTTAACGCACTTGACTGATTTGACTTCCTCAAAGTCAATTTATCAATTAATTGACTCTATCTTACTATATTTAGTAAGTTTTAGTCAATTAATCATATCCCATGCCTTCCTTGGCATTTCATCGAATAATTGATGTTCATTATATTAGTTACGATCTTTAATTATTTTTATTATTCAATTTTTATTTTTAAGATCATAACTGTTAACAAGTTTAACATCAATTCATCACAATCGTCGTTTAACCCATGGATTATAATCCATGTTTCATTTAAAATCATATTCAACCCATCCTACTAGATATCAGACCATGATATGGGTTTCATAACAACCGGACATTATCCCGGCTTCAAAACGAAGATTTCACCATCAAAATATCAAGTTCTTCGTTTCTAACAATTCCTAGTTATCAACTAGGCAATAATCAATACCCATAATCATAGTATTACATTCAGATCTAGATTTAATCCATACAATATTAAACTAGTAGGATAAAACGAACCGTTACCTAATCTGACGGATTTCTGCGGGTAGAATAGCGATCTATACTTGCAGAAACGTTCCTGGGTGCGATCCAGATGTTTGGAAGGCTTCCAAATGAAGATTTAATGCTAAAGATGTGTGTGGGTGCGTTTTTGGATGAAAATGATCGAATTATATGAAAAAATTGTGTTCTGCTGCAAATCTGATCCATTTAGACAACTTTTGCCGACATAGGTCCCCGGGCGCATCGCCCCAACTGGTGCACCCAGTTGGGGCGTACCGCCCCACATCAGCATTGTCAATTTTGATTTTTTTCTTGTTTTCGCGATTCCGGGAGCATACGAACTCCGTTTTGCGCACGGTTTTCGCCTACGTTCACGATTTTTCGAGCTCTTTCCAATGGTTATAATTTCAAGACCTGAAAAATTCAAAATATATGATCTCTTATTTAACGCTATCTTCAACTTAGCGTATCTTGAAATCAGAGCCTCGTTTCGTGATTTCGCTTACACTCATTCTCTTCATTCTTGAGTTATGATTCTAACCTGAGAATTTTGAGTTTCATAGTAACCATCACAATCGTTCAATTAACGATTATCACAATTACATTTCGTTTTATTAAAAACGGGTCGTTACAAATCTCCCCTCCTTACAAAGGTTTCGTCCTCGAAACCGCTCAGACATTAAAAAGAAAATAATAGAATTCTTCATCTCATCTTTTGACCCCAACATGGCGTCAAATCCCCTTATATTATTCCATTGAACCTTCACCTGGTTCAGGGATTTGTTTTCAACTGGTTGACTTTCCTGTCAATATAGTTATCGATTGTTCCACACATTTCAACTTGTCATAATTTCCAAATCTTCTAGTGGCATGTAAACTGATTCATTAGCCAGACATTTTCTTAGATATAACACATGAAAAGTATCATGTATACCATTCAATTCCTCCGGTAACTCAATACGATAAGTAACACTACCTATCCGAGCTATAATTCAGAATGGTTCGATAAAACGTGGCTTAACTTCCCTTACTTTCTAAAACGTATCACACCTTTCCACGGTGAGACTTTTAACAATACAAATTCTCTCACCTGGAATTCAATAATCCTCATGTGCTTATCAACATAGGAATTCTGACGGTCTTGTGCCGCCTTCAAATGAACTAGAATCTAATTTATACGTTCATTTGTTACTTTAACTGCCTTTTTATTTGCCAATTCTCATTGCCCAACTTCTCCTCAACACAGGAGTACGACATTTTCTCCCATACAACATTTCATATGGAGGCATTCCAATACTGGAATGATAACTGTTATCGCATAAGAATTCGGTTAAAGGTAAATAATCATCTCAACTACCCCCAAAATTAATTATACATGCTCGTCACATATCTTCCAACGTTTGAATGGTCATTTCACTTTGACCATCAATCTGAGGATGATACGCCGTGCTTATCAACAATCCTATTTCTTTTTGAAATTTCTCCAGAAATGAGAAGTAAATTAAGTGTCTCGATCAGTACTAATCGCCACCGGCACACCATGCCTAGACACTACTTCCCTAACATATATAAATGAACGTAATCATTATACATGATTTTACCTAATCAATCCACAATTGATTATTTGGTTTGACTTTCCTCATCCAAACCAAATCATACACTCAAGTGTATTTCTACACACAATAAATATCCTATTTCTTTACAAATAGGCATACCTCTGACTTTTTAAAGTCGAACATCATGTATAACGTATTTAACACACAACCACAACCGAATGACTTAACATTCGCGTCATTCATTCATTTATATAGATAGACATTCTTATCTACCATTCATGCTCAACCATTATCATTCAACACAACACATATGTGCACACAAAACTCCAATTGTGCATCATATTTCCCAAAAGTCAAACTTAAACAATTCAACTCTTGAAATTTGATGTCTACACTCTTGTAGATCATCTTTTGTTCACATAACTTCTACATTAAGATGGTTGTTTACACTCTTGTAAATCAACTCAATCATTATTACTAGTTGAATGTTCACACTCCTTGTAAATCATTCAACGACAATAACCACACTAATCATAATTATTTACATCGAATTCAATTAAAACAACAATTCACATGTATGCTAAATGCACAATGACTTGTAGTGTGGACTCATCTAATCCTACAACTACAAGTCCATCAAATGGGTAATTTACACACCATTTGAACGCATTCACTTGTGTTTACATTTATATTGATCACCAATTGAGTTTTACACATATGATCACAACACTTATGATTCATTATCACAAGTTTAAACAACTCAATGGTAACAGGTGACTTACTATCATGTATATGTACATGGTTTACCCCCAATGCCACAAAATGTGGACTTACATGACAAATATCAATGCCATTTCATTATGGACTTACATGACAATATTAATGCCACGCACCAGTGGTCTTACATCAGTTTCACATGAATGTGAAGCATCACCCATTATCCGTGTCAGTTATTCTAAATATATAACGACACTTTCATTAATTATGTAATTTATCATAATATTAACGAGTTTCAACAAAACTCAGATTGTTACATCCAATATTTTATTCAACAATCTCAAATACCACCCCCGTGGTTTCATATTCATATACTTCCACACAATGTGGATTATCATCAATTTATAGTGTCAACTATAAATTATCATTTAGTAACACCTTGCAACTTATGCATTTAGCACATGACATTCATCTACTACTACAAGACATCTATCAAATAGTTAAGTACCACCACCATGTGGTTTCATATTTTCAACATTTCATGACACATATGGTCAATTTACCATTCAATTTATCACAATTACTACAAGTCAATTACAAATAGTTTCAATCAGCATACTCACATAACACATAAGCACTAATATGTCTTATGGTTTCATATTAATGAGTAAATAACTCACCTATTCACATTAATCATAACTTTGACTTTTTAAAAGTCAACATCATTCGACACATACTCACATATTGATCTATCCACACGCATGTGGATTTTTTTTTTTTCCATTGCCTCTCTAAAGAGGAGTTACATGACAACTCAATGTCATTCCAAGATGGTTTTACACATCAAACATAACGCCACTCACTAGTGGTCTTACATGTCAAACCCAATGCCACCCACCAGTGGTCTTACATGTTAAACACACAAAATGCCATAAGTCATGGTCTTAAATTTGCTTTAACACTATTATAAATAGTTTCCAATTCAATGTGTCAATTACTATTAACATATAATGACACTATCACTAGTTATGAAATCATATCATAACATTCACCATACGTATACACATTGTATACTTACAACTCTATATATCACGCATATAGATTATATGCATATTATATAAATTATTAACATGTTTAAATCATTACATTTCAAACTTAAACATGTATGAACACATAAACATAATTATGTGTCCTTTTTCCCCATTTTACCCTAAACGGGTCAAATTTCACATTTTTTTTTATTCGTGTATACACACCAAAACATTTTCCATGTTCAAATGGATTAATTCCCTCAACACATCAAGTGTCATTGCCTACACTCATGTAGGTCTTTTCACATTAATTTTCCAATTCATTTCTCTTGAATTGGTAACACTATTACCCATAAGTAATAGATACATTAAACTCATAACAACTTACCTAATCTCAATAGCCTAAGTATAAAATGATCCCCATAAAAGCTTGTTCATATCATGTTTGCACTAGTAAGTTGGCCAGACATACTAGTCCACTCATTATATGCCCAATTCCTTACTTTCTTCATTTCATACTCAACCATTGATTTCGGTTTCAAATAATCACATAATCACACTTAACATGTATTGATTCACATTACATTTAACAATTATAATACAGGACATAGATATGCTAACCTCATACATTCGGCATCATGATCGGGTCTTCGAATCAAACGTTATGTCTTCATATCAAGAGCATAAAAGTTTGAGATCAAGTGTTCATGACGCACTTGATTCACTCAAACCAATGCTCTGATACCAACTCTGTAACACCCAAACTTTACACACGATTACACGTGTCCCATTTTTAGGTCCCAAATTAAACTTTATCAAAAATCATGTTCGGAAGCGTGAAATTAACATTTCATAATTTAAACACACTTAATTTCATAATATTTACATTTATGATTAATAAAACTAGTGTGTTTAAGTTTAATACCACCAAAGATTTTACATAACGTTTGGTTCTGCTTCACAACGTGCCCAATCTGATCGCCTGATGCATATCTATCTTTAACCTGTAACATCACATATAAGGTCACAATTAGTTCGTTAGAACTAAGTAAGTAACCCCTCCCAAATTCCCAAATCTCATTTAAACCCATCCACATACATATCATATGGATGTTAATCAATTTAGATAATAACATATCATATTCCAACATCAACTTGCACACAACACACATTGTGCATTTATTTCCCTTAATGGGACATTTCACATTTATGATTATATTATCTAATCCCACTTTACCACCAGCACCTCTGGCTAAATTAAAACACCATACATATATAAATATATAATTATTGGGTCAACCAATTACCCACACACCTGTGGTTTCAACAATTTAGTTTCCGGATTAACCGGTTATCCACACATTTGTGGTATCATACATATATTTTTAAGTCTTAAGATGTTCACCCACCGGTCCTTCCATCTAAGACAATTGCTAGCACCTCTAGCTATCCATCATTGTGGAGTCAAAATATTGAGTCTAAGATGTTCACCACCGGTACTTCCATCTAGACAATTGCCAGCACCTCTGGCTATCCACCATTGTGGAGTCAAATATTAAGTCTAAGATGTTCACCCACCGGTACTTCCATCTAGACAATTGCTAGCACCTCTAGCTATCCACCATTGTGGAGTCAAATATTAAGTCTAAGATGTTCACCCACCGGTACTTCCATCTAGACAATTGCCAGCACCTCTGGCTATCCACCATTGTGGAGTCAAATATTAAGTCTAAGATGTTCACCCACCGGTACTTCCATCTAGACAATTGCTAGCACCTCTAGCTATCCACCATTGTGGAGTCAAATATTAAGTCTAAGATGTTCACCCACCGGTACTTCCATCTAGACAATTGCTAGCACCTCTAGCTATCCACCATTGTGGAGTCAAATATTAAGTCTAAGATGTTCACCCACCGGTACTTCCATCTAGACAATTGCTAGCACCTCTAGCTATCCACCATTGTGGAGTCATAACATCAAAATGTAAAAATACATTTTTCACAATCAAAATTTAAGCTGAGTCATTTCTATTCGAATTGACTCTCACAATGTAATAATATCACATTACCAATCATCAACTATTAATCACAATAGTTTAATCAAAATTACACTATGGTGTTCACATTTCTGTACTTCCACCATAGCTATTTGTCAGCACCTCTGACTATTCACACATTTGTGATATCATACTCAAACACCGACTCATCCGGCTATTATTATGCAATCTGTGTTGCATACTTAATTCAATCGTAACATAAACACATTGGAACTTAACATATGTACTTTAGAGTCTATTAACTCAATTAGTTCCAATCTAGTTATGCACATTTATTCAAATGAATCAATAAATATATATCACAATCAAGTAGACTCTGTCTACTACTTATATGTAATGTTACAGTAAGTTGGGTAACTTACCTGGTTCAAGCGGTTGTTCACTTCCTACAACCTCGTTTCCACTCCTGTGAATCGTCCTTTGACTTTCACCACCAATACCTAGTTGTATTCACATATATACAACTAGTTTCAATACATATAGCACATACAATCAAGTTTAACGCACTTGACTGATTTGACTTCCTCAAAGTCAATTTATCAATTAATTGACTCTATCTTACTATATTTAGTAAGTTTTAGTCAATTAATCATATCCCATGCCTTCCTTGGCATTTCATCGAATAATTGATGTTCATTATATTAGTTACGATCTTTAATTATTTTTATTATTCAATTTTTATTTTTAAGATCATAACTGTTAACAAGTTTAACATCAATTCATCACAATCGTCGTTTAACCCATGGATTATAATCCATGTTTCATTTAAAATCATATTCAACCCATCCTACTAGATATCAGACCATGATATGGGTTTCATAACAACCGGACATTATCCCGGCTTCAAAACGAAGATTTCACCATCAAAATATCAAGTTCTTCGTTTCTAACAATTCCTAGTTATCAACTAGGCAATAATCAATACCCATAATCATAGTATTACATTCAGATCTAGATTTAATCCATACAATATTAAACTAGTAGGATAAAACGAACCGTTACCTAATCTGACGGATTTCTGCGGGTAGAATAGCGATCTATACTTGCAGAAACGTTCCTGGGTGCGATCCAGATGTTTGGAAGGCTTCCAAATGAAGATTTAATGCTAAAGATGTGTGTGGGTGCGTTTTTGGATGAAAATGATCGAATTATATGAAAAAATTGTGTTCTGCTGCAAATCTGATCCATTTAGACAACTTTTGCCGACATAGGTCCCCGGGCGCATCGCCCCAACTGGTGCACCCAGTTGGGGCGTACCGCCCCACATCAGCATTGTCAATTTTGATTTTTTTCTTGTTTTCGCGATTCCGGGAGCATACGAACTCCGTTTTGCGCACGGTTTTCGCCTACGTTCACGATTTTTCGAGCTCTTTCCAATGGTTATAATTTCAAGACCTGAAAAATTCAAAATATATGATCTCTTATTTAACGCTATCTTCAACTTAGCGTATCTTGAAATCAGAGCCTCGTTTCGTGATTTCGCTTACACTCATTCTCTTCATTCTTGAGTTATGATTCTAACCTGAGAATTTTGAGTTTCATAGTAACCATCACAATCGTTCAATTAACGATTATCACAATTACATTTCGTTTTATTAAAAACGGGTCGTTACAAATCTCCCCTCCTTACAAAGGTTTCGTCCTCGAAACCGCTCAGACATTAAAAAGAAAATAATAGAATTCTTCATCTCATCTTTTGACCCCAACATGGCGTCAAATCCCCTTATATTATTCCATTGAACCTTCACCTGGTTCAGGGATTTGTTTTTCAACTGGTTGACTTTCCTGTCAATATAGTTATCGATTGTTCCACACATTTCAACTTGTCATAATTTCCAAATCTTCTAGTGGCATGTAAACTGATTCATTAGCCAGACATTTTCTTAGATATAACACATGAAAAGTATCATGTATACCATTCAATTCCTCCGGTAGCTCAATACGATAAGTAACACTACCTATCCGAGCTATAATTCAGAATGGTTCGATAAAACGTGGCTTAACTTCCCTTACTTTCTAAAACGTATCACACCTTTCCACGGTGAGACTTTTAACAATACAAATTCTCTCACCTGGAGTTCAATAATCCTCATGTGCTTATCAACATAGGAATTCTGACGGTCTTGTGCCGCCTTCAAATGAACTAGAATCTAATTTATACGTTCATTTGTTACTTTAACTGCCTTTTTATTTGCCAATTCTCATTGCCCAACTTCTCCTCAACACAGGAGTACGACATTTTCTCCCATACAACATTTCATATGGAGGCATTCCAATACTGGAATGATAACTGTTATCGCATAAGAATTCGGTTAAAGGTAAATAATCATCTCAACTACCCCCAAAATTAATTATACATGCTCGTCACATATCTTCCAACGTTTGAATGGTCATTTCACTTTGACCATCAATCTGAGGATGATACGCCGTGCTTATCAACAATCCTATTTCTTTTTGAAATTTCTCCAGAAATGAGAAGTAAATTAAGTGTCTCGATCAGTACTAATCGCCACCGGCACACCATGCCTAGACACTACTTCCCTAACATATATAAATGAACGTAATCATTATACATGATTTTACCTAATCAATCCACAATTGATTATTTGGTTTGACTTTCCTCATCCAAACCAAATCATACACTCAAGTGTATTTCTACACACAATAAATATCCTATTTCTTTACAAATAGGCATACCTCTGACTTTTTAAAGTCGAACATCATGTATAACGTATTTAACACACAACCACAACCGAATGACTTAACATTCGCGTTATTCATTCATTTATATAGATAGACATTCTTATCTACCATTCATGCTCAACCATTATCATTCAACACAACACATATGTGCACACAAAACTCCAATTGTGCATCATATTTCCCAAAAGTCAAACTTAAACAATTCAACTCTTGAAATTTGATGTCTACACTCTTGTAGATCATCTTTTGTTCACATAACTTCTACATTAAGATGGTTGTTTACACTCTTGTAAATCAACTCAATCATTATTACTAGTTGAATGTTCACACTCCTTGTAAATCATTCAACGACAATAACCACACTAATCATAATTATTTACATCGAATTCAATTAAAACAACAATTCACATGTATGCTAAATGCACAATGACTTGTAGTGTGGACTCATCTAATCCTACAACTACAAGTCCATCAAATGGGTAATTTACACACCATTTCAACGCATTCACTTGTGTTTACATTTATATTGATCACCAATTGAGTTTTACACATATGATCACAACACTTATGATTCATTATCACAAGTTTAAACAACTCAATGGTAACAGGTGACTTACTATCATGTATATGTACATGGTTTACCCCCAATGCCACAAAATGTGGACTTACATGACAAATATCAATGCCATTTCATTATGGACTTACATGACAATATTAATGCCACGCACCAGTGGTCTTACATCAGTTTCACATGAATGTGAAGCATCACCCATTATCCGTGTCAGTTATTCTAAATATATAACGACACTTTCATTAATTATGTAATTTATCATAATATTAACGAGTTTCAACAAAACTCAGATTGTTACATCCAATATTTTATTCAACAATCTCAAATACCACCCCCGTGGTTTCATATTCATATACTTCCACACAATGTGGATTATCATCAATTTATAGTGTCAACTATAAATTATCATTTAGTAACACCTTGCAACTTATGCATTTAGCACATGACATTCATCTACTACTACAAGACATCTATCAAATAGTTAAGTACCACCACCATGTGGTTTCATATTTTCAACATTTCATGACACATATGGTCAATTTACCATTCAATTTATCACAATTACTACAAGTCAATTACAAATAGTTTCAATCAGCATACTCACATAACACATAAGCACTAATATGTCTTATGGTTTCATATTAATGAGTAAATAACTCACCTATTCACATTAATCATAACTTTGACTTTTTAAAAGTCAACATCATTCGACACATACTCACATATTGATCTATCCACACGCATGTGGATTTTTTTTTTTTCATTGCCTCTCTAAAGAGGAGTTACATGACAACTCAATGTCATTCCAAGATGGTTTTACACATCAAACATAACGCCACTCACTAGTGGTCTTACATGTCAAACCCAATGCCACCCACCAGTGGTCTTACATGTTAAACACACAAAATGCCATAAGTCATGGTCTTAAATTTGCTTTAACACTATTATAAATAGTTTCCAATTCAATGTGTCAATTACTATTAACATATAATGACACTATCACTAGTTATGAAATCATATCATAACATTCACCATACGTATACACATTGTATACTTACAACTCTATATATCACGCATATAGATTATATGCATATTATATAAATTATTAACATGTTTAAATCATTACATTTCAAACTTAAACATGTATGAACACATAAACATAATTATGTGTCCTTTTTCCCCATTTTACCCTAAACGGGTCAAATTTCACATTTTTTTTTATTCGTGTATACACACCAAAACATTTTCCATGTTCAAATGGATTAATTCCCTCAACACATCAAGTGTCATTGCCTACACTCATGTAGGTCTTTTCACATTAATTTTCCAATTCATTTCTCTTGAATTGGTAACACTATTACCCATAAGTAATAGATACATTAAACTCATAACAACTTACCTAATCTCAATAGCCTAAGTATAAAATGATCCCCATAAAAGCTTGTTCATATCATGTTTGCACTAGTAAGTTGGCCAGACATACTAGTCCACTCATTATATGCCCAATTCCTTACTTTCTTCATTTCATACTCAACCATTGATTTCGGTTTCAAATAATCACATAATCACACTTAACATGTATTGATTCACATTACATTTAACAATTATAATACAGGACATAGATATGCTAACCTCATACATTCGGCATCATGATCGGGTCTTCGAATCAAACGTTATGTCTTCATATCAAGAGCATAAAAGTTTGAGATCAAGTGTTCATGACGCACTTGATTCACTCAAACCAATGCTCTGATACCAACTCTGTAACACCCAAACTTTACACACGATTACACGTGTCCCATTTTTAGGTCCCAAATTAAACTTTATCAAAAATCATGTTCGGAAGCGTGAAATTAACATTTCATAATTTAAACACACTTAATTTCATAATATTTACATTTATGATTAATAAAACTAGTGTGTTTAAGTTTAATACCACCAAAGATTTTACATAACGTTTGGTTCTGCTTCACAACGTGCCCAATCTGATCGCCTGATGCATATCTATCTTTAACCTGTAACATCACATATAAGGTCACAATTAGTTCGTTAGAACTAAGTAAGTAACCCCTCCCAAATTCCCAAATCTCATTTAAACCCATCCACATACATATCATATGGATGTTAATCAATTTAGATAATAACATATCATATTCCAACATCAACTTGCACACAACACACATTGTGCATTTATTTCCCTTAATGGGACATTTCACATTTATGATTATATTATCTAATCCCACTTTACCACCAGCACCTCTGGCTAAATTAAAACACCATACATATATAAATATATAATTATTGGGTCAACCAATTACCCACACACCTGTGGTTTCAACAATTTAGTTTCCGGATTAACCGGTTATCCACACATTTGTGGTATCATACATATATTTTTAAGTCTTAAGATGTTCACCCACCGGTCCTTCCATCTAAGACAATTGCTAGCACCTCTAGCTATCCATCATTGTGGAGTCAAAATATTGAGTCTAAGATGTTCACCACCGGTACTTCCATCTAGACAATTGCCAGCACCTCTGGCTATCCACCATTGTGGAGTCAAATATTAAGTCTAAGATGTTCACCCACCGGTACTTCCATCTAGACAATTGCTAGCACCTCTAGCTATCCACCATTGTGGAGTCAAATATTAAGTCTAAGATGTTCACCCACCGGTACTTCCATCTAGACAATTGCCAGCACCTCTGGCTATCCACCATTGTGGAGTCAAATATTAAGTCTAAGATGTTCACCCACCGGTACTTCCATCTAGACAATTGCTAGCACCTCTAGCTATCCACCATTGTGGAGTCAAATATTAAGTCTAAGATGTTCACCCACCGGTACTTCCATCTAGACAATTGCTAGCACCTCTAGCTATCCACCATTGTGGAGTCAAATATTAAGTCTAAGATGTTCACCCACCGGTACTTCCATCTAGACAATTGCTAGCACCTCTAGCTATCCACCATTGTGGAGTCATAACATCAAAATGTAAAAATACATTTTTCACAATCAAAATTTAAGCTGAGTCATTTCTATTCGAATTGACTCTCACAATGTAATAATATCACATTACCAATCATCAACTATTAATCACAATAGTTTAATCAAAATTACACTATGGTGTTCACATTTCTGTACTTCCACCATAGCTATTTGTCAGCACCTCTGACTATTCACACATTTGTGATATCATACTCAAACACCGACTCATCCGGCTATTATTATGCAATCTGTGTTGCATACTTAATTCAATCGTAACATAAACACATTGGAACTTAACATATGTACTTTAGAGTCTATTAACTCAATTAGTTCCAATCTAGTTATGCACATTTATTCAAATGAATCAATAAATATATATCACAATCAAGTAGACTCTGTCTACTACTTATATGTAATGTTACAGTAAGTTGGGTAACTTACCTGGTTCAAGCGGTTGTTCACTTCCTACAACCTCGTTTCCACTCCTGTGAATCGTCCTTTGACTTTCACCACCAATACCTAGTTGTATTCACATATATACAACTAGTTTCAATACATATAGCACATACAATCAAGTTTAACGCACTTGACTGATTTGACTTCCTCAAAGTCAATTTATCAATTAATTGACTCTATCTTACTATATTTAGTAAGTTTTAGTCAATTAATCATATCCCATGCCTTCCTTGGCATTTCATCGAATAATTGATGTTCATTATATTAGTTACGATCTTTAATTATTTTTATTATTCAATTTTTATTTTTAAGATCATAACTGTTAACAAGTTTAACATCAATTCATCACAATCGTCGTTTAACCCATGGATTATAATCCATGTTTCATTTAAAATCATATTCAACCCATCCTACTAGATATCAGACCATGATATGGGTTTCATAACAACCGGACATTATCCCGGCTTCAAAACGAAGATTTCACCATCAAAATATCAAGTTCTTCGTTTCTAACAATTCCTAGTTATCAACTAGGCAATAATCAATACCCATAATCATAGTATTACATTCAGATCTAGATTTAATCCATACAATATTAAACTAGTAGGATAAAACGAACCGTTACCTAATCTGACGGATTTCTGCGGGTAGAATAGCGATCTATACTTGCAGAAACGTTCCTGGGTGCGATCCAGATGTTTGGAAGGCTTCCAAATGAAGATTTAATGCTAAAGATGTGTGTGGGTGCGTTTTTGGATGAAAATGATCGAATTATATGAAAAAATTGTGTTCTGCTGCAAATCTGATCCATTTAGACAACTTTTGCCGACATAGGTCCCCGGGCGCATCGCCCCAACTGGTGCACCCAGTTGGGGCGTACCGCCCCACATCAGCATTGTCAATTTTGATTTTTTTCTTGTTTTCGCGATTCCGGGAGCATACGAACTCCGTTTTGCGCACGGTTTTCGCCTACGTTCACGATTTTTCGAGCTCTTTCCAATGGTTATAATTTCAAGACCTGAAAAATTCAAAATATATGATCTCTTATTTAACGCTATCTTCAACTTAGCGTATCTTGAAATCAGAGCCTCGTTTCGTGATTTCGCTTACACTCATTCTCTTCATTCTTGAGTTATGATTCTAACCTGAGAATTTTGAGTTTCATAGTAACCATCACAATCGTTCAATTAACGATTATCACAATTACATTTCGTTTTATTAAAAACGGGTCGTTACAAATCTCCCCTCCTTACAAAGGTTTCGTCCTCGAAACCGCTCAGACATTAAAAAGAAAATAATAGAATTCTTCATCTCATCTTTTGACCCCAACATGGCGTCAAATCCCCTTATATTATTCCATTGAACCTTCACCTGGTTCAGGGATTTGTTTTTCAACTGGTTGACTTTCCTGTCAATATAGTTATCGATTGTTCCACACATTTCAACTTGTCATAATTTCCAAATCTTCTAGTGGCATGTAAACTGATTCATTAGCCAGACATTTTCTTAGATATAACACATGAAAAGTATCATGTATACCATTCAATTCCTCCGGTAGCTCAATACGATAAGTAACACTACCTATCCGAGCTATAATTCAGAATGGTTCGATAAAACGTGGCTTAACTTCCCTTACTTTCTAAAACGTATCACACCTTTCCACGGTGAGACTTTTAACAATACAAATTCTCTCACCTGGAGTTCAATAATCCTCATGTGCTTATCAACATAGGAATTCTGACGGTCTTGTGCCGCCTTCAAATGAACTAGAATCTAATTTATACGTTCATTTGTTACTTTAACTGCCTTTTTATTTGCCAATTCTCATTGCCCAACTTCTCCTCAACACAGGAGTACGACATTTTCTCCCATACAACATTTCATATGGAGGCATTCCAATACTGGAATGATAACTGTTATCGCATAAGAATTCGGTTAAAGGTAAATAATCATCTCAACTACCCCCAAAATTAATTATACATGCTCGTCACATATCTTCCAACGTTTGAATGGTCATTTCACTTTGACCATCAATCTGAGGATGATACGCCGTGCTTATCAACAATCCTATTTCTTTTTGAAATTTCTCCAGAAATGAGAAGTAAATTAAGTGTCTCGATCAGTACTAATCGCCACCGGCACACCATGCCTAGACACTACTTCCCTAACATATATAAATGAACGTAATCATTATACATGATTTTACCTAATCAATCCACAATTGATTATTTGGTTTGACTTTCCTCATCCAAACCAAATCATACACTCAAGTGTATTTCTACACACAATAAATATCCTATTTCTTTACAAATAGGCATACCTCTGACTTTTTAAAGTCGAACATCATGTATAACGTATTTAACACACAACCACAACCGAATGACTTAACATTCGCGTTATTCATTCATTTATATAGATAGACATTCTTATCTACCATTCATGCTCAACCATTATCATTCAACACAACACATATGTGCACACAAAACTCCAATTGTGCATCATATTTCCCAAAAGTCAAACTTAAACAATTCAACTCTTGAAATTTGATGTCTACACTCTTGTAGATCATCTTTTGTTCACATAACTTCTACATTAAGATGGTTGTTTACACTCTTGTAAATCAACTCAATCATTATTACTAGTTGAATGTTCACACTCCTTGTAAATCATTCAACGACAATAACCACACTAATCATAATTATTTACATCGAATTCAATTAAAACAACAATTCACATGTATGCTAAATGCACAATGACTTGTAGTGTGGACTCATCTAATCCTACAACTACAAGTCCATCAAATGGGTAATTTACACACCATTTCAACGCATTCACTTGTGTTTACATTTATATTGATCACCAATTGAGTTTTACACATATGATCACAACACTTATGATTCATTATCACAAGTTTAAACAACTCAATGGTAACAGGTGACTTACTATCATGTATATGTACATGGTTTACCCCCAATGCCACAAAATGTGGACTTACATGACAAATATCAATGCCATTTCATTATGGACTTACATGACAATATTAATGCCACGCACCAGTGGTCTTACATCAGTTTCACATGAATGTGAAGCATCACCCATTATCCGTGTCAGTTATTCTAAATATATAACGACACTTTCATTAATTATGTAATTTATCATAATATTAACGAGTTTCAACAAAACTCAGATTGTTACATCCAATATTTTATTCAACAATCTCAAATACCACCCCCGTGGTTTCATATTCATATACTTCCACACAATGTGGATTATCATCAATTTATAGTGTCAACTATAAATTATCATTTAGTAACACCTTGCAACTTATGCATTTAGCACATGACATTCATCTACTACTACAAGACATCTATCAAATAGTTAAGTACCACCACCATGTGGTTTCATATTTTCAACATTTCATGACACATATGGTCAATTTACCATTCAATTTATCACAATTACTACAAGTCAATTACAAATAGTTTCAATCAGCATACTCACATAACACATAAGCACTAATATGTCTTATGGTTTCATATTAATGAGTAAATAACTCACCTATTCACATTAATCATAACTTTGACTTTTTAAAAGTCAACATCATTCGACACATACTCACATATTGATCTATCCACACGCATGTGGATTTTTTTTTTTCCATTGCCTCTCTAAAGAGGAGTTACATGACAACTCAATGTCATTCCAAGATGGTTTTACACATCAAACATAACGCCACTCACTAGTGGTCTTACATGTCAAACCCAATGCCACCCACCAGTGGTCTTACATGTTAAACACACAAAATGCCATAAGTCATGGTCTTAAATTTGCTTTAACACTATTATAAATAGTTTCCAATTCAATGTGTCAATTACTATTAACATATAATGACACTATCACTAGTTATGAAATCATATCATAACATTCACCATACGTATACACATTGTATACTTACAACTCTATATATCACGCATATAGATTATATGCATATTATATAAATTATTAACATGTTTAAATCATTACATTTCAAACTTAAACATGTATGAACACATAAACATAATTATGTGTCCTTTTTCCCCATTTTACCCTAAACGGGTCAAATTTCACATTTTTTTTTATTCGTGTATACACACCAAAACATTTTCCATGTTCAAATGGATTAATTCCCTCAACACATCAAGTGTCATTGCCTACACTCATGTAGGTCTTTTCACATTAATTTTCCAATTCATTTCTCTTGAATTGGTAACACTATTACCCATAAGTAATAGATACATTAAACTCATAACAACTTACCTAATCTCAATAGCCTAAGTATAAAATGATCCCCATAAAAGCTTGTTCATATCATGTTTGCACTAGTAAGTTGGCCAGACATACTAGTCCACTCATTATATGCCCAATTCCTTACTTTCTTCATTTCATACTCAACCATTGATTTCGGTTTCAAATAATCACATAATCACACTTAACATGTATTGATTCACATTACATTTAACAATTATAATACAGGACATAGATATGCTAACCTCATACATTCGGCATCATGATCGGGTCTTCGAATCAAACGTTATGTCTTCATATCAAGAGCATAAAAGTTTGAGATCAAGTGTTCATGACGCACTTGATTCACTCAAACCAATGCTCTGATACCAACTCTGTAACACCCAAACTTTACACACGATTACACGTGTCCCATTTTTAGGTCCCAAATTAAACTTTATCAAAAATCATGTTCGGAAGCGTGAAATTAACATTTCATAATTTAAACACACTTAATTTCATAATATTTACATTTATGATTAATAAAACTAGTGTGTTTAAGTTTAATACCACCAAAGATTTTACATAACGTTTGGTTCTGCTTCACAACGTGCCCAATCTGATCGCCTGATGCATATCTATCTTTAACCTGTAACATCACATATAAGGTCACAATTAGTTCGTTAGAACTAAGTAAGTAACCCCTCCCAAATTCCCAAATCTCATTTAAACCCATCCACATACATATCATATGGATGTTAATCAATTTAGATAATAACATATCATATTCCAACATCAACTTGCACACAACACACATTGTGCATTTATTTCCCTTAATGGGACATTTCACATTTATGATTATATTATCTAATCCCACTTTACCACCAGCACCTCTGGCTAAATTAAAACACCATACATATATAAATATATAATTATTGGGTCAACCAATTACCCACACACCTGTGGTTTCAACAATTTAGTTTCCGGATTAACCGGTTATCCACACATTTGTGGTATCATACATATATTTTTAAGTCTTAAGATGTTCACCCACCGGTCCTTCCATCTAAGACAATTGCTAGCACCTCTAGCTATCCATCATTGTGGAGTCAAAATATTGAGTCTAAGATGTTCACCACCGGTACTTCCATCTAGACAATTGCCAGCACCTCTGGCTATCCACCATTGTGGAGTCAAATATTAAGTCTAAGATGTTCACCCACCGGTACTTCCATCTAGACAATTGCTAGCACCTCTAGCTATCCACCATTGTGGAGTCAAATATTAAGTCTAAGATGTTCACCCACCGGTACTTCCATCTAGACAATTGCCAGCACCTCTGGCTATCCACCATTGTGGAGTCAAATATTAAGTCTAAGATGTTCACCCACCGGTACTTCCATCTAGACAATTGCTAGCACCTCTAGCTATCCACCATTGTGGAGTCAAATATTAAGTCTAAGATGTTCACCCACCGGTACTTCCATCTAGACAATTGCTAGCACCTCTAGCTATCCACCATTGTGGAGTCAAATATTAAGTCTAAGATGTTCACCCACCGGTACTTCCATCTAGACAATTGCTAGCACCTCTAGCTATCCACCATTGTGGAGTCATAACATCAAAATGTAAAAATACATTTTTCACAATCAAAATTTAAGCTGAGTCATTTCTATTCGAATTGACTCTCACAATGTAATAATATCACATTACCAATCATCAACTATTAATCACAATAGTTTAATCAAAATTACACTATGGTGTTCACATTTCTGTACTTCCACCATAGCTATTTGTCAGCACCTCTGACTATTCACACATTTGTGATATCATACTCAAACACCGACTCATCCGGCTATTATTATGCAATCTGTGTTGCATACTTAATTCAATCGTAACATAAACACATTGGAACTTAACATATGTACTTTAGAGTCTATTAACTCAATTAGTTCCAATCTAGTTATGCACATTTATTCAAATGAATCAATAAATATATATCACAATCAAGTAGACTCTGTCTACTACTTATATGTAATGTTACAGTAAGTTGGGTAACTTACCTGGTTCAAGCGGTTGTTCACTTCCTACAACCTCGTTTCCACTCCTGTGAATCGTCCTTTGACTTTCACCACCAATACCTAGTTGTATTCACATATATACAACTAGTTTCAATACATATAGCACATACAATCAAGTTTAACGCACTTGACTGATTTGACTTCCTCAAAGTCAATTTATCAATTAATTGACTCTATCTTACTATATTTAGTAAGTTTTAGTCAATTAATCATATCCCATGCCTTCCTTGGCATTTCATCGAATAATTGATGTTCATTATATTAGTTACGATCTTTAATTATTTTTATTATTCAATTTTTATTTTTAAGATCATAACTGTTAACAAGTTTAACATCAATTCATCACAATCGTCGTTTAACCCATGGATTATAATCCATGTTTCATTTAAAATCATATTCAACCCATCCTACTAGATATCAGACCATGATATGGGTTTCATAACAACCGGACATTATCCCGGCTTCAAAACGAAGATTTCACCATCAAAATATCAAGTTCTTCGTTTCTAACAATTCCTAGTTATCAACTAGGCAATAATCAATACCCATAATCATAGTATTACATTCAGATCTAGATTTAATCCATACAATATTAAACTAGTAGGATAAAACGAACCGTTACCTAATCTGACGGATTTCTGCGGGTAGAATAGCGATCTATACTTGCAGAAACGTTCCTGGGTGCGATCCAGATGTTTGGAAGGCTTCCAAATGAAGATTTAATGCTAAAGATGTGTGTGGGTGCGTTTTTGGATGAAAATGATCGAATTATATGAAAAAATTGTGTTCTGCTGCAAATCTGATCCATTTAGACAACTTTTGCCGACATAGGTCCCCGGGCGCATCGCCCCAACTGGTGCACCCAGTTGGGGCGTACCGCCCCACATCAGCATTGTCAATTTTGATTTTTTTCTTGTTTTCGCGATTCCGGGAGCATACGAACTCCGTTTTGCGCACGGTTTTCGCCTACGTTCACGATTTTTCGAGCTCTTTCCAATGGTTATAATTTCAAGACCTGAAAAATTCAAAATATATGATCTCTTATTTAACGCTATCTTCAACTTAGCGTATCTTGAAATCAGAGCCTCGTTTCGTGATTTCGCTTACACTCATTCTCTTCATTCTTGAGTTATGATTCTAACCTGAGAATTTTGAGTTTCATAGTAACCATCACAATCGTTCAATTAACGATTATCACAATTACATTTCGTTTTATTAAAAACGGGTCGTTACATACTTCCACTTTCACCTCCCCTGATGCTACCAAAAAGGGGGAGAATGTACCAACTACAGGGTCAGGATCAGAAGCAAGAGAAGAGGAGGGTGCACAGGAAGTTACTCCATCCATAGTCACTTTGACTGCTGAATGGGATGACTTCTTGGGTACTTATTTTCAAGATTCTTCTGCTACTTCCTCTTCTTCTTCTTCTTCTTCTGAGGATACAAGGGAGGTTGTCAAAGAGACTGAACAGCAAACATCAAATGTCTCTTTGGAACCTCAGTCCCCTTCTGGGACTAAGTCTCCTTCTGAGACTGCAGCCCAGGTTACCATGGAAGAAGCTACACAAGAAGAACAAATATCAATGGAACCTGTGTCCCCTTCTGGGACAGAAGCTGCTGAAGACCTCTCCTCCTCTCCTGAGCCTTTGTGGAAACTAATAAGGAATCATCCAAGGTGATTGGTCAACTGGAGGAGACAGTGAATGCTGAGGTTAACTCCGAAGCTGCAGCTGTTTCCAAAGGCCCAGTCATTATTGATGACTCCTCCACAGAGGAGCTATCTGCCGATGAACCAATTGGTGAGGCTACAGGAGAAATCTCCTCTGGGATAAATATAACAGTTGATGACAAAGGAAAAAGAAAGCTAACCCCAGAGGAGGAAGCACAACTGGAGGAGAGAAGACCAAAGAAAGTTAAGGGCCGGCCAAATACCTCTCTAGATCAAGAGCGAGCTAGACTCTCCGCTTTGCTCGAAGAGAGAGGGTATGACTTTGATGAAGTCTTTAACTGGTCGGTACCTAGAATGGCTGCCGAGCTGGACAAAATGCAGCAGCAGGAACAGGAGGCTGCTGCATCCAAAGTCCAGATTGCTACAACAAAGACTCAGAAGAACAAGGCTTACAGAGACACGTGCAAAGCCTTTCTTCTGGAGTATGGTTTCCATGCTCGGCAGCTAGGCCCAATGAAGAACTCAACCATGGATATGCATATCAGAGATATAAAAGCCAAAGTTGCCAGAGGTGAGTTACCTTCAATTGAACAGATAAGGGCAAGAAAGGAAAGCCTAATGAGAGGCTTAGGTTTAGGGGGAGGAGCAAGAATAGAATTTCCCCTCTCTGGTACAGGAATCAGAGAGGGAGAAGAAGCTATGTGTGGGGAATCTACCAAAGCCATGTTTCCCAATATGTTCCCTCTAAACCCTAAGGAAGAACAAATATCTCCTCCATCAAGTCCATCAATGGATAACATGCCAATCTCTTCAGTGATCAAGATCAAAAAGGGTCAGCAAACTAAAAGGAAACAATCAACATCAAACCCTGATCCTGAGAGACTTTCACAGGATGATGAGAGGAGAACAAAACCCTTAAGTACTGAGGATACTGGGTCACAGCCTACTGCAACAACAGGTGCAGCAGTAGAATCAACTGTGGAAGCCCAACAGGCCAGAGTTCTGAGGAGTCAGGCCACTGCTCAAGACAAACCAAGATTCATAAGAAGAAAGAGCATGGCTAGAAGGAAAAAGAAAACAAAAACTGTCTCCTTTGACTCTGAGCCTGATGCATCCCTCTCAATAACTGAAGTCACACCAGAAGCAGCTCCTAAGACTAAACAATCTCGAGAAGATATGAGGGATATTCGAAGACTAATGCATGAGCACTCATACATCCCCTTAGTAAATTGGAGCTTCAATGCACAAGAAAGGATATTCATCCTCACCGACTACAATGGAGAAATAAAACTGGTGGATCTTGTGCATCTGATAGTGTTGGCAAAACCCTATATCTTTGATCTGGATAAGCTCCCTCTCAATAATCCTGACAATGGAGCAGATGGGAGGTCAGCCATCAGATTGATAAGAAAAAGGGCACAGGTGCTGAGGGGTACATGGAAGCCAAGGTTCCTTCCTTAGAAGTTTTGGTAGCATCATCCTAGGGGGAGACTGTAAAGACTAATAAAGGCTAATGCTCACAAAACTTCTTATTTTGTCTAAGTATAGGAACCTCTTTGAATAAAACCTTCAGAAGGAAGAAGTGATTCTTCGGAAGCAGCATTGCTTCCGAAGGATAACTGGTTCCTGCCGAAGGTTATACAAGACAACTGCTTCCGAGGAATCCTCACATGCATTGAAGACAAAGACTTCCGAGGAATCCTCTCTTGTATTGAAGAAAAGACTTCCGAGGTTTATCCTCTGACAAAGACTGTAGCAGCTTACTCTCATAGTACAAAAGGTACTGACACAAGACATGCTGGTCTGAGTAAAGACAAAGACAACATGTAATGAGTCAGATAAAGCGCCTTACCTCTCCCATGCTGCATTAAATGCAAAAGATCATCTGAAGCCTTGAAGATCAACAACATTAAATGTCTTTTGTATTTAATAGTCCTTTGTAAAGTCAATGTCTATTAATGTAATGATCATGACTGAGTGTCTTAGCCTGTTAAGACACTCAACATACTAGAATAAGCTTTACTTTATGTACTTGTCTAGTATACCCAACTTGTATTCCTAAGTGTATACGGTTGTAGCCTCGGCTATATAACCTCCCAATGTATGGTTGCTTGAAGTGTGCTTGCTTGTATACTTCCACTTTGAGAGAAATATATCCTTGAGCTTGAATTATTCTTGTGTTCTTATTATTGTTCAAAGATTATTACTGTGTCATTTTGAGTGTAATTGTGAGATCATTCTAACAGAACATTCCGCATCTTAGAGTTAAGTAAGAAATACTTGTGAAGTGTTGTTTAGACTTAACAACCCGATCCTACAAAATTGCCTGGGAAGGCATGAAATATGAATAAGTGTGATAATTGACTTTGAGCAAGTCAAATCAGTCAAGTGTGTTGAACTTGATTGTATGTGTTATATGTGTTGAAACTAGTTGTATATATGTATTTTGCAACTAGGTGGTGGTAGTGGAAATCAAACCACTAGTCATAGAGCAGGAAAGGAGCCTGCCGTTGCTAATCCCTTATCTGATTAAGGTAAGTAATCCCACAACTATGACATCACATAATAAATATTGAAATTGTTGTTGAATAATTATATAATAAATATGGCATTGGTGATAGGGGAATGTTGAATAATAAAAGTTCAACAACCTATGATAAATCCAATACCTTGGTAAATAATAGTGTGGGACTTCTATGATGGAAGTACCGGTTGGGTGAACATCATAGTAATTTGATTGAATTATATATGACTCCACAATGGTGGATAGACAGAGGTGCTGTCAATTGTCTTAGATGGAAGTACCGGTGGGTGAACATCTTAAGACTTGAATTATATATGACTCCACAATGGTGGATAGACAGAGGTGCTGTCAATTGTCTTAGATGGAAGTACCGGTTGGTGAACATCTTTAGACTTGAATTATATATGACTCCACAATGGTGGATAGACAGAGGTGCTGTCAGTTGTCTTAGATGGAAGTACCGGTTGGTGAACATCTTAAGACTTGAATTATTTATGACTCCACAATGGTGGATAGCCAGAGGTGCTGGCATTTGGCTATGATGGAAGCACAGAAATGTGAACCCCATAGTGTAATATTGATTAAACTATTGTGAGCAATAGTTGATGATTGGTAATGTGATATTTTATATTGTGAGAGTCAATTCGAATAGAAATGACTCAGTTGAATGTTGATTGTGAAAAAATGTATTTTTACATTTTATTGTTAAGAAACCATTGGGGTTTACTTACTTAGTTCTTATGAACTAATGGGAATTATTGTGTGATGTTTGTAGGTCAAAAATGACGTACACGGTTGTAAGGATCGAGGTGGAGCAGGAATCGAACAAACAAACCTTGTTGCAAACGTTTGAAATTTTGGTTTAAACTTACTTATGTAAATAAGTATTGTAAAATGTGTGACACGTTTACGTTTGCGTTAAACTTTGTTTAATATTATTAAATAAAGAGGGTCAGACAAGGTTTTAAAATTGAAAAATTTGCTGGGACCAACTCTGATATTATTTTAAAATGTTGAATAGTAACCGGGGGTTACACCATGTCATATCACATCATGCTCTGTTATTTGGGCGGGAGAGTGATCTATTTGTCATGGTGATTTAGGGTAACCTGCCGTTTGCTGCTAAAAAAATTATTTTTTTCTGAACGGCTTGGTGCTGTCAACAGTTAACGCTTTGGGGCGTATGCCCAAGCCCCTTTCAGGAGGAATCAAACAAATGGGTAAACTTTGTAACTTTACCTCAGCAAATATGTCTCGGCTTGGATCCGAACCCAAGATCTCTCGTAAAGATATATATTATATTACTATGAGATCTGTATTTTTAAAATAACTAATCCTTCATAACTTATCTTTTAACCAATATATCCTCAACTTCGGTTCAATGATTAAGTTGGTTCCTCTTTAACTTAAATATTTTTTTAGTTCCGGACCACAATTTGAGTTTAATCATTATTAACCTTTTAGGCTTTTATAGTTAAATATTTGTTAAGCTTTTGGTCTTTCAGTAGTAGGCGGCATCCCCTCTTAGTTTTAAGTAAGCGGAACTACGTCTATCTAGCTCCTCTCTTCATCATCTTTTGGTCAAAAAGAGTATTCAATCCCAAAAGTCAGCAGCATTCGTGCTTGCCTTTGCCGTGAGGAAACATTGGGCAATTTACTTTATACCTACTATTCCGTCTGGTTTTTGGTTCCTAGTCTGATTTTATTAGTAGCCATGATTGGGGCTATAGTACCTTTTAGTGCCCACTTTCCTTTCATTCCAGCAACCGCTTCATTAGGCGACTCCGGTGATAGACTAAGAGAGTCGGCTAGGTAGCACACAATGAGGATTCCCCGCCTGAAAAAAAATAGGAAAGCTCCTTTCCTTAAGGGCCTTTCATCAGAGTCCCTTCTTTTACCGGGTATTTATTCTACATCCATTTCAGGTCACACATGACTAAGCTCCACGCCCTCCGAACCGGACGTGAGGGTCTCCCCTCATCCGGCTCTCTGCAGGGGGATCTTCACTCACTGCCTCCCCTAATATCCTCCCTTTACCACATCATGGGGGTTTACAGGAGATCCCAGAGGCTCGCTCGGAAAGGCTGCTATACCATACCTTTTGACTTAACTCTACTCTAGTGGTCACAAGGTAGTCAAGTGTTACAATTAATTTAAATAAAACCATTGTAAATGAGTATACTTCATAATCCAACTACCGCTTTATTACCTTTTGCAGTAGTTTTTTTTAATAAAACAGCCTTAAATAATTAAATCAAACCGGCACAAAGAACTTTTTACCATTGAATATCTAAGTATACATAAGACTCTCCACAACGGTCACCCCACTGAAAACCCTTCTCTATTGAAATTTCCTGTCACGTCATCACCCCGCTGAAAACCTTTAACACCCACAATGGTCACCCCACTGAAAACTCTTCCCCATTATTCCACATCATCAACATTATTTAAATTTAATTGATTTATTTAATTTTTTTGTTGCAAACTAAAAGTAAAAACCTTAGGATTTAATTAAACCATTCAAATAAAAATACAAATAAAATAAAAGGTACGTTGCAAAGTTAAATAAAAAACCATAGAAAAAAAACTAACAATTCAAATAAACATAAAATTTAACGATATTTATCAAATAGCTTCTTTTTCAATTTTTTCATTATTTCACGATCTTCGTCGTCGAGCATTTCAGGAGGCAAAGACTCCATTGCTCTGAGGTTTGCTCGGAGAGTTTTCTCTTCGTGCATTTTTTTCCTATCTTCGTGTTTTGTTTTTGAAAAGATGTGAAAGCTTGGAGTTGATCAGCGAGATCGGTTGTTGTCGGGTTAGAGGAGACGGTTTGACGACTCGAAGAGGAAGCCCGTTTTGTTGTATCTCGACCCGTCGGTCTAACCGGTTCCGGTGGGGTGTCGAACTCGGCTTCTTGTTCGTCATCCTCGAGGTTAACCGCGTAATTTGTATGTGCGGTCGAACCCCCCGGCGAATACTCGTTCAATTCGGAGTTTTTGGTTCTTTTTGAACAATCTTGGACAACGTTACCTTCTTGGCAAAGAACACGGAATTTCGGCGAGTCTTTTATCGCCACCCGAACGTGGTAGTGGTTAAATGTTTGGCCGTTACTCTTTAGTTGATATTCCTTTTCGGCCCATTTCAACATGTTCTCGTCGCTCATCTCGATTTTTCGGTTGTTGGCGCAGTTGCTATAGATCCCACTAAACTTTGTTAACTTGGTGCACATATCCTTCCACTTTGAATTTAATTGATGATATGTGTGGTATTCGGCATCGAAGCCCATCACATTGTGCCAAGTAACGGTTACTTTTTTCCAAAAATTTTCGCGTTTTTGCGAATTACCTACAAAAAAATAATAATTAACCAAAAGTAAGTAAAAAAATTTATACCTTTTAAAATAATATATAACAAAACTAAGTAAAAAACTTTTTACCTTTGGTTTTGTTCTCGGATTCGTCCATGTAGCATCTTCCGAGAGCGATTTCTTCATCGTGAGTCCATTGTTTCGGTGCCATTGGACCACTACTCGGCCCTGTTCCGGCCGCCTGTTTGTTTTTCTTACCCTTTTTGCGTTTTTGAGTGTCTTGTGTCTCCGGCACAACCTCGTTATCAGGTTGACTCGGTGACACGAAATCAGATTCGAACCGAGGTTGGGAGTAGGGAGCAAAACCGGGTTGAGGGTTTGAAGGTGGTTGGAAGTTTGGTGGATGTTGTTGAAAGTGTTGGATGTTCGGGTTTTGTTGTAGTTGAACCAATAGATTTCTAAGCGATTCATGATCGTATGAGAACGGGTTGAATTCGGGATTGGGATTGTTAGGCTTTGATTCATGTTTGTAATTTTTTTTAAAAAAAATATAGAGAGAAATATAAAGAGATTTGGGTGGTTTTTTGGGTAAAAAGGTTGAGTATTTATTTAGTTTTTAAATTTTTTTTACAACATTGTCGTTAACCAACGGCTACATTTTTGGGCCAATCACACATCACCATTCATGACGGGGAGCGGGAACCGTGGGAACCTTTTTGGCGGGGGCCGCGAACAAGGGGGGCGGTGTTCCCGTGTGAAGCCGCCGCGGGGAGGAGGCCCGCTGGCCGGACAAGACGACCATTGTGGCCGGTCTAATGCCGTTCAAAAAAATCTGAGTATACATAATAATGTGACACTTATACATACCATATTACATAGAATAATTATTTATTCGGTATAATGTATGATATGATTGGTTGATATGAACTTTCTAAGAATAATGATTTATTCGGTATAATGTATGATATGATTGGTTGATATGAATTTTCTGAGTATTCTCAATAGTTAAGAGTTTTGACCAAATCAATTTTAAAGGAAAAACTCTTAAATATACATTGTCACTTTATCTGAAATCTTAAGATAAATATGTGGTGTACTGATGTGCATTAAAACATATTAAAATTGATTTTTATTCATTCAAGATTTATTTTTTATTCAATTTTAATGTAAACCACATATTTATTCATAAAATTTCAAATAAAGAACCACATATATTGTTTAAAACTCTTTCCCTTTAAGATCAAGTTTTCACATGATATGAATCCCTACATATATACACACACATCGGATTGAGCATGTGGAAATATTTAAATAGCCATCATGACCATTATCGAATAAATTCGTTTAATGATTAGTATACGTTTATAGAAAATCACGCGACAAAGGATGGCCCTTTGTGACATGTGAATCATGTGATTAATTACCTTAATCGGCTAGGCAAACATGATTCCCTTGGGGGTTTAATCGATCGTATGTCAATGATTATTGATCAATTAGCGCACATGTTAATTTCATAAATTATGTGGGTTGTGGCATACTTCAAAATTAAATGAGTTAAATGTCATTTTAGTCCTTGTGGTTTGACAACTTTTGTCATTTTAGTCCCTGTGTTTTGAATTTTGCCATTTTGGTCACTATGGTTTCATTTTATTGCCATTTTCATCCCTATGGTTTCCATTTTATTGCCATTTTAGTCCAATTAAATTTAAAATTTGAGACTAAAATGGCAAAATTTATCAAACTATAGGGATGAAAATGGCAATAAAATGAAACCATAGTGACCAAAATGACAAATTTCAAACCACAGGGACTAAAATGGCAAAAGTTGTCAAACCACAAGGACTAAAATGACATTTAACTCAAATTAAATTTAAAATGTTAGAATGGACCTTTTTTTTTTCATTTTCTTTTCTAATTTTTATGAAAAACAATAGTATAGTCTCAACCATAGTAGTAAACTGGAAGTATTTAGAAAGTAGTCCCTGAGTACTCCATGCGTAGATCGAGTATTCGTTTAGTAATTTTGACTACTCTCCAATTTAGGCCAATTACTTACTATTTTTCAATCAACCAATCTATAAGCATTTAACAGCTTCTGCAACCATGGTCTTAACATTTACGAAATTAGAAACACATTTTGCGGAGATTACTATTAAAAACACAATTTTTGGAGGGGTTACACTTTCAAATTCCATGGGTAACGACATGGATGATATATTAAACAATTTATAGTTAAATTTTATTTAGTGTGTATATAGTGGTGTCCCTTCTTGTAATGTTAAGGGTTCGAGCATCACATTGGACGCTAATTAGTATTTGATGTATATTAGTGATGTGCTTACAAATCACGTATCATTTTTATATAAATTACTTCCTATTTCGAATTTTTTTTCATAAGAATGTCATTATATTAGCAACTTAGTTTGTTTACTTTGAATTTTCATGAACAAATAGCATTAGATGATCAAATGAGTAAAATAAAGGAAGAAATTAAAGAAAATGTCAGGTGACAAAGGTAAGAAAGGTAAGGCACGCCACATGTCTCAACTAGGCACCACCTAAAGCCTCCACAACAGAAGCTAAAGTCCTATGATCCAACAACGCTCCATGCACTATAATGGAGGTCTAGGGTTCAAAGTCCGTCACCACTTAATTTTTCCTGAGTCACGTGATTTATCTCTCTCATGTTGTTCGTAGGACCGGTCGCTGAGGGGCGTCTAATGGTGGCATTCACCAACACTGCCCCATGCAAAGCTAAGCATGATCATGTGCCTAAGGTTAGGCATGCTTCGTGCCTCAAGCATCACTACCTCGTGCCCATTAACTATGTATGAAACGATTATTTAGAAAAGCAGTGGAGTAGAAATTGTTGCATACAGGGTCATGTCATGATCCAACATAACCTACATATTGAATTTTCATGCTCCTTTGCAAAGGGCCTTCCACTAAACAACACTTTTACTTGGTACTATGTTTATCATTAGTTGTAAACTTGTAATATCCTTTAATGTTTTGATTTTACATATGGATTGATTTTGGTGTATGTGTTTGTTACATCAAGTGATGATTTTTCTTCATTGAAAGGTTTTTTAAAACTTTGCATAATTTCTTTACTTTGTATTTGTTGATTCAAGCATTAATGTTTCTTGTTTGTGTTTATGTAGTTTAATATGTTATCATACGAAGAATAGATATTAGAAGTTTTGATTTGTTGGAGAAATTCGTCAAACCACTTGGAAATCTATCTGATCGTGTAAGAATCACTATCCGAAATTAATATTTCTTCTCTTTCGAGTTCAAGAAATTTGATTATGGGATAATCTAATAGAAAGAATCAAAGATATGAATTTCGATTGATTTGAAAAGTCTGCGAATATGTTTCTATATTCATCACCAACCAGCCGCAAGTTAGTTATTGGCGGATGGTTTTGGCGGGTAAAATCGCGGGTCAAAGCAATTCTGAACATAAACATATATGTAAATTTCGTTTAGGTTTCGGGGCGTTGCCCCGTTGACCCCCGCGCTTGGTCTGTAGCTCAGAAATATTAAACGAGCGTGCACTCCGCGCCTCCAACTTTTGAATATTCCTTTACAACCAATTACACTAAAATATACAACATGATTTGCATAAAGTAGGGTAAATGCTCTTGTTTAGCACCAATAAGTATACTTTTGGTACAAGATTTGTTTTTCTTATTACCACTCCACTTTAAAAGATAAGAACAAATCAAGGAATCCATAGTGATTAGTGAGATAAATCCCTTATCTAAACCATTGATATTTTAATTCCAACATTAAGGTTGTTAGAATGCCCGTGTAATTATGACTATTTATGATATTTTTAATATTGTTGTAAAGTTTGGTGTTCATAACTAGTGTCTTCTCACTATATTGTACTAGTAGACATGTTATTATTGCTTTTTATAAAACAACTTTAGGTGATTATCATATCCATGTAATCATGGACTAATTATTCGTTGTAACTTTCCGAAGAGTCGTATGATTTGGTAACCTATCTAGTGTAGATAGTGATCTTTTGAGAATTTATATTTTTGAAACAATGTGTGATTGGAGAATTAACAACCCAAAGTGAATATTCTTTTTGACTTATTTTCTATTTGGTAATTCAATTAAATACTTTTATGTTAAAAAACCGTTCTCAACTATCATATTTGACTAGACAAAAATTGAGATCTAGCATTGAGAGACTTACGTATTCTTACCTTTATAAAAGATATACTTGTCCAAAATGTGTTGGAGTTAGTGAAAGAAAAATATTATATTTTATAAATTTACAACTTATTTATATATGAAAAAAAAATACTATCTTTATATCCACAATTGTAAAAGAAAAAAAAAGATTGATAGTTTAATTGTTCTTCTACCTTTATATATATGTTCTTTTCCAATCATAAATTGGCCGGTGTTAGTTAATATTAACTTAATACGGTTGCACTGAAAGATCAAGTAAAAAAAGCAAAACATTCTTACAAAGCATTTTAGACTATTGATCATATTAATTGGTTATTATTTATATAATTATATAATATAAGGTGACAAAATCTTATTTAATAGGAAAATAAAATAAAATTATATAATATAAGGTGACAAAATCTTATTTAATAGGAAAATAAAATTAAAAAAAAATAGAACCAAATCTGGATTTTTTTAAATATAGTTGAATCTAGTTTTGACAACTTTAATAACCTTTATATATACTCCATTATTTTTTTAAATAACCTATGTAGTAACATTAAGAATTTATGAATGATAGATGAATTATGAGAGAGTGTGGTAGATAGAGGTGCTCAAACAGGTTTTTTTGCTCAAACCGTTTTGGTTTTCAAACCGGTCCGGTTTGGTCAACGGATGGTCAAAATCGGTTCGGTTTGGAAACCGGTTTGGGAGATGAGGGATGTCAAACCTATAGAACCAGTTTGAACCGGTTTGAAGGGTTTGAAACCGGTTTGGGAGATAAGGATGTCAAACCTATTACAAACCGGCGGTTCGGATCGGTTTGGAAACCGGTGGTTCGGATCGGTTTGGAAACCGGTTTGGGTGAAACCGGTTTGAAAACCGGTTTGGGTGAAACCGGTTTGAGATCATGACTGGACCGGTTTGGAAACCAGTTTGAGAACTCAAACCGGTTTTTTTGTTCACCTCTAGAACTGGTGGATTAGCGACATATAAGTAATGGATACAACTAACCGAGCCCATTGATTTGGACCTTTCATTATTTGTGTTGATCGTTTAAGTTTTTGATTCTACGTGTTTCGGCCCATTTATATGGTCCGTCCTACAAATCTACAATTGTGCTTACAGTTTGGGCTGCCACCTCGTTTTATACCAGAGACTCAGAGAGGCAGATAAGAGAAAACTAGAAAATAGAACTAAAAACCATTTGATACCTAATAAAACAATTTTAGTATCATACATGGTCACACTTTATATTAACAAATTAATAATTTATGATACTCAATAAATAATACTTTTCATTGTGAAAAATTCTAATAAAACAATTTTAGTATCATACATAGTCACACTTTATATTAACAAATTAATAATTTATGATACTCAATAAATAATACTTTTCATTGTGAAAAATTCTAAAAGAAAACAGTGACCATTTTACTTTGATTTGTCTTGGTCATAATGCAAGAGACCGTTCAATCACATGTTTTGGTTTCTAATTTTGACATATGTATACTGATAAAACGGAAAGAAGTTATTCCAATTGTATAATATTTTGTTTGTTTAGAAGACTATAATAATAATAGCCAGAGCCGGCCCCGATAATCAAAAAAAATTCCGGGGCCTAGGGCGAGGAAAAAAAATGGCCCTTTCAGAGGCGGCCCTGAGAATTGAGGTGTCCAAGACGAACAGGAAAAAAAGACCCTCTAACGAATTCAAATAAGAAAAGCAAGAACCAAACCATATTCGTAACTAAAAAAACCCGAATTGCATTCGTAACTTAAAATAATGAATCATACTCGTAACTGAAAAAACATAAACGAATTTTGAATTCGGTTTTCGGTTTGGTTTATCACTATATCCGAATTCCAAATTCGGTCTTCATTTAGGTTTCTAACCGTATCTGATATTTCGGTTTTTGGTTCGGTTATTGTTCCAAACTTTTTTATAATTATGTTTGTTTGATTAACCTATTAAACTGAATTCAGATTTAAATTTATTATCTTATGAATATTATATGAGGTTGAATTTAGTTTATTCAGACCAGTTTATTCCGTTTAACCTGATTTTTTTGGTTTTAATTGGTTTATTCATATCTGTTTATTCGATTTTTAACCGGTTTATTTGAATTTAAATCGATTTGTTCAGTTTTAACCGAAACCGAACCGAATCTCAACTTCGGTTTGGTTTTTATTCGGTTCAGTTTTTGGATACAGAAAAAATTGAAAACCAACTAAACCGAACCGAATAAACTATTAACTGATTCTCTATATACATATATATATATATAACTTTGGTGTCCTTAAAAAAATTGGGCTCGGGATAGAGGTCCGATTTGCCCTTTCCTCGACCGCTCATGCGCCCTTTTAAACATTGACGTTATATATTTCTTATATAATTTTTTTGTATGTATAATATATAGTCTTTTTTAAATTTCGGGCCCGGGGCGGTCGCCCACCTCGCCTCTCCAATGGCCGGCCTTGATAATAGCAATAGCAGCAACAATAACAATAGCAACAACAACAACCAGATGGATGCTTAAAATTAATTTTAAAATCTGGATGTAATTTCATACACTATTAAATTAAATTATTCCTGGAATAGTGAAACTTATTATTACATCTTTCAGTTATAGGCTAAAAATATTATATTAACATAAGAAGTTTATATATATTCTAAAACTCAAGAATAAAAAAATAATAAAATAAATCAACGTCTTACGTCTCCTTGAAAAAATAAATTGTGAGGATGGAAATGATGGAAGCAATGGATCTTTTGGGCATCATTTACCGCCTTCAAAAAGTACCCACTAACTCATTTAAAAAAGTCTGTTACTATTATTATAACTACACTCATCTAGGGAAAATAAAAATACGACGTTCCTTATGAGTAAACTAAATACTTTTTATTGCGACGAGGTGTACTATGCATTAAATAAAAAATAATCTAAGTGAAACAAATTTATGATGGAGGAGACTAGAAAATGCATATGGTTTAACCCAAAATCTTGTTTGCAATTAGAACTTAACAAATCTATCTTAGAATTTTTGTGATTTGCTAATTGCTAGGGTAGTGTTTAAATGAAAATTAATGTATTGAGCAATACATATTCCTATATACTTATTTTGGAAGGTCGGTGCGACGTGGCTGCGGCTGCTTGCGATCGGTGTAAAAGGGAAAACTCCAAAACGGACATGGGACGTGGCCACTTTCGATACGCTGGTGTGAAAATTACGCAGGCATTTAAACGTGTGCTTTCAAGTCATTTACACGTGCAAAATGACTATATAAGAACAAGTTTTTGCTCTTTTCTTCGATGTGGGAAGGACTGATGACATTATCTTCATTATGATGTTTTTTAACGACATAGAGGATCTCGTCGTGCTATCTTCAGTTATCCTGACGGTTGATAACTAGGATCGATTCCTCGATCTCCGACCGTGACACCGTACCCCCACTGATGCGCAGAAATCCCGTTGAATGGGTAAATCATCCCCCCTATTGGTTCAGAACCCGGGATTAAGCTCAAGATTATTTCCCTCACCTGGTATTCATTAAAGTGTCACTAGTAAGGCTTGAACCCTAATCTCCAAGAAAAAATGGTCAATACTTAACCAATAGACTAAATTTGTTGGATAATATATCTATCTAAATAAAGTATTATTTTTGAATAAAACAAAAGGAGTATGTGATCTGTAGCAAACATGATGCTAAAATTAAAATTTAGACATTAGATGAAATGAAAACACATAACTTGGTAATCATTCACCATATATAGAACTATATTATTCTTACGGTATAACTACTTAATAACAAAGTCAAATGTATATATGTTTATAGGAATATAGCAGGTGAGGTAAACAGGGAAAAAACGAAGGGGTTTGGAGCATTTTTGTGTTGGTGGTAGTATATAAGAGAAATCTTTTTATGCAACAAATTTTGTCCCTTGTGTGTTTTCGGTGACCATCTTAATTTAAGCAACTTTACTACCCGTATTATGAATATTCAAATGCTTTGTCTCCCGGTAGAATCAAGCTGCAAAGCCATGAAACCAATCGTCAACTGCATAGTACTTCGGCATTGGTAGTTATATGAAATCACCTACTTTTGCAAGAATGGAAACTGTGATTACTAAAAGAATCCATCATTTTCTAGACGATGAAGATGACATAGACGATGAAATAAGAACAAATAAGCAAGAATCTCGATGGTTTTATGTTTCACGTGTTTATTTCCATCAAAACTTGAATCATCTCTTCTCCTTTTCTTTGCTGGCAGCATTTGAAGCTTATGCAACTGTCGTATCATAAACGACATTCTCTTTCTTATTTCGACTCGCCATTTCTTCCAATTTTTAAACTCGGGCCCGCAACTTATGTTTTTTGTCTTCATAACCAATTTATAACAGGTTCATATGTTTTTTGAGTATTATCATAATTTTGTAAACGCTTGAGTTTTAGTCGTAACGGCCCGCCGCAGAGCGCGGGCAACGTTACTTGTTAATTATCATTTAATAATTAATAAGTTAAGTGTATGCAACTTTGTCTCATGTTATTCTTTTTTTAGTAAAAAATGATATTTAAGACACTTTTCATCATCTCAAAAAATTATATTTAATATGATGTTAACATCAAAAATCTATTTTTATTTAAAATTACCCCCTTTTTTATACATTTATAACTTTTTATATTATATTATATTTTTTATTACATTGCAGCATTAAACTCGTTTCATTTTTCTTTTTAATTTATTTATAACCTCCACTAAGTTTTTTTTAATATATTTTTTTTCTAGATCTCATTATTAGCAATAATGTAACAATCATTGAAAACACATATCATAAAAACCGGTTACATTAAAGTAAATAGTTATACCAAATTTTGAGTCCAAAATCAACTTAAATTACGTTGTCTTAAATTTGTAACATGTCGTAACACATACTAGTTTATATTGATGTAATGCAAAATATGGTTTGCATTGTATCATTTATTTAATTATAATTATTCAAATATGTTATATTGGCCTTATGTCATTTATTTAATCACAGTAATGTAATTTGTCATTGTTAGAAAAAAAATTATAAACAATGTGTTATGCGGATGTTTGTTACAGTCTTTTAATTTATCAGACCGTTTGTTTCGCGAAAAAAACCACATCTGAATGTAACCAAAGGTCTGAATGGAGTTCTGAACCATTCAGACTTAGGATGAAGCCTGTTGGGAAAGAAGAGAAGAGAAGAGTGTGACACCCTGTAATTTCCAGGTCAGCTTTATATTTATTTAAATGTATATTTAAATGCTTTATGTACACGTGGCACTGGAATTAGATTAATTTAGTGTGACACGTGGCACGATAGTACGAACACTGACACGTGACTAGATAATTCGTGGAATTATCGACGAACAACACACACGTGTCAAAACACACGAACGTTGGTGAACGTCAAGCACATTGTGTAGCACAACACTCGAAACCTCACGAAACACTCACACATTGAACTAGGAAATTCAAACAAGGCCAAACGATGGTTCGGAAGCGTGAAAACGACGACGAACGGATCAAACCCATTAAAAGGGGCTTATTGGGCTCTTCAGGGGCCCATCACGGTACGCGATGGCCCAACAGGTGGCACTGTCGCGGTACGCGACAGACATCGCGAGGAGTTGACTCCCGGATTCCTTCGCGCTACGCGAAGCATTTTTTGAACCTTCTCCGCGGTACGCGATGAGCCCAGCACGCCAAATCTTTATAAAACCAAGACACCATCATTTCCAGCCACCCTATTCTGTATTTCTCGAGTCCCAGACCATCTAAACTTCGTCTTCTTCACTTGAAACCCTTTTGGAAGCCATTAGAGACCTGCAAAAGCTTAGAAATTGAAGGATTGAAGCTCATCAACCTCCTAGAAGCTCAAAGAAACGTCACCATCACCTTGTTGTTCGAAGAAGCTGTTGTCCAGAAGCACTTAGGAGCTTTCTAACTCGACTCCATCATCATCTCAGCCTTTTAGGAACACTCAGAGGTAGTTTCTAGACTTGAAACTCACTTTCACACTTCTTACACACACATGCAAGGCCTTATACCCACATGCAAGCATGGGTAACACACATGCACGAGTTTAGCTTCTGGGTTTGATGATTTTACTATGCTTCTTGATGATCTATAATGTTTAGATGATGTTTTATGATGATCCAAGATATTGGGTATAAGTCTTTTTGCTTGAAATAATGATTTATGGCATTATGAGTACATGCATGTATGATCCATGACTCATGGTGTCACACCCCCACCCCTCGTCACCTCGTGTCTGGTCTGACGTCACTGAATCGGTTGCGGAAGCATAGTGGTGATGTCTCTGAGGTGAGGAGTGACTTACTTGAACCAATATCATAAGCACACAGATTAACTTAAAGTAATTACATTACCAGGGTGTCGCAATCACAATCACATTACAACTATATTTATTTAATTACAATACTAATTATTAAAGTGCAAATAACTCAAAGTGCATCCTCACCGTCTATTCCTGCTTACCTGCAAAAAGGTTTGAGTTTGAAACGTCAGCACAAAGCTGGTGAGATCGACAGTTCAATTTAAAACAATATGATATGATAAGCACGTTCTCAAAAGTTCAGTTCTGGATAACCATGGGACCTGTACCTAGTTCCTTTCGGACGTCTAGTCTGTCTCAAGATATTACCCGTCGGTACATATCTTAGTGCCTCATTATCTTAATGTCTATCACACCATTAAGAAGTTCAGGAAACAGATAACAAACATTCACACAAGGGGAGATGCAATCCTCCCAGTGAATGGGGTGTCAACCAATAGTACTATCAATGTTTTCTGCTCGGCCACACATGGGTTCACTAGATACAGTTCAAAAATGAGGACTTTCAGTGTCATGATAGAGTTCAGTCTACAGGCCAAAATCCCATGAAATCCCACAAAAGTCACAACAATCACATGAAATCACACAGATATCAGTGATACATATCATATGTTCATTAAAAGTTCAACAATGTTCCCCGATGTTTATAAAAGATTAAAAATAAAAGGGGTTGTACGAAACTCACCTGATGATATAAGAGTAGCAAAATCTCTCATAGCTAACAACAAAGAGGTGATTCTGCATTTAATTATATTTAATGAATTATTTATGTTCTAGATTACTGATTAGATCTTCCTGAACGTTCAATGTCAAAGACATTGCTTAGTAAATCATCAACTCGATATTAAATGCTTAACTAATTAACTTGATATTATATCATACAATGTATGATAATGTAGGAACCTACATTGCATTAGATTCCTAACACCAAGTTGATGACACTCTTGATTAATCAGAATAATCTCTGATTAACCAGATAGTTAATGTTGTTGATTACGATACTGTAACAGTTTCTAGATAATTTAATGGCTTAGGAATGATCAATCCTTGTTATTGATTACCCAATTATCATGAGATATCACAATGTAGTATCATAATAGGTGTAATAACCAGGCTTAACATACTAATCTGACTGTTATCATGAACATCAGATAATCGTTCCAATGAGTATGTTAATGATTGTGATTAGTTTGAAATACTTGGATTTAACCTTGCATTTCAAAGATTAATCCAACTAATCACCTACATTTTTATAATCAAATGGATTAAACCATTATAATTATGGGTATGGTTTCATGCAAACTGGGCATTACAACGGATCAAAACAAGGATTTAACCGTTAAAACTTCCTGTTCTTTGTTTATAATCAATCCTAGCCATCATCTAGGCAATAATCAACAATCCTAACTATGTCATTACGTTCAAAATCAAGATCTAATCAATCAAAATCAAACTAGAAAGTTTAAACGGATCATTACCTAATCAGACGGATTTCTGACTTTAAAACCACGATCAGAACTTGTTATGATGATCCCTGGTGCGATCCTTGCGTTCAGAAGGCTTGGAAATTGAGTTTGGATGGTGGTTTATGTGTGTGTTTTCGCCTGGAAACGAAGCAGAAGCAAGAAGAAGAAGATATATTATTTCTTCATGCAATCTGATAAAGATAAGCAACTTATTCCACCGCCACATCCGTCGCGTACCGCGACCAGAAGCCCAAAAAGGCTTCGCGTACCGCGAAGAAATCCGGAGAAATCTTAGATATTTTCCAAGCATCGCGTACCGCGGAGGACCCTCAAGCCCACCTCCGCGTACCGCGACGAGTCCAATCGACCAACACTTAGTGATTTTTCTTCGTTTTTCGATTCCGGACAATCCAGGACTCCGTTTTGAACACGGTTTTCACCCACGTTCATCATTTCTCACCTACTATCAACCTGTAATAATTACGATTATTAAATCAACATGGATTTCTAGAACGATCAAATGTGCTCACATCATTGATGACGTAAAATCTCGTATGCAACTGTCACAGTCTCCTCCTGTTAGAGAAATTTCGTCCCGAAATTTAGTGAAGACTTACATTATGACAGTCGTTTATGAGAATAGATGTGGGTACTTTGCTTTCATTTGATCTTCACGTTCCCACGTATATTCGGGTCCACGCTGTGAATTCCACCGAATTTTGACAATAGGTATGCGACTGCGTTTCAGCACTTTCACCTCTCGATCCATTACTTCAACTGGTTCTTCCCTGAATTGAAGTTTCTCATCAATTTGGATTTCTTTCAGAGGTACGATCAAGGATTCATCGGCTAGGCATTTCTTCAAATTTGATACATGGAAGACATCATGAATGTTATTGAGTTCAAGAGGTAACTCAAGTCTGTAAGCCACTGGTCCAATTCGTTCAAGAATTTTAAATGGCCCTACAAATCTTGGCGAAAGTTTACCTCGCTTCCCGAATCTGAAAATGCCTTTCCAAGGTGACACTTTCAACATTACTCGATCACCTACTTGAAATTCGAGTGGTCTACGGCGATTATCAGCATAACTCTTTTGACGATCGCGAGCAGCTTTGATTCGTTCTTGAATGAGTGCGATCTTATCAGTTGTTTCCTGAATGAATTCTGGGCCAATGATTTGGTTTTCACCTACTTCTGACCAACAGATAGGTGATCTACATTTGCGTCCATAAAGTGCTTCGAATGGAGCGCATTGAATACTGGTATGGTAGCTGTTATTGTATGAGAATTCAACAAGTGGAAGATGAATATCCCAGCTACCTCCGAAATCAATCACACAACTTCTGAGCATGTCTTCAAGAGTTTGATTTGTTCGTTCAGTCTGCCCGTCAGTTTGTGGATGATAAGCTGTGCTCATATTGATTTGCGTACCCAGAGCATTCTGAAGAGTTTGCCAAAATCGTGACATAAATCGACTATCTCTGTCAGAAATGATAGAGATCGGTACTCCATGTCGAGATACAATCTCATTAACATAGAGTTTAGCGAGTCGATCCATAGAATAATCTTCTCGGATGGGTAAGAAATGCGCAGATTTCGTAAGGCGATCAACGATAACCCATATAGAGTCATGATTACGTGATGTTCTGGGTAATTTAGTAATGAAATCCATAGAGATCTGATCCCATTTCCACATGGGAATCTCAGGTTGTTGTAGTAACCCAGAAGGTCGTTGATGTTCAGCCTTAACTTTGATACATGTTAAACATCGATCCACGTATTCAGCTATTTGTTTCTTCATTCCAGGCCACCAGTAAAAATCCTTAAGATCTTTATACATTTTATCAGCACCTGGATGAATAGAATACCTGGATTTATGCGCCTCATCCAAGATAATAGTTCGAGAGTTACCGAATAAAGGAATCCACATTCGGTCTTTGAAATACAACAGTCCATCAGCCTTAGTATCGAGTTTCTTATCTAATCCTCTCAATCCCTCAGCAGAATAGTTCGTTGCTTGTAAAGCTTGTTGCTGAGCTTCTTTGATTTGAGGAATTAGACTGGTTTGAATAGTCATACCTAACGCTTTCACACGTAAAGGCTTGACTCGTTCCTTGCGACTTAAAGCATCAGCTACAACATTTGCTTTGCCTGGGTGATAACGAATCTCACAGTCGTAATCGTTTAACAGTTCAACCCAACGCCTCTGTCGCATGTTCAACATTTTCTGATCTAGAATGTGTTGGAGACTTTTGTGATCAGTGTATATAATACACCTAGTTCCGTATACATAATGTCTCCAAATCTTGAGTGCAAACACTACTGCCCCAAGTTCTAGATCATGTGTGGTATAATTCTTCTCATGTATTTTCAGTTGTCGAGAAGCATAAGCAATTACCTTATCCTTCTGCATTAGAACACACCCAAGACCTTGACGTGAAGCATCACAATACACTGTGAAGTTATCAGTACCTTCCGGTAGTGTCAAGATAGGTGCATTACAGAGTTTATGTTTTAACAGTTGGAACGCCTCCTCCTGTTGAGAATTCCATATAAATGGTTGATTTTTCTGTGTCAATGTAGTCAATGGCAAGGCTATCTTTGAAAAATTCTTGATAAACCGACGATAATAACCTGCCAACCCCAAGAATTGACGTATTTCGGTCGGGGTTCGTGGTGTCTCCCATTGTTTCACCGCCTGAATCTTACTAGGATCCACTTGAATACCGTTTTGATTTACTACATGACCAAGAAATTGAACTTCTCGTAACCAGAACTCACACTTGGAGAACTTGGCATATAATTTTTCACGTGCCAAAAGTTCTAGAATTAATTTCAAGTGTTGAGCATGCTCTTGTTGATTTCGAGAATAAATAAGAATATCATCAATAAACACAATCACAAATTTATCCAGATAAGGTCTACATACTCGATTCATCAGATCCATGAAAACTGCTGGTGCATTTGTTAAACCAAACGGCATTACTAGAAATTCGTAATGTCCGTATCGAGTTCTGAAAGCAGTTTTAGGAATGTCATCATCATGAATACGTAACTGATGATATCCAGATCTTAAATCGATTTTTGAAAAATAAGTAGCACCTTGTAGTTGATCAAACAGATCATCGATACGAGGTAGTGGATAACGGTTCTTGATTGTCAGTTTATTGAGTTCCCTGTAGTCAATACACATTCTGAATGAACCATCCTTCTTTTTCACAAAAAGAATAGGTGCTCCCCAGGGTGAAAAACTAGGTCTGATAAAACCTTTGTCTAATAGTTCTTGCAATTGACCTGAAAGTTCTTGCATTTCGGATGGTGCAAGCCGATACGGGGCTTTAGCAACAGGTGCTGCACCTGGAATCAAGTCGATTCGGAATTCAACTTGTCTCACTGGGGGTAATCCTGATATGTCCTCAGGAAAAACTTCAGGAAAATCCTTGACTACTGGAATATCTGTGATTTGTTTGGGTGAAGAATTGTGCTCAGTCACATGTGCTAGGAAAGCATAACAACCTTTCCTTAAGAACTTCTGAGCTCGCATACAAGATATGATACCAAGTTTTCTACCAGCTCGTTCTCCTTGAACTATCAGTGTATTACCATTAGATAATGGAATACGGATCACCTTGTTTTGACACACAACTTCCGCTTGGTTATCAGAAAGCCAGTCCATACCAACAACAACATCAAAGCTCCCAAGCTCAATAGGAAGTAAATCAATTTTGAAAAGATGATCATTCAAATTCAAGGAACATCCTTGAATAACATTGTTTGTTTTGATCAACTTGCCGTTAGCAAGTTCAATAACATAAGGAGTTTCTAGATCTACCGTAGGCAATGAAATTAATGATGCAAATTCAGGAGAGATAAAGCTCTTATCCGCTTCTGTGTCAAACAAAACTGATGTGTATAGATTATTAAGAAGAAACGTACCAGTAACAATATTTGCATCATGTCTCGCCTCGGTCGCACCAATCTGAAAAGATCTCCCCTAGCTTCAGTTCCCGGATTGGTGTTATTGTTCGGACAGTTTCGTATGAGATGATCAGGGCTTCCACATTTGTAACATGACCGGTTGGTTTGAGTGGTTTGTCGTGGTGCTTGGTTTGGTGTCTGAGCAGGAAAGTTGCAATATTTAGCATAATGTCCAACTCGGTTACAGTTCAGACAAACAGGACATGGTCCCGTGTGATGTAGTGGACACTTATTGCATTTGGGCGCCTGCCCAGTATAAGTTTTCCTCTCAGGAACATTTGCACCATAGTTTTTCACAGTTGGCTTGCTCTGGGTGATCTCAGCCGGAGCCTTCGCCTTGGTTTTGCCAAACCACTTTCGTTTGGTACCTTTTGACACATTCGAGGTACCGACATCACTACGATTATGAACCGTCTGAGGTTTCAAAGACAGAGTACCACTCCTTACCGCCTCATTGGTAAGCTTAGTGGTCAAAAGAATCGTATGTTTCAGGGTTGTAGGTTCAGCAGCAGTCACCATTCCTCGTATCTGAGGAATCAAACCCTTAATGTACTTCTCGATTAAAGCGGCTTCCGTAGGAAACATGTCGGGAAGCAAACAAGTAAGTTCATGAAAACGATCGGTGTAAGCAAGACAGTCAGCACCGATCATCGAGTGATTCCAGAATTCTTCCTGGAGTTTTTGAATTTCAGTGATGGGACAGTACTCTGATCTAATCAGAGTTTTGAAATCGTTCCAGCCCATCGAGTCAACTGTGGCTGAACCCAAAGTCTTGGCCTGGGTATTCCACCAGGTCAAAGCGGAGTCTTTCAAAGAACAGGCAGCATAAGACACCTTATGCTCCTCCAAACACTGACTGATTTTGAGCTTAGTTTCCATCTCCTCAATCCACCTTATTAGACCAGCCGCTCCTTCTTTGCCAGTAAAAGTAGGAGGGTTACAGGAAGCAAAATACTTGTAAGTACATCCCTGTCGGGGTGGATCAGGAACAATAGTAGTTGTACCGGTAGTGGTATGAGTTTCAACGTGACCACCAGTAGCATTATGTTCAACATGATCGTGTTCCCCACCAGAACCTGCAGTGATATGTGGTTGGTGTTGTGTCAGAACACCACAAGCAGATAGTTGTTCACGCACAATACGAGCTATCATAGCCTCATTTGTTTCAGATCCGCTTGTACCAGCAGGTGGAACAATGCCTGCTCCAGGGTTCACTGGTGGAGTAGTATTCGTTTCCAAGTTCCCAGGTGGAATCACGTTCGCTTCCGGATTAACATGCGGATCCGGATTTGAGTCAACATTCAAAGGTGGAATTTGATTCTGTTCAGGGTTTGTAATGTTCTGAGTAGCTCTCTTAGCTGGTCGACCTCGTTTAGGAGCCATTATTCTGCTCACAAGCAGACAAAACTCAGGTCAGTTCAAGAACATTAAAGATATAACCCGTTCTATCACATAAATACAATCCCATTCAGTTACACTGAAAATTTGTATTAAAAGGTGATTATAAGAATACAGTATAACTACATGAATTCAGTCCAGACATGTTCACATTACACACAGATCACACAATTATTCGTAGTTATACTTAGTCCTGTTATTTCAAAAACATGTTAGAGTCTTACCCAGCTCATTGCATTGCAACACATGTTTTTAAAGATATGTTCATACAGGACTAGGATATGTTCTCAGACAAGTTCTCTAATATGTTCTCAGTTCATACATTAAGTTCTCATACAGACCATAGATATGTTCTCGTACAGTATGGCTCTCGTACTGTACTTAAGTTACAGACACATTCACAATTCAGGCACGTTCACAATTTAGACATGTTCTCACATAGAATTGTTCTCACACAGAATTGTTTATAGTCCACACAAGGTTATTAGAAAAACATAATTCACACAACACCCAAATAGTACATTACACAGATCGATACACAAAACACCCATTTTATTTCATCATTATCATTATTGATTTTATACAGACCACCAAACAACACAAGACACTACCATCAGATAAAGAAAAGAACAGAAAAGAACTCCCCTATCTACACCCTGATGCTCTGAAAATCCCAAACTGATCTTCTGTACATACTCATCGCATAAAGTATGATAAGAAGGAAAGTATCATGGCCACTATTGCCATGACTACTGCCAGGATCATCATCCTGGTCTCGGTACTCGCCGCTCCAAACCATGCCAAAAACTCTGTCGCTCTCTCTCTCACCCAACTCCATCCCTCAGTCATCCATGCCACTTGCCGCCAAAATGCAGCAAGCATAATCTGTCCCCATGTCATCCTCAGTCTATCATCCATCGCGGTTCTCCAGGCTCGAGTATCGGTGTCCAACGCCTTCACTTGATCCATCAGGGTCAAGTGAGAAGTGAGGATATCTAATATAGTCATACGTGTATCCTCAACCGTAGCCTGACACTGCTGTAGACTCTGCTGTGTCCCCTGCAAGTTCTGAGTAACTTGCTGCAACTGTGCTCTCAGCTCTGCCTGATGGGAGGATTCTCCCATCTCGTGTATGGCATGAAACTCGTCCCTGGGAGCCAGCTGCTTCCGGGGAGGTAGTCCTGTGGTCTTGCGGGCTTGACCCCGCATACGCCGCAACCCGTCCCAAACGGGTACTCTAGGAGGTGATATACTCTGCATCCGATCCGCAACGGGATCAACCGGAGGTGAGTGAGGAGGACTAGGTATGATAGGAAGTGCTGGTGGTGGTGGTGTAACTGGTCTAGGCTCTAATGGTGAATGTGGTAATGCTGGTTGTGCCTGTGGCACTACAGATGGAGCTCGTGAGGCTGCAGTCGATGCCTCCGAAGAATCTGAATCCGGTGCTGAGCTAGAGCTCGGAGTACCATCCCTCATATCATGAGGAGCTAGCTGATACTGTTCGCCTCGATCTGCCATCGCTGTACAATAAAAATCTCTAATCAGTATCATGAAAGAAATATATTGAATAATAAAATTCAACATACACATGATATGAGACGTCCTCCTATCTTAACGCAACTATTCGTCATTATTATTATTAGTGTTTTGCTTGAATTAAATCAAATTAGAATGTACACGTGTTGCAAATTTCAGTTATGCTGGCCACTCATAACTGGAATTTGTACCACCTGATTATCCTGGCTTAATTCAAAACAAGTTTTGTTCAATATTAATGTTCGGTGCTCTCTGTGTAACTATACGAGCCTATGGTTATAGTCTAGGTCTCTAAGTTAACCTAATTCTCTATAACCTGTGGCTCTGATACCACCCTGTCACACCCCCACCCCTCGTCACCTCGTGTCTGGTCTGACGTCACTGAATCGGTTGCGGAAGCATAGTGGTGATGTCTCTGAGGTGAGGGGTGACTTACTTGAACCAATATCATAAGCACACAGATTAACTTAAAGTAATTACATTACCAGGGTGTCGCAATCACAATCACATTACAACTATATTTATTTAATTACAATACTAATTATTAAAGTGCAAATAACTCAAAGTGCATCCTCACCGTCTATTCCTGCTTACCTGCAAAAAGGTTTGAGTTTGAAACGTCAGCACAAAGCTGGTGAGATCGACAGTTCAATTTAAAACAATATGATATGATAAGCACGTTCTCAAAAGTTCAGTTCTGGATAACCATGGGACCTGTATCTAGTTCCTTTCGGACGTCTAGTCTGTCTCAAGATATTACCCGTCGGTACATATCTTAGTGCCTCATTATCTTAATGTCTATCACACCATTAAGAAGTTCAGGAAACAGATAACAAACATTCACACAAGGGGAGATGCAATCCTCCCAGCGAATGGGGTGTCAACCAATAGTACTATCAATGTTTTCTGCTCGGCCACACATGGGTTCACTAGATACAGTTCAAAAATGAGGACTTTCAGTGTCATGATAGAGTTCAGTCTACAGGCCAAAATCCCATGAAATCCCACAAAAGTCACAACAATCACATGAAATCACACAGATATCAGTGATACATATCATATGTTCATTAAAAGTTCAACAATGTTCCCCGATGTTTATAAAAGATTAAAAATAAAAGGGGTTGTACGAAACTCACCTGATGATATAAGAGTAGCAAAATCTCTCAAAGCTAACAACAAAGAGGTGATTCTGCATTTAATTATATTTAATGAATTATTTATGTTCTAGATTACTGATTAGATCTTCCTGAACGTTCAATGTCAAAGACATTGCTTAGTAAATCATCAACTCGATATTAAATGCTTAACTAATTAACTTGATATTATATCATACAATGTATGATAATGTAGGAACCTACATTGCATTAGATTCCTAACACCAAGTTGATGACACTCTTGATTAATCAGAATAATCTCTGATTAACCAGATAGTTAATGTTGTTGATTACGATACTGTAACAGTTTCTAGATAATTTAATGGCTTAGGAATGATCAATCCTTGTTATTGATTACCCAATTATCATGAGATATCACAATGTAGTATCATAATAGGTGTAATAACCAGGCTTAACATACTAATCTGACTGTTATCATGAACATCAGATAATCGTTCCAATGAGTATGTTAATGATTGTGATTAGTTTGAAATACTTGGATTTAACCTTGCATTTCAAAGATTAATCAAACTAATCACCTACATTGTTATAATCAAATGGATTAAACCATTATAATCATGGGTATGGTTTCATGCAAACTGGGCATTACAACGGATCAAAACAAGGATTTAACCGTTAAAACTTCGTGTTCTTTGTTTATAATCAATCCTAGCCATCATCTAGGCAATAATCAACAATCCTAACTATGTCATTACGTTCAAAATCAAGATCTAATCAATCAAAATCAAACTAGAAAGTTTAAACGGATCATTACCTAATCAGACGGATTTCTGACTTTAAAACCACGATCAGAACTTGTTATGATGATCCCTGGTGCGATCCTTGCGTTCAGAAGGCTTGGAAATTGAGTTTGGATGGTGGTTTATGTGTGTGTTTTCGCCTGGAAACGAAGCAGAAGCAAGAAGAAGAAGATATATTATTTCTTCATGCAATCTGATAAAGATAAGCAACTTATTCCACCGCCACATCCGTCGCGTACCGCGACCAGAAGCCCAAAAAGGCTTCGCGTACCGCGAAGAAATCCGGAGAAATCTTAGATATTTTCCAAGCATCGCGTACCGCGGAGGACCCTCAAGCCCACCTCCGCGTACCGCGACGAGTCCAATCGACCAACACTTAGTGATTTTTCTTCGTTTTTCGATTCCGGACAATCCAGGACTCCGTTTTGAACACGGTTTTCACCCACGTTCATCATTTCTCACCTACTATCAACCTGTAATAATTACGATTATTAAATCAACATGGATTTCTAGAACGATCAAATGTGCTCACATCATTGATGACGTAAATTCTCGTATGCAACTGTCACAGTCTCCTCCTGTTAGAGAAATTTCGTCCCGAAATTTAGTGAAGACTTACATTATGACAGTCGTTTATGAGAATAGATGTGGGTACTTTGCTTTCATTTGATCTTCACGTTCCCACGTATATTCGGGTCCACGCTGTGAATTCCACCGAATTTTGACAATAGGTATGCGACTGCGTTTCAGCACTTTCACCTCTCGATCCATTACTTCAACTGGTTCTTCCCTGAATTGAAGTTTCTCATCAATTTGGATTTCTTTCAGAGGTACGATCAAGGATTCATCGGCTAGGCATTTCTTCAAATTTGATACATGGAAGACATCATGAATGTTATTGAGTTCAAGAGGTAACTCAAGTTTGTAAGCCACTGGTCCAATTCGTTCAAGAATTTTAAATGGCCCTACAAATCTTGGCGAAAGTTTACCTCGCTTCCCGAATCTGAAAATGCCTTTCCAAGGTGACACTTTCAACATTACTCGATCACCTACTTGAAATTCGAGTGGTCTACGGCGATTATCAGCATAACTCTTTTGACGATCGCGAGCAGCTTTGATTCGTTCTTGAATGAGTGCGATCTTATCAGTTGTTTCCTGAATGAATTCTGGGCCAATGATTTGGTTTTCACCTACTTCTGACCAACAGATAGGTGATCTACATTTGCGTCCATAAAGTGCTTCGAATGGAGCGCATTGAATACTGGTATGGTAGCTGTTATTGTATGAGAATTCAACAAGTGGAAGATGAATATCCCAGCTACCTCCGAAATCAATCACACAACTTCTGAGCATGTCTTCAAGAGTTTGATTCGTTCATTCAGTCTGCCCGTCAGTTTGTGGATGATAAGCTGTGCTCATATTGATTTGCGTGCCCAGAGCATTCTGAAGAGTTTGCCAAAATCGTGACATAAATCGACTATCTCTGTCAGAAATGATAGAGATCGGTACTCCATGTCGAGATACAATCTCATTAACATAGAGTTTAGCGAGTCGATCCATAGAATAATCTTCTCGGATGGGTAAGAAATGCGCAGATTTCGTAAGGCGATCAACGATAACCCATATAGAGTCATGATTACGTGATGTTCTGGGTAATTTAGTAATGAAATCCATAGAGATCTGATCCCATTTCCACATGGGAATCTCAGGTTGTTGTAGTAACCCAGAAGGTCGTTGATGTTCAGCCTTAACTTTGAGACATGTTAAACATCGATCCACGTATTCAGCTATTTGTTTCTTCATTCCAGGCCACCAGTAAAAATCCTTAAGATCTTTATACATTTTATCAGCACCTGGATGAATAGAATACCTGGATTTATGCGCCTCATCCAAGATAATAGTTCGAGAGTTACCGAATAAAGGAATCCACATTCGGTCTTTGAAATACAACAGTCCATCAGCCTTAGTATCGAGTTTCTTATCTAATCCTCTCAATCCCTCAGCAGAATAGTTCGTTGCTTGTAAAGCTTGTTGCTGAGCTTCTTTGATTTGAGGAATTAGACTGGTTTGAATAGTCATACCTAACGCTTTCACACGTAAAGGCTTGACTCGTTCCTTGCGACTTAAAGCATCAGCTACAACATTTGCTTTGCCTGGGTGATAACGAATCTCACAGTCGTAATCGTTAAACAGTTCAACCCATCGCCTCTGTCGCATGTTCAACATTTTCTGATCTAGAATGTGTTGGAGACTTTTGTGATCAGTGTATATAATACACCTAGTTCCGTATAGATAATGTCTCCAAATCTTGAGTGCAAACACTACTGCCCCAAGTTCTAGATCATGTGTGGTATAATTCTTCTCATGTATTTTCAGTTGTCGAGAAGCATAAGCAATTACCTTATCCTTCTGCATTAGAACACACCCAAGACCTTGACGTGAAGCATCACAATACACTGTGAAGTTATCAGTACCTTCCGGTAGTGTCAAGATAGGTGCATTACAGAGTTTATGTTTCAACAGTTGGAACGCCTCCTCCTGTTGAGAATTCCATATAAACGGTTGATTTTTCTGTGTCAATGTAGTCAGTGGCAAGGCTATCTTTGAAAAGTTCTTGATAAACCGACGATAATAACCTGCCAACCCCAAGAATTGACGTATTTCAGTCGGGGTTCGTGGTGTCTCCCATTGTTTCACCGCCTGAATCTTACTGGGATCCACTTGAATACCGTTTTGATTTACTACATGACCAAGAAATTGAACTTCTCGTAACCAGAACTCACACTTGGAGAACTTGGCATATAATTTTTCACGTGCCAAAAGTTCTAGAATTAATTTCAAGTGTTGAGCATGTTCTTGTTGATTTCGAGAATAAATAAGAATATCATCAATAAACACAATCACAAATTTATCCAGATAAGGTCTACATACTCGATTCATCAGATCCATGAAAACTGCTGGTGCATTTGTTAAACCAAACGGCATTACTAGAAATTCGTAATGTCCATATCGAGTTCTGAAAGCAGTTTTAGGAATGTCATCATCATGAATACGTAACTGATGATATCCAGATCTTAAATCGATTTTTGAAAAATAAGTAGCACCTTGTAGTTGATCAAACAGATCATCGATACGAGGTAGTGGATAACGGTTCTTGATTGTCAGTTTATTGAGTTCCCTGTAGTCAATACACATTCTGAATGAACCATCCTTCTTTTTCACAAAAAGAATAGGTGCTCCCCAGGGTGAAAAACTAGGTCTGATAAAACCTTTGTCTAACAGTTCTTGCAATTGACCTGAAAGTTCTTGCATTTCGGATGGTGCAAGCCGATACGGGGCTTTAGCAACAGGTGCTGCACCTGGAATCAAGTCGATTCGAAATTCAACTTGTCTCACTGGGGGTAATCCTGATATGTCCTCAGGAAAAACTTCAGGAAAATCCTTGACTACTGGAATATCTGTGATTTGTTTGGGTGAAGAATTGTGCTCAGTCACATGTGCTAGGAAAGCATAACAACCTTTCCTTAAGAACTTCTGAGCTCGCATACAAGATATGATACCAAGTTTTCTACCAGCTCGTTCTCCTTGAACTATCAGTGTATTACCATTAGGTAATGGAATACGGATCACCTTGTTTTGACACACAACTTCCGCTTGGTTATCAGAAAGCCAGTCCATACCAACAACAACATCAAAGCTCCCAAGCTCAATAGGAAGTAAATCAATTTTGAAAAGATGATCATTCAAATTCAAGGAACATCCTTGAATAACACTGTTTGTTTTGATCAACTTGCCGTTAGCAAGTTCAATAACATAAGGAGTTTCTAGATCTACCGTAGGCAATGAAATTAATGATGCAAATTCAGGAGAGATAAAGCTCTTATCCGCTCCTGTGTCAAACAAAACTGATGCGTATAGATTATTAAGAAGAAACGTACCAGTAACAATATTTGCATCATGTCTCGCCTCGGTCGCACCAATCTGAAAAGCTCTCCCCTAGCTTCAGTTCCCGGATTGGTGTTATTGTTCGGACAGTTTCGTATGAGATGATCAGGGCTTCCACATTTGTAACATGACCGGTTGGTTTGAGTGGTTTGTCGTGGTGCTTGGTTTGGTGTCTGAGCAGGAAAGTTGCAATATTTAGCATAATGTCCAACTCGGTTACAGTTCAGACAAACAGGACATGGTCCCGTGTGATGTAGTGGACACTTATTGCATTTGGGCGCCTGCCCAGTATAAGTTTTCCTCTCAGGAACATTTGCACCATAGTTTTTCACAGTTGGCTTGCTCTGGGTGATCTCAGCCGGAGCCTTCGCCTTGGTTTTGCCAAACCACTTTCGTTTGGTACCTTTTGACACATTCGAGGTACCGACATCACTACGATTATGAACCGTCTGAGGTTTCAAAGACAGAGTACCACTCCTTACCGCCTCATTGGTAAGCTTAGTGGTCAAAAGAATCGTATGTTTCAGGGTTGTAGGTTCAGCAGCAGTCACCATTCCTCGTATCTGAGGAATCAAACCCTTAATGTACTTCTCGATTAAAGCGGCTTCCGTAGGAAACATGTCGGGAAGCAAACAAGTAAGTTCATGAAAACGATCGGTGTAAGCAAGACAGTCAGCACCGATCATCGAGTGATTCCAGAATTCTTCCTGGAGTTTTTGAATTTCAGTGATGGGACAGTACTCTGATCTAATCAGAGTTTTGAAATCGTTCCAGCCCATCGAGTCAACTGTGGCTGAACCCAAAGTCTTGGCCTGGGTATTCCACCAGGTCAAAGCGGAGTCTTTCAAAGAACAGGCAGCATAAGACACCTTATGCTCCTCCAAACACTGACTGATTTTGAGCTTAGTTTCCATCTCCTCAATCCACCTTATTAGACCAGCCGCTCCTTCTTTTCCAGTAAAAGTAGGAGGGTTACAGGAAGCAAAATACTTGTAAGTACATCCCTGTCGGGGTGGATCAGGAACAATAGTAGTTGTACCGGTAGTGGTATGAGTTTCAACGTGACCACCAGTAGCATTATGTTCAACATGATCGTGTTCCCCACCAGAACCTGCAGTGATATGTGGTTGGTGTTGTGTCAGAACACCACAAGCAGATAGTTGTTCACGCACAATACGAGCTATCATAGCCTCATTTGTTTCAGATCCGCTTGTACCAGCAGGTGGAACAATACCTGCTCCAGGGTTCACTGGTGGAGTAGTATTCGTTTCCAAGTTCCCAGGTGGGATCACGTTCGTTTCCGGATTAACATGCGGATCCGGATTTGAGTCAACATTCAAAGGTGGAATTTGATTCTGTTCAGGGTTTGTAATGTTCTGAGTAGCTCTCTTAGCTGGTCGACCTCGTTTAGGAGCCATTATTCTGCTCACAAGCAGACAAAACTCAGGTCAGTTCAAGAACATTAAAGATATAACCCGTTCTATCACATAAATACAATCCCATTCAGTTACACTGAAAATTTGTATTAAAAGGTGATTATAAGAATACAGTATAACTACATGAATTCAGTCCAGACATGTTCACATTACACACAGATCACACAATTATTCGTAGTTATACTTAGTCCTGTTATTTCAAAAACATGTTAGAGTCTTACCCAGCTCATTGCATTGCAACACATGTTTTTAAAGATATGTTCATACAGGACTAGGATATGTTCTCAGACAAGTTCTCTAATATGTTCTCAGTTCATACATTAAGTTCTCATACAGACCATAGATATGTTCTCGTACAGTATGGCTCTCGTACTGTACTTAAGTTACAGACACATTCACAATTCAGGCACGTTCACAATTTAGACATGTTCTCACATAGAATTGTTCTCACACAGAATTGTTTATAGTCCACACAAGGTTATTAGAAAAACATAATTCACACAACACCCAAATAGTACATTACACAGATCGATACACAAAACACCCATTTTATTTCATCATTATCATTATTGATTTTATACAGACCACCAAACAACACAAGACACTACCATCAGATAAAGAAAAGAACAGAAAAGAACTCCCCTATCTACACCCTGATGCTCTGAAAATCCCAAACTGATCTTCTGTACATACTCATCGCATAAAGTATGATAAGAAGGAAAGTATCATGGCCACTATTTCCATGACTACTGCCAGGATCATCATCCTGGTCTCGGTACTCGCCGCTCCAAACCATGCCAAAAACTCTGTCGCTCTCTCTCTCACCCAACTCCATCCCTCAGTCATCCATGCCACTTGCCGCCAAAATGCAGCAAGCATAATCTGTCCCCATGTCATCCTCAGTCTATCATCCATCGCGGTTCTCCAGGCTCGAGTATCGGTGTCCAACGCCTTCACTTGATCCATCAGGGTCAAGTGAGAAGTGAGGATATCTAATATGGTCATACGTGTATCCTCAACCGTAGCCTGACACTGCTGTAGACTATGTTGTGTCCCCTGCAAGTTCTGAGTAACTTGCTGCAACTGTGCTCTCAGCTCTGCCTGATGGGAGGATTCTCCCATCTCGTGTATGGCATGAAACTCGTCCCTGGGAACCAGCTGCTTCCGGGGAGGTAGTCCTGTGGTCTTGCGGGCTTGACCCCGCATACGCCGCAACCCGTCCCAAACGGGTACTCTAGGAGGTGATATACTCTGCATCCGATCCGCAACGGGATCAACCGGAGGTGAGTGAGGAGGACTAGGTATGATAGGAAGTGCTGGTGGTGGTGGTGTAACTGGTCTAGGCTCTAATGGTGAATGTGGTAATGCTGGTTGTGCCTGTGGCACTACAGATGGAGCTCGTGAGGCTGCAGTCGATGCCTCCGAAGAATCTGAATCCGGTGCTGAGCTAGAGCTCGGAGTACCATCCCTCATATCATGAGGAGCTAGCTGATACTGTTCGCCTCGATCTGCCATCGCTGTACAATAAAAATCTCTAATCAGTATCATGAAAGAAATATATTGAATAATAAAATTCAACATACACATGATATGAGACGTCCTCCTATCTTAACGCAACTATTCGTCATTATTATTTAGTGTTTTGCTTGAATTAAATCAAACTAGAATGCACACGTGTTGCAAATTTCAGTTATGCTGGCCACTCATAACTGGAATTTGTACCACCTGATTATCCTGGCTTAATTCAAAACAAGTTTTGTTCAATATTAATGTTCGGTGCTCTCTGTGTAACTATACGAGCCTATGGTTATAGTCTAGGTCTCTAAGTTAACCTAATTCTCTATAACCTGTGGCTCTGATACCACCCTGTCACACCCCAACCCCTCGTCACCTCGTGTCTGGTCTGACGTCACTGAACGGTTGCGGAAGCATAGTGGTGATGTCTCTGAGGTGAGGAGTGACTTACTTGAACCAATATCATAAGCACACAGATTAACTTAAGTAATTACATACAGGGTGTCGCAAATCACAACCACATTACAACTATATTTATTAATTACAATACTAATATTAAAGTGCAAATAACTCAAAGTGCATCCTCACCGGCTATTCCTGCTACCTGCAAAAAGGTTTGAGTTTGAAACGTCAGCACAAAGCTGGTGAGATCGACAGTTTCAATTTAAAACAATATGATATGATAAGCAGTTCTCAAAAGTTCAGTTCTGGATAACCATGGACCTGTATCTAGTTCCTTTCGGACGTCTAGTCTGTCTCAAGATATTACCCGTCGGTACATATCTTAGTGCCTCATTATCTTAATGTCTATCACTACCATTAAGAAGTTCAGGAAACAGATAACAACATTCACACAAGGGGAGATGCAATCCTCCCAGCGAATGGTGGGGTCAACCAATAGTACTATCAATGTTTTCTGCTCGGCCACACATGGGTTCACTAGATACAGTTCAAAAAGAGGACTTTCAGTGTCATGATAGAGTTCAGTCTACAGGCCAAAAATCCCATGAAATCCCACAAAAGTCACAACAATCACATGAAATCACACAGATATCAGTGATAATATCATATGTTCATTAAAAGTTCAACAAGTTCCCCGATGTTTAAAAAAGATTAAAATAAAAGGGGTTGTACGAAACTCACCTGATGATATAG